>JBAMJR010000111.1:4542500-5287500 GCA_038501785.1 Myoxocephalus aenaeus | reverse complement strand
GTGAAGCCATATCTCTCTCCATTTGGTTTAAAACAGAAGCTGCTACAGCAATTAAGCACTCCGGTTTCAGCCGTGCTGAAGTCAAAGTCAGGCTTTATGTGGAGAGACTGCAGTGTTCGCGGCACGACCGCTATCTCTGCAGAGGCACAGAGTTTAATGGTAAATGTGACGGCAGCACAATGTTTGCAGAGTCTCCTCTGCCTCGTGACACTGTTGCTAATGCAAACTGAACTCCACTGTGACATTTGTGGGAGCCTCTGCAAAGCTTAACGTTTGGACAGAAGCGCTGAGAGGAGGGTCGATGTGGACCCCAGACCTTTTGCAGAGCTCCACACCAACATCAAGTTTTTATATCTCGTCGGGTTGTTGATCTGTGTCTTTCAAAGCGATCCTGTGTGACCGCTCCAAGGAGGACTCCTGAGCATTTTCTATCCTGAACTGGGAAACTAAGTAACTTTATTAAGGTTAGAGAAAGACCACCTTCAAAAACATCCAAGTTGACAGTAGGAGAGGGAATGCACAACATGGTCCCAGGGCGGGTCTGATGCTTCATAAGCCCAACCTTCCACCTTGACCCGCTCTCTAAAGTCCGGTAATACCCCACAAGTGGCAGAGCAAGCCTCCTTTTTCACATCCTCGCAAAATAGATGGCGCTGGAAATCTAGTGACGTTGAGATTACTCGTGGGTCATGTAATACAGTTAATACGAAAGCTTCCTCAAAGATGGACTCTCTGATTATCTCTGTAGTCAACATTTGTGTGTCAAACGTCATTAAAGTTGAAATAATTTTTATTGAAATATATAGATTTTGGTGCAAAATGCTGCTTTTTAGTTCCAAATGGCAAAGAAGCTTGAAGTGAATATGTGTTGGGACGCTCGCCAGATGGAGAGTAGTTTACTTGTTAGGCAAACATTACAGAGTTTTCAGGCGAACATTGTCCTTTTTATTTTTTCTAACATTTTAACTTCCGAACCTCTGTTCACGCCACTGGTCAGTCGTGCATCCCCTGCTATCCCACAATGCTTTGAAAGTTCATTTAGTGGGTCTTCACTGTAAGACAGTTTTTGTCAACAATGCAATGCAACCTTACGCCTGCCTTTGCTACTGATAGATTAGTTATCTTTCACATTATGACTATGAGAGGTGGCCTTTGGCAGATTGACAGAAGTCTGAGGAAGTCAAATTTGAATCCTTTCAAGGGGAGCTACTTGGTGTAAAGATCTATTTTAATTCAGTTTGAACAACATCCAATGCTGACACCATAACACACCATAAAACCAATAATGGCGATAAAAAAAAAAAAAAAGCAGCAACATTTCCGGTCACATGATGCTCAATATAATTTGTGAGTAATTTGGTAGTAACCGGGTAACATCGACTATTGACTAACTTTTATATGGCATACTTCTAATAGCTCAATCATGCAGTATTTTAGATTCCTTTACCAACAACTACAATTGAAAAAAAAAGATGACTGGTTGCTCTGTATACTGTAGAAAAAAGGTACTCCAAAATATAAGAACAAGTAATAAGGAGGATGGAAATATTAAGAGGCCAGCTGACCACGATAGGAAGAGCCACAGTTGCCAACACACATTGGGCAACTTTAATGATTTAGCCGCTACGCAAAGGCTTTTTAATACTTCCTTCCTAGGTGTTACTTGTTCTTATATGTGGGAGAGCCAGCATTGCCTCCCTGTTTAACTGACGTCTGTGTTCCGTTTAAGTTGGCCATGTTTGAGGATCTGATGCTGGCAGCATTTAAGAGTAGATCCAGACAGCACAGACAGTGTGTGGTGGTGTAAGCGACGGCGTGCATATGTGTGTCTGAGGGACCGGCGTGCGTGTGTGTTCTGTAAGAGGTAAAATAATGACGGGTGAGGACGGATGGCTGGTGACGCGGTGACGAGAAAAGCACCACATATTTTGGGCCTCAGGCTGGGCAGCTGTGAGAAACCTCTTCTCTCTTTTCCCTTCTTCTCCTAGTTCCCTCATCCACTCCTCCTCCTCGCTCCCCCCCCTCTGTGGCACTGTTTAAACAGAGGACAAAGACGCCCTGAGTGGTTTTCTTTTTCCCCATCCCATGCACGGCTGTTGGCACTTTCCTCTTCTGTATCTCTAGATCCCAGGGAGAGGAGTGATGGAGTGAGTCACGGAGGTTTTAACAAGCAAATCTTTTGATTAATTTTAATGGCACTTCCTGACAAAATCGTCTTCCTCTAGGAGAGTATCTTCCTGTCTGCCATTACATGTTATCATGTTTCACTTTCATATATAAGTTGCTATTATGTTTGATACTGAAAAACATTCAAGTTTAATTGCACCTTTTTATTGTCTGAGTCATGTCTACTGGAAAACCATGTTTAGACTTTTAAAAACGGGGCCGATAGTCAAATGGCTGCCTGTGAGTTTGTCTGTAGTTTGTGTGTAAGTGAGAGAGAATTGTATGATGCCGGTTGCTTAAGCAGCATATTTTACTTAGAAAACAACAGTCAGCGGTAAATTCATGGACATATGGCACATTTATGTGCGACTAAGTTTAATGAAAACCCAATTTTATGTAAATGAAGAACACGTATGCATAAACACACAGCATCTTTTATACATCACTGTTACCCGTTGTTGCATTCTGGGACACCAGTTCAGACACGAGTGAGGGCCAATTAAAGTTATTTAATCTGGAAAAGAATAACTGCATTTCTCTGTATGTATGCATGCGCACGTGTATGTGTGCGCATTGGATGGCCATCCACGAAGAGAAAAACGGCTGCTTGCATGTCTCCATCTCACTTTCAGGTCATGCCAGTTGGCTTCTCCGACTCGTGACAGCGGTGAGATCCAGACAGAGCAGGAACAAGAAAGTAAAAGAGCAGAAGGGGAGAACATGGCAGCCGAGGACTACCACTCCCACATCAAACGAATATTGTCACAACAGAGCAACCGCCCCTGTTAACTGTGACACCATTCAGCTGCTCGTCACACTGAGCAAGGCGAGGCAGAAACCGACGTCAAGTCAAGCAAGCACAGTGTTTATTAAATGAGAGCGCAGGGGGAGAAAGGAGAGCGCGCCGATGCAGCAGCGGCGGCAAAGTGAGCAGACTCCAGTGTTGTCAAACCTTCGTAAGTAGCACGGAAAGGCTGCATTTTCTCATCCCTCCATGAAATTGAATGTTGGAGAGGGAAATGAAGTGTGCCTTGGAATAACAGTAAAGGCAATCATTGAAGCTTGCACTCGAGAAACACGATATTGAGAGGTTGCCGCTGGAGTTTGAGTAGCGCTAAAATAAACAGCAAAAAAGTGATTATTTGTGGTATTATTTTATGGTTGATGCAGCATATTTCTATAATGTGCAGCTGAGTGAAGAGGAAGGCTTAGGTCAGCTTTAAAAGGGAAAGGTAGAAAGAATCGGTCTCTCTTGTGAATTAGAGAAAAAAAACACTCATACGTGAGTAATACACAATGATTTGAGCATCAAAGTTGGCAAAAGAAGCATAATAAAGTTCCTGTGTGTTCTTAAAAGAATGTACTAAAATCATTAAGTGCTATAGTTGTTGCAGTCTGTGCAAAAACAGATTTGTACCCATATGTTGGCATTTTAAAACAGTATCAGATGGATCGGCAGAAGTTCTGTAGTCCGACTAAAATTTAAAGTAACAGCTAAATAATCAGCCGCCAGACTCTTGCCCGAAAGAGCTGTTGTCTGTGACAGAAGGAAAAGCGGAGCGGGAAAAAGGAGTAGGCGTGTCAGGAAGACAGGCCCGAGAAGAAAGGCTGTCTCCTCGCGGACGCCGGCATGTGGGCCCGTCAGTCGTCATCGCGTGCCACTCTCCCGGCACGACACAGTGAAACTGAGGCAATGGACCCCATGAAATATTCACCAAAGTTGTCTTTGCTTAAAGCAGGAGGGAAGAAAATGTCCCCCAAATTGCTCTTGATGTCAGATTTGTTTAGCCCACTTCATAAGGTTGGGGGGGGGGGGGAGCAACAGGGAGACCAGCAGGGGTCCATTAAATGTTAACACATTTTACCCCAAACAGCACATCCGTCTCCACAGCAAAAGCCCACAATCTCCAGAAATACTCCGATAATTTTCCTGTACTCTGCCTATCCGAGGCTTGCATTTGCTAGTACTGCTGAGACAGCTGGTTCTTGCTTATCCAAAAGATTTTAAAGTGTAAAGAATATTCTTTATTCCAAATGTTGATGCTTGAGGTGAATATAGCACATGGTCACGCCCTTGCAGCCACAGTAGAGCTGTTATTGATGGGTAAATTACAGACAGTGAATGGCTTTCAGCCAGGATGCACTTTGACATTTGAAACCTGGACATTTGTTGTATATTCATAACCATTCTAGCCAATGATATCCTTTTGGAAATACCAGTCTATAGTAACTTTGAATAATCAGACCAAGTGCGATCATTTGCGATCGTTTAGTGCCGATAGGGGAAAAAAGGGAAAAATAGCTTTCTTTCATAATTCAAACCAACAGATGCAAAGGATAGAACACATGAAGGCAGAATAAATGTGACGTACACGGTTTGGCTGCAGCAAATCACTCACATCATTTACTGTAACTAAGGCCAGCAGTAATTTGGTAACCCTTGTGACGAGACAAGGGAGGGCAAGTGAATGTCATATACAATTAAAGAAAAGACCCAATAATTAGCTCCTAATTAGGCTGCATCTCTCATGCAGATGAAGTGACTCATTAACAATGTTTGCTTTTGAAACAGAAAGGCTGTCACGACTATTGCGTGACAGCCTCTGTAGCTGAAATGTGTAAATGTGTAAATGTGGAATGAAAAAACGCCATTAGCCGCTGCAGCTACTGTGCAAAAGGTGTCAGTAATTAGACCCGGTCCTTTGTATCTTTGTGAAAAGTTCAAAATCTGTTACCAGTCTTGCTACATCCACACTACTACATTTCCATTTTAAAACGCACATTTCTTTTGCCACATTTACACCACAATAATCTGGAGGTTTAGGGCACCGAAAACAGAAGAGTATAACGGAAATAATTTTTCAAGCAATGCTGAAACTTTTTGGTTTTAAAACCCCCAGCCTCAAGCTACATCCACACTAATGCAGCACATTCTACAATACACTATTTTTGTGATCCGTTTTATGATTTAGGGATCTAAAAGACAATCAAAGAATGGTGTTACATATAAGTGAAATATGGCTGAAACGTAACGGATGCAACAGCGACGCTTGTTCCGGCAGCGTAGAGCATTAAAGTGGAGAGCTTTCAAGTGTTTCGCGACTCCTTGAGACACTGATGAGTTGCCACACCTGCAGTTGACACGTTTCATGCCGTAAGACAGGCAACGCTTAAGATTGCTTGAGAAAAATGTTTATCACTTATCAACCTTTTTCACAAGCTGGTTCGTGGTCGTTTTGCATATAATGAGGAATAAATCACCAGCCGAGTGAAAGAAACAGTAGCATTGCAGTAGTAAAAACAATCTGATGTCCGATTATAGCCTGCAATGCATCAAACCATCATACTGTATCTCTAAGAACTGAGTACACTGGTCAACAAGCGGCCTGTCCTCACCTAACACATCTCAAAGAATGAGCTTCGATGTGCAAAAATTATCACATTTACAAATACAATGGCAGTTCCCCTCCAACAATCAAGCTTTGCAGCACCTTTCAGCGCCTCCTTTGTTCTGTAGCCATGGCTATAAATACATCAAATAATAACCTGTACAGGACAATTACTGACTGAACAAAAATGGCGGTAAAGGTCCAAAGACATGTCAAACACTTTAAGGTTCACAGACAATGAACATCTACCTCTAGGGTCATGTTTGGACACCTCCGTCAAGTGAGACTGTCAATGCCTATTTGCTTGAAATGTGACTGGATAATAGGTAAAGATCATCGGATTGAATGAAAAGTGAACTCTAGGTTTTATGGAGGAAAGAAACATTTCTGTGTAGATTTAATTCAGTTATGTTCCAATTGGTTTTAACTTGGTTTCCATTTACTATTATGAGCATTACAGAAAGCAACCTTGCGAGCAATACAATCATCTACCTGTAACAGAACATTCAAAATGGTAAAAAGATTTCTTAAAAAGTGGCAGTTAATGTGGGCATCAAATCCAATTCAAACCTGCGCTGCTACTGCCAGTAATAATAATACCGTTCCATTTCAAGTGGATGCATTTCAGTGGTGTTTTCATTAAAAGACAGGGGACAGGAGTTTGCCTTATAATTCTCATTCTATGATGGAGCAACACTAAAATAAGCCAGGCGGATGGTGCAATCTAATCTGAACCTCGATGTTTTTTTGTCTATGGAAATGACTAGCTTCTTATCGGCAGAGTGGGTTATTTGAGCAGATCCTCACTGTGGCTTAGCGAAGGGACTCAATCACTGCTGCCCAGCGATAGGCCTCACTTTCGTACTCTCCCTGTCTCATCTTTTTATCTGAAGAGCGGAAATGAAAGGATGGTATCTCATACTCTGGTGTCCTCAGTTCAGGAGACTGAGAGGCACGGACATTTTCTTTTCGGCCTTAGCCGTTGTATGAAAACATGTGGTTTATAAACCTGTGCTCAGTGTATATATAAAAATATGTCGGCAGCTTCAAATGCTATGCGCTGACCAAAAAACAACAACAGTAAGTAGGCTGGCTTTTTCAATTGCATATTTGTTCTAATCCAACCCATATTTTTGCTGGTTCTCTGGCTCGCCATGCAAATTCTCACCGTTTTACCAACTACAAACTGTCTTGACAGACTTCCGACGGAATGGACGGAGCCAAACTAGAGGAAACTATTTTTGGAACTAAGCATCTGCAATGATAAACATAATTATCTTCTTGAACGTTTTCTAACGACACCCCAGCACATTGGTGAAAAATAATGCGCCACAAATGGCCACTACCGAATGTCACCAAGGTTCCATCAACACCCATTTCATGAGGGGATGAGTCAATTCATTTTCTGGTGTAACTGAGAACTAATATATGGAACAACGAAATGAAGGAGTGAATGAAGAATGTAGTCAGCTTGAAGAAGGATGGAGCTCACCTTGACACTGTCTCCCTTTGTCAGTATGTCCCAGAGTGTGTGCTGAAACTTGGTAAGATCCATCTGATGGCCTCCTCCCAACAAGGCCTGGGGGGGTTAAGAGGGTAAGAGGACATTCTTAATCAAAGTATGATAAATGCTGTAACTGAGCAGATGAAGTCAAATAGCACACACACAAAATCAATGTGCAAACACAGTATATAAATCAAACGGAGCCTCTGTATCTTTATGGGCTCTCAACACGTCAGGTTCTCTCTTCTCTTGTAAATTCTTTATACAACTCAATACACAACCTGGACCATAAGAGTACCCATCTCCTCAAAAGCACGTATACTTTCTGACACATATCTTAAGATGCGCACAGAGTGGCTGCTAGCCCCACAGGTATGGTCTTATAAAAAGTGCATTATATAACTGATAAACTGCATATCATCCATCTCCCCATTCAGCTCAACCTCCCAATAATCCCCGCTGCCATATCTGCTTATCTATTCAAGCCACGCTCTCATTAAATCAGTTTTTACAGCCAAACGGAAGAAGTTTACTGCTTATAGAAGTCAAATACCATTAATCACTGGGTAGGTTGTACTTATACAGATATACTGCATGTTTTAATTCACTGGAGGACAAACACATCGTTCTTCCCATCTGAATAAACCCCCTGCAGGAAGAAGAGAGAAATTTGACAAGCAAATTAATCTGCTGCCTTTTGCCAACTGAAATGGAAGTCAGTGAGGCGATGCGTACCAGCAGACGCCCATCAGTCACAGGACCTTGTGCAAGGCCTGTAAAAGCAGAATGTGCAGCACATTGGGAGGTAAAGGCTGGGGACGGAGGGGTGGAAGGTGGTGCAGCTTTCAGTGTTTATTCATCTGAAACAGTGTCCCCTGGAAGCCGTTTTGGCAGCGATGTATCACAGCAGGCAGTGACCTTTAAATACTATGCACAATTAAGCTAAGCTAATAAACACGACTGTGGATCTGGACATTTGTACCGGGAGGCAGGTGCTGTGAATCACATTGGACGTGTGAGGTGAAAACTTCTGTTGTGCTTAGGTCGTCTTTCCGAAGCCAAATTGAAATGTGTTTGTTTGAAACGCATACAAAATATGCTGTGTGCACAGAGAGGAAATGAGCCGAATACTGCCAAAGTTCACCATTTGTAATACAGTATGCAGTCTTTATCGTGAGTTCGACCTTTGATAAACAATAAGCAAAGGTGTGGTTGGACAGCGAGATTCTGTACTGAAATAATTAGTTGATAAATCCATTAGTCAATTGACAGATAATCCATCTGCAACCATTTTGAGTATTAATTAAGCTTTCAAGCAATTTAACAAGCAAAAATATCCAATATGTGGCTGTTCTTTTTAATTTTGAATCCATCATCACCATGGGTTTCAGTAATTGCGATGACAATTAATTGAAAAAACAAAAAGACAGATTTTGTGATCATAAACATATCTGCCCCGTACTATAGTTCATTACACTGCTCAGTAAATTCAAGCTTTAGACTTTTGGTTGCAGCAATCCTCATTTCTCCCAACCATTTTACATCAATCAAAATTAATCTTCTCTACCAACAGTTCACAAAGGACGATTGGGGGTCGAATGTGATTCTTTTTCACTCCCAAAGCGTCAAACTGTCTTTGTCCATGATCATTTTTCAAATATAAAAACTAAACAAACTCTGGCTAACCACAATGGGAAAAGGTGTGGTTTGCAAACCAAAATGTAAAGACAAGTAAAAAAATAAACCTTAAAAATGGTCAGATCTTCACCGTGTAACATAACTGAGAAGCTATATAAATGTTGTTTTGTGGGTAAATTGCACATTAAGCATCTATCACTTGTATGTAGCAGGACGGCCAGTTAGTTTTCAAACTGCATCTAAACTGCAATTTCTGAGAGATTTGACTTGTGTAATGAGAAAGTTCACCAGCAATTCCGACAAATAAACTCAACAGTTGATTTAGTCGAACTAACGCGCGAGGGCTGATATAACAGGATGCGGAGATATTGCCTTCCAGAGAGCGGGAGAAGAGAAGAAAGATCAAATAGCATTGCTGCATACTGTGTTATGTTATTTGATAGATCGAGCTAGTCCCAGAAGCACAGTTCTACCAATACCATTTATATATATACACCTGGCAAGAAAATATTGGGTTTCTAGTTATGAAATGCACCTTGCAAATATGTGGAAGCAGCACAAACAAAAAAGATGAGACATCTAATACTATGATCTTACACAACTGAAAATATTACCACTTCCATTCAGTATTATTAAAGCACATACAGTATATGTGTGCGCATACTGAATGTACACACAAGCATGGGCAGAAAGACGCATGTAATAAAGCTGCGTTGCCACTCGTTTTGGGCTTTTATCCTCGGTCGAGTATCGGGCGACACAAAGACAGCAGGTGAGAGGAAAGTTCTCGCTAGTGATCCCCTTTCAAGCCCTTTGACAGACGAGGACAGAAACATCAACCAAAATAATAGAAGTCAGTGGCAGATTTCCCAAGGTAGCAAGAACACTGGTCCTCTCAGCTGATACCAAAAGGTACATACTATACCCCCGAGTCCGAAGGTCCAGTTGGAAGCCCAAGTGGTTTTCACTAAACCGTCCAGTGTGATTTCAGCTTGGGCCTAAATTTCTGGAACAAATGAGACTCAAATCTCCAGTGATGAAGGCATCCTCCAACCCCAGCAGTGGTAAACTATACTTCAGCCTAATAACCTGAGTCACGTGAAAGATAAAGGAAGGAAATATCCCCACATTTGCCAATGAAACAACAAAAAGCAACTGAGGGAAGAGGTAGCAGACTAATTGCTGACAATTTATTAGAATGTAACTGGTTAAAGTGAGCTTTTTACAAACTAAATGCATGATGACAGTAATTGTGATTTAGACATCAATGTTACATCCCTGAAGCTGATAAACCACGTAATAATTTTGCAATGCAACAGCCTGATTAGGCCACGCGAGGCAAAGTAATTAGGTAAAGCAAATCAAACTTAATACTCTAAATCTTTTTGGCTAACTTCGCTTAGCTCTGCAGAGGCATCATCTTAAAAGGGAAACACTGATCCAGTTGAGCTTTCAGCAGCTTATCCATCATTTGTTTGCATATTCAAACTACTGCTTGTACATATCTTAGTGTTCTGTATGTCGCTTGAAGTGAGAATACAATTATTTGCTTTTAGACTCAGAATCTAATGAAACTTCAAATGGAGTCCAAAAGAAAGTGTCTAAACTTTCAGGCTACAAATATCTTGCATAGATTAAAATGATCCCTGTGGCATTTATTTACCATCAGCTCTAACTTCAATTAAACAGCACACCTTCTGCATCATTCCAGCAAAGCTCAATTTCAGCCTTTAATAATGTAAAAATCAGGTGTTGTTGAGATTATTTTGCCATGCTAATGAACAGTGCCTCTTTCCTTAAGATAAAAGCGACAAGACAGGCAATTGGATCAATATATAGCATCACATCAGTCTATATTTTGCTCAGTATCCGGGCCCAGGGAACATTTCATAAAGGCCATAGGGTCGGCTTATCACGGAGCTAAATGCCAATGTAATTATTAGTGTCTGGAGATAGTGGAAAGGGAGGCACATCCTGCGGCAGTACACATATTTAATTAATAAATGTCACTCTGTAGAGGGAGTGGAGGGGGGAGTGCGTGAGAAAAGGGAAAGAAGCAGGAAGGGATGGAGTCAGAGTGACAACAATACTGATCCTGACTTGAGTGCACAGCCACATAACCAAACCCGGTACACGTAGAAATGCACTCAATAGCAAAACACAGGAGACTGAGATTATACAATAATATAATCAGGTTTTTAGTTCAACCTTATTCTCTTTAGTAGTTTTATTTATAAGGAAGTATCCAAGTGTTTTCACTACGAATGTCACTTGCATACGTTGCAAAAATGATGGCCATTATGGTTCAGTTCAGAAAATAATGTGATGCTCAATTAGTATAAAGGGCAAAATCTGTAAATGCATTATATACAATCCTTAACATTAAAAAGGTAACAAACAGCCGTCAGCGCATTAAAATGAAGCACTGATGGTCAATGTTGCCGATATGGGTGATTAGGCTATGCCTGTGCCAGCTCCTCTTAAAAACTACGAAATACATTTGTATAATAATTAACATAATTTCTTGGAAACAAGGTTGAAATAGTTTCATTGAAGCATCATTCTTGGGAGGAACATTTCCAATTATGGAATTCCGCTCTTCCCTGGGTGTTGCCTTTGATGTGTGATTGACAGCTCAATTAATTGGCTGGCTGGACTTGAAAGAACAGGTCAGCTGTACATGGAATATTACACGTGCAGTTTGACATTTGTCTGAATTTTTCCCCTTAAAAAGCAACGGATTTCAAGTGACGATGGCAAACAATATCTACATGTATGCATAACACATTTCAGACCGGCCTCAAAACCAATTGGGTTTAGTAAACAAGAACTGACAGAGGACTGTGTTAATATATTTGAGCATACCGAGGATTTTCCCTAAATATGCATCTCACACACCGTTTGGGGAAAAAATCAAATCTATGAAAATGTGGTTTTATAATCTTTATGGCTCGTCTATAAAGGTAAACAAAGCCTTGTGAATTGGAATCAAGATAGTGATTTATGTGCTCTGCTAATACCAATCCTAGTATATTGTATTATTCCATATGTAAACTAATCTCAGTTGGTTTCTGCTTCACCGTTCTGCTTGTAGGTACCCACCAATCAAAGTGGCTCATTATTCTGCGAATTCTGCTGATTAACACACTTTTTTTTTTTGTCGGCAAGAGGACGATTGAGATCAACAGATATTTCAAAGTCTGCATTAAAAAAATATCTTTTGGTAGCATTTTGGCCTTTCCAGTCAGCAAACATTTCTGGTATTTGAACAACGGTGACGTCAAACGGTTCGACCCAAGTTTACCGAAATAAATGCAGACAGGAGAGGTGCACACTCATGCCACTGCTGTTCAGTGGCAGAAATCTGAGTCCCGTCTTCCTTTGGTGGAGGTCAAAGGGGTCAGGTGTGCAGTCTCTTTGCTTTTCCTGCTGTCAAGGAGTATGCACACAACAGGCAGCTTGTCACACAGGACGCAAGTCTCCATGATGCCCCCACGCTACGTTGTCGCTCCTTGCCCCCTCGAACACAACCCCCCCCCCCCCCATCTTGGAGTGCTACTTGAGTCAGGACTACACCTGGGACCCTCTCACATCAGTGCCATTTCTGTCATTGGATCAGCTGCTGACTACAGCCCTATATCTGCCGTCTTTTGTTCTCTGCCCACGCATCAACTCTGAACTACCTAGAGAACAGAAAAGGACGTCGAGGCAGCTAAGAAAAAAAGAAAATAGATCAAGCTACTGGAAAGCTGAAAAAAAGAAATTCTCGAAATGTTTCTTATGTAACCATTTTTATCTCTCTTACACATGTCTTCTGAAGGCGACACTACTCGGCACACAGAAGTGGGTATCCTTATTTGGAAACAATAGCAGGCGTGCTTCTGAAGCAATTGGTAAGCTATTGCAAAGCAGATGCTTTTTTTCTCGCGCCCATCAATTTAACACCTACACCTCCCCTCTCCTCTCCTCCTTCATGCTGGCTTTGGCTCATCAGTTTTAAATGGCACAAGGCTTTTCTTGCATTGTTCTTTTGACTCACTCGGAGGACGAGAAATGTCTCTGCTGGAGTAACGGCTCTATCACGCCTTAATCACCAATAGGTTGGGTCAGCACAGACAAAAAGAATAAAGCCTGGCGAGAAAACGGAACAAAAACACACATTGTTGCAGTATGTGAAGACTCACTGGATTCTTATACATTTGTAGAGGCAATTATATTTCAGAGAGTCTGTAAAAACAGGATGAAGATTTGGAAACATTTTTTTTTTCCCTGTCTGAATCTTGCGCTCAACAGAATTGCAAGGGAAAAAGCCATCTGTGTCTGACTCTTATCCCTGGCTTCTCCAGAGCCTGGATGAGTCTGAGCCAGCAAATGTCAGTCGGATAAAGACCAAGCCTGACAGACAGACACAGGAGTTTTGTCATTCTGTGTGTCATCCCTTTGCTAGCAAGCCCAATCTTTGCCGGTCTCAAAAGCCACGAGTTGATGCGGGAAGGAAACATTCTCAGGGTGAACGTCAGGTTGTGTAACTCCTCCGAGCGCCACGATAGCTGAAACGTTGAGGCCGAGCACTATTCTGGTGCCCCTGCGGCCTTTGAGAGCTTTCATTAATGTCTTATGAGCTGCAGGGTGGGGTCACCATGGAAACACGTCAACCGGTTCAACACAAAAGGATACGAGGCTCCTCAACAACATGTTCTTCCAAGAGCCAGTGGTCTGTGTGGGGTCAGAGGATATTAGATGTGACTTAATATTTAAAAATGAAACACGGAACTCTGCTTCAGTCTGATACTATAGTATTGTTTAGTTTCAGTAGAATATTATTGTGATTATCGGTCATATTAAGGGTCATTGTTTAACAAAGTTAGCATTGGTCAAATAAATTATTCTGAATTTTTTTCACAGTTTTACATATCCGATGTGTTGCAGTTGCATGTTTTTATGTGCATGTTTTAGAAAACTCGTCATATACATCAACATCTAAAAACTATTCATATTAAAAAATGTAAAGCTGGGTCTTTTTTCCCCGCGTAATTATGGCCATTCTACTGTATCATAGATACATGTGCAGTTAGCTACAGAGCTAATCCAGGGAACTTTGGTCTGCGTTTATTTTAGTTTGGAGTCAGGCATTCCTGCACTGGAATGAAATTGCCTTCCCAGGAAACTATGCAGCATGTAATACAGTAATACACTTTTTGCAAATGATATATCAGCCTTTCTGCTTACTGTACACTCTCCAACAGCCGTATCGGAGCTGTATGACGTTACTGCTAATGCACACCCTAAACAAAACCCCCCCCAAAAAAAGCACATACTCGTCGCAGCAGTTAGGCGCTGAGCATGATCGTTCATCAAAAACCACCAAGAAAACAAGACAACCCCTTTTTGACCTGAGCAAGAAAACTAACTTGTGTGACCAGGACAGAGGTCTGCTTGGAGAGGAAAACTAGTCGCGCAGTGCACACCATGAAACGCAACACGTTAAGTTGACCTGCTCATCATGAAACGCAACACGTTAAGTTGACCTGCTCATCATGAAACGCAACTCGTTAAGTTGACCTGCTCATCATGAAACGCAACACGTTAAGTTGACCTGCTCATCATGAAACGCAACTCGTTAAGTTGACCTGCTCATCATGAAACGCAACACGTTAAGTTGACCTGCACATGATGAAACGCAACACGTTAAGTTGACCTGCACATGATGAAACGCAACTCGTTAAGTTGACCTGCACATCATGAAACGCAACTCGTTAAGTTGACCTGAACATGATGAAACGCAACTCGTTAAGTTGACCTGCACATGATGAAACGCAACTCGTTAAGTTGACCTGCACATGATGAAACGCAACTCGTTAAGTTGACCTGCACATCATGAAACGCAACTCGTTAAGTTGACCTGCTCATCATGAAACGCAACTCGTTAAGTTGACCTGCTCATCATGAAATGCAACACGTTAAGTTGACCTGAACATGATGAAACGCAACTCGTTAAGTTGACCTGAACATGATGAAACGCAACTCGTTAAGTTGACCTGCTCATCATGAAACGCAACACGTTAAGTTGACCTGCTCATCATGAAACGCAACACGTTAAGTTGACCTGCACATCATGAAACGCAACTCGTTAAGTTGACCTGCTCATCATGAAACGCAACACGTTAAGTTGACCTGCACATCATGAAACGCAACTCGTTAAGTTGACCTGCTCATCATGAAACGCAACACGTTAAGTTGACCTGCTCATCATGAAACGCAACACGTTAAGTTGACCTGCTCATCATGAAACGCAACACGTTAAGTTGACCTGCTCATCATGAAACGCAACACGTTAAGTTGACCTGCACATCATGAAACGCAACTCGTTAAGTTGACCTGCTCATCATGAAACGCAACACGTTAAGTTGACCTGCTCATCATGAAACGCAACACGTTAAGTTGACCTGCTCATCATGAAACGCAACTCGTTAAGTTGACCTGCTCATCATGAAACGCAACACGTTAAGTTGACCTGCTCATCATGAAACGCAACTCGTTAAGTTGACCTGCTCATCATGAAACGCAACACGTTAAGTTGACCTGCACATGATGAAACGCAACACGTTAAGTTGACCTGCACATGATGAAACGCAACTCGTTAAGTTGACCTGCTCATCATGAAACGCAACACGTTAAGTTGACCTGCTCATCATGAAACGCAACACGTTAAGTTGACCTGCTCATCATGAAACGCAACACGTTAAGTTGACCTGCTCATCATGAAACGCAACACGTTAAGTTGACCTGCTCATCATGAAACGCAACTCGTTAAGTTGACCTGCTCATCATGAAACGCAACACGTTAAGTTGACCTGCTCATCATGAAACGCAACTCGTTAAGTTGACCTGCTCATCATGAAACGCAACACGTTAAGTTGACCTGCACATGATGAAACGCAACACGTTAAGTTGACCTGCACATGATGAAACGCAACTCGTTAAGTTGACCTGCACATCATGAAACGCAACTCGTTAAGTTGACCTGAACATGATGAAACGCAACTCGTTAAGTTGACCTGCACATGATGAAACGCAACTCGTTAAGTTGACCTGCACATCATGAAACGCAACTCGTTAAGTTGACCTGCACATGATGAAACGCAACTCGTTAAGTTGACCTGCACATCATGAAACGCAACTCGTTAAGTTGACCTGCTCATCATGAAACGCAACTCGTTAAGTTGACCTGCTCATCATGAAATGCAACACGTTAAGTTGACCTGAACATGATGAAACGCAACTCGTTAAGTTGACCTGAACATGATGAAACGCAACTCGTTAAGTTGACCTGCTCATCATGAAACGCAACACGTTAAGTTGACCTGCTCATCATGAAACGCAACACGTTAAGTTGACCTGCACATCATGAAACGCAACTCGTTAAGTTGACCTGCTCATCATGAAACGCAACTCGTTAAGTTGACCTGCACATCATGAAACGCAACTCGTTAAGTTGACCTGCTCATCATGAAACGCAACACGTTAAGTTGACCTGCACATCATGAAACGCAACTCGTTAAGTTGACCTGCTCATCATGAAACGCAACACGTTAAGTTGACCTGCTCATCATGAAACGCAACACGTTAAGTTGACCTGCACATCATGAAACGCAACTCGTTAAGTTGACCTGCTCATCATGAAACGCAACACGTTAAGTTGACCTGCACATCATGAAACGCAACTCGTTAAGTTGACCTGCTCATCATGAAACGCAACACGTTAAGTTGACCTGCTCATCATGAAACGCAACACGTTAAGTTGACCTGCTCATCATGAAACGCAACACGTTAAGTTGACCTGCACATCATGAAACGCAACTCGTTAAGTTGACCTGCTCATCATGAAACGCAACACGTTAAGTTGACCTGCACATCATGAAACGCAACTCGTTAAGCTGACCTCTTCGGTTCTATTCCTGACAAAGTAGCTGCTGGAGGGTTTTGCCGCAGTATTAAACCGCACTTGTTGTGACCACAAGAAGCCACAGGTGTTGTCAAATGAACCAGAACTGACTTTAAAATTGCGATACAGACTTTTACTATATCACCCACCCCAACTACACTGTAAAATGAAATGCTTGTACATAAAATAAGCCGATTATCCACTATGTGTCATTAGCATAACTTAAGAATAATCCCTCTAAAATGTTCCAGAAATGCAAGGGGAGTATTTAAAGACTGCTCCCACTGCTAAAACTTTCATTCCTTTCTTGTGATACGGAACAATATCACTGATCAATGCTTTCACTTGGGAAGGCCTGGCATGGATTGTCCCAGAGGAAACCGATGTCTAGTCTTCCTGGACGTTGCTCATTGCACAGTGTGTAGCCTGTTCTTGGGAGGTGCCGTTACAGAGGAGCAACATCAATAGTATTTGTCAAGTGGTTCAAGCTGATAAGAATACAAACGATTGCCTTGAGCTTGCTTTAAGGCTGATTTGTCAGCACAGCTTGTAAGACAGAATTTTCAGCGATGGAGTCAAAGCGGTAGAAACACAGCTGTGTGATTCAACTTCCTTAAGTCTGACAAGTGTTGCATTTTCTTTTTTTTCTTTACACATGTCCCTATTTACTATTGTGTTTTCCAGGCTGAGAAACTGTAAATAGAAAGTAAGTAAATATAGAAACAGGCAGAGTGGGTAAACTAATAGAGACATAGAGGTAGATGAATAACACACCTCTTGATATAAAGAGACCTTTTTCAGGGCTTGGAGGAGCATTAAATGATGCCTCTTCACTTTTCCTAGCCTCTCCTGCCTTTGACCTCCCACTGGTCCCATTACTTGTGCCACACATGCAACCTCGAGCGCATCCAATCACTGCAGTTACATAACAAAAGACGAGTGCGGAGGAAGATTAGAGGTGCAGAGGAAGAGGGCAAGGCAAGAGATTGAAGAGTGTCAGGTGTGCAGCCTGAAACAAATAAAAAGTCTTTCACAGTTACCGCCCAAATCACTCTCTGGGCCCCTCCTCCGCCTCCCACGCACTGTCCTCCCATCATCTCAAAAGAACATGACACAAAACAGCGAATTTTAGCAGGTCAGCTTTCTCTACCTCATTTCTACAAACCGCATATCACTCCACCTCAGGTTTCAGCCTGTCATTTCGCATTATGTAGCTTGAAAGCACTCCAGCTGGGGAGCAAAAACATGGCACGTGTGATGGGAGGTGATGAACGCCGGTACTGATGGGGGGGTAAAGGCGCAGACCCCTTCTCGCCCTCAGCCCACCAGCCTCATATACCCAGCAGGCTTTTAACACAAGACCATAATCTTGTTGGAATACACAAACAGATATGCAAACCCCACATTTGGCCAGTCTTTACTACTATGATTCTGCTCGCCTGCACATACCTATAATTTTACCATCTAAATGACTGAGATCATTAAGTGTAAGCCGTGTATGATTTTCCTTTGCTACTGTGTAATCCACAAGCAAACACAGCGTGGTATGGCAAGCCTGTGCATACACTGTAAAGTGCCATGGCCCATATCCCTCGTCAGTTCAGTACGACTGGAACCGTAAGTGCAACTTAGGTCTGCACGTATCAGACCTCAAGGTTACTCATTGACGTAAGAGCCTACATTGCTCCAAATAAAGACATTGCAGATAGTTAAACACAGTGTGAAAAAACTAAAATACGTGTGTAGTCTCATAGCTCTCCTCAGAACACGCACACATTAAATCCTAGAGTCATTGCAAGCGTTACACAAAACAAACCATCAAATGCATGAGAAAGGAAATTCTTGGAGGCAGATGAGAATAGTTCATTTCTGAACAAGAGGGATATCTCGACGCTTTTTTTTGAGAGAGCGAGGCAGAAAAACAGCACCAGAGGCCCAGCCCATGACAAAACAAAGAGATTAAATGACCTGTGAATGTGACTTTCCATTTCTCCATTAGCTCGCACTCATCTTAGAGGCCTGCTGCCCCCTTCTGGAGGCTGTGGAGACATCGTTGAGCAAGCTGTGCTGTGACGCCGGCCTTCCTGTTCGCGTGGCAGTGAATTCAATTACAACCTTTGCGGTCTTTTGGGGTAGATGAAATGTGCTACTATTACAGTCATGGTTACATCTGGACTCTAGATGTATTACACAGATTATGTGCAGTATTGTATGAGGAGTCAAACCCCCATTAAACTGTATATAACACTTTAAAAGCCTACACACCAATTAAATATGCATCACTAAATCTCATTCACCAAATGCACATCCAGTGAAGATCCTAATTATTGCCTTTGAGATTTAAAAACTCAAATTAAAAAAACAGAATACACATATGCTGGTCCCCCTCTGAAGGGAGATTTTTAAGTGTTGGCTGAGGCCAAATGTCAACCAGCCCAAACAGATGGTGTGAGGAGCGGCTGGCCTCGGTTGATAGTGAGTGACTCAGGGTGGTAGGGCAACACGAGGCGCCGGGTGTTTGTTTTCTGCGTATCAGTGGATGTTGTGAACATCAAGAGAGCTCAATGTTGGTGCCAAGATAGAAAGGTGAAGCCACGTCTGGCCCGCTTGCTTTGCAGGTGCTTTCTGGCTCTGTGTGGCGCTGTCAATCTGTCACTCACTATGACGGACAAAATGACAGAGATGGATAAATGGCATCGGCAAGGTTTTAGCTGTAATCATGTTCGGGGGAAGTATTTAGACAACTTCTTCCGAGATTTCTTTTGTTTTTTTAGCAATTAATTTGTCTTATTTTTTTTTTTACTATGCAGGAGATTTTGGTCAGTAAAAAAAAAAAATTTCCCAGAGCTCAACATCAACTACAGAAAATGTTTCCTGGTGTTTAAAGTAACACAATGGTGATTGAGCCTACATCCCACTGATTAAGGCTCTTCCATTTGCAGTGTAACGACAATCTCTAGGAAGTGAAAGCCCAAAATGTATCTGCAATTACTGCTTAACGCCGTAGGTTTGACCAAAGAGAACAAAGCGGCGATCTTTGAGATTGTAACTGGAAAATGCTGACTTGATTGTCAAAACTGTTGTTGTCAGCGACAACCCATTGTTTCATCACTAAATACTTTATTTTATCTGTATTTATTTGTTTAAAGTACTCATTAATATTTACTTTTTTAAGTGTTAAGTTCTTTGACAACTGGGCCAACTCCCATCTGCTGGTAGAGATCATGCGATATGGTCAAAAGCTCAAGAACAGCTACTAAAATTAAAGTGACACGGTTTAGTCAACTACTCAACATAAAACTGGTTTTACATCATACTAGTTTACAGCACAGTATGTAGACATCTAACCAGTCTGAATGAGAATAAAATACAACTTCAAAGCTGTTTCTTTTTCTATCAAGCACTGAAGTTGAATATTGAGGGATATTACCATACAGGATTTCTTGAAGCTAGTTATTCCCTTTGTCCACGCGCCACTACATCCCAGCTATACTGTCTTCCTTTCTGCCTCGTTACCAACTAATGACAGCTCTTCTGGAACCCCTAAGGTTTTGCAAATATTATCAAACTATGAAAAAATAAAGCAGGATTTACATTCCCACTAGCAAGCGGTTATGGGTGATTCCCAACCTCCCATGCACCTACAGCAATGCTTTCTTTCCTCCATCTTTGCTCTCTGCCATCACAGGATTTATTTTGTTCTTCTGTTCATCAAAAGAAAAAGAAAAGCTATATTCAGTATACTCTAAATAGTGTTTCTGGTCGACTGATTACAGGGCTTTGAAGGGAGGCGGGTGGGTAGTAAATGGATAAGTGAATTTCACCTCGGCACAAATGCCCATTTCTTGAGAGAAGGCAATTTCCTCAAGCTCTGTTCACCAGCACATAACTATAGTCCGAGGTTGGTCACACGTCAGTGCTCCTGAGAATGGATTGTACTGGGGTTAATGACCAAAGAGAGGACAGTCCAATCTTTGCAGGAGCTAATTTAGTGCAAATGCTTCAGTTTGAGTATTGAAATGATATCTGTTCAGGTCTCCATGCTTTGTTTAAAGGAGACAACTCAACAAGAATGGTGCAGTTTGTTTGACAAGACATTCTTCTTGAATACCTATGATTACCTTCTGAAAAGCGAATAAACTTAAATCTACATTAACAGTGGTTTCTACAGGAATGGAGGGCTATAACATAATGATAGAATACTGAGGCAGCGCCACATCAGAATATCCCTTTTCCATCCCGAATGGAGTGCCTCCTTTGATCATCAAATTGTTCTCTTGAAAATCCTCTCTGTTCCTGAATTATCTGGGCCGCTGAAGTGGAAACTACATTTTCTGTGGAGGCCAAAGCTTCTTAGGAGAAAGGGAAAAAAAGCAAGGGGGAAATAATAAAAAGGTAAAGTGGGAAAATTAAACAAATTGAATAAGCGCAGCTTTATCTCGAGTGTGACAAGAAGAGTAATTACAACTGAGCATCGATGAGGAAATACCTTTCATTTTCCTTTCTGTCCACATATACTGTGAGAAATTACCACGAAGACCCAGTGTTATTGCGTTCTCTCAACAACTGTTGTTTTTTTTCATCAACCTGAGAGGATTTACACATATCCAGGTTATGCACCGGCTGTGCAGCAACGTAATTGCAACGTTAAAGTCGTCAGAAAATGTATTTCTAAAATAGAAACGCACAGCTGGAGATATCGTTAGATGGTGATAGAGGAAAAGTGTTTCTCTTAATCCCTCCCAGTACACAGAATTAACTTCTCATGTGGTACAACTGTTGCTGCCCTTGGACCTTGATTAAGGTGCTAACACAGGACTGCTTGTCAGTTCTAATGCAAATTACATGTTAACTAATGTCAATGGCCCCCTGTTTAATTTGCCAGACTTGATCGCGGTTTGTTGTGGTTGCAGTTAAGTACACATTTTCACATTCATGCATATTCATACCTATTCATCTTCTTCGGATGCAGTTGAATTCATTAGGAATGTCTTTCCGTTCGCCAGCAGAAATAACAAATGAACACGGATTGTTCATGTTGCTTACAGCTTTGGTGCAGCTTAGCATTTTTCCGTTACATACACACATTACATATATAACGGCACAAAATTCAAACATTTGTCACGTTAGACATGATACAGCCGTTAAAATTAGCACGCCAATGCACGATTCACTTCGTCACCCCCTGACAGCAAACTTAATTTGCGAAAACATTTGAACATCTCTGTAAACACATTTTCAGCAATGTGACAACCTACTCGCAAGCTGAACCCTTCCTGCCCCGCAGTAGGAGAAACGAACAGATTTTGTTTCTTTTTTTTTTGTGCGGGAGTGTATGATTGCGCATATCAATTGCCATTTATATTAGAAATAGGAAGAGCGAGAAGAAGTGGAAAAATTGAGCTCTAGCCATTTTGTTTACAGCCAGATATTTTTTATATCTGCTGCCTGGTAAGAGGGATGCTCAACAAGTTTAAAGTGAAACCGACAGCCGCGTTCTCACACACTGCAGTTTGAGGGAAAATCACTGTTGGGAAACTGTGCTCATCCTGTTCAGAATTCAAATGAATTTGGAAGGAACCCATGTTGTACGAGTGGAGTAAACAGTCAACCCGGCAGACACAGTCAACGTAAGCAAGATACTGAAACTACAGAGAAGGCCAGGCCGATGAAGATGTATAGCGGCTTGTTGTTTGTTTAGCGGCTTGACAATACGGCTAATATTGGATATCTTGAAGCATTTACATTAGATTCAGATCTGATGCATACAGTGGCTGGCCGTCAGGGCCTGCTAAGCCTTCCCTGCTGGCCTAAATATAATCACAAAGTTATAGCTATTTTATAATAATTAAAAGTTATATCTATTTTATAATGTAATTGTTTTTCACAAATACACTACATGTATTATAATTATTTTCCCGATCCACTGCAGGCCCAGTTAGAAAATCCACGGCCCGCCACTGGATGCATATATACTGTATATGTAATACGTCTGTATGGATGGATGATGGTTGTAGAGTGCAATAGTGAGCTTGTACTTTTGATTTAATATCACATACACAACTGTAAATACTCACTTATACACAGACTGTGTATAGTTCCTTAAAGAAATGCACTATTCATTCTTGTTAGAGTAATGTTTGCTGAGAGCTATCCAGTTGTTTCAGGATATTACTAAGACATTCTAAATAAAATATATCTTATTAGAGTTTCATGGGATGTATTGACAATAAGGAAAATATAGACTAAAAGCCTACCTTATCCTTTAAAGGTTATCTACTCCAGTAGAAAGGTGGCATACTGAATACAAATGTAGTAAGATGGTATACTGTCACAAACAACTTGCAACACACTTGTTTGTCAGGGAAACCAAGTACTTCAATGGCAGGCCTGATTACACAAACTCAGTAAAGGCTGCATCTCCTTGCACCCTTGGTGGCCCTGACAACTCAGCAGCATTAGAGAATAAACTGTATGAATAGCTGACAACTTACCACTGCTTCATCCTCCGAGAGAACCCGCTCTTCATCATGGACAAGTGCCACTTTAGCCTGGACTTCATCCACGGTTATACTGTTGTATAGAAAAACGACAGATAGCAGCAGTGTCTTAGTCTTTGTATTTTGGTACATTAACTAGGAATGTCATCCTACACTGAAATAAATGAATAAATAAATACATTTTTGTTACTGTCTTGGGATATGCTGAATGAGTCAACTCAAGTTTATAAAAAATAACTTTGTATATTAGCATTCCTCGCAGTTTTAAACACGATTGGTTGCTATGAACATGCCAATGCCTTCACCGCTGCAGCCAACACAAACAACCTGTTAACTCCAACGGATCGTCAGGTCTGCAGAGAGAACCATTGGTTCCAACCTGCCCTCCATCCTGGACTTGCACACCGCCAGAGTCAGGAAGCGGGCTGTAAAGATCACCACAGACCCCTCACACCCTGGACACAAGCTGTTCCAACTCCTCCCCTCTGGAAGGCGCTACAGAGCACTGTACGCCAAAACCACCAGACACAGAAACAGCTTCTTCCCACTGGCCATCACTCTGATGAACAGTTAAACAGACTCTTCATCTGCACTATCTGCACTTTGTTGTTGTTTTACTACTGTCTTTAATGTCCTTTTTATATATTTTATATTTATCTTGTATATTGTGTGTGGAAAAAAAAAAAAATGTACGAAGAGACAAATACAAATTCCATGTATGTGCAAATTTACATGGCCATTAAAGCTGATTCTGATTCTGAACAATGTATGTATTCCAGAGCAACTGAGGGCCAGCAAAACATGCCCACTCGACTTGTTGGAGGTGGTTGCAACGAAGGAAAAACTAAAATACAAAAGTAAAATGTTGTACTTTTGGACCCAAAGCCCGATCTTTTAGCTTCACAAAACATGGATTATGGTGCACAAGCTGTTTGGAGTTATCACAGGACAAGTCAGTAGTTCTATTTTCCTCTACAGAATAAAGCAGCACCAGCTAACTCACTGAATACTGGTGTTTCATCTGATACGAGGGGAAGTTGAACACTACTTTTTTTGAGAGCTCATTCTTTAGGTCAGTTTGGGCTTCATCAACAATGCATTCACGCAGTCCCCCCGTCCGTTTAGCCTATTTTCCTCCACATGGCAGAAAACAAAACACAAAGCACAATCAAAACCATGCACACCACCTTTTATCCTGGAACACTTAGATCTTTTCTAAAGCCACACTTCCCTGCTGAGGTCTTTCTTCCAGAGGTTCCACCTAAACTAACATTACTGAGCCGAGATAATGACTGCATAGGCAGGATCAATCCCGGGAGTCCATCAAAAGCGGAAGTGCAGGATAACATACAAAGCGAATAGCTTGTTCCACTACAGAGGATCAATGCTCAGGGTAAGTGCTAGAGAAAAACAATGGCTCTCTATTGTGAGGCGGCACAGAGGCTGCAGAGCAGCGGCTCTGAAACTCTTGTTGTGAAGAAAACCGGCTTTGGCTCCAATCACAGAGGGCATTTATACACATATAAATAATGGCATCTTAAAAAGGAGGTGCTTGGCAATGTACACCTACAGTGGGTTTGACTGAAAGGGACACTAATAAACATGAGGGAACTCACTCTTACACACATATACACTTATAATCTTGACAGAGACGGGGGGATATAAAGAACAACCTGTTTGTGGGCCTTTGGGAGGCTCCATCATGGTTCATTTCCTGAAGCAGTTGGTAGACTCTATTTATAGGCCAGCATACTGGTACCAGTTAATCCTGCACTGGGCTGCCAACTGCCTGCCAGCTGGCACAGTGGCTTGCACTTGTGTGTGGCGCTTGGGAAGGTTGGGGATGAAATAATGGTGAGGAAGTCCACAAGCTGCCTTAATGACCCATATGTGAGGGAGATATTGTTCCCCATACTACAAAATGATAGAAAGTAAAAAAGTTTCAGATGCATCTTTACTAACTGCATGTTCTAGATGTGGGGGGAAAAATGTGTGAACTTGCTAACCCACAAATCCCAGGAACAATGACATTTCTACTTTGTTAATATTTGTTTTCAAATACAATTATGATGATAATCAGCAGCATGTTAGCGTCTGACATATTCCTTCATGTATTTCAGAGTGGATTCCCAACTTCATGAAGAAAAAAAAAAGGGTTGCTTTTTTTTTGTCGTGAAGCAATTATTGGTGGCTAAATAGACACAAAAATGAGATTAGTTCACAGTATGAATGAGAGAACAATTATCTGTGAATCTGCATTAAAGATAATTAGCAATTCCAATCGGGTGGATTAAGAACGGGGTAGTGTTTTGCTAAGTGTCATTAGGGACAAAGCCAAGAGCTTTTTTTTTCTTCTTTTTTTTTTTCCTAACAAGATAAAGAGTTTGCAATGTGCATGCTAATCCAGTTCAATGTCAGCAAATTGCCTGGCAATGTGCAAGCATCAGGTATACCAGTGACTTTGGACTTGCATTTATCATAACGGCAACTAAATCAAGCTCGACACTCGGGCGTGTGAGCTGCAGAGCCGCACAAGAAAAATGGTGATGTAGCATACATAAACAAAGCGTCCACCTCCTGCTTTATTCAAATGGACATCAATACATGTCCTGCCTCGAGATGGCCAGCTCACCGAATCCCATTGACTGACGGACTGAAATAATGGCTGTATCGAAATAAGCAGCACTTGCAGATATTTCAACCTTAGTAATGTGTTTGTTTAAGCGCATCTCGCGGCGAGAGACAGCTTGGCATGGAGCGGGATGGAGAGGATGGATGGAGGCAGAGCTGGGGAGGGAACGGGAAGGGAACGGGGGGGCCGAGGGGCTAAATAATGGTACACATCCAGGCGCAGGAATGTATAAGTGGGCACATGACGCTCCCCGGGAGAAAAAAATCGCTGCACAAGCACTTCGACCTCAATGCGGCCATATGTTTTATAGCGCTTTCAGTTTACTATGCCCAGCCCTGCTTCCTTTCTACGAGAATATGCCTGGTTAGCTTAAGCAGTATTGATTTTTTTTTTTTCAGGCGTGGTTTGGGAAGGTGAGAATCGTCAGGGTGGGGATAGCGGTGGAGAAGCATGAAGGAGACTTATTGGAGATGGCACGCTCTGTTTATCTGCTAGCCACCAGCAAATATAAGTTTCTCGCTTGGAGGCAAAATGGATGCCAGTCTCTTTAATGCCGGCAAAGGTTAAACACTGCTCACGACAGCAAGTGAGTCGGCTTGGGTGGGAGATTGGGTAGGGGGGCGACAAGCGGGTCTGTTGGGACTTAAAGATTAAACAATGCAATAAGGCAATGAAATGCTTTTTCAAGTTTGCTGAAGAACAAATGGGTGTGGAAGTTTGGAGGAATGCGATGTGTGCACTCAGCTCAGACTGATGAGTATTCGCTGCATCAGAAGTTAAGGTGGAACTAATGAGTGTTTTGCAGAGACATATTGGTGTGAAACTCAAGAAACACCCATTTATCTGAAAGCATGAGCAATAAAAGATACTATAAATGTGAGAGCTAAAAATGGATCGTTATCTTACTCATTTATGTTTCTTCACTTTGCTGCATTAGCAGGATTTCCATTGAGGACTACAATAATTACAAGGGAGTGAGTTCTGATGCCCCATGTGGTAATATACCCCCTTGTCCACAGCGACAGAAACCACAGGTCATATTCTTTACATAAAGCTACCTTTGTTTTCATGCACACATAAAGCTATAGAAGTGCCCTAAAGGAGAGTTGCTTTTAATCTTTCGTGCAAATGTATGGAGTTAGCTGGTGGCTAATAAATTAATCAGCACCGTTTGCCTAATAATATAATAAGTCAGATATATTCATCAATAATGCTTGCTCATTTTAGTATTCAATGGTTAAACTACACAGTTTAGTTGGAGAAGCACAGTTTAGTTAAGGACAGCAGATCATTTGATAGAAAAACGGTACCACTGAATTATAAAGCAAGATTGGAAACCTTCAACCTTGTTCCCTTTTCCCCCCACACTCCCCAGCCTTCAAGCACTCTGGTACATTTTTAAACGGCACAGTAGGAGGAGAAAAGCCCAAACTGAGAGCAAATATGCTTTAGGAATTTCTTTAGTATTGGATTTCATAGCAATCTCAATACTGTGACAGAAACCTTTTCACCCTGGCAAGAGTAAAATCCTCAGGGAAAAACGGTTTCAGTGTAAAAATATCAGTGGATCCTTACGTCTGCAAATCTTTGCCAGTTTTTAAAACAAAATTTTTCTGTTTTTATTAACATTTGAAGGCTAGCACATGACACATGAATAGACTTTGGAGGGTTGTCATGGTGCCCGAGTCATTTAAATGGGTTAGTGTTGGACAAAATGAGCATGAAAACTGGAGCCACAAGGTTTTCAATTGTCAACGAAGAAAAGATCTGCATGTTAATTACCTGCCATCTTTATTGCTGTCCAGTAACTGGAACATTCTGGCTACTGTGCTGTTCTGACGTCTAAAAAGACCTAAAAGGAAAAATGATATCTGGGTTAATGCAGAATGACCTGATAGTTTAAAGACACAACATTCTAGCTGATCATCTTATAAGCACAATGAGTCATGATGAAGAAGTAATATCTTCCATTACAAAGCCATGTTGGATCACTGCTATAGATATGATCCAACTAATTGTAAACTGAGAGGTGGGGGATAGAAAAAAGGACAGAGTTGGATTAAAAAGTATGGGGAGCAGGGGGGAGGAGCTTGTTGGCCAATCAGGCAAGGAGTCAGTCACGCTGTGCAAGACCATTTGGTTTCCCTGTAGGAAAGAAAAAAGGATGTCAGAGTCCAGAATGCAATCAGGAGGCTTTGTGCTGTAACGGCTGGTATGACAGTGATTTCCCTCTTCTCCATTCATATTCACAGGCAGATGAAAAGGAGATGCAAAAAAAATTGCTCTACCCCCCTTTCCAGCGAGCATGTGACCCCAACTGATTCATTTTGTGAATCGTATTCATCGGAGTGGGAGGGAGAGGAAGTTCTCTTATGTTCGGCTCTAAGCATCTCCCACATCATCAGCAGAACGGAGAATGTAAAGGGGCAAACTGATTGGCCCCTAAGTCTGGGGAAAAGCACTTTACATAATACTAATTGCACATCCGCCGCAATTACCTATCCGTACTAATTACAGAAAAGCTAATTGTGAAATTAGCATTTTTTTCTTTTCTTCCAGTGTACAGTAGAGCGCCTGGGCTGAGTGTGTGTGATGTAGGGTGTAAAAAAAAAAACTAAACCCCAGTTCATAGATGCCGCCTGACAAAAATGAACCTTTAATTCATATTCATAAAGCCATGTTGTTTTGGGGGATTTAAGTTTAAAAAGATGCAAGATTGTGCACCCCTTCTCGTCAACAACAACATGAACGGAGGCAGTGAATATCTACGAAGGAGCCAGATTCCTCACCCCTGTTGTTGACTCTACTCAGCCAAGGGGAAGAACAAGATTTGCTAATATTCTTCTGCAATACACACAGCATCTGTCATATTAGTGGCCTATTCTTTTGTTTGAACAGCGCTCTATTCCCAACCTAATGCTTGACATTCTGAACCCGTTCTCGAGTCTCTGCCTCGCAAAAAAAATTGTGCACAAAAGGAGGAAGAGAAATGGTCTCATCCCTCCCTCTACTGCAGAGCTGCAGCTATGAAAAACAACCATAAGGAGGATAGATGGAGAAGGGAGGAGAGGAAGGCAAAGGAAGAAAAAGATGGAGTGGGGGCGGTGTGGTAAAAGGTAAGAGGAAGAGTGGGGTAGAATGTGGAAAATAAGTGACGAGAGAGTAGGAGGGCGGGGGGGAAAAAAGAAAAGAGAGGAAGGAGGTTCAAGACATTGGCTTTTTAGGCCGATGGCACATATAGGGGGCTATGTTTACTAATGGACACCATCACTCATCCACCCATGTTGCCCTGGCGATAGCGCAGCATACTCGTGAAATAAGAGAGGAACAAAGAACAGAGAAAATGGAACATATCAGCAGGAGACAGTAGATCTACGCCTTGGCTACAGAGTGTGTTATCCACAAAGAGCTTTATTTGTTATTGTAAGCTGTGCACTCCAAGGCTAACATAACACACATTTGCTTGTTTTTATACAGTATAAGCAATATTTTGAGGCAGAAAATTACCTCTTTCTGAGGGAAAGAAAGAAAGCTTTGAGATGGAGATGTACCAAAAGGCTGCAGGTGTTGTACTGAACCTTTATTTTACAGAAAACAGCAGATACTGGAAATATAAGGATAGAATGTGCAAATAAGTGTTTTACCCTAAACAGTGCATCAGATGGTGCCGGTTTACGGAATGAGTCATGCTGCGTCACATTCAGAAAACACTGCAGTACTATAAGAACATTGCAGTGTACAAAATCAATTGATCCCTCATTTAAATCAGAAATTTAGGGTTGTGATTAAAGTCGTTGAGCAAATTGCCGTATTCTGTTTTAGGTTCCCACATTTTAAGCCGAGAGCAGATATCAGAAGAAAATCACAAATGAGACAAATTAATGTGCCAAATTAGCCTTTAAATGATGTAATCTTTCCACTTGCTTGTTTTGTAGATATACAGAAAGCATAGATCATGAACCAAACTATGAATCCATCCACGATTAATACTATAGCTAACAATAGCAGTGACAAAACTAAATAAAAAGTTATAAAATAAAAGCCTACTGGATGAACTGCAAAGTCCCTAGTTTTTGCCGCTGGTTGGGGACTATCTAATAAAACCTTAAAACACAAACCGAACAGCGTCACTCGTCGAGAAGCTGACAAACTATGATCAAGATGGGTTTCATTTCTTTTTTTGGCAATACCCAAGTGTACAAAAAAATAATAATATATATATTATATATATATACACAGACTACCGTTCAAAAGTTTGGGGTCACCCAGACACATTTTCAGTTTCTTTGCAATTTCCTGCATGGAATAGCCTTCATTTCTAAGAACAAGAACAGACTGGCGAGTTTCACATGAAAGTTCTCTTTTTCTGGCTATTTTGAGAGTATAATGGAACCCACAAATGTGATGCTCCAGATACTCAACTAGCTCAAAGGAAGGCCAGTTGTATAGCTCCTCTCACCAGCATAACTGTTTTACGATGTGCTAACATAATTGCACAAGGGTTTTCAAGGGTTTTCTAATCATCCATTAGTCTTCTATGCGATGAGCAAACACAATGTACCATTAGAACACTGGAGTGATAGTTGCTGGAAATGGGCCTCTATACACCTATGTAGATATTTCATTAAAAACCAGACGTTTCCACCTAGAATAGTCATTTACCAAATTAACAATGTATAGAGTATTTCTGATTAATTTAATGTTATCTTCATTGAAAAAAAAGAGTGCTTTTCTTTGAAAAATAAGGACATTTATAAGTGACCCCAAACTTTTGAACAGTAGTGCGTGTGTGTATGTATGTATATATATATATATATATATATATATATATATATATATAATGTATTTTATAGACTTAATACTTACAATACTGCTGTACTATACTGAATATTGTTTTGCTACTACTACATTTCACTTCATAATATTACACTTATATGCCATAATATGTATAATGTACCAGCCTTTTTATTTTAACCATATTATGTCATACTGTTATACCACTTTACTTTGAGGAGACGTCACTGTTAGTCTAGAACACTGGAATAATCTTTCCACCAGGTAAACCTGAACATGCACACCTCTCTCGAGTGTGACAGCGATTATAACCGCATAACTACAACTAATATATATATATATATATATATATATATATATATATATATATATATATATATATATATATATATATATAGCCACCCTACGGAGGAAACTCATTTCGGCCACTTGTTTTTTAATTAAAATCTCCATTGTCCTCTCCTTATATGTAGTCAGGTGTCGGTAGGCAGAACCGCCAGCGCTGCTGACTCGCCGCTCTCCTGGCTGACGTCACACGCTGCCACGGACTCTCCGCTGCCAGTAATCTCACTCGCTGTCTCTATCAACAACGTTAGCTAACGTGATAGCTTGCTATAAAAAAAACTGGTGGGAGGGAAATGAAGCCGCTGTAGACATCTTAACGCTGATTGGCCAAGACTCGACACAAAGATCTTCTATTTGCGAAGAGCACAACTCTTCTTTTTTTTTTCGTGTCTCACTCTGATCTCAGAAACGCTGGGCGAGTTGACCCCCCCCCCCCCCCTTCCCAAAAACAAAAACTCTTCGGATCTACACGATTCACGTGGATGACATATTTTCATTTCAAAACGGCGAATTTCGCCGAAAGGTGACAAGTTTGCAGGTATGTGTATATATATATATATATATATATATATATATAGTTAAAAGAAAATAAACAAAGAGACATCTGGAGGCAATGTGTTGATTTAAAACAGTGCAGAGAAAACGCTCTGTTCAAGCAAAACTGGAAGCATGCTACAAATTTCCAAAATTCATAAAGACGTTGCCAAACAGATGGCAAACAGGCGTGAATCGTGCTCTCTCTAGTGCCAATATGAAATAAAACAGCTAAAAGGTATCTTACAATAAGGCAAACAATAACTACACTCAACAAATCCATCAGCTCCACCCACCTAATTTGCATACTGAGATCCGGAATAATCGAGACAACCAGAGCAGGTGATCAGATTGGATTATCAATGTATCTATAATTTAAGATAGAGAGCGCATGTTTTGATTAGGTGTAAATCAGGTCTTTGGATCATCACGTCTTGGCACTTTATTGTGAAATACTTACGATACCTCTCGGCCTCTGCTAATAATTAGTCCGATTATGTCAAAATCTGTTATCATCTTCCCCGACAACAACACTAATGATCTCCCTTAGGCTAAAGTATGGTAGGGGAATAGATATGCTTTTGTTATTCTGTGAGAATATACCTGTCCCAAACCTTCGTATACCAAATTAATGCCCACGTGGTTTACTTATGCATCAAAATGTCTATCTGACATCTGACGCAAACAAGTTGCTATTTGCTGCACTAGAGTCTGGTTTTATGATTCACTAATGAACAAACAATTCAAAAGGGGATGGCAAACTTTCATAAATAAAAATGGCATATCTGACTATGTAATGACTTACACTCTGCTTTGGCTCTACCGGTGCTGGGGAAATTAATGAATACACATGACTGAATATGACATCAATTTGACATCATCTAATCATTATGCTTGGCTGTATGGTTGGGAAAAAACTAATATTGATGCAATTGGCAATGGAAATTGCATCAATATTCTCAAATTCAAAAGGATGGACAATGACTTGTGCCCAGATTTGACATGACAGTTAAATTCATCTTTTCTATTTTGTTCATACATAATGTACAGTTTATCTAAAAAATGAAGAAACATAAAACCGAATAAATGTTGTGCATATGCTGGTTTTGCTGCTGAGGCATCCTGCCATCTCAGTAGATCTCATTTATGCTATAAGATGAGGACATCGTATGTCTGCACTCATGTACCTCTGGAAACATGAGTAACAGGGAGGTGGAATGCAAGACGGTCCGCCAGAGAAAATCAGGTCAACCGCTGGATTACCGATGAATTTGTGGAAATCTCCTCAAACTGTGGGTGAACTCTGAGACAGTGTAGCTTTGCATACTGGGACATGCCATTAAAGAGAGTAATAGACATGAATCCAATGTGTCTCTTTATGAGGGGATCATATCAAATAAACATCAGAGAAGGAAGAGACCTCCATGTGAACCCAAAGCTTATTGAAGTTCGCCATTAAAAAGGATTTAAAAAAAAAAAAATTTTTTAAAGACAAACAAACTTGATTACTGTTCTTTCTGAAAGTCCGGCACATCAAAGTCTTTGTTATTCAATGAGTATATAACCAGATTTCCCAGCATGCTTTGCAAAGTGTAACAGAATCGTAGATACTGAGCTACCTAATGTGATCACCTTTATACAGCGCAATAATGTGGTCCTATTCTATGTACATTGTTCTTGTATTCTAACGTAATAGTTCATTATTACCTAATAACACAGTATGTGCATTATTAGTTGGACTGTGTAACAGTATCACACTGCAGTTCCCAAACACTTCTTCCTAAAATAGCACCTGCTCATAGTCCTGTAAAAGCGTGTACACAAAATAAACTCACGGAATATAATTTTCTCATGCGACATGAAATAGGGCAACTCGTACTGTAACAACATCCAATATCTCCAAGTCGTTCAAGTATTGTTTAATTGTACCAAAAGCACTGCATCTTGAGAAACTGCAATTTCCTTTGAGGGTACAAATAACCTGGCCCTTTACAACTTCTCAATAACTGCGCATGAAGCCCTGGAGACATGTTTGAGCGACAGCAGCAGTAAAAGGGAAAGACTGTTAAGTTCTACTTTACAGGCTCAGCTGCTTGTTCTTCTGGCTTTTCCTTCCTATTCTGACACGGACTATTGACAGGTCATGAAGAGAGACAAGACGCTCGTGAAAAAAAACCTTCTCTTTCATGTGATATTTATTTGAGATAACGTGTGATAATGTGTCCTCATGGGTATTCTGTCATTTAAGGATATAAATATTATTATATGATGGCAAAATTACAAGATGTTAAAGCGTTATAATAATATGGCGAAAACGGTGCCCATTTACTTTTAAATAGATATTTTGAGACTTTTGAAGACCTTTGAAATCCAAGAAACTCTCGAGATTTGGAAACTCGAGCCGATTACAAGTTGGTTTGAATATGGGTGTGGTATTACTGTATAGACTGAAGTGTAAAAACGCTGCTGGCAAGAAACGACATTTCAAACTGTAACGTAAGGGATATCGAACGCTGCGATCACACTCCAAGCGACACAGCGACAGTCGACAAGTCAATTTCAATGGAGCTGTAAACCGACGTGCGACACCTCTCACTGTGTGACGGGCTATAAATTGAGCTGTATCAACGTATGTCAGTGCCCCAATGACGCGTCAACCAATCATGTGTTTTGGTTTCACCCTGTTCCAAACCATCTAAAAACCGCTGTGAGAGAGTTCCCAGTGGTCTTTAACAACATAATCACATCAACAAGAGCTTGGGCAACACGACCTGCAGACAATGTAGCTGGCCACGCTCGGCCGTTTTGTTGCTCTTGTTCCATCCTAGAGTGAACACAGCATTACTGTTGCCTTGCACTCCATCAGAAAAACAGCCTTTTTTTTTTTTTTAAACAACTCAGGGCAATGCATTAGCCAGATTGCATTAAAGAAGAAAATACAAAAATCCATCAAATCTAAAAGTTACACATTGGGAAAATACTTCCTGGACAATTACTTCACTTGTACAATCTCTGCTTTACTGTGTTAATTTTCTTGACTAAGCAGTATCATCTTGCTACTCCAAAATAATAACATTTAGGTGAGTCGGGGAGCCATGAAGCTTTTGCGGAGTTATACTGTTGGCAGAGATTAATGGTGCTTATTCACTGAAATTCAAGTATTAATCAACATGTAACTTCATAGGTTGCAGGCAAGAAAAATGCCAAATAAGAAGCCTTTAAGTCACTGGAACCTTCCTACTTCCCCCCCCCCACACACACACACACACACTAAAAGCCTCAATGGAAAGCCAACTTGGACAAGGCTCGCGAACACGGACATGAAAATTGATTGATGGTTGTTACGCCCTGAAGATAAGCAGTAATGGAAGCAAAGAAAGACAGGCTCAGGAACATGGGGGGCCGGTGACGTCTAGCAAAGGTCAGCTGGCACAGTGGGAAGCATGATGGATGTTTGCTCAGAGGAACCAGCAAAGTCAAATGACCTTTAATGCAATCAAAACTTAAAACTTGAAGGACAGTTTGACACTCGACAATCAACTGCCAGCATTTCATGGCATCAGAGAAGAACATGAAAAGCATGACGACAAAGCATTACAAAGTATTCAAAAGACCCTTGTTTGATGCATTTTGTTTGGTATATTGACATTCAACCAGCTAAATATGTGTTAAAGAGACAAAAGAAAGAACATATTAGATCTCTATCCCATGCTTTCCAACACACACGCACACATATATATGTGATGACTCTAAATCCTTATGGACTTCAGTGCAAAAACATTATTGAGCCCATTTCCTACCCAACTTTCTGTACATTCACATACGCAGGTCTTAACGTCACTAAAATGCCGAGCCAGCTAGTGCTTGGAGCGATAAGGGAATTTTCCTGTGAGTCATAAGCAACTCCTCTCTGGAGGTTTGAGGAACGTGAAAGGAGAGCTGTGGGACTGCAATATGCTGTTGCTCAGCAGTCCTTTCCTAGTCCATTTATTTCAATGGCACAGGCGTCTGGATTTAACCCTTCCAGCCATTTCTGATGTTCTACCATTTGTCTTCCTGACTATCTGGCCGGAGGAGCTAAGGGCAATTTACTTTTGTTCAACGTAAGGCCGAGTTGAAATAAAACGGATGTTGCCCTGTGGTAGCCGCAACAATGACCTATGATCTACAAACTGAAGCAATTCTGTGGATTGAGCAAATTGCTTTGAATGGACTCAAACCAAATCATGGCAGGTTAAAGGTGGCAAGACACTTACTGCTGTCCCCTGCTTCCAGCGCCTTTAATGTTTGCTCTTTGAGTCGGTCTGCCTCGTGTTTCCTCCTTCTGTGTTCCTCTAATTTGATCTGTAGGTCCTCGGCTACCTGCTGAAGCTCTCGGAGCTGGACCTGAAGAGAGACAATAGAGAGACAAACAACATCAACATCACTTTCCTCCTATTCAATTACAGGTCTAGCACAGAAGGTCAGTTTTCTAGATTACAGTCAGTCATTGTGCAAGTAACTATACACTAAAAATAAATTGACATTCTGATTATGTCTGATTATGATTAAGTTGACCAAAAGCCACCAAATAAATAAATAAAAACATTACCATTTTAAAATTCTGGTCATTCTGTTTCAATCAAACCACCCGTGTCTTTTTCAAAGCAAACACCCACCGCATATAACCATACAAATGATACCAATCAAACAACATACGTACTGTAAAGTGAAATCTATTTTCATGTGTCTTATCTTTGTTGAATTATAAATCACTACAGGAGAGTCTGGTGTTCGATATTAACATAAAAAATCCAAGATAGAAGAAAAATGCAGCATTAACGCCTACATAGTAATTGAGTCTATTGTAGAGCTACTATTTTCTGATTTGGTGTAACGTAGATCATTTTGGTGCATTTTTAGCTCCAGGGATGTCGGCCCAGAGTGAAATATCTCACCAGAACCTAAAAGAACCTTATTAATCTAACCAGCTTTATTTTCTACGTGACTATATAATCACTCAGGGGAAATATACATTAACAATCAACGGTTATAGAGAAACAATATAAGTGTTGACAACAGGACAGTTGACTTATAGCCTCAAAAGTTTTTATAGAAAGTTGTGCCTGATTTGACAGATTTTTAAGATCTGTCTCTGTTCTTTCCTCATATTTCTCTTGGTATCAGTATATCTACCTCCAGGCCACAACCAGCCCTTGTATTTACTAAAACTTGTACGACAGTGGTCAGGCCGGCACAATGGACTATTTAAAATCACTTGCGTCAGGAGGTGTTGCTGTCACACCAAATATGACAGCTTTTGACAAACAAGCATAACCCATCATTACTCTCTGTAATGGACCAATTAATATGAAAGAGCAGCAGCTCTGTGTGTGTGTGTGTGTGTGTGTGTGTGTGTGTGTGTGTGTGTGTGTGTGTGTGTGTGTGTGTGTGTGTGTGTGTGTGTGTGTGTGTGTGTGTACTGCCTTCCGATCTCTCCTCAGAGACTCTTATAATGCAGTGATGGATTCTGCTTGGTTCGGATGGGGACGACTACTTTTCTAGGCCACGCTGCTTGCTTAGCCACCTTCAGTTTGCTGCAGTGATTTATGGGCTCCATTTTGAGCTAACGAAAAAATACTCACTTGTGAATAACATCCATAATATGTAAATTGTTCCTCTGGTGTTGAAATACTTTACCGAACACCAAAAAAATGCACAAAGTATTTGTGTTTCCACAAACTCAGATTTTATAATTAATCTAAACCTCTAAAATATTAATCTTAATATTTCTATTGGGATGATAAAAAAAAAAATTGTTTCAAAAGATCAATGAGCGTCAACCGCTGTGTTAACTCTGCTGGTAGCTGTAGTACAGTTTGAACAGAAAAAGCAACAACATTTAGACAAAACTACATTAGGGAGAGAGAAAAAAGGAGTGAGGACTAGCAAACCCTGCACATCATTCCCTGATCTAAAATGTACAATTAACGAGTGGGCAGAAAGATAATGCCGAACCTCCTAAAAGGAGATTTTATTGAATACCTATTAGTATTCAATTAACAGCAGCAGTTGGTCCTGGGGTGGGCGGTGCTGACACGCTACATTCAGCTCCCATTGTAAAAAGGCATTGAATTTTATTTAAAAGTTTTCTGGCATCCTGTTTCTTCAACAGCATATTCTTATTTAACCCTTGAACCGCCGGAAGAGTTCACTTTTGAGTCATTGTGTAAGGCTTCGGAGACAAGGCCCCTGAGGTAACCCTGCCATATCAACAAAGACACACTGAGAGAAGAGGATCACATTGTGCTGCTGGGCCAGGAGGGCTGGGTGGCACTGCAGCCTCGATCTGCCAATCAGCTGCCACAGAAAACATGGAACAAAAACAAAAAGGAGAGGAAGAGCACAGGGTACACAGAGACCTTCAGCTGGCAAATCAGACATGCATGAGACTGCGTGTGGGTGTGATAACAAATGTCCTTCAGTCAAAATCTCTCGAGTCAAACAAGTGCTATCTTTTTACCTGTATCTTACATCACAAGCAATATATGTTTAAACAAGTCTGACATTCTTTAAACGTATTTTTTGTGCTTTGGAATACCTTGAGATGAAGTAAGTTCTCAAATAATCAATGGACAATATATAAACATTGAGGACAGCCATGAGAGACTCAAAGAACTATGAATTAGGCCTTCAGGCTTTTTTCTAGATGACAATAACGACATGTTGGTACGCTGGTCTTATACTTTACTGTTTTCCATTACTGGAGAACCTAAAAAAACAAATAAGGAAAGATATCTTTATATGTGCAACATTCCGTAGGTGAGCAAGACTGACCGTCAAACAGCGTGGAGTCGACGATTTGTAATTCTCAAATTAAGATAATGCATTAAGTAATGAACTGAGATCCTCAGCTGCCAAATTTACTAATTTAATTTGCACTGAACTCCGGGGCTCCGGTTTCTAATTTGGCCTAGTGCTCGTTGAACGAGCAAATGGAGAGCAGCGGAAACTGTGAAGTAGTTTCTTGAAGCTCTATAAAAAGGAGCTTGTTGATTCAAAAAGGGCTTGATCACTCAGGCACTTGTTTACTTGTGCCGATTTACCCCCAACCATTTACTCCTTACTGTTTTAGAGTGATGCAAATGAAGCATCATTACAGCAGGGAGAAGTTTTTGGCAGGTGGAGAATATGATTTTTATGGGTTATAAATGACTAGAAACTAGAATTGTTCGGATAGGAGACATGATACATTTTGTATATAATCATATACGGATGTGTTTGTTATAGGACACTTGTTACTATGCAAGGGAATTAGCTTGCAGTTCGTATTTTGACAGCTCTTAGAGCTAGAAAACAGTGAACTTATCACGTTGACATGGCAGAAACTAACTGCACAGCAGGCTACGGGCGGCGTTGGAAAGTGCACAGCAGTCGCCTTTAGCAGCAGATGTCATGAACATGTATGGACAACAGGCCAGTGATTAGTATGCAGGCTACAGGCACACGTTGCACCCTAGTGGGGAGGGAAATAGGCTACTGTTATAGAATTGTTGTACCCTGAACCATACGAAACTATAAAAAAGGTTCGACTCAAACTATATCAAAGCCAGGCTGTGAAATAAAGTCTACAATACTAACACAGTCGACACATTATGAATATTAAGGCTGGTTCCAAGTCAGCTCCATATCATTTCACTTTTGTAGAAGAAAACAGAAACTGACAATTAGACAATTATTTTGTATTATTGATAATGCACACTAGTATTTTGTGTATTAAAACTTTGTTTTGAATGTTGCTGTTTCTCAACCATGTAGGGTCAATTGTTTTCTATTGATCAAGTTAAAATATATAGGCCGCCATAGACTATATATGGACCACAAAATGAACCGTGTGTACATTCTGGGTAGGTCAGGTGAAAGTTGCTTGTTTTCTCACGACAGGAACAGGATAAAGCTTTTTAGGGAAAACCCTGATGACTATCCTCTCTTACAAGCAACGCCGTAGCAGTTACTTCAGCAGTTACTTTCAGTGTACCTGTTTTTCTCTCCAGAGCAGCACTCCCTCCTCAATCAGCTGCTGCTTGAGTTGCAAACCCTCGTCCAAGGTCCTCATCTGGCCCTCCACGTATGCTCTCTCTCTCTGTCCCAGATTCCTGGAGGAGAGAGAGAGAGAGTGTGAGAATGCACAATCTCATCATTACAAAGAAAACAGCAGCCACCCCTGCAATGGCCATTGAGATGGCGCAATCCAATTTTTAAGGGCCTACAATGCAACGGGAAGCCAAATGGGAAAATAGAAGAGTAAATAAGATGGGAGCTGATGCTCTGTGGCTGAACTAAATTGTTTTTGAAGTCTGGCAAACACAATAGGAGTGTGGACCTTGTGAAAACATAATGAGATATACTCTGCTTGTATGTGGTTTTGAGGCGAAAGGCAGGGACTGAAAACACAGAGGACTGTCAACAAAAGAAGACGGTTACCTTATTAGAGGTTACATTTACACAGCGGGCAAGATTTCAGCATCAAATTATGGTCAATCTGTGCATCTCAGAGAAGATGATAAACATGACCTGGCAGGGGCCTGCATTCTTATAGGTGTATTTATTCGCAGACCTACCATCTATGCAGCGTGCAATTTATATCGCATAGAAGCTGAATTATCTGCATGAAAAACACCTCAGGGTGGAGTTATTGAGAGTACAATTTACAGTGTAGGGAGTCAGATCCGTCTTTATCAAGGGTCAGCTGTTCAAAACAATATTGTGATATTATTACTAGAGTAGGTCTGAACTGCATCAGGATTTTAAACCATAGTGACACTATGCCCCCTGGTGGCACAGTGCATCACTCTCTATAACACTAATATTATAATAGATACCTTTATCTTAAAGACAGCTTGGATTTAAGATGATCTGCATTTTTATCAAATTACCAAAACATGTACTGTTTGATACATTTGCCCAACTAGGCTGATTGAATATTTTCTTCTTTAGCAATGCGTGGGCTTCCAATGCCATATTTTGAGTCCAACTCTGCATGTGTTATTTTATAAATATTGAATCTCAGTTTTGATTCAACTGACCAGCACGTGTTCTGGCAGTGAGCGTGGCTGTTGTATTCATCTGAAGCATCGCAGCAATCTGGCACGAGACACAGGAGAAACCAATCCAACGCACATACAAGAGAATAGAAGAGCATTCAATATATCAGCAAGGAGAAGAAAGAAGACAAAAACAGTCAGCAACTATGAAAAGAACATTTTCAGCTACTTTTTTAGCTTAGTATCACTCCCTTGGCCCTAGAAAGGGAAAATTTGAGAACAAGCAATTGCTTTCCAACACACAGCACATAATATATTAATGAACAAAACAAGATATGGTGTAATCAGAGAGCTGAATCCATTCGCTGATTTGTCAAAAAAATCGACAGAAAAGGGATCAGTAACCGTTTTGATACATTGAGTCGTCACTGCAGTAATATATTTTGGAGATGCCGTCGTGTGCTGTGGGAAAATGTAATAGCAATTTTCAGTATTGTCTGACACTTCATTGATAAAATGACTAATCAAAAGAAAAATCATCATCGGATTCAAGCAGGTTTTTTTTCTTTTTTACGACTCACGTCTGTACGATAATCCTGAAGCCACGGGAACATTAAAGGACCATTAATGCATAAAAACTAAGGAAAAAAAAAACAAGAGCCAGGCCGGCTGTTTCCAGTATTTGTGCTAAGCTAACCGACTGATTGCTGTAGCCTTACAGCTAACCACCAGACATGAGTCGCAACAATCTTCTCTTTAAGGCTTTAGTCACTTTTCAGCCGCAATGAAAATTAGATCTTTGTGCCTGCATGATATATCACTCTAGTTCAGAGAGTCTCTTGAGATCAACCACTTATCAAGATCAGCTGCATGGTGTTTTGTAAGTGCTCAGATCTGTCTTTTGCTCAGATGTTTCACCCCAGAGAGTGGGCAGAGTGTGATATTTCTCAATTATCCTGAATGCCAATGGTGACCGGTGGAACAAGGGCTTTACAGCTCAGAAAGGAAAGCCAATGAGAATCTCTCTCAACAACCAGCAGAAGAGGAAAAGCGATGTTGCGTTAGCTATTAAGTGGCTCCACTCAAGGGAAGTTATGAGAAAGCCAGTGGGAGAAGAATAAAGAAATGGAGGAAAGGGAGGAGGGGGCTTTTTCATGCCTTTATCTTTTTTTTTACCAGCGATGGTTACATGCTGTTTAATGCTGCTGAAAGCGCTGGTCACAGATAGGGGATGTCAAGAATGAAATGTATTGATTGTATCCAAAGTGGAGAGCTGCGGAAGAACAAAAGTGGATGAGACGGGGGGGCTGAAAAACAATCTGATTAAGCAGAGATTTTACAAGAAAGAATGGAGAAACGCCTTGAGGAAAAGGACACGGTATTTCACAAGAAAAACTGCGAGGAGAGTGAGCGTGTGCACATTGGTGTGTGTGTGTGTGTTAAGGAGCCATGTTTTGTTTGCCGTGTCTTTAATCTGTTGTCAACAGATTTCAACTTCTTGACATCATGTAAAATATGAATTCCTGCCTATTTTTGTAAAACACACAAAAAGATGTAAAAGCAAACAGATCAATGTATCCAATAAAAAAGAAAAGGGACATGATCTTAGTTTGAACAAAAAACTAAACAAATATACAAGTTATATACAAATTCAGCTTCAAACCTTTTCACCAGCTATTTTGAACAAAGAAGACCATGACTGAAAGCATAAATCTGTTTATCACTACATGACTAGAAGCACTGCCCTGGTTGTCCTTGAAAAAGGCTGAAGCAGAAAGCGTTAATCTATGCCTCACGTCAGGTTCTGTAAAGTGCATTGGAGTCACCTCTCTGGAGAATAGCATTTTATCCAATATAATGCAATATAAAAAGCCATACCACAGATGCCATCATTGACTCGTGATGACGGGATGTAGTGTGGGCGAAAACCCAGATTGGTGCAGTAGAATCGGCCTCGAGGACAGGCTGAGGTGCCTACATGGGGTCAGGAGCAAAGGTCAGCACTTTTTAATAAACTAACCATCAGAAACAAATGTATCAAAGCTATTCATGCTGATAAGAGAAACATAGTATGTCCCTTTTCAACAGGCACCTGTACAGATGATTCGTATTGTTTTTGTTATTTTATGATCTTTATATATCTGTATTTTTAACAGTCTGGTTTCCACCTACTTAGGAGTAGAACATGAACCCATGGTGAGGAGTGGCAGCAGTGTGCAGCTTAAAACTGTTTGTACCATCTTGAAAAATATCTTGTGGTGAGAGTGAGCTGACCATGTCTGATATACAGTCCTAAGTGAATACCTACATACTTAATTATTTATTTTCTTGCCCCCGTCTGCAATAAGTAAAGAAATTCATTAGGAGGCTTATATTTATGTTGCATACAATATTACGGTTTGGATTTACTGCAGCCGTATGGGACAGCATAACAGCAGAATGTGTACGATGGACTTGTTTTATTGAGCAAAGATTATGATTAAAGGAGCTGTATTTTACATTCAGAGCATTAATATAGCAGCAAACAACTATTTACTATGAACATATATGGTGGAGCAATGTCTACCTGAGCAGAGAATTAAGTCCCTCTCCCTGTGTGTGTTGTTGTCCTTGCTTCACTTTGCTTTTAGTACATGTTAGAGCATGGGAGCGTGCACCACTGGTTAGCTCACAGCCGCCGCTCTGCAATGCTCTCATACAGGGGTTAAAGTTGATATTGCCGTCTCAACAGAGTCGTAATGGAAGCGCAGCACCCACCCTCCGGTTCCCCCTCAGGTAAACATTCTCGCATGCACTAACATTCACGCGAGTGTGACGACGACAACACTACTAGTGATGAACAAATGTATTATTTCAGAAAAAGATTTGTTCAAAATAGCTGATGAAAAGGTTTGAAGCTGAATTTGCTCCAAAATCTAACAACTTTCCTTTTTATTGGTTAAGATGACGGATGGCGACTGACTGACCAAATACACAAAGTACAAAGAAGCTCTGATTACGACACACAGAGGGAGTTAGACTTCATTCTCTGCTCAGGTAGCCATTACTCGAATAAATATTTTACATTGCAAATAGTTGTTTGCTGCAATATCAACTCCAGTTCATGTTTTTTTTATTTCTGTTTTTTTTTTTTGACAGTAGCCACAAATCTTCATTGTTCAACTTCATCAGCAGTTTAGAAGACTTCTGGTTCCCCAAGGAACAAGAGATTAACATGGTGATATTGTGAAAGAGAACCTAAAACCAGTAATGAGTTGATTAATACGATAATGTTTTGTAAACATGAGGGAGAGGGAACCAGTTGACATGTTATCTAAATGAAATTGATTTATTCCAAACCAAAAAAGTCAGATGGGGAGCACACAAAAGCAAATTTGGATGTCTGCTGTGATGCATTTTAACTGAAATGCTTGCATTCTTAAAAATGTTGAAAAAAACTGAACATATCTGAAAAGTCAAGTCAAACATTATTTATTTATTCAAAAACAAATATTCAGTTTGCACTTAAGTAAATATTAACAGTGCATAGTTCGCAGTGATGAAACACTTGGTAAACAGACACCCACTCGCCCTTACGTTCAACTTTTTACCTGGTTCATCAGAGCCATCTTCACAGTCACAGTAGTCATCATTCACCTGCTCAAAGGGAATTATCTTGGATCCATCAATGCACAGAAAGGACTTCCTCTCCCTGTAGAACCGCTTGTCTGTTAGGGGATGAAAACATTACTGAAGGATGCATATTGATGGCCTCGAACTGCAGCTAGAAACGTGACCAAACAAAAGAGAAAACTTCGAATAACACTTTACACCCACAACATTTATTTAAAGACAAAAGCTCGATGCTGGAGTCTGTAAAGAAATGCTACTGAAACTATTCGATAAAATGATAGGTCTGGTTGTATGCCACCCAGGACAAAATATAAACGCTGATTATAGTGGTTACAAGCTGTCTGCAGCGATGACAATGTCATAGCCACTTGCAACATGTTGCATGTGTTGAAGCTAAATCGTTGTCAAGTTGCCCTATACCGTGTAATGTACAGATAATGCAATGGCTAATTCGCCTTTAGCTAGCTGGAAGGGGACAGTGAACTTACAGGACGAAGATATTCCTCTTATTTTCCGCGAGTCAACGAAACCAAACCAAAAGACAGCGGCGATAATAACGTGGAAGCGCATGTCAGAAGGCACAGTTATGAACTGTCTCCCTCCCGCTTTACAATAACCCGCTTAACTGTGTTTCAAACTCATACATACACCATTTAAACTGGCCATGTCCTTACTTCCGGAAACATGCAGTCTCGTGGCGGTTCTGAGCCTTTCTATTGGTTTCTATCCCCACCACACGTGATTCCGTTGACTAATCACGAGTCAGAACGGCTTTCGCCCTCAAAAGTACATTCGTTGACGTTAATATTATAGACTGTAGACGGTTTTTGAAACGGAAAGAAGAGCCATGTTCAAGCTGTGTTGGCTAGTTAAATGTCATAGTTATAAATATCATTCACATTTTCTAGTTTGTAGGAAACGTAAAAGCTTAATGTATTAAACAGTGTGACCAAAGTAAACATTTCGACTTGTCATAGGACAAGCAGGTGTTATAAACAACACAAACGATATATCTGTTCTAATTAAGTGTCCCGGTGATCTACAGCGATGACAACCTCATAGGAACTTGCAACATGTTGTGTTTGTTGAAGCTAAAGAGCTGTCAGCAAGGCACGGCACACCATGGAGTGTAGTTTAGCAACGATATGACAGCTAACGCTACTTAGCCTTAAGCCTGCTTAAAGGGGACAGGGAACTCACAGGACGAAGAGATTCCTCTTATTTTCCGCGAGTCAGCGAAACCATACCAAAGGACAGCAGCGATAATAACGTGGAAACGCATGTCAAAAGGCACAATTATAAACCGTCTCCCTCCTGCCTTACAAAATCCCGCTCAAATGTGTTCAAACTCATGATAAACATTCGACATGTAAACTGGCCATGTCCTTACTTCCTGAAACATGAGGTCTCGTGGCTGTTCCGAGCCTTTTTATTGGTTTTCTACCCTAGCCACGTGTGATTCCGTGGACCAATCATGAGTCAGAATGGCTTTCCGCCTCACAAACGCATTACAGTTGACATTATTATTCTCATCCTATTCGTTTTATACTTTATTGAGGTGTTTTTTAAATGTAATTATTTGCAATGAACACCTTTCACGTGTTCTAGTTTGCAAGAAGTGCATGTCGGGTAAGGTTATCAAATGCGCATCTAACCAAAACAAGCGCAGAAGGTAGTCAGGATATTCTATCTAATACGAGAAATCGAGGAGACTTTTTCTCACAGCAAACATTTTGACTGGTAATAGAATGAAAATCATGTCTTATTAATAACACAAACAGTGGGTCTGTTCTATTGACCTGAACTCATAGCAGCTCAAAGGAATTCACCCATCATTAATTTCATGATTTAATGATAACGAAAGGATTAAACTCACCTCTGGAAGGCTAATTAACTTCATTAGATAATATACTTCAAAGCTTGAACATTCTGAAGGTTAACTCGTTCATTAAATGCAATACTTAACCCATTCACGACAATGTAACAGTGTAACTCTTTGGCGTTTTAATTTGTAGCATGCATCACTTTAATATAATGAAAAAAAGGAAGATGGGTGATTTGTTTATCTCACATTATAGATAGATAGATAGATAGATAGATAGATAGATAGATAGATAGATAGATAGATAGATAGATAGATAGATAGATAGATAGATAGATAGATAGATAGATTGATTGCCACAAAACTAGGAATAAAACAAGAGCACCTTTTGATAGTTTTATTAATAATAAACTTTTCAACATTTACACTATAACAAACATGTGATTTCAATCAGCACTTTAACTAGGTTTGAGGCACTTGAAAGGGAATTTGGAGGTAAATCTGAAATCCAAATTCAAAATAAGATTACTTAAAGAATGACTTTTTTTCTTAAATTCTCATTCGTCATTTTTCACTGTTAAGTCTTGTGTAAAGACCTGCAGCACTGCATAGTGACTCCTTGCTCTGAAGGTAAGAGAGGTCTCTGATCATGCCCGGGAAGGAATAGGAGTCCAAGGGTGGACGTAGTGGAAACACTGGCATCAGTCCGGATGTCATGTATGGTGACATAAAACCTGCCATACCGCCGTTTGCAGAGGAGTAGGCCAGCCGTAAGGGGCCGACGCCGAGACGGGGGTTAAGCCCGTACATACTGTCTGCCGGAGGGGGCACGTGGAGCGGGGTGAAGGCAGACTTGTTCCCCAGACCACCGAGCGCTCCAGGCAATCCAACAGAATGCCTGAGCGCGTTTGGGTGATGAGACAGAGACAAGCTATCAGAGTCAATTTTGTTCTCTTTGGAGCTCAGCACCAGTTCAATGGATCTGACAATGTCACCTTTGCACGTTCTCACCATAGACTCCAGGGTGTCCCGTTTCTGATGAGGGAAGATCTTGGCCATGATATCAGTGGGGTCCCGGTTCGGGCTCCGGTAGTCCTTGGGTTTCTCCGACTCGCTGCCTGACTCCGGATCCGAGGAGGAAAGCGACCTTTCTGGGCTCTCTATGTGGTCTGAGCGCTGGTCAAACACCGGGGATGGACTCGCGCTGCCCTCATTGAATGAAGCGGCGTGGTCCTTGTTTGGAAACAGGTCGTTCTTGTCTATTGGAGAGGGCAGCCGCGCGGCGTGGGGCGCAAAGAGGGGTCGGCCCATAAATCCGTTATAAAAGTTGTACTTGCTCAGTTTGTCATCTGAAAATGTGGACAAAAGAAAACACATGGTTTCAAACAGGATGTGCAAGATTGTGTGAGTAAAATGCTTGAAACAATGCAGTGTTTAAAAGTACATTTGCCCTCATAAACTGTCATACTTTTGGGGTTATTGAATGAAACACAAACTGCAGACAAACAACTAACTCGGAATATAATAGGATTATTTTATATGTATACAGAAAAGGGTTTAATCTCAGAAGTAAACATTTTGTATTTCTAATTTACCATCTTTCTGGCTCTCTGCTCCAAAAACATCAAAACCGGGAGCTGTCGGGGTGTTGCCGGTAGCTGGCACCCCGGGGCCCAGGGGTGACGCCTGAGGGATCCCTGTTTCCCCCACCATCCCCGAGCCCGGGTACATGAGCCGAAGCTCCCGGGCCTCGCTCTCCTCCTGAGCCTGCTGCCTCCTCAGCGCCACCTGCGCGGCCATCACCCGCTGCCGCTCCGCTATCAGAGTGCACTTTGCGCACATGCAGTCTCTCCAGCGGCAGAAGCGCTTGTGGCCCTTCAGCGCGGAGACCACGCCGTGGTTTCTGCATCTGGCGCACTTTGGGGTGCGGGGGTATCCCCTCTCCAGAGCGGGATTACACGCACGGAGGAAGAGATGCGGAGGACGCATGAGGGAAGGAGGCACGTGCAAGCCGCCGAGAGGGTTGCCGGTGTGCCCGGTCAGGCCGAGCGGTGTGATCCTGCTGTCCATTGCCTGAGAGGTTGCAAACACGAAGTCTTAAAGTCCGACACAAGTGCACTCAGTCTCGTGATGTGGCCTTCTCTGAGTGACTCCCTCTACTGCCACTGGCACCCTGAAACAACACGCCTTAAGTGTCCTCTCCCCAGGTGGTTTGACATGTAATACAACACCTTCGTCACACCCCTTTCCGCTCCAGCCTCTTAATAGCACCCTATATCATATGTATTTGCATAGAGGAGTAGTGGGCTAATCTGATGCAACTGCAGGCCAACCATTTGCACTTTTAGAAATTGTGATCTGCAGGAAATTATATTTATATTTTCATTGAAGTTTCCGTTGCTTTAATAGTGAATTATGTTTAATATGAACCGGCAGCCTGTTGAATGAATGAATGAATATATACTTTATTAATCCCCAAGGGGAAATTTGGTGTCGGGGTAGCAGCAACTTGAAACAAGCAACAGTTGATGTGGGTGTGTAAAGAGAAAGATAAATATGTTGCCTCAGGTCAGCGAGATACAATGAGCCACTTTGGTCACCCCACTGAGCAATGAATATTCACTATTAGGATGTTTTTAACACAACAATGGCCCTAATGGACACAAAGGCAACAAGTAATTATCTACCTGGTTATTCTGTTCGACAAATTACCTTGACAAAAGACCCATCTGTCAACAAACACCCCGCAAGATTGGTGGATCGCTAATCACACCTTGTCACATGTTTCATTCATATCTCTCCATTCAAACAGGATCCAGTTACACGCAACAGATTGCCCTCCCGTTATTACATGGAAAACAACTTGAGCATAATGTCACAAACACAGTGGCAGTCGCCAAGGGAAACGCAAACCTCAAACACTGCACATGCACTTCCTTAACTTTTGTATTTCTCTCTTTTCTTCCTTATTCACTGCAAATGTGAGCAGCTTGACTTAGATGTCACACTTAAATGTTAATAATGGTAGTATCCCTTAGCTGTTAGACACCTCCTAATCATCTGCAGATGTCAGAGGGAGACATCATGGCTTCTCTTCATCTCCCTGTAGTTCTGACTCCACTAAACTCCCTTTGAATAATGGATGTGGGTTAAAGAGGCAGTGGATGGAAGCACTCAACCCCCTTGTGGCGCTTTACTGAGATAATCATTCCCTGAAGGGCATCTCTGAGGAAGGTCTACTACAGCAGAGGCCAGGAAAATTGCTTACAGTATAACATACAATGACTTGATGCAGGCACAGCTATTATTATGCATTAATATAGTATTACTTACCACACACATACAGACTAAGACTTTCAACTTGATAAAAGATGTTTACTTCTTTTGAGAGCAAAATGTATGAGTGACATTATTTTTTTTTTTACCTCTACCTCACATGGATCCATCTGTCCTCAGGTGACGGGTCTTATCAGCAGCATACCTGCCCACCTGCCCCATCACAATCATGCCTGTGTGCATGTGCAAATAATAAACACATATTGTGAAAAAAACACAAAATCTGTATACGTGTGTCCAGGAATTTGTCGTAACAAAAGCATCCCGATAATAAATGAGGTTTTGAGAAGCGACTCTGCTATTTGCAGAAAGATGTTCCACAAGTTAAAGGGCCTGGATGGATAGGGGTTGGTACAGACTCACTACAGCTGTGCAAGGACATGAAGAGGATTTTAAATGCATCTATCAACATAGAATGCCCTAAAACATAAATAAATGCCAGTGATGCAGATGCTGTGTGGACGCACATGTAGCTTTTATCATTTCATCCACTGTGAAGTTGAGCTTGAGGTTTGGATCTGTGGCTGGCAAGTTTATCCAGGAACATTAAGCTCTCACCTGGCTTTTCATGCAAACCACTTAGGTGGTTTATACGGACCAGTAACAGCTTTTTCTTGCAGGAAGGGTGGCTGGAAGCAGCGTGCCGCTAACAAGCCAGCGTGAATGTGTGTGTCACTATATAGTGAGCTTTTGGAAAGGCTCTGTTTCAGTCTTATTTATAATTACCCTGAGGAGGAAAATGGGACAAAAACAGCTGTTTCGGAAAAGCCTTTATAAATTGGATTACGGATAAAAGCTGTAGTGTTATATTTACTCATTTACTGCCTCTTCTGTTCGTCTGTGGATCATAGGATTATGACAAGGCCGAGCCAGGATGGCTGTTTAAAGTCCCTTCAAACCAGATCAGTTTCACCTCGAGGTAATTTTTCAATTAGTGTGTGTCATTCTAACCTTTTATCATAATCTAATACACAAAACAACTATACGCTGCAGTTACCTCTGCGATATAACCTTACGTCCAGTTCCTCGGTTTGTCCTTCATTCTAGTCCGAATTTTTCCAACCTCACGCCTTACACAGAACGAAGGGATTAGCAGGGATAGGTGCAGTTAGAGTAGAAATGGACAGACAGTGTCTTAATTGTGTTCTTAACTGATCTGCTCATGTCAGATATGGTGTTTCATCACATAAATGTGCCTCCGAGGACAGGGCTTTATCAGTACAGCTTCTTATCTGAAGCAAGGTGGCTGCTAATCTACTCGCAAATCTCACAAAACCTGATTATGTCTCCCACTGTCAGAGAGATGGAGAGGCGGAGGGAGGGAGGTGGAGAGGTAAGGAGGAAGGGCAGAGGAGCAGAAGTCCATCATTAAACAGTAAATCATTGCATGTGGACTTTTATAGTGTCTTTTATAGTGTCCTTTAAAGACATGTGCATTCAGATTGCATGTCACATATTGTCACATTGTTAATCTAAATGGGTTTTGATCTGATATTATTGCCCTGCATCTGCAGGTCCTCTGATGCACAAAGGGTAAAGATCAGATCATGTTACTGTTGCCAACTCTGAATCACAGAAGGAAGAAATCCTCATGTGAACCGACTTTGACATGGAAACAGTTCAGCGCCTTAAATTTCAAGACGGCGGCATTGTTCCTGGAAATACAGCACTCACATTACAAACAAATCCACCTCTCTTTCAGCATGTGAAAGGTCTTGACCCTTGTGTGTTTACTTTCTCATCTGTCACTTCACACCCTTGTCATTTAAGTGTCACACAGTAGCCTCCACTTCACTGCTGATGGGTGAATGGCCACCAATGATGGCCATCGGGCTGGTCAGATTCAATCACTTGAATTTACCTTTATATCAGTGCAAGTCTTAAAGTCTTAAAGCAGTATGTGAGATGTTTGAGTATGTCCGAAACCTTAGTATCAAACACTCACAAATCCTTGTTTGGTCACATGAGGTAATACAAAAATAGAGATAAGACCAGCTTTTTATTGCAGGCCTTTTACTTGGAATGTAGCATCTTCTCATTGTGGTATTGCTTACTCTACTTAACATTTTACTTGTCCTTTTTCTGTTCTTCTTTTAGAATAAAGAAATCTGTAAAGATAACAAACATATTATTATTATTATTACAACCAATGCAGAGAAGGAGGGAAGCATCCATACTGCACACACACCTGTGCATTTGGATGCATGGTACAATAGAGTTTGTCTCCTATTCCTTGCCTATCTATCTTCGGCCATCTCCTTCGCTCCTATTCAATATTCCTTCCTGCATTTACTCTCTTTCTCGTCCCCTCCCACCTTTATTGGTGGTCTGAGTCTGGTAGGTATCCATCAGGGCCCCTCACTTAGCCCGGCAACGCCTCAGTGCCGGGGAACAATGGTGGCCCAAAGACAGCCAAGTTTGCTCATGAGCATGGATGTGTATGTGTGGGTGTGGGTGGGATGTGAGTGCACCCATGTGTACCTGTACTAATCATGCATATTACATCTGCATCAACATGGCGCATCTATGAGGAGATGCAGGTTCCCTTTTACAAACTGGCACACTGTGTGTGTGTGTGTGTGTGTGTGTGTGTCTGCATTTAAGTGCTTGAAGTGCTAATTACGTGTGTGTGTGTGTGTGTGTGTGTGTGTGTGTGTGTGTGTGTGTGTGTGTGTGTGTGTGTGTGTGTGTGTGTGTGTGTGTGTGTTTGTAAAAAGGGGGGTCGGTATAGGGAACATTAGTTCCTTGAAAGGTTCTGGTCAGGTGCCAATGAATGCAACCTTCACTGTCTAAACAGGTTGAGATTTAACCCCGAGAGTTTGTCGTTCTGCGCTTACTTGGGCAATTCTCTCTATTTGTTTCCTGTCAAAGACGTTTCTTTATTTAACGATACACTTGCAAGGAGATATTTTCAGCTTAACAATGCATAACTGAGTGGCAGATGAGCACAACCCTGTGTGAAGGATTTAAAGAATCAAGTTTCTAAGGGGTTGGGTGTGCTTTTTTTTTCTCATGAAAATGTGCCACTTGACAGACGTTGACAAGGAAATGGATGTGTTAATGATGGACACAACGTGAGAAAGAACTCTCGGTTGGCACCTTGCAAATATGAGTATGCACTTTACACCTGGAGTTTTTGTATGATTATTACATATTGATGTAGGCTTCAAAAATAGGTATTCATTATTTCAGATTAAAATAATATTATGGCTTGTCACTGGGTTAAAAAACAACAACAAGAAAACCCCAATGAATAGGGGAGAATCTGGCTCTCCTCATGGACAAATAAGCAAACAATTGGACCTCCAAAGCGTTGTTTACAGGGTCTCGAGTGAAAAGATCTGTCGACATCTTATTGGCAAAGGATTCTGGTTAATTTCTGTTTACTGAAAAGATTTCCTCCAGCTGTGGGGTTCTTCAAATATCCTAAGGAGCAGGTGAAGAGGCTGTAAGAATCCTCTGAGCTCACTAAATCTAATGTTAGCTCCTCTATGTCTGCACCTCATATAGTTGTTACGGCAAATGTATTAGCTTATTACACATCCAGCAGATACAGAGTGATCATGATTCACTCTTGTACCTCGGTTTTGGTCTCCACCAACTCCTGAAAAAAAAAATCTGGCTCCTTAGCTGTTAAATGCTCCACTATGTTTACCAGCTAGCTGCTAGCATTGTTTACCAGCTAGCTGCTAGTATTGTTTACCAACTAGCTGCTAGCATTGTCTGAGTTTTGGTACGGTGGGAGTTTAAAAAACAACTAAACAGCGGCCCAAGGCTGCAGGAAAGCACTCATGAGTGAAGCCAAAAAAGTAAAGATGTGGGCCTTCAAAACAAAAATAATGAGCTAGAAAACACTAAAACGTGAAACCATGAAGGTGACAAGAACTGCATGAAGTTCACCGTGAGCAACCCCTTTCCCTTTTCAAGTAATTTGATTCATTGTTAATAGAATAATAATGTTTATAACAGCTTTTAGAATAAATACTTTAACTGCAACCTTGAAATATACAAATGTGTTGTTATTATAGTGTTTCACTTTTGCAATACCAGGTAAGACAATCTTTAACATGTCCAGATTGCAACAAGCGTATTAAAAGGGCAGGAGACCGTTGAGAAGAAAACAACAAACCAGGACAGGCGCAGCTGAAGCATTAAGAAGGAGGTGAGTAGCGCGCTATCAGATGAACGAAGGGCACAGGAAGAGACATCAGTGCTGTGCATCTCTGCCACGGTGTTATGGGAAAATATTCTCGTCTTTCAGTTACAGACAATAACAGCTTAGAAATTGTTTAACATTGTCTCTGATAGCAACTGGCATCTGCAAACAGATCAGATGGGAGTTGCTACAGAGATTAGAGGAAACATGAAACCGCCAGAGAAGTGGAAGCTTAAAGAAGTTTGTGCGCATGATGTTTCGTTATATAATTTTTCCTGTAAATGTGTAATGTTAAAAATATGTTTTACTGGTTTGAATCCAATGGCATATATCTACTGTCCATGAGTGATTGGAATATTCATGTACATAACATTAATCATTTAATGCAGGATTACCAGCTTTTTTCATCGTAACACAGATATTGAAATACCGACTCAGCCTGCCCTGCTGCCCCCAGCCTACCTGGGAAAGGAAACCACTGAGACGAGATAAATCTGTTACAGTTGAACTGAAGGATCACAATAACTTTATTATTTTTATCTCAGGTTATTTATTTGTTGTGCATTACTGTGCCATTGTTCCCACAGCACAGCTTACTTTCAGTCAAATGGATTTCACAATAGCGACCGACAAAATGTAGAACATTGTTTTGAGGTGACCAAATTAATCAAGATGAGCCACAAAAGAGAATTCAACAAGACTTTATTGTTATATTTCATCTTAAAAGAGCAACATTCAGAATCAGCTTCATTAGCCATGTGTGTTTACACATTCATGGAATTTGACTCTGGTTTCACTTAGCTCTTCATAAACAATGCTAGCAGCTACATACACAATATACAATAAACAAAAGAGAAAAAAAGACAATTAAGACAATGGTAGTCAGAGTAAGTAGCAGCATGTGAGCTTGCCCCACTGGCCGGCTCATGGCCGCCGCTCTGCACTGCTCAGCGGGTACAGCAGATAACGGCGTCCTGACCGGCAGTGGCGTCGCTCAAGCGTAGCTCCCACCTTCCGATTCCCCCTCAGGTAAACGCTGGTAGCTCGATCAGCACGGCGATTCGGCTTCCAAGTTGCTCCCATAAAAAGTTTAACTGCAAAAATGTGCAACAACACCATGACTTTTTATTCAGGAGGGTTGCTAGTGTTTTTCAAGAAATTGTTCTTTTTTTTTTTTTTTTTACAGCATTTCACTCCTCGGAGATTGAACAGGTACAAATCAAGACTCAGAACAAAATGAGTGATTCACTATTTACTTATCTAAATGATATTCCTGGCAGTATGGAAGGCTCTGAAGCATAGGCTTAGTCATTCATGCTCCTTTGTAATCACATTGCTTCACTGGATGTCAAAAGAAAGTGGCAGACATTTTAGCATATGGTGCACTCTGATAAATTGATTGTTGGGGATCAGTCAGACGATCAGTGGGGAAATTAACACTTTCATTAATTTACTGATAAAAGTTGATGATAATGGCCAAACTTACATCTGATTCATACATATGACTTTAAAACACTTATTATTATTTGTGTTTTTTTAGAACTGAATTGAATTTGGCATTACTGTTCATGGCATCATGTAAAGGTGGAAATCTGGATTTCAAGTAAGATTACTAACCTTCCCATTTAGTAATGTTGGCAACAAACCACAGCAACATGCATCTACATGGACTGACACCTGGTTCAGGTTCAAAGCCACTGCGGAACCACAGTCAGTGAGGTACAGAGACAGAGGAGCAGATAACAATACACACTACAGTCTATTCAGAACTATAGACTGCAGAATGCTGGCTGCATGCAGATTATACTCAGATAAAGGACAAATACAAAATAATGTGCTGACCACAGGTGTGAACAAAGCACCATTTTCAAAAACATTTACAAATGGGGGATGCTATGGATCTTTGGGGAACTTTTTGAAGATCGCACTCACATCTACAAAACCCAAGATAAATGGTATCTTTTATCAGTTTGGATGTTGTATAATTGTACAACTGGAGTCCCAACATCAATGCGGGCTTTAGATTCTAAGAACTGCAACCTTAAGTTCACAGACTTCAGGGAAATTTATCTGATCATGACGCCTTGAATCGCAAAACACCGCTTATCGTCTTCATGAAGCTTTAGAGAGTGTGAGAAAGTAGTCCACCTTGTTTGAAGCCATAAAACAGTTTAGAAAGCTTTGATAATTTTCACTTTTATCGGAACATGATGTGTATGAAGTCGATCCAGGATTGCTTAGTCAAACTCAGTACATTTAAACTAACTGTGCTAATCGGTGTAACTCTTGCAAGGTATTAGCTCAATCATGAGCGCCAGTGATCTTCAATGTCTACAGAAAGGATTGAGCCACAAGGCATCTAACAGTCACCAGTGTTTCCAATCCAACAAGTCTGTGCTACGTATCAGGGCAAACAATAATCTTTGTATCTATATGTATGCTGGCACAGGAGTCATAATGTAACCTCTGGGGACAATGGCCAATATTTCGGGGGTTTCGGTGTCGTCTGCAGATATCTGGACCGACTTCCTCCTCCATTGTGCCATTTCATTGTTTACTATCTGATTGTTTCACAAGTAGCAAGTTAACAATCATCAGTTGTCATCAGACAATAGCTGATGCGTTTCGCCTCTTTTGCTCACAAATTTGAGTAATTCATTATGTGTTTTGAGATAAATGTTACACTGCCAAGACTTCTATGTGTATCAGCATGCATGGTGAGGAAATATTTATACAGAGTGCATCTGCAAAACATTGACTGGCAATATATTTAAACTGTTTTCACTAAAATGTCCACTTTGGACATGACTAATGTTTTAATGGTTTTATTGTTTGCAATTTAAAGCACTTAGTATAATTTAGGCCAAGAGCGTAGTCTGGTTTTAATATGAAACATAAATATAAATGTTGTTTACTTGCAACCTATCCCGAGCCTCGGCCTAAGTGATTAATTAATCTAAATCTAAGCACAGAAACAAAACCCTGCCCCATGCCCTTATGTCCACAATTGACACCAACCTCCTACCCCAACCTCCTACCATCTATGCAGTTTAAGAACGTAACAGACATGATCTATGTAGCAATTACGTTTCCTCAAAATATTCTGTATTTGACCAGCTTTACTTGTAGGCAGTGGTGTATAAAGTACCCAAAAGCCGTACTTGAGTAAAAGTAAAGATACCTTACTGGAAAATTACTCCAGTAAAAGTAAAAGTCACCTATTAAAATACTACTTGAGTAAAAGTCTTAAAGTATCTGATATTTTCTGTACTTAAGTATCAAAAGTATTTTTCTGATATAAAATGTACTTAAGTATTGAAAGTAAAAGTACAAGTACATGCTTTTAATAAAAAAGCAAAGGGTCAGAATTTTGAGAATTATTAAGTTTATTCTTTTAAGTGCATCCATATATATTATGTTCAACATAATATATTGTACCTAAGTATACTTTTGCATCTACTATGAACTTATCATCATAATTCTCCAAAAAGCAATATGACACTATGAAGGACTTGTAACAGTGTGGTTATAAGTATGCTCATTCCGCCCGCCGTGGGTCTCTTGGTACCGGTCTGTGGGTCTCTTGGTACCGGTCTGTGGGTCTCTTGGTACCGGGCCACAGAAAGAATGAATGAAACATTTCAATTAAATTAAAAAAAATCAAGGCCGGAAAGATGTTTTATTGTGAAAAATGACCGCATACATCCGTCTGTGGTAACCTCAGACGGAACCTCTTGACACATGTCAAGATGTTACGTTACTCTAAAAATGAAACGTAAGTCTGTTACAACTCTGTCGGTGATCTGGAAACCAAGGCAGAGTATCCTGAGATCGCCAAAAAAGCATGAAAACCTGCTTCCATTCCAACATCCTGTCTTTGTGCAGCGGGTTATAAGTTAAGCAGTAGACTGGACTAAAGGTTTAGTTAGGAGTAGAGTCAGTAGACTGGACTAAAGGTTTAGTTAGGAGTAGACTGGACATAACGAACACACGTCAGGTGTCGTTGTCTCCCGTCTCTCCGAGGTCGGACCCGGTCTGTGAAAATATTGTCTTCACGTAACCGGTCCGTGACGCATAAAGGTTTGGGAGCGCTGGACTAGAGGATGTAGAGGGAAAATGCAAAACATTGTGATTCGCAAAACCTGCTTGGTGGAGTCTGTGTTCCACCACAGTCCCCGATGTTTTTTCTTTTCTTCTAAAGATAGATTTGATTTTGTAGCGAGTAACGAAGGTTTCAGGAGAAATGTATCGGAGTAAAAGTATCATTTTTCTTTACAAAATGTAGTGAAGTAAAAGTAAAAGTAAACAGAAATATAAATAGTAAAGTAGAGTACAGATATCCCCAAAAACTACTTAAGTACAGTAACGAAGTATTTCTACTTCGTTACTATACACCACTGCTTGTAGGCTATATAAACCATCTTCTCTGAGGCAAGGTTGCATATCACAAAACATGCCTGTGTCTTCGCCTCAACACGACCAACAGGGTCACAGCACGGTCAGATGTGATGTTTGGAGGGCTTCTAATTTTGGGATCAGGGTTTAATGAGAGGACGAGAAAACAACCTGCTGGTGAGAACAAGGGGGACGGCCCCAGAGACGAGGCGTACGAGGGCACAAAGGACAGCTTAGAGGACCTCTGATGTCACCCCAGCACCAGCAGAGTGGCTCATTGAAACTTAAGTGCCTTTGCTGTGCTGCTTTTGTCTGATTCTTGTCAGGCCTGTTCCTCTCCGATAATAATGAGCCCTTTGACAACTGATTAACTTCATAGTGGCTTTTATTTTTGTTTCTTTACAAGGGTTTTCTGTTAACGGCAGGCAGAAATGGTTGAAAGCTCTCAAGAAAAACTATAAGGGGACCTTAAATGTGGTTTCTTTTTGGTCTTATTACATATTCTAGCACTTTTGTCATCGGTCGTGTAGTTTGAATTATGAAATACCAACTTATCTAATACCACTGGGTAGAATTATTGTAATTAGCCTTTAGCCCGTTAAGCTGATAAGCTGATGCATGTTTCCTCTTTTCCCTCTGAATGGGACGTTTTAGTTTCCATCCTGAAATTTGACAAATGTGTGTCCCTTTCCTTTAAGACGTGGCTTTGATCCTCTCAGATAGGCAGGGGGGTACAATGGTCCCCTGAGGGACGGCCGCCCCCCGATGGGAGAATTGTTTTTACCCCAGCTGTGATTTGCTTGTGCTGCAACATCTAATTCCAAATACTATTTCGTCAAATCAATGCCCGGACTTTGTCTTATTAAGGCCGGTCTGGTTTCCTATACCAAGCAGGGTGCTTTAACCCCCCAATGAGGGAGGCAAGCTGAGGCTGCCCCTTACAACAAAACAACACACCACTCCACAACAGCATGATACTTCCTCGACCAGCAAATGAGATGAAAGCTTTAAACCATGAAAATAGCGGTTTGAAAAGCCTCTGAAGACCTGCTACCCTGCTAGCACGGAATAAAGATGGGCTGTCCGCCCGCCACAAAAGCCCAACACAACAGGGAAAGACATCAAAGCGTGATTTTGTCGGGGGGGGGAAACTATTTGAAGAAGGTTCCTACTGAGAAAAACGCAGGTGGATTTTCGGGTAATAGCACATTGCTGTTAAGCGCTACAGTTTTTTGTATGTTTCTTTTCCATCCAGTGATACCTTTCATTAGAGTGTTAAACAAACTTTCACCTCATACAATGACAGTGACTTTATATGCAGCCTTCAGTTTGCTCGGAATAAAAATGTGTGCGTGTACATATATATAAAAAACACGAAACTGCACATTTGCAGGGTTTACTCTTTGATTACTTGATTTACAATAAGATTTACTCAATATAGCATGAAGCGCCTCACATTTACCTTCAGTCTTTAATTCAACTGATGAGGTTCTGCTTAATTTTGACGCCTGCAAAACAGGCTAATGTGATCCTGCCTCAAATGTGTTGCTAAGAATAAGGGGAGAACAGTCAAGTTTTTGTTCTCTGTCTACAGGTGGATTTACCTGCTATGTGCAATTTGATCCCTCTTTGATCCAAGTGAAACTACAAGGGAAAAGCTTAGCTTAATAAGGTGTGAAATTCTTGAAACAAGGACCTTTTTGTGGTATGTTGAGTGAACGGCTCCCAACAGAATTCAAAAAGTCATTGTTTTGTTGAATGATAGTCAATCTAATAGCATTAGGTGCAGACATATACATATATTGCATCCTATTACAAATACCTTTATTGTGTAGTGTCCTGTGTTTAAAGACAGGCGCACAGAAGAATAGATTGAATCATCTTACATTTACATTTCAGTATGACAAAATGTAGAGAGCTTACAATATAGTAAATAATTCATGACTATTTTAATGCCAAGATGACAAGTTTATAAATCTCTGTTTAGACAGAGATTTCGAACTTTAAACGAAAGTAGTTTTTTGGTGCATCTTGTTCATTTGGGATATGGATTCTGAGCACAGAAACACAGATATTTGTTGGATATAAAAGATCTCATTGTGAAATTCCAAAGGTTCAGGAGTAAACTGCCTCATGTAATCAGATTTTGCCATGCACATGGATGTTTATTAAATAGGCTGCAGTGAAGTGTGAGTCAGAATGCAGCACATTCCCCAGTTTAAGTATGTGTAGGAGTGTCAGTAGGGAGATAACAACAATAAAACAATGCTTATCTTTAATCTAATAGAACTAGAATAGAATTCACATCTACTTGAGCATTACTTAACATGCAATGATTAGAGGTTACTGTGACTGTTCTGCAGCCGCATATTAGATTTTCTGTATAGTTCAATTTAATTTGGAAGCATTGCGCTTTAAGCTTCCGCTTCCTCGGCGCCCTCAATCATCTCCTGAATAAATTCTGCTGAACACCGATGAACAGTAATTGCCATCCATCTCAATATGTGCGATGTCATGACTTGGCAGTAAGTGTACAAATGTGAAAATGCAATTTTGAATTTGCAGGCGACACATGCTCAAGAGATCCCAATCTCATGAATAATTCACAGCCGAGTGAATAATGATGGCAGATAAAACTTTGTGTGAATATTTGTGAGTGAGCAGACTCATCAGCATTAGGAGTGTGTGTGGAGTAAATCTCGTCTTTTCTCTGCATCAAAATTATGCCCCTGGACAATGAGAATAATAACAGGCAAATCACTCACTACCACTTTGTTTTCTTTCTTCTTCTTCTTTTTTTGGGGGGCTCCTGCATATCCAAGCAACAATTGACTCATGCCAGTTTGACAGCAATTGTGAGCAGATCTGGAAACGTGAGTAAGTTTGTTCCACATTTTGTATTATCTGGGCCAGTTTTAATTCACACTCTCAACTCCCAGCATGCCTGTATTCCTTCCACCTGACTGTGCTCTTTCGTCAGCCCTCTGTGCCTATGGGACCATATATTGGCCCGGGCATCCATTCAGGGGCTCTATTTTCTAGGTGATTGACTCTGAAAAACTTACGTCGTAATCCCCAAATGTTTCCTCTGTGTTTGAGGGAGGGTCGGCATTGTTGAAACCCCGGGAGTCCAGCCCGGTTGTATGTCTGTCATACTGGGCGTTAAGAGTGGTGGGAGGAGCAGGAATTCAACAGGTGGAGGGCGACCTCAGGAGCAGGGTGGACCAGATCAGACTCCGGCTGTCAGTCTCTCAGACCAAGGACACGCAGATCCTTCTGAGGATTCACACGTTTGCTCAGAAAATCGAAATATGAATTGATTATAAGATATGTAGTGCCATGTTTAAGGTAGTTTACATTGAATAAAGGAGGAACAAGATGATTCTACAGCCATCCATTGGCAAAAGGCATCAGACGGAGAAATATATACAGAGCATTCACCACCACCACTTGTATTCTGTCAACAGAGTTTATAGTGGCGATAAATGTGACACGTTTCCCAACAAATCAAGCCAATTACTCTGTCAATTTTTATCTTAGTTAATCTTTGAGATCAGTGACTGGTCAACTTGTCATGTCGCGACTCTACAGTTTGCAGGTGGACTGTTTATTTTTCTTGTTGGCATTCAACGCAATAGCAATGAATAAAATGATAAATTATCATTCATAAATGTATTATTTGTCATGGAATTTAATTTACTGACTACATCTACTCAAAATGGAAGTTCCTTGTCATCTTTAATATTTTACAAGGCAAGCAGTGAACATACAGTGCCCATGACCATGTGTTTTATTTAAACTAATAGTGACATACTCCCAGAACAAGGAACAACAACCAGGAGGGAAGCAACAAGGAAGAGAGCTGCTGTGAATGGCGGCCGGCCACTCGACACTCAGAAGTGTAATCTACACAGCAAATAAAAAATATGTGAAACTGCTTCTGATAGTTTTAGCAAACCATCCGAATGAACGCGTCTCCTTAATGAGCTCCCTTCCCCTCTTCATCTTGGAGGAAATGAGCAATGCCATGAGCAATGGCAGCGATTCCATCATGCTTCATTGCGATTGGCTGCAGATAAGGACCACCACCCACATTAGCACGAAGGTAATTATTTTGATTTCTACGAGCAGGTGCTGATGGAAGCGGGAAAGTCTGTGATCAGACTCAAGAATATCTCCAGATAAACATCAGGGGCTCTGAGACACAGCGACACCAGCCACTGCGACGCTCAGCGGGAGCCCCCCATATCTCTCCCCAACCATGTCATTACCCTCTGCATGTTGTGGATAGCGATAAAGGCTAAGGGGCTGGTGAAAATATTGTACTCTGCTCTGGGTTATAGCTTGTATCGGCATTAAATAAAGTGGTTTCTGCCAAATGGCACCAACAGCATTGATGGAAGGAGAAGGGGGAAGTTTAAACTGCAATAGGCCGACTAGTTTCTGTAGACAGCCTTTATGGAGCATGTTTAAAATTGGGTTCAGAACTGAGAGCACAGATATCTTGAAGTAAGAGAGTGACAACACAGTGTCTATTGTGTGTTAGATAATGATGATTATGTGCATTTGTAAAACTGATTAATTTAATGAAATCAAACGCGAGTTAGGGAGCTTTAGAGATCCTAAGTGGATTGCTACCTTCTGATGGAGCAACGATAGCTGGTTCCCCACCTGTCACCAGTCTTTACACGAAGCTAAGCTTTCCTTTGGCTGTAGTTTCCTATTTAAGGAACATAAATGCCAGCGGTATCTATCTATCTATCATCAAACTGTGAAGTAGAGATTTTCCCAAAATGAATCCATCAACTTTCAATAAAAAATAGTTGCTGTGACATGTTGGCAGATGTACATTCGTGATGACTCTTTTGCACCATAATCATCTCATCTCTCTCTCTCTCTCTCTCTCTCTCTCTCTCTCTCTCTCTCTCTCTCTCTGTTGCAGCCTTTATATGGAGGTTTCAAGTCGCAGATAAGCTACGTTTTCACACTGTTAATCAGATTGTCCTGACGATCTGCTCCCCTGCAACATGCATAGTTCGGCATGGTGTTTTCCTGTGAGACATTCACCTCAGATCTAATCCCCTGAAGCGCTCCACTCCACGGGACTAATGGGAGGTGGCGGGCAGCTTTGGATGAGTTATTACGGAAAGATTATGATTGTATGATGCCACGTTGAACAAAGGTCAAGGGAGTTTACTGGCAAAACTTCCAAAGAAACATCATGTAGTTTTACAAAGCCATATCCCACTTTTCTAGTGCAGCTTGCTTCATGTTTATGCATTTAAGTGAAGGAAAACTTTGCTCGAAGGCACGACTCCACTTTAAGGACGTAACATTACAAACAAATCTATAGACCTCTCCTGACATCATAAAATGCTCAAAATACCAACAAATGCAGATTGACAGAATATCGATAAAAACACGGAAAAAAACAACAAGAACAAAAAACTGAAATGTTGGAGAATAGTTTTGTCTTTGTGGCAAAGGAAAAGGAGAGCTTCAATTACTCAGGGAGGCATGAAAATGGCTCCTTCAGGGCACCCGTCCTCCGTCTTGCCTGCAGTCATTAATTAGATCTAATCAACACCGCAGGGAAAAGTTACAGTCAAGACTAATTAGCCAAAATGGAGCTTCTGTAATGGGAAACAAATGAACAGCAACAGTTAACTGTAGCAGCCTGCTCCATGCTTTATGACTCATTCCGTCTCAGCGGGAGAGGTTTTTTGCAGCAGCAGCGCCGTTCAGAATGCACTTGATTACTGTTTTGAGGGAATGTCTGAATATTAGGCACATTAATAGGTCTTTGAAAAGACATTGAATGGGAAGTATTTTCTGATATTTATTTTGTCATTGTGTCGTAGTACAAAAGGTATTATTGAATTGTCCACCCCTTTGGGGATGATCACACACACACACACACACACACACACACACATACACACACACACACACACACACACACACACACACACACACACACACACACACACACACACACACACCTCTGCCAGGTTGCCTATTGTGAGCACCATGCAGGCTTCCCTCCGACCGCAGGCCTCAGAGGTCATGAGAAATGTTGACTTAATCCTTTCTCCGTCCCCACACTGCTTCTGAGAGTCAAGGCAGGGAGTAAAAAAAAGGAACCTTTGTTTCTCCCACACTGCTGCGAACAAAAGGGGTCGGGATTGGGAAAAGCGTACACGCACACCACCTGCAATTAAGAGCTTAGAGTTCGTCCTCTCAGCACAAAACCCTCCGCGACCGAGCGGAGGAGAGGAAACATCAAGATTAGGTGGGAAGTGCTACGAGGGTATTAGAAAAACTTGTGAGAAAGAAGACGTTTGTCACAGAATATTACTTACAGGATGCTGGATGACAGTCACCTTACACCCCGTGGAAGAGTAATTGTGGAGGATTTGATAAATAGTGGCTATTGATGACGATTAAGCACTTTAACAACCTGGGTTGGAGGTTTGCTCCACGGTCACACAGAGGAAGAACAAGCCCTTGTTTGTTTGCCCATATGTTGGATTGAGTCATTACGATCAGACATCTGCTGAGGAAAGGAAGGTGTTAAGCTGTCATGAAAAGCACAAACACACTGATGCCCGTCAGCTGCAGTGAAACAATCCCTTAAATATACAGTGTCTGCAGGAGTCAGCTGCAGTGATGTCAACCGGAAAGTTCTCTCGGCCGAAACGTTTTCACTCACCTGAACTTTGCTGAAAATGTCAACTTCATCAAAACAAAATTGGGTCAAATGCACTGAGTGCAAATTAAAATCAGCCGAGGGAGATGAAATTATTGTAATTAACAGCTCTTCAATCAAGCTGGAGTGTTGGAATTATAGATTCATGTTTTACATTTGATGCTGAACTCCAGGGACCTTCTTAGGTGGTGCAATATGACTTCTTCCATCTTAAAGGACTGTTTATCCACAGAAATACAAACACACTTGGGGACCTTTCGGACAAAGTTTTGACGACAACTATTGTGCCAACTTTTTAATTAGAACACGATTGGCAGGCCAGACAAGATTATCTTTCATTCATGGTAATTCTTACCAACAATAATTTCTGTGAAGACTGAAAAACACAATACAATATGAAAATGTATGTGAACATATGGGCAGATTTTACATAACAGTATTCACAAATATCTTAAAAACATATCGTCAATTTTCCTAACATGATTAATACTGCACATGGAAAATAGATGATAATGCTTTTTTGTTATGAAGAGTTGCAATAATTGGTATGTTGTGCAATATATGAAAGAAGTTTGGTGGATGTACAACATGACATGTCAAACACTTGTGAATAGATTTCAATTATTTTCGATGCAAAGTTGGCTCTAGACTGAAAGAACAAGTTATTAATGTGTGTACAGATCTACATTCAGCTGCAGATTCGGGAGTTGATCAAACATGCACATTTATCTTTCAATATTTATCTTTTTTTATTAACTACTTTACCAACCTGTATGAAAAAGAAACATAACAAAAGTATCCTATGATTGCAAAACATTTCTATACATTTTCTAATGACAAAATAACACATCTAGAGGACTGTGAGGCTTTGGTAGAGGTTTGGCATCTAACATATTGAGAAGTATATTTCATTTATTTATGTATTTCATTTCCTAATTCATTCATTAATTTAAATATATTGTAACAACCTTTGTTGTTAACCTGCAACAAAGACATCTTGTACAGAAACAGATGCAGTTATGGGTCATGAAGACGTCATTCACTTGTGCTTCCATACTTTGGTGAAATCAGCTTCATTACTGGACATAATTACAAAACCACTGCATCTTATATGATAAGGTCAGTTGGTCTCCTCCAACTGAAAGACGTAATAACCACTTATATTTTCTGTATATATCTACAAATCTCATGTTGGAAAATAGCCATTTTATCTCTCATTTCGTTGCTCTGAAACTCTGGTCCATAGGGACCTCGCAGTAGTTTCAGACAGGGACTAGTGTGAGTTCATGTGCATAGGCCTACCAGGGTTGTATGAGGGATGGCACTGCATGGCTGCTGGTCCCGGATCATTTATAAACCCACATACGAGCCATGCTGGTAGCCCCGGAGCAGCGGAGGTCCTGTGGTGGGTGGCGGCACCGGTCCCAGCAGAGGCTCTCGGATGTAGACCAAGAAAGACGTGTAATCCCTCGCTCAAAGCTGGAACGCATCATCGATGCAGGAACATAAATATGGAAGGGGGAATGAGGGAGATAAGGGGAGAAGCTATTACCAAGAAGAGAGCCAACAATTAAGACGCAGATTTGTCTTTATTTTTTGCACGATTTTGAGAAGTAATCTCTAAATGGGACGCTGTAAAAACATTCAAGCCTGCAGAAAGGACTAACTTTTAAGCCTTTCAATAAAGTATATCCTTTCTGAAATGAATTTCACTTCTACCAATCGTGGTGTTCTTCCAAAAGCTGAAGCTCTCGACCAAATGGGCCTGCACACACACCTTCGTTTCACAGTATACATGATTACATTTACACATGCAGGATTGAGAGTCCCTACTTTATTTGAGAAGACGTATTAACACCGCTCACATTCTGCCTTACTCTGGCTCTCGCTAAGTACTTTAGGTCACTCTTTCCTAATTTGGATCAATTATCCCATTTCCTCTCTCTGACACAGTGTTTCTCATTCAGCATAATGCGCCGGCTATTTGTCAGCGCTGTGCAATGTGCTCGCCTCTTCGCTATTCGTGTACACTCGTGTCAGGGTGACTGAATGCAAGCTTTCTCTACTGTCTGAGGCTCATTTGAAATTCAAATATTGCCTCATTGCTGAGTCTCAATAATATTGACTTTCACTTACTCTCCAGAGGCAGCAGGGATATATTTGGTACCAGATTGTGTTTTTTCGTAAGGAATGCATGCATCTGGGGCTTTTCTGGACTGCAATTAGATGCTGCAGGCAATGCTGAGTTTTATAAATCACCTTCGAATTACAGCCAAATATATCCAACATTTAAGATTAAGTAGAGGTGTTCTTGTCAATTCGAAAATAATATGTTTTGCTTATGCTTATAGCTTTGTAATTGGCCCACATATTATACATAAGATGAAAAAGCATAAATATATCAGTGTTACACTTTCCTCAACATAATTTAAATCCCTATTCTGCAACTCCTGAAAGATTACATTAAGACTTCAATATTTCTTTTAGTAGTTGTAACCGTATGCATATTAGTTCCCTCAACAAGGAAGTGAAGTGGACACGGCAGCTGCGCCAGTGGTCCAGTAGATGGAGTACTACATCACTGAAAAGGGTTTCTGTCAGTTGCACACACAACTTCAGGATATCATCTCATAAAATGTTTGATTATTAATGACAATGTTAACTCCGAGAGTCAGCATTTCTGCTGTGACTGGAAACAGCCCCTAGTAATCGAACAATAGTTAGAGAAGATTTCGTGGATGGTTGAATTGTATTTTCTTTTCTTCTCACATGGCCTGTTCTTATGAGAGATTCAACTGATATTTCACAACTGTTTGGTAAATATGTATTCACAGAAATCCGGTTAATTCTGAACAATAATATGTTGAATTTAGACGATAGTACGTTGAATTGTTTGGTCTGCATAATGAGAGGAATGTCGTAATTCCCAGAGCCTGAGGGGACGTCTATAAATGACTTTAATGAAGATATTAAGTTGTCAGTGATATAAACCCTCAAATGTGTTGTGTTTTTGTGTGAAGAATGAAGGCCCAGAAAAACGGGTTTCTTAATAATCTCCCAAAGAGCGATTCCTAGGTGATTTCTGTGTTTGTGCTCTTACTTTTCTCACTGGTCTGAGGTGGGTGATGTCCTTCCGTGCACCTGTCAGAGTTTTGCAGAATTTGAATCATAATCTAATGACAGCTGTGGGATTGAAAGCACACTCACACAGAAACAAAATGTTCAACTGTGAACAAATACAAAGTTTTCACAGGCTTTACATTCTTAATTTATTATCAAATAAATTTTCTCCTGACCAACTAAACAACGATTTTACCAATTTAATAATTTGTAAACCAATTGTTTCAGCGCTACTAATGTTAACTAAATCATCCGTCATCAGTGAGCCAGTATGAATATGTGGAATATGAATATATCTCACCTCAAGCAGTGATGTTTAGTAACTAAGTGCATTTACTAAAGTACTGTACTTGTACTTAGACAAATTACACTGTGGGGACATCATGAGGTTATTATTATATAATATTATCAACGAATAAGATATTATATACACTTGAGTGAAATTTGGAATCCAGGACTTTTTATTGAAAGAGGATTCATTCTCGGTGGTATTGCTACTATTAAGTAAATTATCTCAGTTATTGTTCCACCACTGCCTGCAGCGGAGCTTTTCATTTTGTGAAATATCAATTACTGGTACTTTTAATACTTTTACCATGTGATGCAGTTTACTGGATTATTCAATAAATGTGATGCATGCATCACTGTTGAAAGAATCTGCAAGGGATAAATAGAAAATATTCGGATTATTATCAATTAATGATTAGACTTCTGGTATTTTATATTTTCCATTGGGTTGTTTTACTTGTATGAATGTAGACATGTAACCATAATGTAAACTGGAACAGTGCCAGATGTGGTGTTAACGTTAATAAGAGTAATTGAGACAACTGGGGCACACCATTCTGTAAAATGATCATTAAGCTAATTATATTAGAGTCATTAGTGAAATTATATAGAGCCACGTCAGTGTATGACATCAAAGTGTAACATCAGCCCCAGAGACACAGAGAGAAATCTCTACAGGCTGCAACATCATAAACAACACGGTGAAGGTGGTTGGTGATGGGCGGGCAGGTTTTTTTTTTCTGTTGATAAAAGCAGATATATAAATCAATCTGTTTTATTCCAAGTATGGTGTCTGTTTGACCTGGCATCACAGCGACAGTCCACAGTACAAATTGTGTCAGAGGAGCTTGATGAAGAGTCAAAGTACAAACTATCTTTATTGGCAGCAGTAAAAGGATTATGGGTTTGGGGACTCAGCCATAATCAGATTCTATCATTACTTTTTAATGACATGAACAGTCTGGCATACTTTGCAAGACACATCATTTATGTTGTGTAATTGTAATAGTAGGAAATTATCATTCCCACCCCTGTAGTCATATTTAAAGTAGACTCTTAAGGACGAACCCAAACATCACAGCTATTATTTCAATGACTATATGCTACTGCACATTGAAAGCTCATTAATTCAAATAAACTGAGTGCAAAAATGGTGTTCCCCCCCATAGATTCATCCTCCAACTATCTATATAAACAACATCCATCATGGGATGTGAGACAAACTACACTCCTTCATCTGTGGATCTTAGCTTTGTGTGCAGCATGCTAGAGATATAGAAACAAATGTATGTATATATGTATGTATGTATGTATGTATGTATGTATGTATGTATGTATGTATGTATGTATGTATGTATGTATGTATATTCTCTTTCTATAACATAATAAATTTGTGTGTCTCTGTGTCATTCCCAAAACTGCCCCTCTGCTGCTGCTGTTATATTAAATGAAAGTGGAGTCTTGAGATGACAGTGAGGACTTGAGGTGTGAACAATGTATTCAGTATTCTCTCAGTGTCCATATCCAACAGTCCAGCTCCGAGTACACTGATTTTTCTTTCAGGAATGCAGCGATAGTGCCCCATTGTCCAAGGACACAAGCTGAATGGCAACTACTTTGGTTCTTTAAAGAGCACTGCCAGTGCTGTTTTTTAACAGGCCTTTTCTCATTTCTCAAAATGACAAGCAACATTTAGCAAACAATGCATTTGAGAAGTTTGGATGTATTGTCTAACATTCCAGGCATCCGTTGGTTTCCATCAATGTCTGTACAATGTGAAAATCGTAACAATAAGCGCTGTTTAAATACAAAATATACAAATCCACGACTGAGCAAACTCTTTCCACTCATGAAGACAATGGGATACAGTTGAAAGCCTCAGAAAAGCATGTAAGCTGACCTTACTTTGGGATGGTTTTCTCAATATAAGGCAAAACTTTCAAATCAATTTGTGTTGAAAGTACATCACCATATACAACAATAAGATATCACGTACAAAAAATGAATGCAGACTGGAGGTTCACAGCGCATGAATCACAAACATATTTGAAAAAAAGATGTCTGCTACTTGATTTTCATACCCTTAAAGACCCAATCAATGTGTTGTATGAATGTTTATGGTATGACAACATTTTCAAACACTCTGGTTGTATGGTCCAACTTTCTATTCTGGACAAATGTGAAGTTTCCAGTCTTCGTATTCATTGAAAACATGCCAGCTAAAGTTGTCAGTGTCAAATAGAAAGTCCTTCAGGACTCATTTTCATGCCAGGCACAAACAGGGCCACAGAGAAAAGATTGAGGAACAGAAAGGGGCTCAGTTGGCTCCCTGCCATGGGCAGCCATAGAAGCAACCCCCCCTCGCCCTAATCTCTCCTACAGAACAGTGCCACAGTGTTTAACTGTGCTGGGCGAACTGAGAGACGTTGCCCTCAAGGTATTTATTTGTGTATTTTCGAGGTCGTGCTGCAATCTGCCCTACTTTTGACACAGTCTGTAAATGGCCACATCAGCAGACAGATAATCTGTGAGATAAAGAGGCGCATCTTCCATGCCAGCTCAGGGGGGTGGAGGGGGTGGATGGATGGAGGAGGGAGGGAGGGGTCTATATAAAGGGAGGCCAACGGACATTCCCAATCCCACGGTCTGCTAGTGCTTCATCACCAGCTGCCTTCGACCCACAGCCAACCTGCAGCCATGACGTTCAACGGAACCTGGAAGGTCGACCGCAACGATAACTATGACAAGTTCATGGAGCAAATGGGTGAGTGTGTGTGTGTGTGTGTAGAGCGCACTGGATGGTTCACTGAAGTCGTGCTGTACTTCAGCTCTGTTTTCTCTGCTGAGTTATGGCCTTCTGATTGAATTCATGAGAGCAATGCATGTAACCGTGCCATGTGTCTCCGTATGGGTAGACTTTGCTGTGTGAGTATTACACAGAGCAGTTGATAAGCTGGAGGTGTTTATGGTGCTACATGCAATAATAGCAGTAGCTAAAATAAAGATATCTCTTTGGACTGGGACGAGTGAAAACTTCAAATACAAATAGTATCTGAGATAAATTGTAATTTTCAATTCAATTCCACTTTATTTCAGACATATGGATCCACATTTAAAAAATACAATACAATTGTACCTTCAATACATAATCTTCATTTCATCCTATAATTGAAAGAATCCAGCCACATGTTACAATTCATTTTTCTGTTTCAGGTGTTAATATCATGAAGCGTAAGCTGGCAGAGCACGACAACCTGAAGGTCATCATCGAGCAGACCGGGGACAAGTTTCACATCAAAGAGTCCAGCACCTTCCGCACTAAAGACATCGACTTCTCTCTGGGCGTCCAGTTCGACTACAGCCTGGCCGACGGCACCGAAGTCTCAGTGAGTGAACTGAAGCGGTTCAGACTTTATGAAACCAGCAGCAGCTGGTCCATGAGCTGTTTCTCCATTTCAACAGGCAATGGTTTACTTTAGGAAAGTATGGGTTTTGTATTTTTTTTAGGTTTGATGGATTCATGGCTAATGGGGAAAGTGCAAAACAAGCCAACTAAAGCCAAGGGAAAAGCTGCAGTGAATAATGACTCTTTAGTGGATCTGTAGAGCTGGAATGAGGGATTAGCTGAATATGGAAAATAACGGCAAAACTAAACAAATGTGACCAATTAAAATAATATATACAGAAAAGTAACACAACATAAGAAGAGCATTAAAACTTCTATCACAACTGTATTTTGAACCAGGGTACGTGGGAAATGGAGGGTGACGTGCTGAAGGGCAAATTCACCCGGAAAGACAACAGCAAGGTCCTGACCACGACTAGAGCTCTGGTGGGAGGAGAGCTCGTACAGGTCAGTCGATCAAGATGTATTGAATAAATAATATGCAATATGCTCATTTGTTTTGTTTCCATAAAGTAACACGCCTCTCGTTTTTTTGTTACCCCCTGCAGAGTTACAACTATGAGGGAGTGGATGCCAAGAGGATTTTCAAGAAGCAGTAACCTTGAGTCCTAAAGTTCACATTTTATTTTTATATAGATGACACAATGTAGATCTGTATTGTTGTTTTTTTCTAACAATAAGACAGTATATGTCTCACAAACACATCCAGAGTACTAAGAGAGGAATAGCTTACCAAAGCATCCCAATGTAATTTTCTATGTAAAAATGTCTGGAAACCTAAATGACTTAAAAACAAACGTAGAAGCAGTGGAATAAACAGGCAAAGTCAAAGATATCCTACTTAAACTTAATTCAACTATAGCTGGGCAGGCAGGTGAACAAAGTCAGATAATCAACTGAAGTATTCAGTGTGAGAGACGAAGACTACGAGAGGAGAGTATAACAGGGAAATAAACACCAGAAGCTAATACAAACTAAGAGAAAACATCCGTCACCATGTCAGTGTAACATGCTTTAGAGAATCGTAGCAACCAGAGACTGTGGTATCTAGCCATGCAGACAGTTTGGGTTTTCCTTTGCCAAGATTTTTATATAATGGTATCTGAGACTTATATTGCCACCCTACTCCAAAAAAGGGGAATGGAATTTGGTGTTTCTCCCTGCATTGAAAGATGTCATTAAAAAAATTCAACCATGGCTTGTATTTTCAGAAACCATGTCCCAGTGACTGGTGAGAATCCACAGAGCTTGTTGCCAACAGTTTCCAGAGGGACTACTTCATTGGTACAATGTAGCCCCAATGAAAGCCGCCCATGTGTTTGTGTATTATCCAAGGCAACGGGCGCTTTGTTTCTGCAGATTCACGCTACTGTTGCCTTTTTTTTTAAAATGTCATTTTCAACACTGTGAGCAATGCCAAAGGAAATTCCTCCGTCTCCATGGCATTGGGGTGGACAAATACATCTTAGACATGAATACCTCAAGATCTGTGCAAAAGAATACCAAACATATCAGCATGATTGGTTACAGCAAGAGGTGAATGTGACATTGTTTTGTTGTCATTTGGGAGAACTATACCCTTTAATTGTCTCCAACAGTAGCGATGGACCACAGCTACTTAAACTTGACGTCACCGGGCTTTAAACTGCATCAAAACAACACATTTAGTCCCACAATGGACTGCATCATTGCGATGAGAAGCAGTACAATAATGATCCCACACAACATGACATACGTTAGTAATTTTGCACTAAAGGTTCTTATATATTGTATTGTCTGTAACAATTAAACAATTTTCATCAATCACTTGTGTCTTGATGTTATTTTCAAATGTTTTAAAGAGCCAGTCTGTAGGACTTAGAGGCGTCTAGTGGTGCAGTTTCAGATTGCAACCAACTGACTACCCCTCTGCTCACCCCTCCCTTTCCAAGACTGAGGTAACGTGGGCCCCCGAGTGATATCTTTTAGGACCTTCGCACTACTTCAGGGGCAACACAATTCAGGGGTTTTGCGCTCGGCAGCTCACATTACCGTCATTTTACAAGCGTGTCGGAGAACTATCGAGGAACTCAGGGAACGTAAACATGCAAAAGGCCCTCCCCAGACCCAGTGTTTGATCTGTCCATTCTGGTACGGTAGAAACAAAGCCGCTCCGTTTGTAGATATGAAGGGCTCATTCTAAGCTTATGAAAGCACAATTCTTAGTTTAAGGTGATCATACACTAATGAAAACATAGTTATGAATATTATAGACCATTTCTTTCAATAGATCCCCAGACCCCTTCACACTGGCTCTTTTAACCAATGAATGAATTACTGTTGCTCCAAAAATCTACAGACGTACACGTCAAGTTGCCTCCAAGCCAGTTAAGTCATGATAACGATCAAAGAACTTGTCTTTTATTTCATGAGCATGATAAGTTCACAATCGCTGTCTTGAGAAGGGGAGCTAACGCTGCCTCAGCATTTCAGACTCTTAAGTCTCTCCTTCTTTGCCTGACTGCAGTCCGGTCACATGATGACATCAGGGTCTTGTGCTGTCATGCACTGGCCCTTGGGTGCTCGGGAAATGAGGATCCCTCACATGATGACCATGACGTACATGTTTTTGCTTTGCAATGGTGAGAGAAAAATAAAAGCATATGCACTGAGCACCTCTGACCACAAGAGGGCGACGTGTTTCTACTTTTACTTTTGAGTCGAACCACGAGATGAACAGTTGTAAATATATCAATTAAAATGTTTTTTAAACTCTTTTGAATTAGCACTGAGTAGTTTTAGGACAGCAAACACATAATGGTACTGCTTGATGGAGAGACTTTGCTGCTTGGGTAAATCTTGGGATACCAGGGTTCAGAGTAATACTTGATCCTATGGGTGAATAGTTTTAACCAGCGTAAAGCTGATTACAGAGTTCATCAGGGATGTGGGTGAATATCTTTCATTCTGTGTATTGGGAAATATTATTGAAGCCCATTTCTGACAAGAAGAGAAAAGAAGTATATATATAAATGAAATACATATATAAATTGTACATCAACATTTTTATATACTGAGACAAAATGATAAGATAAGAAGTCAACATTTTTGGCAATATTTTTCATCATGATAAACTTTTCTGACAGAAATGTGCTTCTATACAAGAGAGTTAACTTCTATATCCCAATATGTAAGAGAATATTGTCCATTATCAATACATGTTAGGAAACAGAGAGCTGGTGTTTCAGTGTAATACATGACATCAGACACATGTCTTCACTACCTCGCCTTACTGTGTGTCTTTGTTGCTGGAAGCCATTGCAAAATTTAAAATAGATCAGAAAATATCTTCCAAGCACAATTGATAACTAATAAAGAGTAAAGGTGGCCTCCCTACAGACGCCCATCTAAACAGCCTGAGAGGGCGTCGAGCGTCAATCGATCGCATCCCCCCCCCCCCGCTGAGCCCTGAGTGGCACCGTCTTTCATGGAGGTATAAACCCACCACGCACTGGGCTAATCTGGTCGAGGCGAGGCTGCTTTGAACACCGGTTCATCCCTGAATCCACCTTGGGGAGTGAAGTCCTCTGAGACCCCTCAGAAGCTGTGAGGTTTGAGGGCTGTGAGCCTGCAGATTTTAGTGCAAGAGAAAATGGGTTGGTGGGTTTCCTTTATTTGTGTTTGGATCAGCGGTCCAAAATGACTTTCATGCTTTCCATTTCAGCATAACTTTTAACAAGATTGTAGTTGAGTCTTACAGTTAATAGCAGATGTGCATCTTCTCACAAACACATGCATACAGTACATTTAGACGATGATTACTAATATCAGGATGAACTGTGATCTTTTGACTCCACTACATGTATTTTATAGTGATAGTTACTGTTAAGTTTGTACATTTACACAAGTATTGTGCTTAAGTACAATTTTAGATATTGTATAGTGTTGTTCTCGAGCACATTTGTCTCACATATATAGTTACTAGATCGTTTTCAGATTAAGATTTTACAGACAGAACATATGATCCAAGTACCTACCTACCACCACCTTAATAATAATAATAATAATAATAATAATAATAACGCTATGGCCATTCTGCATAATAAGTAGGCTACTTTAATTTTTTAGTATAGCATGGCATCACTACTTTTACTTCAATAAATGATGTGAACACTTTTTCCTCCACATAGATTTGAGTGTGTTAAGTTTATGAAATAGGTTGATAGTTCCTATAGTTTAAACACACCATGAGTATAAACAGCAGTTAAAGTGTTTATAATGCCAAACCGCTACTTGTAATGGTTTATTGTACATTGTGTTACTGCTACTTTTACCAAAGTAAAGGATCTAAATACTTCTCTTAGCACTGCTTATAGGAACAGTGTCATGTACTGTAGATGAACCCTGTAATGTGTTTTTGTAACCATTAGGTGGCGCTGTGGATCCCTTTATTTTCTGAGAGAAAGGGCCTTTGGTTGTTCTATGATGTCATCCTCAGTCAAGTTATCATATGACACACACCTTATTTTTACAGGCAGACCCACACCTACATAATTATTGATTATTATCTCTACTCAGATTATTAAAACAATAGCTGTGTGTACTTATGCAAAGAGAAGATTGAAGCAACATGAAATCTGTGAGAAACAGGAAAGGAAAGTTGTGGAAGCGTTAGCCCTCAGTGTTTTGATTGCTGTGAGACTGAGGGAGCAGGGGCCCCTCAAGGGAGATAGGAGCCGTGGATGAGAGAGGAAGAAGAGGAGGAGGAGGAGGAGGAGGAGGAGGAGGAGGAAAAATAGTGAGAGGTGGACAGAGAACGAGGGGAGTGAAGAAAGGACAGTGGAGGGAGAAAACACAACACTCCTAGCTGTCCTTCACCCCCCTTTCTGTGAAATCAAATTCACTGACTCACTCTGAAGTCTGCAGCTCATTTCAAAGTGTAATGATCACTAAAGACACCAACAGCTCGGTGGGGAAATCTTTCCAAGAAGGCACAGCCCCCTTTTGGCCGATCACTGTTGAGACAATGACTGTGCAGACCTTTGCAGAAATATGCAGGCTGCTGAATGATGAGTCACCAGTTAGTCAGTGCTGGATACTCTATATGAACCTTTTTCAAATGCCTTGAGACTTGGGCATTATTGAGGATTTATGCCGCTGCACATGCTCTGAAGACACTTTTACCAACCGTGTGAATACGGAAGTGTTATTATGATAAGTGATTACGTAGGTTGATGATGAATTGCCAGTTACACATCAAGTTTAAGAAAACATGACCAGACTGTTCACTGAGGTCACTTCCTCCTAATGCTGGTTTTACAATGTCTTGATAATATTAGATCATCTAGATCAGGGGTGTCAAACATACGGCCCGCGGGCCGAATCCGGCTCGCCAGGGGGTCCAGTCCGGCCCGCGGGATAATTGTTAAAATTGCAGAAAATTGCAAAAAAAAACTAATAAAAAAAAAACTAGCTGAATCGGGTATTGAACCACGGAGCCTCTGATTGAAAGACAGGCATTCTAACAGAGCTCTGACATTACTATACATATTGCCCAACTGCGAGGGAATCTGCAGAGGAGAGTCCAGGCAGGTAAACAGTGGGCTGATGTCTGAATTTTTGGTCTTTATGTTCCTAGTGTATTGTAGAAAGACCTTAAAATAGGGTTTATCATCCCAAAAGCTTCACCAATTATTTAAACATAGTGAAATATTGTCATTATGTATGGGTTAATATGCTGTGATTTTACTGGTCCGGCCCACTTGAGATCAAAATGGGCAGCATGTGGCCCCTTAACTAAAATGAGATCAAAATGGGCAGCATGTGGCCCCTTAACTAAAATGAGTTTGACAGCCCTGATCTAGATGGATCATGGGAAAAACAACCACGGTGCACGATCCACAACATGTCGACAGTTAGCCCAAAAAAAAGAAGCATGTTCGACTTTTTGACGAGTTTCAGATCACAGCTTTGGTTATAAAAGGACCGGGTGGACTCTCACAGTTGTAAATCTTCTCCAAGTCCACAAAACACATGTAGACTGGATGACCCCCATGACCCCAACAGCCCAGGGAAAAGAGCTGGTCCACTGTCCACTGAATGAAGTTTTGCATTGCTCCTCCTGGATCTGAGGTTCGACAATCGGTCAGAGGCCCCAGCACCTTAAAATAAACTGCCCCAGGGAGGCTGAGCAGTGGGATTTTGAAAACAATTTGAAAAGGGGAAATCATGAACTGCTTACAACTCCTCATCATATGACATAAACTTGCAACACAAGGTCACAAGTAGTTCAAAAGGTTTTGTAGCCAGAGCATTACAATTACATTGTGAACCTGCAGACTCTTCAAGTACTGTGTGTAACAGCAATGTATGATAGCACACCATGTGCCTATTACAGTAAGCAGTGGTCAATGTTCCCCCGCAGTGAGAAAAGCGCCACATCGGGAAATTAATACAAAATACCGGACTTGATCGTCCAGTGCTGAGTAAAAACAGACACATTTCAGCAAGGACATTTGTCTGGCACGCTGCAGCTGGAAGAGGATGGATGGAATGGGACAGAAACACCTCCTTAATGGACTTGTCAAAGGGAGTAACACCATTATAAAGTGTTGCCAGTTGGACGTATGCATGCATGCATGTACGCAGATTAATATGTCCCCTTGCCCCCACCCAGGCGCTTTTATCCCCCACTTTACTCCACTCTGACACCCTGTGTGCAACCCCTCCAGGCATGGACGAGTGTGTCATGTGAGGGGCTGCTGCGTGCCACCTGGTGTGACTGAGCAGGCGGAGACAGCAAAGGCAGAAACTAAATTGGCTGTGGCCTCTGTCTCAGGAGTAGCCAGCTCCTGGGTTAGGTGGGCTATTCTTATAGAGGCCAGTGAGAGGGCTGCAGCTCCCCTGGTGCACAAACCACTTTATAGGATCCCACATCATGTTTTGATGTGGGGGGAGGTGTTATCCAATGACACGTGTGAGAGACAGGAAGAGGAGCTTTACGCAGGTGGATTTCTTTGTGGGTAAAAAAAGGCAACTTATAGGTATAGTCAAAATGTGAAATATCAAAGTATTAATATCTTAGAAGATGCAGTGACAAAACTGCCAAAAGGAATCGATCAGCTGGTGGAAAAAAAAAGAGGAACGTTTTTTTAACCTTTAGCAAGTTGATAACATAAATAAAATATTTTAAACTACAACTTCTATTTAGCTCACACTCTTTTCAATTGGGCTACTGATAGCACACATGCACACACACGTTTTACAGATTGAAGGTTAAAGAATTATACTGATATTTTTGTTTACTCTGAGTATTTATGTATTTGAGAACAGATTTGATGATGTAATCATTTATGTTTTTTGCTCCTTTTATATATATTTTTTCAGAGCTGTTTGTCAGTTTTGGGGCTCCACACTACAAATCTGTTTACAATCACAATATATCACAATCACATTCGTAAATATGAAATAATGTAATCATGACTGCAGGGATGACGTCAATCTTTAATGGCAGACGGCCTGAAATGTCTTCATTTAACATTTTCATAAAAACTCATTTTGATCACCTTTTTTTTGGGGGTTTCAAACAAACAAACCTCTGCAATTCACTGAAATACAGTTTCTCCTTACAGCGGCTAAAGTACATAAATATCAACAGTACTGTATGCATTAAGAAAAAGAAAAGAAGAACACACACACACACATGCCGTGAACATGCACAGTACACACAGGTACACATGGTCTACTGAAACCATTGACAAAGGGAGGGATCATCATATTCATTTCCAGAAACTTCTGTACCGTACTGCTGGCAAAACACAAAAAGATCCATTCGTTCAAAGTTTTTCTCTGAATTTCACAGTGAATTATGTAGGTTTAACAGTATTCATATATCAGATACAAACACAAAAAGAAGCTCTAGAAAATTACCAAATGAATATACAATTAAACTTACAATAATACTTACAATGAATTATACGATGGGCATCTTCTAACTTTAAAAACATAATACCCATAAAAACACACACGCACACGCACACACACACATCTTATAAATACTTGTTCTAATAAATTTGGTGCCACACATGGCTTAAAAAAATGTCTGTAAAAGCATAAACTGCTCCAGAAAATCAGTTGACATGATGTGCATATTATTATTATTATTCATTACAAACACTGACTATATGATTCAACCACTCCAATATGATTGTACACACCTGGGCTAAACATTACAGGGAAGATTGTTTTTCTTGCAGTTTTTCAGTTTTTGATCGTCACATCACTGCAATGTGACTTGGCCTTATCAGAAAAGTACAAGAATCGCTGTTTGTTTTTGTAAGAATGCGACATGAATGAGGATTTTGGCGTCAAAATGTCACAGGAATATGATCACTCGATGATATGTCAAACAGCAAAGACGTTATTGCAGGCCCAGAATACACACGATTACAAAAGTTTTTTTTTTTTTTAACACTCCAATCATCACTATGTAAATCTACAAAAGCAAGTTGAATCACGTTGGCTCCCTAAAAATAGACAAAAGAGACAAATTGCTTAAAGTGAATATCCTTTCAGATGCAGAGTGGCTCTTTGGAGTGACACCAAAAGAGACATGCAGCAAAAAATAAAGTCATACTTCATAAGAAATCAGACTGAGGACTACAAAGCAGTCAAAAACGGAATAATTCCACTAGCCTAGATAGCTCTCCAGTGTAAAATAAAATGCCTTTGGTCTTTTGTTTCTCGATACTGTGCTGCTGTCCTCCTGTTAGACAATGAAGGAGCAAATTCCTTATTATAGCAGGGCTCAGTTTGCCATTTTTTGCAGTCTCTGGGGTAACTCTACCTTCACCAGCGATGGCTTATTTCTGTCAATGCCTCTTTCAACACATCTGATTACCTCTAACTGCAAAATGGCGAGTGGGATCAGGTGTTGTTGTTCTCACTCAGCGTTAACATCGACTGCTTAGTTGAACCAATGCACAGCAGACAAAGGACTAATATGTTTGCTTCACCAGGTAACGACACCACACAGGAGACACACATGAGCAGCCCTAAAACCACACAGTATGTAGAAAAGACAAGGGCAAACCCACCGGACTGCTTCGGTATAGCAGGCCGACTTACCATTTTATAATGGCACTAAACAGGAAGGACGGAAAAAAAAGAAAGAAAGAAAGAAGTGTGAGAGTTCCTCACACACTTTCTCACAACATGAACCAATCAAACAGAACCATTTCAAACAGTCTTGATTACAAAAATACTTTCTTGTATTTCTTTAAAATATCTAGAAATGTACAGCATTGTTTTTTTTTCTCACTTTTTTTTTGCAAAGTCATGCGTCAACATGTATTTAATAATCATAATAACATTAATATGAATGATATACAGAATAGTAATAATTATAGTCGTATAATAACATTACCCGGCAGCGCTTTAGGCACACTTCTACAGGTCTGGCCTTGCGGAGTGACTGCATAAGATACAGTTTGTGCTCCTTTGGTGGGACGTCTTCGCACTCGCATTATACAGAATGCACAGCGAGAAGCCTGCTAGCGTTAGACAGGCGATGCAGTCAACTGGTTCACAAAGGGTGTGCGCGCCTTTGCCGTGCACGTCCAGTACCTTTCACGGAGGTGTCAGAGGAGGTGTAGCCAAAGCGCTGCCGGTAAATCTTGAGTATGTAACAGTATAAAAAAGGACTGGGGGGGGGGGGGGGGGTCGATGTGTGATGGAGGCGGGGTCTAGAATGTCCTGAGGCCCGTGAGGCTGCTGATGCCTGAGAGAGAGACAGAGAGAGACAAGGAACGGGGTGAGGTTGCCATGGTCATAGGGCTGAACGATTTGGGAAAATAATCTAATTGCGATTTTTTTTTTTCCCAATATTGCAATTGCGATTTAATATACAAATTTTTATTTTTTTAAATTTTATCCTCTCTTTTCCCCAACAAAACATAATGAATGATTTAAATATGACCAACACAATATTAGATACATTTAGTGTAAAATGTTCTTTCCCATTGGCTGGGCCTATTTGTTAGAATTAAATAAAAAGATGAAACTTGAAATAAATGACATTTTTATTGAACTGTTCATTACAGAAACATCTGTGGCTTTGCCACTGTGCATTTAAGTAATTTAAACAAAGGCATGCACTTTGTAAACACTGTGCAAAATTTAAAATGATATGTATCTTACTGCTCCCAAGTCAGTAACATTTCACACAACTGAAACAGAATTTGCCTCTACTACTTTGAAAATATTTTGTAAAATCAAAGTAAATAAAGTTATAAATAAAAAAACGGAGAAATGCACTTTTAAATTTGACAATAAAAAAACAATTTGAATATTATAATATAGATCAACCTCACTTATCTGACGTACACAACAATAACACACCACACAGACTAAAGTTCACTATGAGTATGACACTGCCAGCCATAATGATCCAACAGTTTTGTTCTCAGTGGCTCACAGACTTTTTGCTAAGAAAACCAGCATATTGACTTTTGCTGGCTTCAAGGATGAGCGAGTGCAAGTCACAATATTCCCTCATGTGCTAAAAAGACGTAAAAAGACGTAAGACTCTGGTAAGGCTCAGCTGTGCGGCTTGACCACAGATCAGTAGCGGTAGCAAAAAAGTCCACCGTTTTAAGCTCCGTGGCGACTTTCTCTTTGCACTTTTTGTACAGCTCCGGTATGGCAGTCTGACTGAAATATGTACGGGAGGGTATCCTGTACCGTTTATCAAGCGTTTTTATCAATGCCATGAACCCAGGCTTGGTCACCGTGCTGAGAGGCATCATATCTTTGGCTATGAACTCGGTTATTGCCCGAGTGATTTCCCCGTGTCGTTTTTAATTACGTTCATATGGAGTGACGCTTTCAAACATTTCGGTCAGTGATCCCTGTCTTGAGGTATTTGGCTTGCCTGGCGCACTGGTGCTCGGCATTTTGGCCATACAGCTGTCATACGTTGATTTGTGGTATTTTTTTAAAGTGCTGGAACAAGTTTGTAGTGTTACCCCGTGAAGTAGCAACAGGAGCACGGCATGCGCTGCACATCACCTGACGCTGCGCAGCATCTTCTTTTTTGAAACCAAAATAGTTCCACACCACCGACGTGCTGTTCCTCTTCGAGACTAAAGTCTCAGCTGTGTCAGTTTCTGACTGTTCCGTCGAGCCCGAGGCCATTGCGCAACAGGTTAAAGGGCCGCTTGAAAAGTTGATGCAGCCGAGTTCTCCACTCTTTCGCTCGCGTCACGTGATGACGTTGTAATCGCGCACGTTGCGGTTAGAAAATCTCGTTTTATCATATCGCGATATTATCGCAAATGCAATTAATCGTTCAGCCCTACATGGTCACTGCACACGAACCCCCGTACACTAATGAAAACACAGGGGATCGCGTGGAACTGTTGCACGAACACATCCACACACCCATAGAATCACGCACGCCATAGCTAGACACACAAAACACTGACGCGCACACAACGCCTTTCTGGTTTTCCCCCTCAATTTTCTCGCGCTTGCCAATCCGGAAAGCCAAGACCACACGCACACATTTATAATACTGTGATTCTGGGTTTGGTTTTCAAAACATCTTCTGTTGAGCAAAACTTGAAACATACACAGATGAAAGTTGACACGCTGTCAATATGGCTTGGCGCTGCTGTGTATGTCTTTGGCAGTGCCATACAATCCCCCCCCGCCGCCGCCACCAAAAAAGATAAAATAATAAACCTGGGCTTTCACAGCCTCTTCTACAAATCTACAATTTCATATCAGTGCCAGAAGTGAGAGGCGAGGTGAGATTTACACCTTTTGTCCTATTTTGTTGGGATCAATGGTCAAGAAGTCCGAGGCGTGAACTCACCGACGGTACTCTGCTCCATGAGCCGGAGTCGGGTCAGTCCTCCTGGTTTCTAATTGGATACGAGAGGCAATCAGCAACGCCCGTCACAGCCGGCCACGGCCACCATCACACATCAGGAACCTGAGGACATAAAAGGAGGGAGAGTTTTACTGAAGCGAACAAGCTGCAACAGCATCCTCACTTCCAGCGGAGTGTTCTCGGTGTTGATTCAACATGGATTGTGTGAGGTTTCTGTTATTGTATTTGACCACTATATAGTAAGGATTTATAAGGGATAAATACTTTCAAAAGACAGGGTTATACACTGATACTTTCACCAAATCCTTCAAACTCAAGAGCTGCACTTGAACGAGACACAACCTCATGCTGTAAAGTACAGCTGTGTATAGCTTTAAAGGGACACTCCACCAATTTGCACTTCCTTATAGTTGGGGGAATTAGAGAAAGTGAAAAAAAAAGAATAGCTAATGAACCAGTATCATGATATTTAGTCCCTAAAGTGACACTATACTTCCCACAATGCAACTTGAGCTTTCATTAGATGCTCTCAGTTTGGTAAAGGTCACACCTTTTAAACTTCATACACAGTTTTGTAATGCAGGCTTTCTGTTAAGATGTAGTCTTTATGCCCACGCCAAGATTAGTCAAGTGATGTCTCGAAAGTCATTTTCTCAGACTTCAACAAAGCTCCTCCGCGGCCTCAGAAGACATCATAAAACTCTTTTCTCAGGATTGTGTAGCGAACACTCTAACCAGGGCACTACCCCTTTAAAAAGCCAGTGTTGCAAATTCTTTCAAGCTCAAAGTCCAACTGTGACAAACAGGATGTTAGCTGACAATAGTCTTAAATACTTATGTTGAACTGCTTGCTGCCTAACAACCATATCTCCCATGGTCCCTCTCCACCACAACTCCACTATCCGCAACACCAGCAGACCGAAGAGAAAGGTCAACCCTCTGACCCCCACACCCACCCCCAGATGTATCACCAAAAATAGACATGTCTTGAAGGCCGTGGTAACTTGGGTTTCGGGGAGAGGGGGACTCTTTGGAACAATAAACAATTAGTAAACCAAACATGACCGTAAGAGACAGAGAGGCAGGCAGTTGCAGGCAATGGAGGGAGACGGGTTGGGAACTGTTCCCCGATCGGAGAACAGTGCGTTTTGGAAGGGGCACGGCTGGCCTAGCTAATGCCCTGTTGCGCGTTCAATCAAGGATGAGGGAATCGATGCGTTATACAGCCGCTCGGCTAAGCTGATGCGACGCATACTTCCAGATCACCCTATTTGTTCTGGCTGAGACACCAAGGTTAAAGATTGGGTTGATCATTGAACATGTCTGTGCGGATTAGGGAACGGTTTAGTGATTCGCGAGCTTAATGTGTTACATCCAATAACTCGGCCCAGGCGCATAATGTGGGATAGGTAAACAAGTAGTGTTTGACAATGTGGGAGGTGACTCGGTTTCTCATGAATGTGTGCACTGTTTCCTTTTTTTTTTAGTGTTCCTGTGTGTGTTATCAGTGATCATTGATCTCATGCTGCAAATGAAGAGAATGTATATCCAACATTTGAGAGTGCTTTGCTCTGCAGCTCCACTGTTTGTAGTCCGTGTTAAAGGACCACAAATTAGTTCAACTCATGGACTACGAATCATTTACAGGACAATTAACTATTCTGCCAACAACGCTGCTGTGTTTTAGAAAGCTGAATGTACTTTTGCTCCCATTCTGGCATCGATGGTAGCCATTCATTTCTGTATGATACGAGAGCCAATTCTTACACTGTGTAATCCACCACAGTACACATAAAGTCTGAATTCTTTATTGTTAAAAATGGAGCCTAATTTATGTATTTGTGCGGTTGAAATTGCCAGTCGTTTTCACCCCCATCGCATTTTTATTGGATTGATTTAAAGATCGACGGATATGTAAGAAAAACGCTAAACTTATATTTGAGGTCAATAAGAAAATGTCTCCATAAAACAGTTTGTCAATCAAAGATTATATTTTAACCAATATACCTTTTCTTTATAAAGGCTTTACAAGTGGTAACTATTGGAATAAATAATGGTTTATGAATCATTTACAAATGTTTTATGGATCCATTATAAGCCATCAATGAAAAAGAATATATGGTTGACAGGTTGTAAAAAAAAAAAATTTGGAATATTTCTATTTGGAAATAATTCTGGTAAAGATGTTGGTATTCCGTTAACAAATGCTTCAAATATTTAACTATAGTTTACATTCAACATATTAATATACAACACTTGTGTGATTTTCAGAAAGAAGAGGATTGGTGAAAAAAATTTAAACTGAAGAGCCCATATTCAAGAATGGTCAGTGAAAATGTAAAGTACACTCAATTTGTAATTAATTAGTGAAAACTTCATACTAACACAGCCTTTTAAGATCTCTACCTGTGCAGCGCGGCCATGAAAAAGAGGCACATCTGAAGCCCCTTTAATCCGAAGAAAAGCCTTTAGGCCCTGGCTGTGTTTCTCACATACCAGCGATAGCTGCTGGAGCTGGGTGGTGATGAATGCAGCTGCTGACATGCATCTAGCTCCTGAGACCCAGTGCAGGGACAAAGCCACAGTGTTGCTATACTGTATGTGTGTGTGTGTGTGTGTGTGTGTGTGTGTGTGTGTGTGTGTGTGTGTGTGTGTGTGTGTTATGTGTGTTATATGTCAGTAGGGGGTGAAGGAATAAAGTCCCAGTTCCTTATTAGAAGGGGCCCCAGCTGGCCCTCAACTCTCCAGTGGGAGTTAGTCCAACTTTGTACAGGAACCATTGGTTTTGTCAGGTGGCCAAAAAGCTCCTCAGGGCAGGCAGGCAGCCAGACACACACACACACACACACACACACACACACACACACACACACACACACACACACACACACACACACACGTCTCTCTCAGGCTCACACACAAGCGTGCATGATACACGTACACACTACACTCCCCCACCATGTCTTGTCAGATGGAAAATCCGGATTACCTTTGCCTCCAGTTCACTGGGCATTAATGTCCACTATTAAGTTGTGTTTTGATCTAGCTCTGTGCCGGAGCATGAATGTCAAATAGAATTCTGCTTCACAAACATTCAGATGAATGACTAGCCTAAGCCTCCCGGGTTATTACAATAACAAAAACGTACAATGTAATGTATTTTTAAAGAGTCAACAGTGTGTAGCTACCGGCTCCAAACTGCATGAAGTGGAACTGCTGTGAATACACTTTGCAAAATGGCAAATCCTTTGACAGGCAGGATGCCAGGTGATTAGGACAACTCATTACCAGCGATGACTAAAAGACCCCTGTACACTTCCTCACTTTCAGCTGTTCACACACACACATTCATGTCTCCCCCAGTAAGACTTCCTAAGGCGAGCCACATACTCGGACCGTGAGCGGTCCCCGTTCGTCAGATGCCGAGACAACCGCTGACCGACCACAAGCCTCTCAGGACCGTGGAGCTGGAAGCGTCTTTGATTTCCCCGTTGTGAAGGTTTGCTGTCACCCGACGCCTTTCAGCACGAGTAACAATTCACAAGCGCTGCCTCTTTTTCATGGAGGACAAATTGTACAATAGCGGTGTGACGCAGACAGCTTCTCTCTGTCACCTTAGTCCAAGTGTGTTCTCGTTGTCTTGCAGCTGAAATTGTTTCAAAGTGTTTCACAAGCGCTGCGCTTAGCGGATTGCATTGCACAAATAAGTGACACCCTCGGCACGGCCCACATCAAGACATCAAGTAACTGTGTTTCTAACTTGACGATAGGCATTGAGCCGACAAGGAGGGCCAAAAAAACACAAGCTGTTTGTTTGCCAAGCTGCAAAATGTCAGGGACAAACGGAGCAGCAAGGCTAACTCAACACCGACAGTTGACTGGAGGAAATGACCAGCATTTCTTCTTTAATTACCATACAGATACAGTGAACCATGATCCATTAGGTTTTACTGTGTATATATTTACTTAGGAGATATAATGTCACAGTGTGATTCCCCCATTATATCAGACGTTTAAGTCATGCTCTCATGCAAAGTAATTCACATTAAATGACCTTGCTAATGGGCATATTATGGTTAGCGAATGCCAAGAAGTCTGTGTTGTGTAGTTTTGGATGAACTTGTTCAGGTTTTTGGACATCTCTCTACCAGTCTGTCTGTGAGATTTCAGAGAGATTCCTCCGCCACAATACAGTAGAGATGAATACAACGACAACGGTCTATTTCTTACTAGAAAACGTAGTTCCAAAGAAAACGGTTCCCAGTGAGTCTGTGGTTTTCTGGAGTAACACGAATCTGCTGACTTATTGATGTGTACTTTTCCAATGCTATGACCACCACCAACAAAAGCTCTCTCACCTTGATGGTACTTGTACAACTCTGAACCCAACTAAAACACAAAACTATACTACAAAGAATCTGTTTTCTTTTTTGACCTGAACCTCTTTGATTATGTGCATGTTGTTGTGTGTTTGCCTGGGCATGTACACTGCACACTACATAATTTTAGTGTGTTGCTTATGTGTATACCTGCTGCAGTGGCCTGTAATTATCACAATATGCTTGCTGGATGTCTCAGCTTCACTCCACCCTCCACGGAGAGCCGGATGTGGGGATGTTGTTGTTTCATTGAGGGGCTAATATCCACTGGGGCAGCGTGACTGGCCAAATGACTTCCTCCTGGTTTGATAGAGTAATTATTTCCTCAAGGCCCCTCCCTCCTCCACTCCCTTCCTTCTTTACCCCCCTGACAGAGACAAAATCCCCAAAACATCAAATTACTCAAACAGCTTTTTTCTCTCGAATATAGTTTGTTTAGTGTTTGGAAATAGATAAGTCAGCAAATATGCAGGGTCACAAGGGGACCACAGGACCAGCACCAATCAACAGCTTGATGAATGTGAGCCTCCACGCTAGCCACCCACTCCCCACTCGCTCCCCAAGGGGTCGGGAGAACATGTTTCTTCCTGTCCCGAGAGTTGGAGGGAGGTTACTGGTGACAGTGTGACTGGCGCCAAGTGCAAAAACACACACACACACACACACACACACACACACACACACACACACACACACACACACACACACACACACACACAGACAGACACAGACACACACACAGTCAGCCAACAGAGATACACAGACTAGCAGGGGATTTGTTGTGCTTTGTGTGTTTGTTTTTCTACAAGCATAACAGCGTCCAGTTTTGCGAGAGCTCATGTGCTGTGGAGCTCACGCATGGCTACAGTTGCCTCATGTACTTATCTAAGCACTTATTAGAATCCAACTGCTTTGTTTCCTGTCTGCAGCTCCACTAAAATGAATTCATCTGCAATATATTTTAAGTACAGCCCCACGGTAATAATTTTTTAATAAAGATTCATAAGAATGGCCCTTCCGGCAATAACCAGGTACCTCAGCAGATCATGGTGCATGTTCCACATTTACGACCTCTTGGAGCAACACATCCTCCGTCTCTTTCTGTCTTTATAATTCTCCACTGTGCACTTTGTCATAATGGCGAAAATTACCCAAAAAGTTGTACGAATTAAAAAATGTATTTCATCCTGCCAGGGTTTGACAAAATGACAAACATTCCCTAATATGTGCTGTGCAGTACCAACATTATTATGGGACAATATTCAGTGTTTTTTACGTGTGCATGATAATAAACTTTCCCTCACATAAGTGAGTGAATATCAGGCGATCTGTGGAACTAATATGTTCCCTCTGATTCTCCACAAAAAAACAATTCAGTGTAAAAAGGGGATATTGTTCTGAAATCATAAATAATTATAATATTCTGATCCTCTATTTAAAGCTGCACTAATCAATATTTTGACATTAATGACGGATGAAATGACGTAGAATGTGAAAGGGCTCACTTGTAGGGACGAACCCACAGATAATCAGATCATAATCAAAAACAGCGAGTGTCTGTTTGCAGCGAAGAACTCAGCATAAAATGTCAGAGAGACGAAAACGGAATTAAACTGAGAGTAAAAATTTGACTTAGAATGGTCAGGTCACCTGATACATGACTCCAAATGAACATCACAACATCATAAAGTGATAGTATGTCAATGTTGTGTATGAAGACATAGCACCAAAATGTAACGATGGACACATAGCTGTGAAATAAATGTGGTGAAGTAAAAAGGTGGCATAAAAGAAGTATCTCAAAACTGTACTGAAGCCCAGTGCTTGAGTAGAGTGACTTTGACCACTAGTTATAATATGACCTATCAAAGAAGCATATATTTGCATTTTAGCTTTTAGTCTGTTTTATTAAAACGTTGGCATAGGAGCTTGTTGTATATTCTGTTTGACTCGCTGCCTTTGATGCCTGAGATCAAGCATCACATCAATGGGAAAAGTCGACCCTCTGTACCCTGTGACCTGAGTGGGGAAAATCACGGAGTTCCATTTAAATCGCTTCTTTTACGTCTTATGATGATGTGCGAGGACTGGCTGTGGTTTCATTGGCCCACTGGTATTTAAACTCCCACATTTACTTCTAAACGGCTAATTTGTTGTGTGTCTGTATTGAAATCAACTATCAGATATGTGACTAATTACTTGGTTAGTTTGGCAGTGAGCTTCCGAGCATAGGAGGTTTGAGGGCAAGTAGAGGGTGCTCACTTGACGGACACACCACATGGGCGGAGTAACACCCTGTGATATTCCCCGAAATATGTTTAGGAATATATCTATGCCTGTTTAAACAAAGTGTCATAACATTTACTAAAGGTTTTTCACGGCACAGCGCAATGTGCACTTCTTAGTCATTGTAGGGCTGTATGTGTGTGTGTGTGTGTGTGTGTGTGTGTGTGTGTGTGTGTGTGTGTGTGTGTGTGTGTGTGTGTGTGTTACTCACACATACTTCAACAGAACTGCCTGGACTTCCATCCCTGAGGAGTTCCATCTGCAGGTGGGAGCCAGCGAATCTAAACACACATACATTGATACACACACACATACATACAAATATATGAGTCTATACAATTTATATTTATACAAACTTTAATGTAATATTCAATTCAATTCAAAATAATTTTCTAGCATAAAAGTTTATGTTTTATTCCTGGAACCTTTAAAGGAAAAATTTCACAATTTGAGAGATACACTTATTCACACTTGTTCACACCAAAAGCGTTGCGAATATTCACAACGCTTTTGGTGTGAACGCAGCACATTAGAAGAACTTTAATGCCATGCACCCCCATATCTGCGTAGCCAATATAAGGCTACTGCCAGTGGCTGGTTAGCTTAGCTTAGCATAAAGACTGGAGAGAAGGGTTAGGGCTCAGTCCAAAGCCAACAAAATCCATCTACAAGCACCTCCTAAGACGTTATATTTCATATGGTTAATCCAAAGTATAAAAACAATAGCGGTTTTACAGGCTGCAGTGACATCCTGGAGTCTCTGATGGTTTCCCCCAGTTTCCAGTCCTTATGCTAAGCTAATGCGTTTTCACTCTACAGACGTAATTGCCAAAACATATTCCTTAAATTCGTGAAGCTTTTTAGTTATTCTTTCTCATTCAGTAGATTTTTTACATTTCCATGTTTCATGAAAGACTTCTTGTTTTCCCGAGAACAAATGTCTTGCTAAAAGCCCGGTTGCTAACATGTACGAGCAATCCAATAGCATTAGTGTACTCCTGCAACAAAGATGACAGCAGCTGATTAACCAGGGAGCTAGAAAGCTGAGCCTGTTAACACAAATTAGATTTGATCATTTAGTCTTTGTGTGTGTGTGTGTGTGTGTGTGTGTGTGTGTGTGAGTGTTTTTGTGTGTGTGTGTGTGTGTGTGCCGTAAGACCTGCTAATATACATATATTTATGTCTCACATCTCCATCTCCTCAAGGTCAGACGAGGTTGTGAGATGCACACATTACTTACAAGCCCCTCTTGAAATCACAAAGCCAGATTCTCTTTGTGTGTGTCAGTGTGCGCTCACATATCCAACGCATAAAGAAAAATGCCAGCTGGGCAGATTCACCTCGCACTCATTTACAATTCTGACATCATCCAAGCTTTACTGTCTCTGCTAGGGGCCTTTATACCAAAATAACCTTAGTATCTGCATTATATATGACATATATAGACCCTCTAGCAGAGATAAAATATGTTAACAAACCCAGATACTGGAGTAAATGAGTACTGAGAAATCATTGCAAGCTTCAAAAACCAATCAGCAAAGAAAAATTCAGAAACAGTACGTCTAATACAGCCAGCACCAAACACACTCCATGAGAGGAATTTCAAGAGATCAATAAGGAACTCTTATGTGAACCCACAGTGGAGCAGTGCAGATTATAGGGCCTCAATAAACTGGATCATGGTTGGTTCAAAAAGGGGGATTTGATTAATTAAGTAGGTGATGGTCAAATGATGATGCAAACCTTTCAGACCACTGAAGCTTTTAGTTCTACTGACGGTGCCACTAATTGGGATTAATAAAGGGACATGATATGACTGAGAGTCAGAAAGCTGGTGACTGGTTGCATTAATTCAACTTGCTATAGGGATAGCTATTACTATTAGCTACATTACTATTTGTCCTACTTAGAGCACTTAAAGTCAGTCAAACCCACGGATGCCGGTGTTGGTGAAAGTGAGATTAGTTAAGTTTCGTTCGATTCCTGGAAGTTAATGGGATCAGATAGCAGCTCATCACTAGAGAAGGTTAAAACAGCATTACGTGTCAGCAAAAATGGACTCCACCCTGTAAATCAAATATTTATGAAATCAATTATTTCACTGTCAATAAACAAATGCGACATATCAAATTGCCGCTCCACTTCCTGCTTTAATGGAGCAAATTCACAGCAGATGAACACGAGTATCAGTATTTCAGAAATGGCAGCTTTTAAGATATAATGTGATTGTTAAAGCGCTTTATAAAACTGTCAAACTACCCCCTTTGACTTTAAAACAATATATGTTTAACCAGCAGAAGTAGAGCAGGAGAACTAATCAGTAGATCGGTAAATGGGTGAGACACAGAGACTGAGTGGTGTGTGCTCTGAGGCACATCTGTGGGATGGAGAAGAGTGATTTCAGGGCGGCTGCAGCTGTTTGTGCAGCTCAGGAAGAGGTGAGGGGCGGTGGTCGCGGTGGTGATGGTGGTAATGGTGGTAATGGTGGAGGAGGAGGGGACGGGTTTGCAGGTTACCTGAGCGTGGAGCGAGGAGGGGTAGGTGAAAGCGGGTGGGAGGGCCGGCGACAGCTCCGCCGGGTACAGCGGGTATGACGCCCACACATCTGGGCTGCTGGGATATAGACCAGGCACTGTGAGCTCATCTGTGGAAAGAAGAAGAGGAGGAGTGGAGTGAGGAGAGTGGCCAGTGGATGGGTGGGTGGCTAGAGAGACAGGGTGGAGGCGGTGGAGGCGGTGGAGGCGGCGGTGTTCGTAGAGGTGGACTACAGGGGAGTATGAGTTATCTGAAGTAGCTTCCTCTCGTTTCATTCCCTTAAACCAACTGACCGTTTGCTAAACCCTCAAACAGCCCAATGTCCAATCATTGTTTAGCAACAGTAACTAGTCATGGCAGACCTGTCAAGCCTGGGGTTTCTCAACATGCCAAAGTGGTGTGCATTGGGCTGCAGTGAGACTACTTGGCAGATTATTTGGAGGATAGTGTGTTTTCTTTCTGAAAACAAAACAGCAAAAGTGTGTGGAATGGATTAAAATAGGTGTTCATCTGCTCAAGCCTGTAATACAATCGGTAGCATGTTCATCCACGAGATTACTACCGACAGTAGCAACCGTGCTATTAGATTTGGGTCATTTTTGGCAGCTCTGTACTGCTTTTCAAGTGGATTTGGGGGAAATGACATCCCAGCTAACCTAGCCAACAACCCCACGTTGACCTTTTCTCTTATAACTGTAAGTGAAAAACATACATTGTTTTGTTAGCATACTAAAAAATACTAGGATTATCTATCTCTACACTGCAATACAAGACACCTTTTATTAATTTAGCATTGAACTACATGTCTTCTCAGGGTGCATGAACTGATGATCTGTGGGCCTAGTTAGCACAATGTCTTGCCTAAACCTAGTATGTAGCGTGTAGTGCACATCTAAGATCCCTTTTTACCCCAATTCTTGTTTTAAACCGAGTCAGCTGGAAACATTATTAAATCAGCCAGAGATGACACACATTGGCTTGATTATTTATTTAGCTGCAGCTCTGACAATTGTTGTTCTTCTGCTTGAAATCAGAAGAACATTATTTCCCAAAAATATTCCGGGTCGAATCTGTCTCTGTTATTATTCTAAAACTGCATATGTCCCGTGTGAGAACAGAAAGCTTAACAGGCGTAGCAACACTCACTAAGAGGGCAGGGATTACCAAACAGTCAATCACACTTCCCTTAAATCTAAAACGGACTCAATTCAGGATAAAATGAGAGGAAACCACCCCAGATATGAGGAATTACTCGAGTCGAGTGTAAAGCGACTGTGAAAAAAAGAGTATAGTGCGTGAGTGAAGAGATATAGGTGGCAGTGCAGCGTGGTGTAAGTGTACAATGCAGAATCAGAAGAAACAGCAGCTGATTGAAGAACCATCAGATAGCCATACTTAAGGAGCAGGTTCCCGGTGCTCTCTGTTTCTCCCGCTCAGTGTTAATCACAGCATGATCAGAAAACTGGCTGATTTAAACATCTCTTATCTGGAAATGACAGCAATTTCTCTCCTGGTGATTACGTCACGGTTTCATTAATTGTTTCCTTCCATTTTCCACAGAGGCCCAAAGTACACACCCTTTCTCTGGCGAAAACAGATGCAAGATAAGAGCGGTCTGGTCATTGAGGAGGAATGTACAACCACAGCTGGCCTATGTTCAACTATCGGTGGCTGATTCCTGCAGAATCCTGCACCCCTCGGAAAAATATTGAACTAAATTGAGAATTAAAAAGAGACTGCAGAACATTAGCATATTCAATACACGCCTGATACTCAAAGGCTTTGATTCCAAATAACTAGAGCCATGGCTAATAGTGAACATGAACTGTTTATGAGGCATTCATCTAGGAGTTGGGGATGATCCAATTTTGGTTACAGGTTACTAAAAGAAATGCTATTAACCTGTTTCCAAATAATGGTTTCGATGAGGAATAAAACACTACACTAATACAAAATTAAATCATCTTTTCACTGTTAAGCAGCCGAGTCAATCTTCATTTTTTCGTGTGTAGTCACAGCTGAAGCACAACTTCTCTACTAATGACAAATAATGGGTACCAGCTGTCCAGTCACCTCAAACACGAGCAACTAATGGCCAAAGGAAGCTGCAACACAGAGCAAAAAGTAAGACGACAAATGTTCGCAGTACTCACATGGGTCTCTGCTGATGAACTGGGGCCCGGGGCTCTGCTGGGAGGGAAGGGGGTTGGGGGTGCCCACCAGCTTGTTCTTGGCCATCTTGGTGTTGGCCTTGGCGAACTCCAGCCGAAGGGTCTGAGGGATCTCCGGATCAAACCGGACCCCCTGAGATCAAACGGAAAGGGGCGTTAGCAAAGACATAGTTTCTTCGCAAGCTTTTATCCAGGCTCTTGGAAAAGAGATGGACTAGTTGATCAAAAAGTTTAAATATCAAAAGGGTTTAAAATTGGATTTATTTTTATTTTTATATAACTTATATTGTTCATTGTCATTTCTATTTTTCCAAAGGTTTGAAAGGTGAATATCAGATTTTATTTGTTTGTGAGATGGAATCAAACTCTTGGCAGTTAAGCTGCGAGTCATCGTTCAACATGTGTAATCAATGTATAATTACAATATGTTTCATGATATGTGTATTCCAAATAATATATTTGATGATTTTTGGAAGTTTCAATGGTTTTATATGCTGATCAAAGTTGAGTATCAACTCATTTCCTGCACAGACTAACAACATATTTATCAAGTTGTTCTTAGATATCCCTCGATTTCCTGGAGGATTTCTCAAACTCAACACATAATGATGGCGCTTAATGAGTAATTAGTAACACTGTACCTTAAACAACACGATTCATTATTGTGTTCACTACTAAATTGGCGATTTTATAACTAAAGAGCAAGAAACAAACTGCTAGACCTGACAGTTTTGTGCAGACTAAGTTAGACCACGGAGGAGACCGTTCTAATGCATGTCTTCCACTTCATTCTCATTCTTGCTGTGTGTTGTTTAGACGTCCATTGGGATCTGGCTGATATCTGGAATTGACACGTTGTTTCTTTTCATCTTCCAGCATTTTATTACCGAATGAACCGCCTAAATCTCAGTGTCAAGGAGACATTTTCAGTTGCTTAGTCTATGAAGCCTGCTGTTAAGAAAGGCTCACTGTGGATTATAGTTATCCTGGTTGGACGCACGTGATGACGGGTAACACCCGCAATAGAAAATCAGAACCTGATGACACAAAGCTGGCTGGCGTAAGATGTCATTTACACCGCAGTTAGGCAAGCCACGAGGCCCTTGTTTTTCTCTCCCTAATGAACTCTGTAACTGTAACTTAATATCATGACATCAAATCCGCCATTTGTCGTGACATATTGCCAGCAACACCGCTTAAAGCGAGCCAAAACATTCGGCCAAATTCTTGAGACGCCACTGCTAAAAGCCTTCAGATATACCAGTGCTCATGACAAGCCAAGTAAAGATTGCTTTCTCTCGTACAGTTTGATCCCCACATGTGCACTAGTCCAAACAATTTCTTCTGAGGGAAAATAAGAAAAGTGACATAAACAAAGGTCTTCTTCATCCGAAAACCAAGCAGCTATTTGTCTGCCCACTGTGGAAGCAACAAGGCAATGGCCGAATTTCGCCAGCAACTATAAGCACCCTCTAATTAACCTTGTTTGATTGTCTGTAAAAGAAAACACGGACGGTCCGATCAATGGAGGAGCAAAGTAGCAAAGAGTAAAGTTCTCTGCAGCGAAAGATGTTTTTTCTCTGCTTGTCCCTGCAGGCTCGGGCAACGCTGAGCTAAAACAAGCGAGGGATGACTCTTCTCATGAAGGGGAGGGAATTAACTAGGATTGCCTTGGCTCAGTGCACTCGCAGCTTCTGCCAGTCGAGGCTACAGAGGTATAATAAGGTACATGGATATAATGAGGCCTGAGCACATCTCGAATCTCCTCCTTAAAATGGGTCTTATAGCTTCTTAGCACTTCTGCATGCTCGGTTTCGGTGGCGATTGTAGTTGTTGCAAGGGTGTAGTTGGGAGAATCAAGTGTTTTTAAAAGAGATCTGCTCTGCTTTGACGGGAAACAAATCCCCTTCCTTCCCTCTGTCTTTCTCGTATTTCAATATGCAGATAGATGTTTGCAAAAATCTGGCTTATCTCCATATGACCCCCGGGACGCAGCTTTTCCCCGAAAAACAAGAGCACTGTTCAATTCTCAGCCCCACTGAGTGATTCTATGGAAACAGTCTGACTATTGTTGGCTCATAATAAGATGATAATTTTTATACTTTCTTCAACTCTCTGCTCTGCCTTTGATGCGCACCAAAAAACTCAATGAAAGTTGACAGACTCCGCTCGCGTTGTCACAGTCCCACTTTAGGAAGACAATCAAGCTGATCTTTTTTTGGGACAAAGGGATGAACAAAAATTTAAGAAGCATTACAGAAAAAGATGTGGTGTACTTCTAGACGCCTTAAAAAAAACAAGTGGGAAAATAAAGCAGGGTGAGAGCTGGTGTTCATTACTGTCTATCTGTGCTTTGTTTCAAGAGAGCTGAATAAAACCCTGTGAGGATGGGTTCTCTTTCATATTCTGCCGCATCAAGGCTCTCTACTGAGCTACATTCTGAAATAAGTGAGATTAAAATTAAACCCAAGATCAATATCTGCTATTTATATGTAGAAGAAGAGCTAATGGTCCTCCTGACCTTGTAGGATCCATGGCGGAGCTTTAAGAAAGAAGGCTTCACTCAGACATACGTATTTAGAGCAGCCACGATATGTTTGTCTTTACTGGCTTTTCTGTCTTTTTGCATGTGATAGAACAGGTAGGAATGTCTGGATTTCCCTGATATCAGATGCATTTGCACAGGAGGCAGAGAAGCTGCAATTTCAAGTCATCACAAGAGATACTAGCGCCGAGCTGGTGCTTGAGAGGAGCACGAGGAGGGCATGACACTTACGTTCAAGGCATTCTTAGCAGCCTCCGCCTCTGATCGACTGTCAAAGCTGACAAACCCCACCGGCTGGGGAGACAAGAAGACAGAACAAAAGAAAGAAACATGGTTTAAGGCAGGAAAACTGAGTCGGCATTTCTGTCTGAGTGACATGGACATGCTTTTTTTTCTTTTTTCTATTATTTCATTTTCATATCATACCCAAACCCCCCCCCCCTCTCTCTTGCCCTGTTTATAAAACTGTGGCGACCGAGAGAGAGGGAGAGAGGGGGGAGAGAAATGGAGGTTGGCCGCTAACATTGTACAAGGAGAGTTCATCATTCAGCTCCCATATGCCCAAATACGGACAATGTGAGAGCGAGAAAGTGCGTGAGTGAGTGTGTGAGCGGCAGAGAGGGGAGCTGAAAGGGGAGAAGAGATAGAAAATAAGATTAATGGGAGGGAGGGGGCGGGGGGGGGATTTAGAGGTTGAAGGTGAGAATAAAAAAGAAAGAAAGCAGAAAGCAAGAGGTAGAAATTGTTTTTAAGACCTCCTGGAACAGGCCTGTCAGTTGAAAAACATGCAATACATCTATTTCACTGGTGCTTGTTTTGTATTCTGGTGACATCACTTTCGAGCCTGTGCCCGCAGTAGGAAAGGTGAGTGAGCAAGGCACAAAAAAAAGACAACCAAAAAACCACAGCGATGCAGGTTCGGGTGTCAGATTTCAAAACGCTGTTGCCGAAATGAACAAAGAATGCACATTTTTGCGGCGTATCCGTGTATGGATGGGGATGCTGAGAGGAGGTGGGGGTGAGGAGAAAATAAAATCTCTAAACATGTTGCTCCCATGGGGTCGCACGGCTGCGTGTGATCTGGAAAAGCAGTCTTGGGTTATGGGAATTTTGAACAAGTAGAGAAAGAGGAGGAGGGAAAAAAGAAAAGAAGAAAGATGAAAAAAAGAAAGACGGCCTAAGTGAAGACGTCAGGAGGAGGAAGCGTAACAGGAATATAAATAGAAAGGGTCTGAGATCTGGCTCTTGCTATATATGGAGATGGCTGTGTGTTCTCGGACTGGAAGAGGGGCATCGATTGATTTATGCCGCCATTGTCATTGCCATTAGTCGGGAGGACTCACTCAAAACAAGGACAAGCCGGAGGAATGTTGTACACCACTTTGCGACACCTGAATTTAAGCAAGTTGGCGTCTGTCGTGGGGAAGATGGCCATTATGAAAGTATGAGGCACGGTGGGGAGGTGCAAGGGGCACAAAGAGCGTCTCACTTATTCATTCAACAGGCAAAACATTTTTCGACATTATGAAATTTGGAAAGCAGCAGGTTAGGCGAAGGCCTTGTTGCCTTGAGACGCTGATCATTTAAAGATTTACTCAACACGCAGTATTTCACTGCCCTCTCTGAAAGATAGTGTGGCTTGGTGTGGAAGAACACCTGTAACCGCATTCAACAGTGATGGTACACTTCAATAAACCAATAGAGGTCGGTAAAAGCAAGACTTCCGGGAGTGTACGGTTACTCTTTACGAATTCTTTAGACACGAAACAATAAGGTGCAATATAAAAAATTAAAAATAAAAACATTAATAGTAATCATATCACAATAACAATGAATGATAATAAAGATAAACTAGAATAAATATATTCATCAAATAAGATTTGAATAGTTGCCTATTGCCTTTTGAAAGAATTTTACAGCATGAAACCACAATGAAGCAAAAAAATGGGAAAATCCCAAACCATGCAATGGGATTTAAAAGAAACGTCTTTCCTTTGTTCTCAGTTTAGCGGTATTTTAGATTAAAATCGCCCTAAACCGCTTCTAATGAGCATGTCTTGTCAGGAAACTTTGTAATGTATTAATAAGTACACTGACATGAAGCTAAATTGCTTAACTCTCGATGTGGACACTTGTCAGCCGAGCTCATTTTCAGTCCTGCGCCCCTAGAGGCAAAACTCAACCGTCAGGACGGCTCTTGTCAAAACACTCGCTTTGACACCTCAAAATTCTTTTCCTGTCTCCCTTCCCATCCCCGCACATCCCACCGGAGTTCACTGTCTGTAACTACAAGCATACTATCCGATTGCCAAAGGCAAGTTGGTGCAACACTTTTTCCCTTCCCTCCCCCCAATAAACTTTTTCCCCCTCAATTCCAGGTACTACGTGACAAAGAGTGGTAATCTGTCATAGTCCACAAAACGAAAACACAGAGAAGAAGAAAAAAAAACAGGACAAAGGAAAGACAAAGAATTGAAGGTGTTGATGACCAATAAATTGAGTAATGCAAACAGTAACAGCATGACGAGAGTATTCATTACGTAGTTTCTTTGCATGGAAACACAGCCCTCAATGAGTCTTGTACCATACCTGTTTAGAAGTGAGCTTTATCAAGGAGCCTTCATAGCCCTGAAACAAACAAAGAACATGTCAAAAAGGGGAACAAAGACAACAGCATGATGATGGAAATACATATTCTGTTTGTGCCAACTTAAAGCATAACATATGCATCGAGTAAAAAGTAAATGTTTTGCACCTCAGTGTCACGGCTGACTAGATACATTGTTTTACGGATCAAAGAGCCCTTATGAAGACCATATGGCCCAAATGTTGCTTCTTACCTGATAAATCAAGATTTACTGCTCACGATATAAACCATTTACTCAGAGTACATACCATGGGCATTATCTAATAGAGATTAGATGTGCAGCAATTAAGCCATTATTCACTTTAACTGCATCATGTCAACGGTACAAAAAGCTTGCAACGTCTACATGCAGTCACTAGAACTAAACTCTTGGACTCTTTGTGCCTCTGACAACATGAAGTTTCTGAGGTGCAGCAAATAGCTTTTTTTTTGTATCGCAGGCAGCAAGCCATTTTTCCATGAGACTCACACACACACACACGTAAGCTTCCCGCGGATCAAGATGTGATTGAACTTCGGCTTTAGGAACACAGACACTTGAACCTCACGGGAGAGTTTTCCATTGCCGTTTATTTCATCACCATTAATGGAGGTCCCATTGACTTCTGGAAAGAAAAGCTGCTAAGAATAGCTGCAGCCCATCAATTTAAAACATACAAACATACCTTAAATGGTCTGAACAGGAGATAGAGCTCCCGCGGCTTAATATCCAGGGGTAGCCCACTGACAAATAGTGTTCGGACCTGAGGAAGACAAGAAAGAGATCATGTATTTTTCATTAACCTCCTCTAGTTATAAATAGCTACCTTGAATACAGTACCTGACAGTAGCGGATGAGGTAATGAGGAAAAGGACACTGAACATGAGTTAAATAGTTCTCTCACTAAAAGATAGACCTTTCAAATACTGAAAGGGATGTCTTTCAGCTCGGCAAACACATTCACACACAACTTTTCGACAGTAAGTTTATTGTATTCTCCTGTGTGATCTGCGGCCTGCTGAGTTTTACGGCAATCCTCCCTCGCAGCTCTAGCCTCTGTTTTACATTTGAACTTTTCAACTTGCAACTTGAGCTGGCATTGCTGGGGAATTACAATGTATATGCTCGCAGAGAGAGACTAAAAGGAAAATGTAATTGTTGCGGCCTTTTAGGCGAAATAAGTTGTTATAATAATTATGTGTGTAGATAGAGAAGAAAATTGATGCACTATGATTGCTCTACCAGGACTGCAGGTGAACTTTACGTTTAAACAAAAGCATCAAAAGAAACTACAGAAAACCAACATTTTAAACTTCATATGGTGCCGACAACCTCATAGTCAACCCTGAGAGTTGAAAAACGAATAACAAAGCATGACTCATCTGTGAACTCATCTGTCGTACTTGTGCTAAGAAAAGGGATAAACTTGAAATATTGCCCTGGAAACTATGGAGAGAATGTACAAGATAACAACTAAATGACTGTGCACTAAAATGTAAAGAGGGCAGTTGAGCAACATATATCTGAAGGCCTGCCACTCAAATGTCCAACAGAACTGTCCAATTAAAATCGTAGAGGAGTTGATGCAGAATATTTCTTTTGTAAAAGAATATATTTAAAGGAAAAAACAGTAACAATAAATGTCCATTTGATATGAAGCTGCAGACAGTTAGCTTAATTTAGCAAAAGACTGGAGACGGGGAAACAGTTAGCTTTAAAAAGATCCCCAATTATTAAATCTTTGTTTAATCTGCAAACAGAAATGTAACAACAATATGTTAAATAACCCCATCAAGCTGCCATGTCTAAAAAGCAGTAGTTATTTTAATATACATGCATATGCAGACACACAAAGCACCAATGGAAACATTTAGTAAACACAGACATAGAGCCACTCCAAGACACAGGTGTTGAGACGTCCAGTCACGGCTAATAAATATACAGGAGTATTCTACTTGTTACATGTACTTGTAGATGTGTCTACAAAGAGTTATTAACGCATGTATTTCTAACAATAAGCTACAACATTTGTCTTCTAATAACACAAAAGCTCTCTCAAGCTTTAAAAAGCAATGACCATTTTTTCCAGTGAAGTGATACTAAGATAACTGGGGCAGAGATTACACAATTTTAGACAGTTTTATTAAATTAACGGGCACTAATCACACCTCATACCTGGAATTATCACCTAATTGAAGTTGGCTTGGTACAAGAAAATAATTGCTTTCGTGCACAGGAGACATCAAAATGAAACAATAGACTGTGAGCGTCAAACAGACATCCAGCAGCTCCACCCTACACCCACCCACATCAATAATGTGATAGTGGATTTCAATGTGTAATTTAATTATTTATTCAATATTCTGAATCTATTTAAGGTTGAATTTAGGATAAACCTGTAGGTATGCAATTACACATAGTGGATTCATAGCTCTCACATTCATTAGATAGTAGATTCACAACTCCGGGGACAAAGGAACTGCTGAACTAACACTACACCTCATTCCCTCATGTAACCTGATATGCACCACTGATGCCAAAGGCAGAGCAACACACAAACAAAGGAGCTTAGCAACTGGAGGAGCAATAGCTGGCGAGGGCCAAACTGGCCCTCCTGCCAACATATCTCACCTCGCCGACTTTCTCACCTTCGCTCTTATCTTATCTTATCTGAGTCAAGCTGAACCCTGCAGGGCTGTCACTGGGCTCCGTCTCTGGCAGGTCTGTTTAAATAAACTCTCTCAGCGGGTCTCCTTATACGGAGTCACATAGGAACAAAGAGTCAGAACAGGATGGTATCAATCAGACACGAGCGAGGGCAGTTGCTGACAGCGCTTAGGGCCGATGATTCTAATAGTGTGGCAGTAAAAAGAGCAGTGGAAACAGAAGACGTGACGAAACGGGAAAAGCCCAAAAGATGTTTTCGCCATAGACAACCAATTCACACAGACTGGCATCAAGACTGTAGGTTTCAAATGTCTATTAAGGACTTGAAGCTGCACATGGCCACAAAATGATGCAACACTATTAAGTAAATATATTGGCCCTGATGTTTCTTAAGTAATATTTACTCAAATGGTACCTTCAACAGAAGGTTGGCTATACACCTTAAGAAAATCTTGTTATCTAACTCTCGTTCGCCAAGTTATCTGAGATCCCATCTTTGATTTTAACTGCCATCTTTGGTCATGAGGCCAACAGAAACTTGAGAGCTGGATATGCTGCACGAGTTCAGACAAACACACACAACAATGATTCCTCTGCACAACGAACAATGAGACATTCTTGTCTGTGCCAAACCTCTTTCCCGAGACTTCCTGACGTCAGCTGTTGTGATATATGATCGGCTCGCCGTGTGTCCGGTGTGTAGTTGAATGATTCACAGGCGTACGTGTCAACATCTCTCTCCCACACACATCTGCTGCTGATTAAAGCTGATTCTGATCACGGTATCGGTCTTTATTTACGTTGCTTTGACATGTAAATGCCTTGCCACCAGGTAAAGTGAAACATCACATGTTTCATGATGTAGGTAAACTGAAGGTCAAGCCAGGGGTTGAGCAGATTCTGCAGATGCGTACAAAAGCAAAGATACACCCCCTGCCACCGTTTTATTGGGTTTTAGAAGCATTGTTTTATTGGCTCCTCGTGAGTCACATACCTACATTTCTATAGTGCTGAGTGGCCTGGTATGGGCCTTTGAATCATTGACCATTTATGGCGTGCTCACACACCAACATGAAGGCAGGCTTCGTTCAAAGACAGCAGCCCATACCTAGCACAAGCCAGCTGAGTACTTCACAGCCGGCGTACCAGTGCAGTTCCCTGGCAACGCCTTAGCAGAGTACAGCAGAGTTTGGAGCCCCAGGGCAAAAACATCACATCCTATTAAGGCCACTTCTGCAGCAAGTCCCATGGGATCAATGCACCTCTAATCAGTGAGTCTTGACTCCACAAGCCCCGCATGAGGTCATCACCTTATTGATACTCTATCATCGCTTCTTGAAGGTTTGCTGCTGCCACCCTAAGGCTGCAGGAGGAGGGGTGGGGGCTCTGTGAGGCATTATCTTGAAGGATAACTTTGGTTTATCAAAACTTTTTTTGTTGCTTCTGCATGTTGCGATAACATTGTACTCACAAAAGTAATTTCTGAGATCTGGGAAGTGTTAAAGATTTTTTTTTTATCATCAATTATTCATCTTAATTATTTTCTCAATTAATCCTTTTGCCAATAAAATGTCAGAAAATTATGAAGAATTACATCATTATTTCCCAGAGCCCAAAATTACATTATCAAAGTCCTGGTTTTATCCATCCAACAGTCCAAAACCGTAAAATATTGAGTTTACTACTGTGTATGACGGAGAAAAGCCACAGAAACTGGAACCAGAGAATTGTTTGTGTTGTTACTGTCGAATATTATTTGCCAATCAACTATTCGAATAATCAACCAATCAATTTTGCTCTACCGGGGACACGATGACATTACTAGTCTACCTTGGCAAGACACCCAATCATTCAGACTATCATAAAGGTTGTTAAAAAAACGGTGGTGCCAGGTTTTCCAAAGCACTTAATTTGGAAGTCAAACGAAAGTGCAATAATCCCTCAACGACAAGAACAGTAGGTCAAATTTATAGCAGGAAGTCAGTCCGGATGATAACAACAAACAATTTGCATAATAATTCCACAGTTCCTCTTTGTATTCACCTCCAAATACATCTGGCTAGCCTGGAAGGTTTTAGAGGAAACCTGTCTGATCGTCTGAATGCTTGTTTGACATTTGAATTTATTTCGTGAACATACAACTACCACCAAAAGAAACGGTGGCTAAAACTAAAAACATCAGATCCAAGTTATAAACCAAAATTATTCTATTAGCCAGATTATGTAATATAATGACAAAAGAGGATACATTTAGCGAAATGATTATTTATTTTTTCCTGGCTCAACTAATAAAAAAGCAAAGCTTACTTTGGTCCGGACCTTCAAACAAACTGGCTTTCCTGTATGAAATGTCATGGAGCTTTAATTAAAGAAGGTAAAATTGACTCAATAACTGACTGAAACACCATTCAAAACGTGCATTAAAGTATCTCCGATTTTTTTTTCCAGAACAGGATGCAATTTGTCAGCCAATAAAGAAAGCTGCCTGATAAGTCTGATGAAATGGCCTCGCAGCGTATTCATGTGTCGTTTCTATTCAGCGTGCGTTGTGGACTTATAAAACGTGTTACACCTATTGCCTCATTACACTGTGTGACTTTCTCACATATTTGCTCCAACTTTAATTGAGTGCTTTTTTGACCGTTCATTCCGGCTGAAATGAGGGACACGACCTTGGTGCGATGTGAGATGATTACTATGTGTTTCTTTCTCCCTCCCTTTTTGCGTGTGTACGTGCGTGCGTGCGTGTGTTTGACAGCCAAGTTAATAGATACAGGTCCTTCGAGCCAGATGTGGCAGGACACGGCTCTAACCTTGAAGCCTTGAAAGGGAGGGTACAGTAGCCTATTGTAGATGTGAGTGTGTGCATGCTACGACGCTGTGATTACCTGCATATGAAATCAAAGCTCAGATAAAATATTTCATTGCAAACTCCCACTAGTTGCTTTCAAATTCCCGCACAAGTCTCCCTCGCTGTGACCAAGCTAAAAATCAAAGTCTACCCATAAGCCCGTGTGAGCACAGGGCAAGTTGAGCGCTTGCATCAGTTGAGTCCCTCCTTATTAGAAAACGTATAACTGACAGACTCCCACACTCTTTTGCTAACCAAGCTGTCACTGCTCTGTGTTGACACCGTATTCCGTCATTTTTTTTCTTTTCCCACTTCATCTTCTGTGTCGGAGAATGTGAAGAGTGACAGACTGCAGGCCCGAGAGGTGTCAGACGACCATAAATGGATGACTCCGTTTGTCCGTTAATCGCCGGGGTTCAACGGGTCAAGTTTCGCATTCGGGGTCAGAGTAGCACAGGTTAGGCTCGGGTTATTGTGGAGGTCAGAGATCAACTGTGAGGTTGAGCACACTCTGAAACGTCACGAGTGAACTCTGAGAGGAGAGTTTCTTTGTTTTTTCTCTCTCGCTCTCTCTCGCTCTCTCTCTCTCTCTCTCACAAGTGCTTTTGACCAACAATTACAGCTCAGTAAGGGCCTTTAAATGTTCCAACAGGTTAACCTTTAAAGGATATTTAAAACAAATGACCTAGGAAAAGCAAGTAAGCACCCACTTTACTGCAATTTTCCTGCTCTTACTCTTTTCTTTCCCCTCTTCATTACAGTTCCCCTTCTTTTAAATCTAACCTGGAAAAGAACACTCCTGTGTCTTAATGACATATGAGCGCTTTCTTTCGTGTCAACCATTTTTGACCTCAGCGAAAAAGGCCTTAAGGTGTCATTTGAAACGACGTGTGGAAGAGAGAATCATTCATAGATTGTCAGCTGCACATCAGTTCGACTCCTGGGCTGACAGCTTTATAGACTTCATCCACATCTTTCGTACTAGTTTGCTCTCTTCTTCATCTCTCCTATCTGATGCGTGTCCGTAAATGGACTTCACATTCCAAAGCACTCATTAACGCAAAATAATCGGCCAAATCAGAGTCTGCCTTTCCTGGACTCCCTTTGTTGCCGCCTGCCCAAGTGGACACCTTGAACTGTTTGGTTTTGAGGTTGGGTGGACGGAGGGTCAAGTGTCCCGTGCAAGTGTAGACAAAAACAACAGTAGATACTCAGCCATCCTCTGTGTCTTCGTGAGGAAACGTAAGCCTGCTGCCAATGTGTTCTCTTTATGCGATAGTGCAGCTGTTCCTTTGTTTATCAGGGACAGCACTTAAAGATCCCCCAAAAATGTATTATGTTTTCTTTTTATGGGTTCGTGCGAATGAATTGTCAACACAAATGTCTATCACGAGTTTCAAAAAACGCAATATGACCTTGCTTTACTGTCCAACCAGTATTCCAAACCCCAAATAACAACAATTTACAATAATATAAAACAGATATCAGAAAATACTCACATTAGCAAAGACCAGCAAATGTTCAGTATTTTTGATAAAGTGGCAAATTATGATCGGTCAACCGATTGACTTTCAGCACGAAACATTTTCAAGATGTGTTCAGAGTCTGTCTGTCGTTTAAAGCATGACTATTTAACTTTTTACAAGACAATCTGCCTCTTACAAATAAAACAGCGAGCCAATGTTGGCAGACTTTTATCTACTTGCACAGTTGTTACACTATGTTTTAGCATTTAACCCATAATTGCCACTAATGGCCGCCGTTCCGCAGAAGTTACGTAGTCCTGCTTTAAAGCTTACTTGAATGTAGGGCTGGAGCTAACTATTATTTTTATTGTCGATTCATCTGTAAATTATTATTATTAATCCAAGATGACGTCCTCAAATGGCTTGTTTTGTCCACAACTCAAAGATATTACATTTACTGTTACAGAAGATTAAAGAAACCAGACAATATTCACATTTAAAAAGCTGGAATCAGACATTTAAACAAATAATACATTTATTTAAAAAAAAATATTATAAAATTATTGATTCAGTTCTACTTGAATGCATCTGAGGGAAACCAGCTGTATTACTAGTGGTTTTGCAGAGTGAGGGTAATCTAGGGCCGCCACTAAAAAAATGTCAGAAAGGTTAGACATTCATCGTCATATTGCAGAAATTATTTTCTGTAAAATGCATTGTCTAAGGTGAAAGTTAGTTTTCTTTTCCTTGAATAGCACATCATTAAAGCCCACAATGGACAGCATCAGACCTAGTTAGAGCATTTAATGGACTAATCCATCGAGGCCTATCCACCAACTTTTACTTGTTTTGATTTCCCCATCTTTCCAAGCTAATCTTGGGCAGTTTGACCTTGCTCACAGTTGGATAGTCGGTCAGACAAGTTTCTCCTTGTTGCCGTTCTGCCTGGCTCCCTCTTGTCTTTAGGGCTCTTCCCATGACCATAAAAAGTCCTTCTGTTCAGAGATCTCAGGGTCATGCTTTCAACATATGGAGCGATAAGGGATAAGGAGTTGAGACTAAGCTGGGCGAGAGAGAGAGAGAGAGAGAGAGAGAGAGAGAGAGAGAGAGAGCAGGAAGAAAAAGAAGGGAGTGGTAGGAAAGGGGAGAAGAAGAGTGGCAAATTATAAACAGTACCAGGGTGGAGGGAAAGAGGGAGGAAACAGCTAGAGAACAAGATAAAGAGAGGGAAGAAAAAGGGTGGGACAGACGAAGGGAAAGGGGGAAGGAAACGGAGGGGAAGGGAGATAAAAGTGTAGAAAGGGAGAAGGAGAGATGGAAGAGGACGGATGGGGTTGGGGCATAGAGAAAATACATTAGATGAATTAGAGAAGTATTGTCTGAAAACAAGTGCAGAAAGGATAGTGTGAAGGAGGGTTGAGAGAAGATACCCTGTATACTGTAAGGTGGATAATTATAGCTTGTGAGTAAGCAATATTAAAGTGGAGGTGACAGACCAAGCACATAAATACAGTATGACAAAGCAAGGCAAGATGGCTGACGCTGTCGAGGCACAAACTCACACCTCTCACAACGGTGTCGGGTATCATCAATTACAAAGGAAATTCAAAAGTTGACAACTAAGGCCTTTAAATGAAAGCAGCACCATATAAGAGGCGTCGCACCAAACTCTCGGTCAGTTTTGATCGTTTATATATAGCTGCATGTATATTTAAATATCGAGTACAATTCTTAATCTCTGTTTTTTTCTTTGTGTCTCACATCAGTTCAGCCGGATCCTTTGCCAGCCGTTCCTGACGCTAAGCCTTGTTGTTGTCTTTTCAAATACCTCTTGTCGCACAGCTGACAAATGGCTAAGATAAGATGACAATTCCCCTCGCGCTTTTAAAAATAAACTCCTACCTATCAGGCGGACAGATGGAAGGGGGTTTTAACGGTTTGTCTGAGCCTGTTTTTACTAGCTGTATTAACTTATATTTCATGGTATATCTATTTTTGTAATTTTACTTTGTAGTCTTAACTACATTAAATCTCATCTCATATTGCCTTCAACGATACCTGACATCCATTGGATGTTTTCCCTGCCGCCCTATCATGGTCACTTTACCCTCCGAGCTACCCTGCGATAACGTTTCATGTCACGGAGCGTTAACATATCTGCGTGCCCTTTTCCTGGATACGTGCACAAGCACGGACCACACACATGCCCACACCGCCGTGCGACAGCCGTGGCCTCCCTCCGCTTTGCCGTGCTTCTCCAGCAGCACAGTGCTCCCCACCTACGTCTCTTCATGGAAAAGGTCACGCTGGCCACATGACCTGCTATTTGAAGAGGACCCGGTGGATACCCAGAGCAGGCCAAGCACAATCCAATTACACCCCAGGGAGATCCAGCGCATTTGCTGAACTCTGCTTGAGTGATATTCTGTTTCTCTTTGGACACTTGTAAAGATCCACTTACATGTTTATGGTCGGCCCGAACTAGAATCAACAGATACCTTTTGAGGTTCAAACCTCTGCTGCGTCCGACTGTTACATCCAGGAGAGACACTCTGTGTTCGCTCATTTGTCAAAAATCAGGTGCGGTTTCACGGTGGACCTCCGAGGCTGGGCAGGTCTTAAATAAACACCAGTTAGCTTGAGGGAAATTGACAGAAAGGAAGTCAAAGGTCAAGCTTGCTCGGTTGACTTGGTTAACTTGGTTAACTCCATGTACTCACAACCTGTACTTCACCTTGTACTTGTATCCATTAACACAAAACTGGCCTAGCAATAATCAGAAACAAATACATGATTGTTTTCAGTGAACTCTTGTTGAACCTGTAGAGAGCGACGTGTTGGCACTCTTTGCTTTATACATGAGTAAAATGATGAACTGATGAATAAAATTTGGGCTGCAACGAATGAAAAGCATTCATAATTGATCAATATGTCAAAGATGTTGAGTTGTCACATCCTAACATTTTAGAAGTTGGAAATGGGGAATGAATGTTTGGTATTTTTTTCTTTTAAAACTAATGAGTGATTAATTATCTATCTAGTTGCTCAATCAGCCAATATGCTAATTGATCAGCTAATCATTCCATGCACTAAAAATGAAGATCTTGATATGATTAACTTTTGGTGAACTGGGTTTGCTCCCTCGCTGCATACGCTCCGTCACAACATGTTACCGTCCCGATAGCAAAGTCATGTCTGGAATTTGTCTTCCCACAGTATAATCGTGAATATACTTGCAAACATTCCCAAAACAAACAAAACATTCATAAAAGCATGTGCAAATGTTCTGTTAAAACCATCTCACTTTTTAGGCAATTCAAATCTACTCTGAAGAGCCCTCGGGGTCTCTTGTCCATACAAGGCCTGGAAACCACAGCTGCTGGAAACATATCTTTGATGTTCACCATGTGAGAGACGGTGCGTCACCTCGACTACATCAGTGGCCGTTGAGTGCCACAGTACGTGAAAGCATCCAGAACGCCTGATAATAAAGCTTTATCAAACCAGCTCATGAGATTAGATGCCGCTGGGGCTGAACCTTGTCTGCAACAACCAAGACCATGTTTGGTGAGCACTGGTCCGCAGAAGATAAACATTAAGCATCGTCAAGCATCGTCAAGCTTCGGCGTGCACTGATGATGGCGTGCGAGCTTTGAGCAATGAAGTAGGCATGAGGAGCCGAGCTCGCTACGGCGTTTTACTGGTGCGAATCAGTGATCCATTGAGTCGCATACTACACTGTGCAAGAGGGGGGACTCTGTTGTTCAGCATGTGAGAGTCATACCAGCGAGGCCGTTAAACTTTGGCTCTCATTAGATCAGAGTTTATGGTTACTTTAGTGTTGTTCAGCACAAAGCTAAATTCTAAACCCGCTGCGTTTGTGAACTTGGTGAGTGTTTCGTCGCAGAAGATCGGGATGGGATGTTCAGGGACTTCGACACAAACGGTTGAAAATGTCAAATTAGTCACTTGATCATCCATAAAGCAGATTCCATTGTACATACATTCAGCTCCGCTCCTGTGAGCCGAATGACTAAACTCTAATGTTCATAAATCATGCGTAAAAAGTGCAAGTCACACACGGAAATTAGTCACATTATTCTTAGTCTTGTGCATGTTTTTTTTTCTTCTCGTAAATATGTGTGTATGTGTGTGTGGTACAGTAGCCACCAAAACGTGCTGCTTCTCAGCATGCATCACACATCATTACACAGAAGATAAAGTGGTGCTGTCTAACCTTACGTTAATTCACCCGAGTAAATGTAAGTTGCTGCTTGTCTGGACGGCTTCCAAACATTTTCACAACCATTAGACTCCTCGGGCCATCACTCTCTCTGTCTTTCCGTCTGCCTTTTACACAATGCAAGGGGACGACTCCAGTCTGGTTCTCCTGCACGTGGACATCACAGCAATTTGAGTCCAGAGATTTATTATTAAATAAAGTGGCGCTAGAGGAACCAATGATTATTTCACGACTCGGATTATTTTCTTTTCTTTTAAGTCTTTTCAAGATTTCGCAAGCAACTTTTTGGTCAATCAAATGTCAGAAAATATCAATCAAATGCAAAACGGATTATCAAACTGTGAATGATAGTCGATCGACTATTCAATTAATGGAGCAATAGCTTCAGCTCTAAATCAAAGCTGTTAAAAAGATGCTAACATTTAAAATATCTTGTAATGTGTTGTCCTCTTTGGTTATAATGCTGAGGAACTATCCCTCCTCTGCTTGAAGCAAAGATGTTGGGCTGCGTAGTGCTGAAAATATTTGTAGATTAATCAATCAACCGGAAATCTGTTTATCGTTAAGTCATTTATGAGGCAAAATGCAGGCCCAAGCTTCTAAAATGTGAAGATGTGCTGTTTTTCTCTGTTTTATATGGCTTTTAACTGAACATCTTGCATTTTGTAGCATTCGCAACCTTCTTATTTATAGATTAAAATGTTATTAAATTCACTGACAACGTACAAGTTTATTTCTTCAACATTAACCATTAGTTGCAGCCCTCCAGTCAAGTGCTGGTGCACACAGTATGCTGGCTCTGAAATACCTCTACTGCAGCACCGTACTGAGTACATAAGGTCACGAGGTGAATAAACTGAAATTCTCCATCAGGTTTCCAAGAAGTCCGTCTCTAGTCCGTACCTCATCTGGGTGGTGCTACAGTAACTCCCTGCATCCATAGTAACCTCAACAGTGGACCAAATATGGTATTACATCAGGCTGCATATGTTCAGCTATTCAGTTACAAAGTGATGAACAGCACCCTGAGTCTTAATCAAATTTCTAAGAAAGGTATATCGGATATAATCCGATATACCTTTCTTAGATCACTTGGCTGTCGTCTGGATAGAGATACTTCCATGCCAAAGAAAATCACCCCATGCAAAGAGCACCACTACACATTATTTACCGAGAAGGAGACTTCATGGACCCAGATTGTGCAATGTTTGCAAAGGAAAGGAGAAAGAAACTGTGGGGAATTGCATCTCCACCAGGCACCAAGTGGATTACCTCACATGTTTCTATATATCTTCTTCTTTTTCTTTTGCACAAACGATATCGTTCTGGTGTGCTAAGATGTAATTAAGTCATATTGATAGAGAGGCTACTCTTGCTTGACTGTTATGCAGTGGGTCTGGGTTACAAAGACTTATTGCGTACATGTTGCAGCAGCAGTTGTTTGAACTTCAATTGCTCCCTCAGCTTCAGTGAAAACTAATTCACTCTCTGGCACTGAACTCCCTTCACTGCTGCTTTTCAGTGTTGGGTGAAGTCTGTCTTCATGGTACAGTGAGCCAGCACGGCCAGGTCTGTTGTCAGGTAACGTATCATTATCTACAATGTAGTAAAACAGGAACTAATAGGGATTTATCTATTATTAAGTCCTGCCTTGTTCCTCACTTTAACTGAGTGTGTGGTGCTTAACAAAGGAAAGACACATTGCTACAGTCTGAGGGAGGTTGCAAACATTTAAAAAGAAATAAAATGTGCTGTATATCTATATATATATTTTTTTTTAAACTTAGCAAAGAGAAGAAAAAACAAGAAGGATAAACATTTAAAAAAACGATGTAAAAGAACGATGTACTCCTTTTATGATAATAAATGTTGCAGTGGGTCTAATGACATAGCGGCAACTTTTCCAAGGTAGAACAACATTATTATTTGTACACGTCAGGCAACTAGAGGACCATCACAGGGATAACGTACCGGTCACAAAGCCGGGGCTGGTGTTTTAATAAAAAAAACACGCGTCGCATTAATAACATTTATGAAGATATCGTTGTGGGTCATATGGACCGACCTATTAACGGCGTGCGGATACATACCTCCTCTTCGTGGTTGGTGAATTCACTCTGCTCGGTTTCCTTCTCGGTTTTGTTATTATTCATTCTGAGTCGGGCTCTCTTCACACTCTCACTGGGACTGTCTGGTCTCTTGTTCTTCCTCGCCCGGTTCCGCTGCTCTTCTTCTTCTTCTCCGGGACCCAGATTTACACAGTACCGTGCGCGTGCGGCCGCTGTCCTACTGACCCGAGCTTTTCCACACTAGTTAGGCGACATCAATGATAATAAGTACGCTTGTTGATGCTGTTGTTGTGGTGGTGGTTGTGGTGGTTATTGTGGTTGTAAAAGAGGATAAAAAGTCTGCTGCGAGCGGTGTTTCTGTGCAGTCGGATATTTCCTCAGCATTCCCTGGAAGTCTTCTCCGGAGGCTCTTGTTGCTGTTCCCCAAATGAAAACACGGTAAATGTTCAGTGGACTGCGCCGCAGGCAAACTTCTCTCCCCATCTCCGCGTGAGGGAGGGATGGAGGGAGGGATGAGGGAGGGGTTTAGGGTGCGGTTAGGGTGGGATGCACCGTCTGCTGGGCTGCGCCGACTCTCATCAAATGCTGTTTCAGAGCTTCGGTAGGAAATCGGTGCCGATCCCCAATCGTCTTTTTTAGACAGAGCTGAATGTTATTTTAGTCTCTGAAACATCCCCCCCTTGTGATTTGTTTCACAGTGTGTTGTCTACCGGGGCTTATATGCAGATTTGCTTTACCTCCTGTGTTATTATTATTTGACTGCTTTAATATTTCTATACATAGGGATGTGGCCAGGGTTTTTATAAATAAGTCAACCCTATAGACAAAACAAAAGGCTGATCATTCCGCAAATACAATATTGTGAGGAATAACAGTCTAGTTTGGGCATAGTGTTTAGTTAAACCTATACATAATCAATAATTGTGTTGTACATCTGAAATACAGTGAGTCTGAATTCCTTTCCACTGTGAACTCAAACTTTATTACTTCCGGTCATGACCAAACCGTCAATATGGCAACCTGATGTGGTCCATGGCCAAAACAGTTTAGTGTGACAACACTCAGTTTGGTGTTAAATATAACATATACAAATATTGGGAAGTAATGACATGTATCTTTTTTTTTTTTTTATTGTTGAACTTAAATTTCCCCGAAGGCTGTTATTACTCCACAACTTTCCAGGAAAGAAATACAGAGGCCAAGTCTGTGCCCTGGAGGCAGCTGTTAGATCATCGGTTTTGTTGGTTTGTTTTTATGCCTAATACTGTTGTATCTCTTTATTTATTGTATTTTATACCGTCTGTGTATGGCTGCACATGGAAGGCAGCTAGTAGCTTATTAAACTGGTACAACACGTGTTGCCTTTGCTTAGACCCCTTGTATATGGTGAGCGTAGGAGAAGAATACATAAAGTACATCAAATATATTACGAGGTTAATGCACTGCCTTTCATAAGAAAGATAAACGTGTAACTTGTTGACTGTTAACCTTTAACCTTCAAGCTGCATGACATCCTATCAGTTTAGCTCATAAATCTGGTGTCACGAGATGTCTTGTTGTTACTCTGCACACTCAGGACTATTTTCTCTCTCCTTCCCTGTCTCAATCCCATGAAATATAGCCCTCAGCATAATTCATCATCTATACAGAGCAGTAGACAATTATCAACCTGACTGTTTAATAAATTCCACGTGACATCTTAGTTTATCATTTCGAGGCCCCTGAATAATTTTGTGGTTTCAGGCAAATGTTTCTCCTCACGCATCACTCATACATCCTATTTCTGTCTAGATGTACCACGGCACTTAAGAGGCACACTGGAGACAACACCTGTACATTGCTCAATATTTTGTATAATGACAAGTTGCACTAATCCACTATGTGGGCTCACCCAAGACTATTTGATGTATCACCTGTGAGTGGGGAAACAGCCAGACCCTGGAGCTATAAAGTGATGTCTCAACAACAGTAGAGATGAGCAAACACTCAAAAGTTTACTGGCACACCTATTATTGTCTACAGTGCCGGGTGCAAAACAGCCTTAAAAGCAAGCGATCAGGTGACAAGGCCGCCTTGATCGCTCCGCCGTCTCAAAACATTTATTTTGAGCAACTGCCTCACTTTGTGTTTGGCGATGAAAAGTTCAAGAGCTGACAGTAGCTCGGCAGTGGAGACTTTGACTATATGTTGCATGACATTTATTGCACAGGACAGACTCACGCTTCTTATGACAGCCAGTGCAGAAAACAGAGCGAGTCATTTCTGCTGAACTTGCACCTCAGACGCAACAAAAGAAGGAAAAACAGTCATCGCAGATCGGTCGTAGAGATTTCCGCTCTTTCCCCTCCCCAGATCGTGTCGATATAAATTACACTGCATCTCAAGCATGCACAATGGAGAAGGGACATGGCAGACTCTTTCATGCTGATGAGAAGCAGTTCAGGATGAGGAAAGAGGGAGGAGGGTCTTGGAGTCTTCGAAGCAGATAAAAATGGAAATGTTCCCCTTGCTGCTCAACACCCCTGTATCAAAGCTTCCTGCCGAAGTCTGGGGAGCAAGGAGGGGGAGGAGAGGTAGGAAGGAGGAGGAGAGGAGAGGAGTCGGGGGGAGAGAGAGGGGGAGATGTCCCAGCTGTGTTTGACAGGTCTCAGGGCTGAGCTGTGTGGTCTGATGCTCGGAGAGGGAGGGAAAAAACCCACACAGACACACACACAGAGGGGGGGGGGGGGGGGGGAGGAGAAAGAGGAGCAGCTAGGAGACAGTCTAGTCTGGTCACAATGTCCTGGGTAACATGTCAGCCCGCTTTGACACGGTCCAGCCTTACGAGACGATATCTTTGTGTTATCGAGAGACCGCTAGTTCAAGAAGCTGCGACAATGTGGGCTCCACTGGTTGAGGAAGTTAGTTCAATTTCAAAGTATGTTCATTTCACATGATACAAAGGAATAATTAGACTCTTTGGTGAATATCCTCTTTGATTTATTCGTGTTAGATGTGTCACATGTCTGTACGCTAAATATGAAGCTACAGCCGGCAGCCAGTTGGGTTAGCTTAGCAGAAGATAAGATAGCCTCTCTCCAGAAGTAAAAAAAAACTAAACAAAAAAACACTCAATAACACGTTTTAAAGATCCCATATGAACACATTATAAAACCGTATTGGAACAAAAATAGGACCCTAGTTATCAGATGACCTCACCTTTTTCCAACAGCTGTTTGTGAGAAGTCTTGTAGTCTATCTACACTTTCAGATGTTATCAGTTCATACCAAACATAGTCCTCATCTCTGAAGCCTTTTCTCATCCATGAATGTCTTGTCCTCATAAATAATAAGAACTCAACCTTTTAAAAGTTGATTTCCAGAAAGAAATGTAAGTTTATATTTGGGTCAATATGGTATATTGTTTGTTTATTCTCTACAACAACCTATATTATTGTTCAGGTAAGTTCTGGGAGGTCTTGCTGTTCCCTACTGCCCTACTGTCTTTATGCTATGCTAAGCTAAATGGCTGCTGTTTATATAGATCCATATTTAGCATAATGCTCAATCTTCTCATCTAACCCTCAGCAAGAAAGCAAATAAGCAAATGTCCCAAAATATCAAACTGTTGCTTTAAGAGATCTTTTGTTGCCCAGATGACAAACGCTTGACTATATTGCAAGGGCCTCAGAATTGAAGATTGAGACACAAATCAGATTATCCAATATGGTCTTCAGGATCACTGACTCATAGCAAAAAGGCCAGCTTGATATGAGCACCGAAGCGAGAATCCACCGTAACACAATGCCGATGTATTGACCAGCGGTGAATCCCTGAGAGAGGACACCCGCGGTTCCTGCAATCCCCTCAGTCGCAGTCACCTGACTCAAAGATGCCTCGCCTCTTCCCCCTTTCACTGTTTCTTTGCATTCCTGCAACTCAGTATCAAAGCAAAGTCCTCATCTCTTCACAGTTACCGACTTCCTCCAAAACAACCAAAAAGAAAATAAAAGAGAAGGAGAACAATGTTGCAATCCATCTTGCCCGTGGACCTGACAGCAGCTCTGGCTTTGGCCGAGCAACACACTTCACTCTGATGTGGGGTAAGTGGCTCTCGTTGGGCTTAGAGCCAAGCCATTCCATTCCTTTGACTTACTGATACAAAATGTTCCTCCCTTGTGCTTAGTGGCCCTTGATCCTCCTCTAAGATCACCAATGAGCAATTTGTGGTCAGATTGACCCACTCTAATTAGCCATGAGACGCTTGGAGTTTTTTCAGTAGCTTCTTCACAACCAAAGCTCTGTTTACTCAACCTCTGTGTAACATAACGATCGTGTTAAATGGCTTTAAAAGTACTTTTCGATGGTTGGTTTTTAACCGTCTGGGTTGTTCTTCTCTTTTCTTTCCATCCTCTCAAGTGACGTCTGTACAGTCGCCCCAGATAACAACCTCATGGTGGAACATGAGGAGTAGCCGGGGATCACCAAGTTTTGTGGAAATCTATGAAGTGGGTGTTGATGTATTTTTACTGGAAACATTGACCTGTTCCTCTCGAGGGAAGGTCAGGGGGTCATCAAAGTTGTTAGGATTCATCCTCTGGGTAACATGAATGTCTTTATACATTTTCATATCAATTTATTCAATAAATAAGGCGGTGAAATAAAAAACTAAAATGGCAACCTTGCGGTGGCACCACAAATTAATTTAGGAGAGCATCAATGTCAGTCTTCATCTTCTGGGGACCCCGATTGTCATTTTCATGGTCAATTTATTCGCCATCCAATAGTTGTTGAGATAGTCTGAAGCAACAACACTGACATTTCCATCCCTCACGCAATCATTTGGACTAACGCAAACCAGAATGCTTCATTTAGTTTAGTTTGAAAGGTTATAGGTTCATATTTCATGAAGGCCACGAAGTCCAAATTAATAAGACAGGTGTGTCTGGAATAAATGTTAATTTGAGTAAAGTTTTTATCATGAGCTTGTGTTGGACTGACTCAGAGAAAGAGAATGCAAGAGCTCTTGTGATGAACTAGGTTGCATTGCTGAGTGGTGAGGTAGAACATGCGTTTATCCTCATGAGCACGGCCGGACCCGTCAGGTGCAGCCAAGTGTTAAATCTGACAGACCACGAGACGGAAACCTGCTCTGAACAAGAGCTTGAGTCTTAGAACCACCTTCCTGCCTTTCCGATATGAAAAGACCAGCAGCGGTTGTGTCAAAGCACAGGGACACAAGAAATAGGCCCGAGTCTGTGTCATTGGCCTGAAGTATAAGCTGTCATGGTTCAGCGGGCAGAGGAGGGGTTGAGTAGAGAGCAGAGACCACGCTAAGTATGTCTCCTCGGCTTGAATTCCCAAATGTTGACACAAGTCTATATAATGGGCTATAATGTTCCCTTTGAATGCTGTTGAGTGGTCCTAAAATGTCTTAAAGTAGGTCCAAGGGAAGTACATAAAGTTATATCGTCTCGTTTTTGTTGTGCAGTGGAACCAATAAAAGGTTAAACTAAAACCTTGACGTCTTTGTCTTTCCCACCGCCTTTAATCTTTATTGAACAGCATGTTTATCTAAATCTGCTTTCTGCAGTTTGCTTTGAGCTGCAGAACTCTGTGTATTGACCTTTACTTTCAGTGAAATAAAATCTTCTAGCGTCCATTTAATTCTGATTCCTAACTTTTCTCTTTTTGCTACACAGTTACAGATTTCGCTTTTACTTAAGCAGAGTATTGGAATACTTCCTCCACCCTCTGCTCAAAAAACAGAAATTTGAGCCTCGTGGTGGGTTGGAGTAAAAGGCAGGGGATCACCAAAGTCATTAGGATTCATACTCTGGGGAATATAGATATCTATATAAATTTCAATAACAACTCATCCAACAGTTGCTGTGATCTTTCAGTCTGGACTCAAGTGGTGCACCACCTGACCAACATTGCCATCCACGGAGTCATGCCGCTACCGTGGCTAGAAAGACATGACATCCAGTGTATCAGGGTCCCTGTTGTGATGAAATTAATTATTTCTGTAGGATTGCAAAGGAAATCGCTGTGGTCTATAGGTCACATTTCACTTTTTAAAGGTGGAGTGGACCTGGAAGCAAAGGTCAGCTGTCAGAAAGCCTTTATCCTCTCAAACCAAGCGGTGGCCTGTTTGACCATGACTGACTGCGGTGGACTACACCCAGACTGCTGGAAACACAGACCATAACAGTATGAGTATAACAAAGGGTGCTGTAAGAGCCGATGCTCTTTTTACCTTTTTATATATATGTATATATATATATATATATATATATATATATATAGAGTCATCGTTAGATATGTTTGTACATGGTGGAGAAATGTTTACTTGTGTTTCACTCATATATTTACAGCAACTTCCTCAGAGTCATATTACAGACTGAAATCTCATGCTTCTCTCTTTGTTTATGATAAGATATTATTGACTCTTCGGGGAATGCTGCATATTGTAGCAAAGGCCAAATATTGAGTTGAGATAATCCTATGAAAAGAAAAGCAAATACCACTGTGATGTACAAAAGTACACGAGTGAAAGCTGGCTAATTCAGTTTCACAACAGTACAGTAAGGGAGATGTATAAATAGCTGCGTCCAAAAATAGAACAACATATGAACTTCCTCTCAAATTCCTGCCATGAGTCGCTATCATCGTAGCCATTGTGCCTCTCTGAAAACCCACGGCAGATTAAAAGGCCACACTTGCCACCCAGGAGGCCCTTGTCACTCTGCACATCCGTGCAACTGTGCCCAGTATCTGTCTTCCTTGTCACGTTAAAGTAAACTGACGCTTTGGCAACACCCCAAAATAAAAAATAAACGTTAGTAGTGGGGAAAAAAACAGAGGAAGTGAGAACGGAAAGGAGCCTAGACGTGGCCCCGGCTGCACTCCACTGCTGAAATAATTAGCCCCTGGTTGATGTGGACTCCTCGTGGGACTCCTCCGTGACATGTTCAAATGAGTATTGGCAGCGTGCGACACCAGCTGTGTGCCTCCTACAGGGAGCTGCTGTACTGTGTGCGCCCAGTGAGCACGACACAAAGCCCTTAAACTCTGAAGACCGAGCACGGCGGCCTTGAACTTGTTTTGCAGCTGCAAGAGTTTGAAGGAAACAACTGTAAAATATGACATCAGATTTATGCTGGGTGTTTCAGGCAGTGATCTGCTACTGGCTATCCTTCTCACACACACACGCACACACACACACACACACACACACACACACACACACACACACACACACACACACACTTCTATCCACACCCAGATCTGTGAGGCTGTGGCACAGATGGGAACACCAACCCAATGGGCTCAGAGATGAGGAGGCGGGGCACCAGGCGCTATTCAGCACCACGCTGCAGTAGAAATGCAAGTTGCAAACCGCGCCCATGTCCGTTACAATAATAAACCAGTCTCTGCTTGGAATTCCCAATTTGGCAAACCCTGGTGGGAGAGCACAGAACTGGCAAACACCAAATCCAAGATGGTGACCACCACACCCAAAGTCAGCTTTTGATTCATCATCTTTGCTGATTGCAGTTTTTAAATGGTGAATCGTCTTACAGTCACCAATGCACGTAATTTGTAATGACTTTGTCGGCTATAAACTAGAATTTAGGACTATTTTCCGCACAGAATACTCAATGAAGACACTTTTTTTTGTTTCATTACTAATAGATGCTACTTTAATTGGATATTTTGTATCACCTGCTGAAACAAAGCCTTTAGAGCAGCCGGTACAGAGGGCAAACAAACAGTTGCTCAATAGTCCCTCCTTGTGGTAAACAAATATAGAAACAAATTAAACCAACACTCAGAGGAATACAAGCTTAAATGCAATTTCTATTCGTTTTTATTGCAATATTGTTGTATCTTCATTGGTACAATTATAAATATATACATATATATGAGTAGAATTGATTAACATAAAAATGGCACAGGAGATTTACAATTTCAGGTCCGAAATACATCATAAATAGTCCTAATATGGATCTGAAAACCAAGTGCAAAAGCAGATATTGTTACGTGTTGAAAAATTATGGCATTCTTCAAATGCAGGAAGAAGTGTAGAAAGTATGATGGTCATTTTTAGTGGCAGAGGTATTCTACCAGACATTAAAGAACAACACTGAAGTGAAAGACAGGTGCAATTTGAGGGAATTGAGTCAGCGGTGGCGTCCGATGCTCTGGGTTGCAGGCAGTCCCTCTGGATCCAGCTTCACCTTAGTTCCTCACAGGTGTGCTGTTTCCTTTGGCCGTCTTCTTCAGGTGGTGATAGTTGGGCAGAATCTTCATGAGGAAGTCGAGCTGCAGTGTCTGTGACTGCAAAATAAAAAAAGAAGAAGAAAAAAAAAAACGTCCCTGGTTATACCGATCTGCACATAAGCCAAAGAAACGTTGTGACTCGCAGGCATAAACAAGCTCTGATGGAGACCGACCTGTGGCTTCTCGCTCTGCACACGGCGGATGCAGTTTGAACCGTACACCACCGTGTTCTCCGGCACGACCTCGCACGTGTTGACCTGGCAGCACGCACCAATGATGCAGCCACTGGTCAGGATCACGTTCCTCCCAAGATCAGCTGGGATTTAATAAAGATATTAATATCATTTAGATCATTGTGTGCAATGTTACAAATCTGCTTCATGACAATAGTGTATTTAACCATTCTTGTCTGGTTATGGTATCCAGAAAAAATACTATATCATAACAAATATATTGATACTGAGATATAAAATGACATATAGCATAATAGTAGATTTTATTCAGGGTGCACACCCCTCATAGGAATATAGTTAGTGATTACAGTACTTACATTTAGACTCAATCACATTGTTGTCCCCAATTTTCAAAGCTTGTGAGACTGTAAGAATAATTAAGGATTTAAACCTATGAATTAGTATTTGAAAACAGTTACTATAGCCCAACTGATGTAGTGGGTGTTAGTTTTCTATAAACACATCATTTGTGAGAGTCATTTAAAGTAGTAGCAATAGCAGTATTAATATATGTTGGTCCCAAATAACAATAAATTGAAATAAATGAATAACAAAAAGGCATTATAATAATGAACAATAAGGTGTAGGCTTAAGCTGATTGTACCTCCCCTGTGGAATACAACTAGTAACCTTCAACAATATTAACTTAATGTATTTGTATATGATATCTATCATCAAGGTAACGTCTTAGCCATGGGTATATTTATACTGTGTGGGACATTTCATAGCTGAAATAAACTCGACAGTACTCTCTAGTGGTAGTAGTCTATATGTTTGGTATTTCTGCAGATACATTCTTGTTATTTCCCAACAAACATAAACTCAAAAAGGCCTACATATGCAATTCTCTAATATCTGTCAATTTGTCAGCCTGTCTCTACTGCAGTCAAATGCACTTATATTGTAATCTGCAATGCAAAGGATACCACATCCAACTTCAAACACATTATTGGTCCCAATTATCATGGTTTTTGGCTCCACTCCCTCTGTGTCTGGCATGATATTCTCCGGATAACTATCGGCAAAACACAGATTAGATCAAATAAGATAAGATACTATGATGATTAAATAGTATATGTGTGTTGTAATACACATACCTGTTAATAATGAGTGCCTGCTCCTCTATCAGATTACCCTCTCCAATGATAATAGGCCCCGCCTCTGCTATGATCCGGGCTTTGGGGTGGACAACTGTTCTAGCGCCTGTAACATTGAAAATAAAATAAAAAGTATTGCCTTATTGGAGCATACAGCTGCTGGATAAACAATGAGAACAATGGAGCTTCATGGTGAGGGAAAAGCAAACTCTCACCTATGGTTACATCTCCTCTTATTTCGCTTTCAACACACACAACAGCTCCAGCTGCAATTTTAGCACTGCGAGAACACCCAGAGACAATTGTGAAATATCAAAATCAATGATGCAACCACAACATCTGCATCATCACAGGCAGAACAAACAGCAAGATGGCTGATCATGCACATCCTGTCAATCTGCGATCACATAGAGTATTGCTCATCACCAGGCTGTTTTATCAACAATTAATATCTCGATATTTAGCCTAAATTATAAATATGGGTGTCGCCATCGGTGCTTTTAAAGGATTATTATAAAATGAAAGGGCATTATTTTTTCCTAATAGCCAAAAATAAGGCATAATAGCAAAGCTTAACGCCGGTTAGATGTATTTTTGCATTACCTTTTCTGTGCCATGATTTGCTTGGCGTCTGACATCCTTGCGATGATGAATAAATGTGTCGGTAGTTGATTATTAATCCTAGTTCAGAGTTGGCGCTCAGGGTTGATTACGTTCGTCTGAAACAAAAGACAGCCTGCAACTCTGCTGCCCTCTGCTGTATTCTTAAGGCTACTGCAATACGCATGTGTGGATAACGTTGAAAATAAAACCAACTTGTCCACATGTGTTTTGGTCTATACCTTGATATTCATAAACTAAACAATTACATCTTATCTTGCTATAAGGCCTATATATCATCAATAGCCGATTCATAAACTACTAAAATAATCACAATGCTTCCCCACTTCTTCCATGTATATATATTTTTTCTAGTACAAATATATAAATATGTACATGCCACACATTAACCTTATTATCTCAATAAATAAATGAATAAAGCATTGGACATGCTGTTACACCAGTTTATGTTTTTAAAATAGTGCATACTCTTATTGCACTGTCACCATGTCTCCTGCAGGGTGCATCAAATGCCAATGAATGGGAACAGATGGAGCTGCAGAATAAACCAGTACATTTTACTGGATGAGCTTTTGAAAGAAAATCATTACAATTTGAATAACCCCTTTCTCTTGCTGGTATCTTAAGTCAAAAAGGAGGAAGTTTATTTTTCGTCTAATGATGGTCAAAATAACCTGTTTGTCTATTTATTTATTAGTATTTTTATCCAAATCCCCAGTAAATGAATGTCAGTCAGAGAAAGTTTCCTTCTGATAAACAGTGAGCTCTGTTGCAGCTGAATTCTGGCCACATATTCTTGTTTTTAACCAATGCCTTCGCACCTAAATGGGATATAAAATTGGGTCAAGTCAGCGAGAGTTCACGATGGTAAAACCGGAAATTGAGCAATTCTCTGTTTTCAGAATGAAATGCATACTTTGCTATGTCTCACCACAACACAAAAATCCTGTTCGAGCCTACCAGATATGATACAGCCACCACTATGTGTTCTTTTTCTAATCGACATGTTGGTTACAGTCATGTATTAAGTGTATGTATTCATACTGTTTAACTTAATATGAAACAGTTTTATTACCAGTGGTGTAAAGTTACTAAATACACCTACACAGCAGCTGTAGATACTTTTCTCATTAACGTTTTATATCCTCTAAATCAGTTTGTAAATTATGATACATTGTTACAGATTAAACTACACCGCAGTGTATTACACAACAAGTCCCACGGGACTCTTACTTACTTTTTTTGTAAAATTATATATTTTTTAACTCATCAGGGTTAACTTAAAGTGATTTGAAGCATACAAAAAAATACAAAATGAAATACCTCTAATATGAATCTATTAATTCTGAAGATCCAGTAATATCATAGTCAACACTGACTGAGTGCATTTAGTTACTAATTGGCTGTACTTTTAACATGTTGATAATAGTACTTTCTCTTGTACAATGTAATAAATAGTGTCTTCAGTTGTACTTTTGCTCTGAATATGTCATGCCCTGCTTATACAGTGCAGCTCCATCTTGCTTCAATTTGAGCAGAGGTCTAATGAACCAGACTTAATAAAATAAGATAATCCTGTATTAGTCCTGCAGTGGGGAAATTGCAAGATTACAGCAGCAGAAAGGTAAAGTGCACACAAGAGAGACACATAGTAAAATAAAATTTAAAAAAACAAGTAATATAAGTACAAATAAACAGTAAAGAATCCACAATAGCAGTATTATATATATACAAACATATATATACAAACATATTCAAAAATGTATTTATATTGCACCAGTATTTAAAAATATATTTATATTGCACCAGTGGGAACACCTATGCAGAACAATAACATTGCAAAAATCATGATATGATAGAGACGCATACGTATGCTCGCCTTCACGGCTTTTATTTTGAAATTAAGTACCGGAAGTATCACTGCTAACTCTGTCTGACTTGATGGTCGTTGAGTTTTGAAGGAGAGCGGATCGTCTCCTAAACGAAAAGAGAGCACCGGGCGGAAGCAGCTGTACCTGCGCGTGTTAATTAGCAGCTTGTTTAGTCAGTAACGGTTCTTTAAACGGCTTATGAATATATATATATATATATATAAAAGTTATGTCGGTGTGTAGATAAAAAAAAAAATACATGAATTAAACCGTTGGACAACTGTATTTTGAGGAATATCAGCGAGCTCGCGCACTGGGGCTGCTTTTTCTTGCGGTTAGCTTGTTTCAACTTTGAGGAAATATGTAACTGCAACAAATGAGACTGAAACATGGAGCAGTCGGCTACTCTAGACATAGAGACGCTCAAGGTAAGCGGACAATGTGAGTGCACGTGTGATGTCAGTTTGATAGTTTATCGGTTAGTTAACGTTAGTTTGATCAACCTTGCTTTTTGCAGGGCGGGGGGGATACTGGGTTATTTACCTGCATGACGTTACTGTTTTACTTTGTCACGAGTCCTCTCTGCAACAGGTGCACCCGTCGCTTTAATTGCTCAATTGGAAACCCTGCTAGTTAAAGCTGAACTGTCTTCCAGTGGGGTCGTCTCTCTACTCTCCCGCGCGCAAACACCCCAGGAAGCCTGCCCTGACTCCTTTTTTTAATTATTATTTTTTATTTTTTAAATGTCTCCCTCTTGCTACATACCTGCCATTCTTTGCTTTCCCCCTTTTCAGGAATCCCTGTGTAATGTGACGGCCGCCTATGAATATTCTGCTTTCTCTATCATTCCACTCTGGCAGGAGGCAGTAACCTCTGGGCTACAGTATATGTGCTGCAGCGCAACACACAAAAAAAAAAAAAAAGAGCTCTGTGTCGGGAACCCACACACAGTAGAGCTACTGTTTTCTGGCTGAGGGACTCAAGTCCATCCATTGGCCTGGCACGTGCACACGCGGGCGCGCGCGCACTCACACAGCTCTGGGCTTAAGTCACGCTTATCAGTCAAGAAATCACTCCTGCTCACACTGACTGGGCTGATCCAGCACTTCCCCACTTAGTGACAAGTCTGCAAGTTTGTCTTTCTGCTCATTTGTCATGTTTGTGCTTTTTCCGACTCACTGGGAGGTGGTTTTAAAGAAGCCGCTATCTTCTGTAATTAGAACAGAAAAGATGGCTTTGTGGTTTCGTTTTGATGGTGATGATGATGATGATGACGATGAGCTGCTCAGTTTGGCACTTCCCCTGTGCTGCGAACGTTCGACTGATGAATGCAAATGAAGCCTATGGGGTGATGTCCAAAATGGCCCTGTTGCTCTCCTCAAGGATTTGCAAGGGATTAGCGAGGAAATCTAGTGCACTCAGGAGAAGTGTCTGTCTGTTTACTTCAGCAGTTTGCCGTCTTCTCCTCCCTGCCACAGTCACCATCGACACCGAGGGCAGGAACTGACAACTCAAAACATTTAGCCTTAGCAGAAGCGTTAATAAATGATGCAAAGGCCAAGAGGTGCCACGGATGTTTAGTCGCACACTTCTCTGTTGCCAAAAACAAATGTTTTTTGTTGTTGTTTTTTTCATGGAAGTGTCATAAAAAGCAGAGCTTTTGATGACACTTCAATAACGGCAAACAAATACATTCTCTCGGAGACCCCCTCTTCAAACAGTCTGTGATGTTCAGTCTTCTTGGCTGCATGTTCTGATTGAACAGCTGCGACCTTTTCCTTGTGCCGGATTCATCGGAGATCTTTGATCCCCGCCCGTCTGGTGCTTGCTGTCGGCTTACCTTTTGTTGCTTTCAGCTGGAGGAAGTGTTCTGCCACCCCTCCTCCGTAAAGGGCAACCCCACCGCAGAAGATGAAGCCATTGACGAGCACCACCGCTATTGTAGCTCCACCAGAGACGATGGAGCCACAAAAATTGGATTTCACATAAGTGGAGCGACTATTGACAGCAGCACCCTCACTCGCATGCTTGATTGTCTCATCAACAAAATGTGAAATGGCTACATCAATGCTTTGAGCTGCACATTTGAGAAGTGTAATTGGTTTTCCAAGTCACGGTCAATGCATTCAGGCTTCTCTGTGTCTTTGATTGGGCTTTCTATCAAACTAAAAAGCCCACCGAACCGGAATGAATAGGTGCTTTGATACTGTATGACAGACTTGTGGCATTATCGTGTCCATCCCTTTTCCTTCCTGCTGCCTCAGCGATTGGGCAGTGATCACACGCGGGATGGATGGGTACACGCTTTACAGTCATTAGTGCATCTCAAATGTTTTCTTACCTCCAGCTGAGGCAGCCCTGTGGGACTCCTGTGGCACAGCTGAGTGAGAGCGCTAGCCGATTTGCTGATTAACACCATCAAGCATTAATAACGTCTCATTTTCTTTCATTAGGGGATCATCAGCTGCATTCTGCTGCCTCTGCAGCATGTCTGTTTGATCAAAACAGCATGTAGAATATCACCCTCTACGCTAATTGGTGAAGATGAGGCTTGCTGGCAGTGTGTAAGGGACTGCTGGGTAATTGCTGGCTTTGGCTGGATCCAGCTGTAACGTCTATAGTCAAAGCTCTGAGGAAACCCCCACCCTTACCCCACCCATAGGTGGTAAACCATCCGTAGCTTTGAGAAGATTTCAGACCCATCTGTTCGTGATAATCTGTTGACATTTGTCTTGAACAACATAACTGTCTATGCTTACCCTAACTCCTAAACCAGCCTTATTTTGGATAAGAACTGCAGACTTGGTAATTATTGGACTGGAAATATCTTTTCTTATCTTGGTTGCCTGAGTGCAGAGAAAACAGTCTTTGGTTGTTTAAGCGTTGACTTATTCTTTGTTCCAGACTTATAATTGTGCACACATTCACATGGTTGTTGGCAACAGTAAAGCTTAATTTGTTGTTTCAGCCGCTGGGGCACAAAACACTATAAAATTGAATCGCATGTCTTGGAAAAAATTAACCAAATACATAAACTTGTTTTACTTAATAAGGAGCCGAATGCCCTTTTGCTTTCATGCAGCGCCATTCCTTCCTGGAAAAAAGTCCTAAATTATACAATAGCAAGATATAGGACCATGTTTTAAGAAGAAACACAACTGAATAAATATATATTTTTAAACAGTAATTTCTTTAAATGCAGTAGCAAGACATTGCTGTTAATTGCAATATGTACTATGAGGACACACAATGATGCACGTGCAGCTGACGGCAGGCATCGCTGATGCAGCAAACGGGCCGATAGACTCGACAACCCCAGTGTTCAGGAGTGTAGTTTTCTTTGCTCCATGAGGTGTGAGCAGTTCACTTCTTCAGATTGGGAACCACAGTGTTGCACAATATCACCTCAAATTAAAATCACAAAACCTAACATGTTTTTAAATACATCAGTGCATGTTATTTCCTTCCACGTAATGGCTACTTTTTGATTTTGTTTGTCCAGATTAGAAACAGTGTGACCATGTCAGGATTGGGTTTAGGCTGATTTAATTGATTGAATGTCATTAGTTGTTATAACTATCCTCAGTTTAACTGTATGAGATTCTGGTAGTTTTTTGGACATTTTTTGATCAGTAAATGAAGGTTGGTGAGAGATTTATACTTATTTATAGTCCTGCCCCAGACGGTTGCGTCATAGTGGCAAAATGTAAGTGTCCATCTGTCCCTACATTGACCTTTGACTGACCACTGCTCCAATTTTCAAATTATTATCAGGACTGTTTCTGTAGTTGCGACAGTAAAAGGGCAAACTTATTAATTATACAGTTTTGGAGACACATTTTTCAGTTGCGTAACAATGCTTTTACATATAAAGTGTTAAATGTCAGACCTACGTAAATGTACATGAATTGATGAATGGGAGTCATTCAACATCGTGTGACATGCCTCCACAGCTCGCTTTGTAATCAATATTTTGTTTCTGAAAAGTCAAAGTTGTTTCTCACACCCGCTGCAGTTGGACATCTTGATCCGTCCGGCTTGTTTGCGAGAGTCAGCTGTGACCGGCATGCTGAAATGACAGATTGACAAAATGCCAGCCGCTATGCACTCCTCCATTTGCCCTGTGAATAGCCGAGCTTTAGGAGGCATGACTCCGCTGGGGTAATATATGCATTAAAAGTCTTGCAAAGAAATCACAGGATCATCCAGCGTTGGGAACAGTGGGTTGCCATAGAAATTACAAGCGCAGATGTTTCTCCTAGCAACAGAGGATGGAAAATGGGCTGAATCGGTCCAGCAGGGGCATGGCTGGAGGCTAAAAGATGTATGGTTTTAATTGTCTGTGCTATTTGAATGTGTCTCAGGGAAGTGTGAGCACTTTAGAAGTGTCTCGATGATTATCTGTTTACTCTGTATGGTTTTACCGAACGTTGTGGTTGTAGAAAAGAAAAAGTAATCTGTGACACTGCATTGAGAGTTTATGTTCAGCCTTTGTGTAAGTGCTTCTCGTAAAGCTCTTGTCCCTCAGCTGTATCACTGGTTAAATTGGAATCATTGACATTTCTAGGCCAGCGACATGGGTCGTTTGAGTTTGCTGCAAAGTCACAACATCCATTTGTGAGACATCTGCCATCGTTGGCAGAAATGACCTTAATTGTACATCCAAGGAAACAGTCACTTAAAGAGTGGATTAAGTTGTACGGTAGTGGGAAGGCTGTGGAGGACGCCATGTTTGAAGGCTATTTTATTGTGTTATTATTGTTCTGGTTTAGAAATTGTCCAATCATTCATGTCCTTACAAGGAACGCTGTCAATTATGGGAAAGTACTTTGGCAGGTTAATTGCTAATGATTACTCGTGACGAGACAGTTACTTTCTTGATAAAATGAATAATTGTTTGTATAAAAATTTAAAAAGTTGAAAGAAATGTCATTATAATTTCCCAAATTCCAAGGCCATATATTCAAGTAGCGTGTTTTGTCCAACCAACAATCCAAAACCCAAAGATATTTAGTTTCAGCTTCTATCACTACTACATTGGACAAGCTGGATGTGGATTGTCAAAAAAAGTTTAATCGACTTATTGTTTCAGCTCTAGATAGATCATGTAAAGTAGAGCTGCAATGATTGGTTGTGTAATCAATTAGTCAATCAACAGGACATTAATTGCCATCTATTGTGATAAATGACTGATCGTTTAAGGCATTTTCATGTAAAAATTGAAAAAGTGGGTGGTGCTGGCTTCTCCCAGAATTTACTAATCTTAACATCAAAGTAATTCAATTAGTTTTAGTTAGTAACTTAATTGTTTTGTCTGTTGGACTAAACAATGAAGTCATCTGGACAGCCTGAAGGACATATGCCTGTTTCTGCCCCTGCTGTTTACCAGCTGACACACCACATGCAACTTGATGCTCACTGTTTTACAAAACCAAATCCAATGTCTGGGGATCTGTAATCACCAAAATTCATAAACTGCTCACCCGTGGAAGGAATATTGCTTCATTGCAACAATAATAAGTTCCTTCATAGGCTGAAATTCGGTTTCCTGGTTGTTAAAACACACTTTTTGGAGAATTGCTCTTTCTGTAAGCAAGTAAAGTGCAGTTCTAGCTGAACTGGTGGAGTAAACCGGAGCCCAGGGTACAGTTTCTGCCTCTATTTAAACCTGGGTCAAGTCATTTAGTTCCTCTTGGAACAAAGTATTTAGCTTGCTGAGCTAAATAAGCTTTTCTTCTTCTTCTGCCACCGTTAATGAGAGCTGTCAGGGACACACACTATCTAATGGTACCTGCCGTCAGTGCCCTATGCTAATGACATGCTGAATGTGAATAAAGCACTGGGGGCATGGATTATGAATTGAGTAATGCATATATTACACTCGCTGGGGATAACTGTGCACAGGTGTGTCAATTATTGATGTTTGTTTTGCGCAATTATCGTGTTTTGTATTGACATTGTTGAATACATGGTTGCTTTTTGGAAGTATGAGGAACTTTCAAAAAATCTTTGACATAATTGGACATAATAAAACTTTCTGCTGCGGCTGCTGGACATTTTATCTTGGTTTGTACCCGCAAGTGCTTTGCTCTTTTAATTATCTGTGAAAGAGGGTGGAACGGCAGGCAGCCTCGGTACGAGTTCATCCCAATAACAGCTGAACAGAACCGCTCGGCGCTCCACCAGCCTCGCGCCCTCTGATGGGGAGTTTCACACTGTCAGCCCGCGGTCACGATCGGCTGGAGGACGGCTACTGCTCGCCCTCGCCTGGATGACCGCACTTGACAGACATCATCCTCTCTGATCTCAGATCAGAGCTCGCATGTAGCAGCTTCCCAGTCGCTGGCAGGCACTTAGTTACTCAGCCAGAGTGGAGAACATTTCTCTGGCACAAAATTGACCCTCTTTTCTCATAATCCACCTCCTGTTTTCATTCCCACTGAGTGGCAGAAAAGCAGCCTGTAATTTGCTCGTAATGTAAAATGTCCGAAATGAAGACTTGGGCTGTAGAGATGTCCTTTTCTTAAGTCAAGGACTCTGCTTTTCAGGACTGTAACCTATGAATTGCTATTATTAGTTAATTAGTTAACAGATTTGCATGTATATTTATTTTATTGACTGAACAACAAATTGTAAATATGCAATTTAAACAGATGTTCCACTTATTATTCGGCCAGTTATTCCCAAAACTGATTGCTAACTCGTAATGGATGAATCTTGACTCGCCCTCTCTGGCAGAAATCAACAGGCCACCATTTATTTTCAGGGTGGGCACTCTCTGATTTGCTTTCTATTTTATTAAAATATAGTCACCTAAATGGCTCTTTCTTTTGGGCACAGAGTTTGATGAATTGCTCTGCTACTGGTTCAATTTCTAAAAGTGTGTAAGGCCGGTGTACCCAGGTTAGTCATTACAAAAGTTGCAAACAATGGAGAATAATATATTTCTCAAAATAAAGCTGCAACCCTTATTAAAAAATGTCATAAATCAGTTCCCAATGTATTACAGATTGAAATGTCCCCTTATCACTCCATTTAATTGCCGAGCATGGATATTTCACCCCAGTTTGCATACATGCCGTGCTCTCCCTTTTAGTTCTTTGTGTAGTAGCACCACTTTTCAAAAGTAATTGTAAGATTACCTGGCCGTGCCTCGGCCCAGAGTCATGTTTAGTGGTGCTTGCGAGATAATAACCACTAACGATATGTGATCGCTTCTATGGAGTGGATATATTCTTGACATCAGCTGACGTAAAAGCTCCTGTCTGTTTGTTTTCCAGATTACCCAGGAGCAGTTTATCCTCGCGTCACAGTCCCTGCATCTCCAGCGACCAGGCTGTGATGCCGTGTACCCGGTGGGTCTGTACGGCTGGAGAAAGAGATGCCTCTACTTCTTTCTGCTGCTGCTCTTGGTCACCATGATAGTTAACCTGGCCCTCACTGTCTGGATCATAAAGGTCATGAATTTCTCAGTGGTGAGTACAGCACGGCAAAATAGGTCTGTTGGTTATTAACGTCACAGTATGCAACATATTCATGAGTGAATGGGCTTCATAGGAGCTGCTGTTTATTGTGAATTGGTGTGATACTACAGTTGTCAAGCTGTACCCAGTTTATGAAAGACTTTACTCTTGCTGTTCTGGACAACTGGTCTTTACTGTAAAAAATATCCACTGTAGGGCTGCAATTAATCAATATTTGCATTCTCACTTAATTTCTCAGTTATTTGTTTTCATATTGTTTCATATTCCATTTATTTTATTTTTTTGTCTTTAAAATTGTGAAAAAAATACTGAGAATTTTTTTGGTTGACCTGCCTTCTAAAACCCAAATAATACAATTATTAATCGCTCAGTCTCTCCCCCCCCCTCCCCCCCCCCCCCCCCCCCCCAAAAAAGACTGAATTTTCTCTGTACTAAACCCTCTTTAACTTTGTTCTGCTTTACTTTATCAAAGTCAACCTTTGCAGAGAGAATGTTCACATATTGTGCTATGATTTGGGTTAGACCTTACAGCTAGGGATGGGTATCGTTTGGGTTTTTCCCAATACCGGTGCTAAAACGATACTTTTAAAACGATACCGGTGCCTAAATGGTGCCTGAACCGATACTTAAAGCACAAAACGACGATTGACGACATTAAAGAAAGGTTTTATTTTTTTGCCAAGGCAATTTATTTTCTTCAAATTGAACAATATATTAACTGTTTAAAGTATACTATAAATATAAATACAAAACAATTGACTTCAAACTACAGCTTCAAACTTTTTAACTTTAAATATATATTTAAAAAAAAACCTGATGGGGACCGTGTGCAACAGAACTCCACTCAGAAACTGTTGGATTCTACGAACTCTGCTGCTTTACTGGACTACACGTCATCATTAATATCAACTGGGAGAGCTTTTCTGAACCAGACGGAGCTGCTCTTGAATTCGGCAAACACCAAATGAACAGAGGAACAAACACGTCTCCTAATAATCTCCCTTTGTTTCACGGCTTGGAGCGGTTCTCCTGCAGAGCTCCAAGCCGATGTCCTTGCCTGGCAGATGCGATTCCTCCGCTCTGACGTTGACCTCCATCAGGGAAAAAGACGTTTCTAGCAGGAAGTTCGGGAGTCTTTTCCCTCTCTAGAAACTCTGCAGCTTTCTCGTCCAGATTCCAGCGTTTAAAATGGACGTTTCCTCAACGAGGTTTGGTGGAGAAAACGGAGCATTTCTCTCTCGGAGTCCGGCTCTTCTTCTTCACACGCAATTGTTTTGTTGCATTTGCTGCACGTCGCGTTGTTCGACTATTTTTTGCGAAATACAGCCACACTTTTTACCTGTCGGCATTTTCTCTGTTAAAAGGTTGATGGCTAGCTGGCTACTGTAGCTATACAAACGATAGGCTATCGTTACCTGCTGCCAGGACGGAGTTATCGGAGTAGTGTAAAGAAAGTATTTCAATCGGCTCAGGCACCGAAATCTGCGTTGCGTACCCAACTTTACTTACAGCTGCATCATTTCAAAGAAATAATTATCCTGAAAGTGCTTCTTTTTTTTTTTTTTTTTCTAGGCGCACCTGAAACCTTTTAATTTTTGCTTTGTCATCTTCATTTACTCTTGACCAGTAACATATAGACTGATATTTACACATCTGAACAAATTCTCACATTTGTAGCCTTTTATTATAACACCAAAAGTATTCAAATAGCCCTAGTGGTTGCAGAGATAAACTCTTTTTAGTTTGGGTATGCAATTTGAGCAGAGGCCTAAAAATAGGTTGGTTTTTAAAAGGTTAAAACAAAAATGCAGTTTGGAAATCTGTTGTGAGGTCCGAAAATTGCACAGAAAGTCAATCTACTACTTTGCATGGTTTACTGTCTCAAGGTGAAGGAAACGTTTCCAATTGATCATTTGACTGTATATAGATCCAGTTGAGGGTTTTCCTTTTATTTCTCTATTTCGACCTTCATCCAAAGCCTAGGAGGAAGAATGTATTCATGTGGGCCCATTTGAAATGTGTTACAGGCATCATATCTCATGACGTGTCTCCTGTTGATTTGATAAAGAATTAGAAAAGACTTGGCAGCAGGACCGGCTGACACAGAATGTGTTAATCTCAAACGAAACCCAAACAGGCAGATGCCGTGAGCTCCTGTGACATTTCCAGGGACAATGCAAAAACAATTTAGCATTTTTTTATTTTATTTTTTTATCCTAGCAGTGGCAGCATCCTCCCTTTGTGACGGATGTGTCCCCTGACTATTGCCATCACTCCTCTACTCCTTCGTCTCCCATCAGTCTGTGTCATGAGTAAAAGACCTTATCAGTGCTGTTGGTGTCGTTCCAGAAAATGTACTTCGCTGCTCCCCATCTCTCAGGACTCAGGCAGCTCAATAAGAAAACACAAGCCACTACACCCCGACCTATTGGTATTATAGTTCATACTTGTGTGTCCTGGAATTGGAGCATTGTTTCCTAGTTTTCAAATGGTCATGATTGTTAGTGTTCTAAAAAAGCTTAATATCTATGTACGAGAACTTTTATCTTTGGCGGTTGATTGTTAAATTGTTGTGTTCACACCATATAGTTTAAACCGCAATTCCGAGCAGGCGAGTGGGGGAAAACGTTCACGCTAATATCTGTCACTTGATGAAAATTACTACAGCCATGTCAACAAACTGTTGGCAAAATGGCTGCTAATGCACCACCGCTGGCATTTACTTCAACATTAAATCCAATATTAACAATAATGCAAAGTCCCAATAGTCTCTATGGTTATTTTCTTCGACTTTAGAGAGCCCACAAAAGACGTTACACAAATGTTTTTGCAGACTCAGTAGAACCCCTCATATCTTGTAAACTCATCTTTTACGTTTTAATTCACTTTGTTATGTTCATGTTCTTTGGCTGAGACATTTAAGATGGAGATCACAATAGAGTGGTGCAGGAGTGAGTCCGAAAGCCTGGAAACGAGTTTGCACACGGTCAATGGGTCTTTGGAATGTGTTTTTTGTTAGATGCCTGAAATATGTTCTATGGTTAACACAAGCTTAAGAGACTTAAACATTTTTCTACATCATAAAACACGTCAGTAAATTGCCAGAAAAAAGGCAGTTGTTAACAAATGGCAAAATGAGACTATAAAACGTTGTCATGCTGACTTTTTGTTGAGGAAACCAATGTGATGCACACTTCGGGGGTTTGCCTACGTACATATGCTATCCCTACACCACTCTATACTAATTCCAAAATGTGTTATCTTGTCGGAAATGTGTTCCAAGGACTTTGAGATATCGTGCAAAAGACAAAAAATGAGCACTAATCACATTAATAAACATGAAATGCCCTTTTTATGTGCTCCAAATGCCGACTCTATACTGCTAATTCCAGCTAAAAAAAACAAACTTATTCCATCCATGACCAGTTATTGTTTTTTGTGTACAGAAAAACATTTCACAAGCACACCTGGATGTGTGACTCATTAATTCTTGCCTTCACTTTGTCAAGTCACATGGCCTGTTAACATTTGTCTGGATTAAGTGTGAAGTATCTGCACCATCTTTGACACCTCACCTCCTCTGCACTGGGTCAACATGTAGTATACTATATTGTTGAAGACAACAGGGTGGCCTTGGATATCTTTTGCACTACACTTGTATTTTATATCTCACGAAGCAAAATCTTCTGGTTGGTGTTTTCCCCCCTCAGATGCATCACCTTCATTTGTTCATTTCTTTCACTGATGCTGAGGAACTCGTCCAGGCCTTCGGCACGTAACGCCCTCCTGTTTGTCCTGCCTCCCTCCTACTTGCCGAGCTGACTGCAGCTTGTACTGAACTCGTCACACCCACCACATAACCTCCACTTCAGCACAGGAGGGACTTTAACGTCTGGCTGCTGACATAGAGTAGAAATAACTCCACTCTCCCCACCCACCTCCTCTGCTCTTCTGACTTTGTCCTTCTGTCTGTCCCCAATCCTGGCTCTCTGTCATGTATGATGAAGTTCTCTTCACTCTACTCCGCCTCTATAATTTACTATCTCAATCCATTTGTGCAGCTAGCACTATGGACTCTTTCAACGCATTCCACAGCGCCCATCTGTTCACTCAGAGCCGAACAAAGCTGCTGTCGAACTTTACTTTGTTCATTGTGGTGTGGCAACGTACAACCATGTCCAATTTCTGCTGAACTATCTCCAATAGGGGGGGGGGACAATTCCTGTAAGAATGAAGATGTTTATCTTCTAAGATTCTGCATCAATTCATCTTCTTTAAAACCTAGATATTGCTACCAAGGACAGCAATCAAAAATTGTGCCAAGCATTATAGTCTAATTTGTAAAAAAAAAAGAAAACTTGCATGTGTATAATATATTTTTGAAATAGTGTGAGCCTACTAATTGTTTTTATGTTCCAGGTAACGTGTTTTTTTTTTTTTTTGGTTCACAGCAAGGGATCAATCTTAAATATAAACACTAGGCTATTACACATTGAGATGGACAGAAGGGCAGCAGAAACATTTTGATGGCTTTTATTGGTTGGACTTTTTAGTCACACACACACACACACACACACACACACACACACACACACACACACACACTAGTGCAGCATGAGTTTCTTTTAAAAGGTTTTGAAGATTTTAATAGTTATTAGTGCTGTCATATTAGCGCGTTAACGCAAACCAATTTTAACGCCGTCAATTTTATTAACGGCATTAACGCATTTTAATTTTTCAAATTTTTTTTTTACGCGAGCACCACGCCGGATGTAGCTCAACCGGAAGCAAAACAATAGGCACGCCGTTTGGGCTTGGAAGCTAGGCTAATGTTACGGTTTGAAATGAATGAATGCTGAGCGTGATACGGAAAATTAATGATATTCAGTTAATTTCGAACAGGTGCGCGTGCCAGAAGGGAGCGTGAGTGAACACATTGAACACAGCAGGAGAGAACGCAACGTTAGCCAGCTAGCTAAAGCTCCGGTGGAACATTATTAGCTAACGCTACCGTTTTTGAGGAGGTAACGTTAGATTTTGAGGTGAGGGGACTGACAAGGCAGAAGGTAAAGTGGTCCACCGTTCTATCAATAAGCAGACCTGCCAACCTGTACGCAATTTGCGTAGCGGATACGCATTTTGACGTCAAAGTACGCTAGTAAAAATTAGTCTAAAATTAATTTTAGACTAATTGACCAGCACACATTATATGCAATACAATATAATGCATGACGAGTATTTAATGACTTATCAATATATAGGTTATATATCAAGGTTGGTAGGTCTGAATAAGGCTAAACTAGAAGTTAACACCAATACAAACATTATTTTTGCAGAATGAGTGTGTTAGGGGAGAAGGATGCAGCCATTGTTAAACAGCTGGATGCTGGATTGAAATGCAGCTGGAACTGGTCGTGGCTAAAACTGGAAGGCAAGGTCTCAATAAAAGGGCAAGAGGTGTCCTTTCATCTAGGAGATGTATTCTCCAAAATCAACAGGCAGGGATTCACCAGATGCATTCTCTGCATCAAATATATAAATGATGCTAACAAAGGCAGCCATGCTCTTACCACATTGTGCCTCATATACTGTAAATGTTAGACCCAGTAACAGGCTGGCATGAAATGGCTTGCATAATACTTAGTAAGGAGGCCATAATCATTTTTGACTCATGGCTGAAGTTAAGTTTCTCCAGCTCTCCCCAGGTTGGCAAAAAAAGCATCAGATTGATGCTTTAAAATATGGAATATTTAAATTTTTCTTGCCCCCCGGATTTTTCTTGCCCCCGGACCCCCCTAGAGGGGTAATATCCTTCTCACCTTTTTCAGCCCTGACCCGTTTTCATGCCTGGTGCACTCTATAATTTTATTTTGTAAACCCTTGTTTACCTGAAATGTGCAGTGATTTTATTTTGTACCGCCCTGTTTGGCAGTTGTTTTTCAATAAAATAAAGCAAGCCAATCCACTTTTTCATGTTGATAAGAGCATTAAAATGCACAAAAAAAAATGCGATTAATCGCGAGTTAACTATGACATAAATGCGATTAATCGCGATTAAATATTTTAATCGCTTGACAGCACTAATAGTTATAGACTTTTTTTGTGGCAGACCATTTGACTTGAAATAACAGGATCCTCACGGTGATGGATAATCATCTTTCAAGAACCTGATAACAGATTTTCACACCACACAAAAAATTATGAAAACTAATGGCCAGTAGGAAATATATATGTCCAAAAATCTAAAACTACGGCCTGAAGTTGGTTGTAAGGAACACGAGTATTGTCTTTTAAGGCTGGCTTCTGCATGTGTAATTTAGTCAGGCTTTTTATGCATATGGGGTATAAGCAGTGAGCATACAGACAATAGAAGTGACTAAATGAAGAAATGCAACGATTTGATCGAGCAGGTAGATAACAGGGCCGATGCTAACCTCATCACGCTGACACGATCAATCCATGTTAAATACGGTCTTCTCGTCAACGTCATTATAAAACTCTGTTCTCTACAATCGGCTAACGTAAATCCTCATGAGCATGCATCTGATTCTTTTGTCATTCCATGAATATTCTCAGCATTCACTGCCACATTAGCCTGGTTCTCCGCAGTCAGCCTCCCACGGCATGCAGCCTGTCACTCTGACACCACTGAGTGTCTGTGGCTTTGTCACCTCGATGTCATGTCCTACTTCTTGCCTGTCACTCAGCGCTGCTGCCCGTCTGGCACGCTGCCGCTCCTGCTCTTCCTAATTCAGCAACAGCAGGATTCAATGTTTTATGCATTTGAAAAGCTGTAATCCTTTTTAATCAAATCAGGAAAACCCGCGCTGCTCATCTCAACACTGACGTTCATGATTATGTTGCAGGATGGAATGGGAAACCTTCAGTTGAAGCAGGATGGGATTCGCCTGGAGGGAATCTCTGAGTTTCTCCTGCCTCTCTACGTGAAAGAGATCCAGTCTCGAAGGGTAAGTTGCCTCCTGCGCTCTTCTCAACAACTTTAACTTGCCTGTAGGTTAATACATTACTGCACTGATCAACAAGGAATAACTATCATCGACTGAAAGGCGTGTGAAAATCTCGCTCCTGGAAAGATCTCTCCAAAGCTGCAGACAAACGGGTATTGATCTCACAATATTGAGGATGTTGTGCTCAATTAATTTGCAACAAAGGAAAGCTTCGCTCGGAGCGCTGACTTGACAATACTTTGATGTTACCTTATATTTGTACATGGATAGGAGAGATTACACTCTCTGTCCTGTGCTCCTCTCCTCCTCCTCTTCCTCCTCATTTCCTGTCATCCTCCAACACTGCACTATCAGGGCCTCCCATCGGCAGGAGATGGGTAATAGGGTGCCTCTCAGCTCCTCTCGGGCTACATACAAACCTACAGGAGATTACAGACGATTACAGAGGGACCAGAGTCCCCCCACTGGATTTCCAATCAAACACACACGATAAATTCCCCTCTTCCACTTCCTCCCTCTTCTCGTCTTTGATGTTTAGTAGATTAACCAACACAGCTCCAGTGCAAAGTTGATCCAAATGTTCTTCTCCCACACGAATCGCAGACACTCCGTTGGATCATCCTCTTTTTCAGTGATTAGGCATGGTGCAGAAAGCAATTTCAAGCACTGGAAGCCAGGGTTCCGTGTAAATGTGATTTTTGAGGGGCGTCGATGGTGGAAGTGGCTCGATAGTGGGTACAATTTGCCACAGCAGATTGAGAAAAACTTGGAATATCCCCCTCATGCTCTTTGATCTTGTAGTTGGAGCTAAATGTTGATTTAAATATAACAGTCATGTTTAGCAAAAGCAAACACCTCAAGGCCATAGCAAGCCGAACATTGGACAAAGCCAATATTTCATTCTCCAGTGCAATACCACTTGCAGACATTTTTACTGTCTTGTTTTACAGACAGGCTGTGCAGTGGCCCCCTTATCTGCTGGCACCAGAGATATTTGCGGGACAAAAATCTCTGTGGGTCACTCTATTTCTCACCTGGAAAAATATGTCAAGCGCTGCGAGAGCGGGGATTATGGTTATCCAATGAGTTTACGCCACAGTGCACAGTGCTGTTGTTCAGTCAGATAACCACCACTAATCAATAAGTCATTACCTCAAACGGCAGTGAACTTTGTGGTGCACCACAGAAGTTAAATATAGTACGATTATTCTTTTTATATGTTCACTGCTGTCGAGGCTGAACTCAAAGTAGCTTTAGTTTGACTTCTCCTGGATCAATCAGTGCTTTGAATCTTCAGCAATGAGTCTGAAGCCATAATCTGTGAATACCAAGTGGAAATAACTCCCTCAGTGTTTTTGGCAGGAACTTTGATAGCTGGCAGCAAATAACAGGCTAAGCAGCCCCTTGAATCAGCACTCTCAGTTGCATTTTGTGAAATGAGAGCTGGTAACTTTGCACAAACGGTTTACGTTAGTTGCAATCCCTGCCAAGTAAAAACAAAACAAAAATGCATTCAGTACAGCAAATGTGTTGTGCAAACACTAGTACAGGCCATTTGCAGTCATATTGTGTATTACAGACCATTTTTGCATTGCTATTTGGCAATAATAGCCATATATATGCATTGCTATTTGCATATTGCTATTTGGCAATAATAGCCATATATATATATATATATATATATATATATATATATATATATGTGTGTGTGTGTGTGTGTGTGTGTGTGACTGCAATTATGTAGCAGTTCGCCACCCATGGTAACAAATACACACACACGGTAAGAATCCAATAATATAAACAAAGTAATGGAGCCATGAAATCATATTGTATTAGTTGCACAATTTTAAACATTTTGAATATTAGCAATGGATTAAACAACTAGTTTTATGTGAAAGTGATCGCTTGTTGTGACAAACTCCCAGAGAATTATCACTAAACTCTGCGATTCTCCTCAACTCTACTTTCGCATCATGCAGCTAATCGTTTGCTTTGTTTGCAACGGCAGCAAGAAAACTCTACAAATCCCTGTGTGCTACATACCGAGCACTGAACCGCAGACAAAGTTTGACTAGCCGGTGAACACAATTGAGCATTTAGAAGCTAAAGAGCCGTATAATTCCCTTTGGGAGTTGAAGGAAACTGAAACTGCCTTAAAAAGAAAGTAAATATTGATTTGCACCAAGTGGTCAAAAAGTCAGAATTATAGTGTTTAAAGTTGTCATAACACAAGTTTACTGTACAATAACTAAACTGAATGAAATACAATCTATAATGAGCAAAATTATGACTGAATTATCCTCGTCAAACAAAGACTAAAAAACAAAACTACACATCTGATCAAGAGTGCACTGTGTTTTATTTTTTTCAAAAAATGCACTTAATTCAGTTGCTATTCAAGAGTATTTATTATGGACTAAGTCTCAGACCTAATAATGATACACTGTATAATGATATTGGAAAATCCCTCTTAGTATAATAGCTTTTTAGATGATGTCACCCAGCCATTCCGATTATACAGACTGCATACTGGGTTATATAATGTATCTCACTCTGTACCTTTCACACTGGTGGCAAAGTGCAGACTCCAGAACCTTTATGTTAGTGTTGATGCTTCACGTTTCCTGCCTGCTGTGCTCTGCATGAACAGATTAACCCAGGCGGTCACAACTGCCTCTCCAGCCTTCTGATCTGGTACCAACGTGACTGACAGGAGAACTTTCAAGTGCAGGGTTGATTTCAAAGACGCCCCATCGTTGCTTTCACACCTGAAATTGTGGACCTTGTGTGGCACTCCTGCTTGACACTACACACACTCAATATTATGATTGTTGTAATATGTGTGAATATGTCTATGGTAGAATAGTCTTCTTTCTTTTCTTTTTTTTGCTTAGGAATGTTCCTAACTGAGTGAAATTACCTGGAAGTATGAAGTGGCGGCCATGATGAGAGCTGTTTGAATTCTGTAAATGCTAAAAAGAAAATGTACTTCAGTGGTTTCTTTCGTTACCAAAGGAAAGGAGTTAATGACATCCCGCAATCCCTTGCTGTTGCTGCATTTAAAGCGATTCACTATTCTGCCATAAAACATCTGCTAACGTTGTTTATTTGTACTTTATGGATACATTGAAACAATCTTTCTTTTGAGATGTGATCCTGTTTTGGACAGGAATTCTTACATGAATTGTGCAGCATTGAGATTGTCAATGCGTTACAAAGAAAGTCGCTAAATAACACAAACATCCGTCTGCCGTCGAGTAAGAGCTGTCGGGTTTCCTTTTAGCGCCTCAGTTATCTTTTCCTTTATCCTTACAAATTTCCCTTCACATCTGTCTTGGCCTAATCACGTTTTCCTTTTTTAGGTCAAGCAAAAGAGGTTGGAAAAAAAGACAGGTCGTAATTTTAGCCTCTTTTTTTCAGCCGCTTTCAGTTATACCCGCTGAGTTGTCATCAAGTCTGACAGGCGGATGGATGGATGGAATATTTTGTAGATTATTTTCTCCTCACCCTGGGGGCTTCCCATATGCACGTCTGCTTATCTATGTATCCATCCATCTGTCAGCTTTTACAGACGGCACAGAACATGCACACCTGAATTGCTTTGGCAAAAAAAAGCCAATGCGAGAACCATGAAAAAGATTTGACAGGACGACCTTTGTGTCAAATTTCATGCAGTTTCATATTGTACTGTATTATTACACATGTGAAAGCCACCATACTACTTTAATTCCAGGCAGAGGAAATCATTTAGACGCTGTGGCTGTAATTTCATACTTTTTCCAAATCTGTCACACACGCGAGATGAACACTGCATTCATGATTTCCAGTGTTTGTGAAGCTCAATGTTTGAGCAGGTATTTCTTTTTTCACGTTCCTCACACAGAAACTTCAACCAGGGTGGATCAAGTAATACTTGGTCAAAGACAAATATGTTGTCTGTGAACCTAAAGTGTGACAGCCATTGGAAGAACATGTTGGTTTCTGTCAATTGGTGAAACCGTAAAATACTTTGCTTCAGACATTCGAGAAAATTTATATTTTTCTCGTTTGTGTCCAACGTGATATGTTACAACAAACCGATACATTTTCTGTTTCTCTTACAGAAACTTTCCATTTTTTAAATGTCAGATTGTCACGGAAAGTTTTGAACAGATCCGCAAGTGTATCAATGGTGAATCCATGCAGAGTTAAATGGAAGATAAATTATTCAGTATACAATATTTATTTTTGCTAAATTCACATTTAATCTTTTTGCGCTAATGCATATTTGATTTCTGGTAGATTTTTCTGCAAACACCTGAAAAGAATACACAAAGGAAACAAGTCTTGGGATTTGACTGCATCAGGATAATGTCTGCTGCTACTTGAGGTCAAATTGGATTTGTTGAGCAGGTTAATTTTTAGCAGAGGCCAGTTAGAAATGTAGTTTTTAGTGTTTTGTAAATGAATGTATTCAGGTGAATTTCAATCATTGATGGAACAGTGTTGTTTGTTAACTGCAGAAATGGATTTCAGTGAATAGTTCCTCCTCTCTGCTTGAATGTGTTTAGAGAAACCCAGCTGCTGTCGTGTATTGCAGCCTGTTTGACTTTTGATTAGATTGCACACTGTTAAAGGCCGCTGATGCACACAGCAGGTGGATATAAATGGGTGTCAGGGAAGTACAGTAGATACAACTTCTCCACATGAGTCTCCATAATTCTCCCTGAATTTCTGACCCTCTCCAGCTTGGACTTCATGTTACGTTGCTGATTTTCACCTCATTAGTGATGGTTCTGTAGAGACAAGCAGTCTAATATGAGCAGTAGCAATTTCTTGCTTCATTTAAAAAACAAAATGTTGAAAGCCTTCTTTAAAAATATCGATTTCATAAAAGTTATAACGAAGCCTGCAATGAACACAAAGTTGCGCATTGATTTATTTATTTTAGTTGAGAGGAGTGAGCAAATAAATGATCCAGATAATCGACCACGTGTGATAATTTTTACAAATAACAGTACAATTATGTTCATATTGTCTTTTTATCTAGTATTGCAATTTGAAATCAAGAGAACTTTAAAATTGTATCTTTGCTTTGAATTTGACAAGTCTGAGAAACAATGTTGTATGAGGCAACAGTGCCCAGATACAGTTAATCAAATCTCTGCTGTTCAGACTGTTGGCTCTCCTTATTGTCTCCGGGGACCCTGACTGATCTATTAATAGCATCAGATGCAGGTATATCTTTATTGGAGTGAAAATTCTCCCTCACAGAGTCTACTACTTGCATTGGTGATGCATGACAAAGACGACTGTAAGCACCGGTCTGCCGATGAGGGATAAAGCCATCCACATGTTTAATGGTCTCCGTTTTAAATCCAAGCTTTTCTGCAGCAGCAGTGCCCCAGAGACCTGAACATCCAAGCTGGCTAGAACCAGTTTAATTTGGCGAACAGTATTATATTGAAATACAAGGGCCTTTTTAATATGAAAATAATTAAGTATCCCGGAAACCATGTTTCAAAAACAGCCTGTGCCCTGCATAGAAAGAGCTTGCCTGCAATATTTGATATTTGGAGGGGGGAAATGAAGACCTAATAAGCGTGCCTTTCAACTCGGCAATTTTTTTTAATTCATTATATTTATTTGCTCAGCTTAGTATGCAAATTAGCTTCTAGTACAATCCAAAATAATTAAAATTCAAATATTCATGCAAATATTTGGTTAGGATTACATTAAAATCCTGAGCCGAGCTCTTTATCTGTGCTTTAAAAGTCTGCATTTTACTTTGCACTGACTGAAGGTACCATCAGAGGTTGCTTTGTTTTAGACCATTTCATCGAAGCAGTGTGCCATGCTCTTGCTTTCAGCTGTGATCTTATTCATTGTATGCAGGGAAGCATCCTCTGCCTTACAGCAGCCATGGTAATTCTTCAGTCTGACGGGGCCCACTGCACCTACTACAACAACAGGCTCCATTTATGTGCATTCATTCAGATCTGCACTTGACCTTTCTCAACGGGCGCAGTGACTAAAAAGCCTTTTATGTGATCTCAAAGAAGTGTTCAGAGCAACGGCGACTCAGTCACGGCCCCCAGGAAACAGTTTAAAGACCTATACAATCTTTAAAGGGATGCTTCGAATCAAGAAATCAAATTTCTTCATGATCCTGTGCTTCCTGAAGAACTTCTTTTCATGATGCACATTTATATTGGGAATGAGCAAGGAGGGAATGAAAATAAACCGAATGACCTCTGCAGAGTTACACCCCACATAAGCTTGAGATAATGTGCTATAATTTGACGCTTATTTTGGGAGAGCATGAAGTTAACCAAACCTAGTCGACTGCATTGTGGCAGAACTATTATCTCATATTTGAAACTGTGAATTCTTACATTTCACAGGTGCTACTGTTCTTTTGGGAGATATAATAATGTACATAAACACTGCTGTACACCGCCAATGTGTGCAGTGAAGTGGGATACTCCATTTTAGTCTTAATGTAGTTTTATTTAATGTTTTTAAATCTAGTAAAGATTCAGACCATGCAGTACAACCTGCTTTGTATTCACGCGGTACACTATTTTAGAGATACAGCAGTGACTTTCTCGACTAGCCGCTTAGTATGAGGATTTAAAAGATCATTCTTAAAGGAGTTTAACGAGCACAATTATTTTAAAAGCTGGTTTAGATTATCTGGTTTAACTATTGGCTTGTTGTGCTTCTTTCTCTCTTGGACTTTGTTATAGTGGTCAGTACATTGTAATTGTTATTTTAATACAATGTTATCCAAACCAGTAAAAATGATATCTGAAAGTACAAAAATAAGACCCAAGTTTAAAGCTAGTGGCATAATGACGACAACAACAACAAAATGAAGTACGGGGATAATTCACTTTGCTAAGATTTCCCCCACTGCTAAAGGTGTAGTTAAGATCCCAATATAACGTATTTCTTTTCTCTTCTCTCTTTCCCCCTCTTTCGGTCTCACTCTCCTTCCACATCCACGCTTCCCCTAGGATAGCTTGTTGGTCTTGGGGTCGGAAAAGAATGTAACGCTGAATGCCAGAAACGACCAAGGCCAGCTGACCGGTCAGCTCACAGTGGGTGAGTCTCCACTCATGACTACCGTACACATCGTTCAGTTGGACGCTATTTTATTTGAGATCATAAATCGCCACTGGCCTTCGACAGCTGATGGGGAAACACCTGCTGTGGCATCACTGTCTGAGGTGTGGCCTGAAGTTGGTTTGTATTTAAATGTTTGGCCCTTGTTTAATTTAATGTCGAAATAATCACGTAATTGTCTGGGTAACGTGTTCATTTTCACTCGGGTTCAACCTTTCTCTCTCTCTCTGTACAAATTATTAACAAGTGATCTTAGATTAAGCCAGCCCTGACTGTAAATTGCCTGATCAGTCTTATTTTGTTAATGACTTTAATCAAGATCAGAGGAACAATTCATCTTTAAATCCCCTTTAATCGTTTCTGTGCCTTCAGAAAAGACTCTGTAGTGTCTTCCAGACGCTAAACTTTGAGGTTCTTTTTGAAAGGGCAATGCATTCTTCTTATTATTATTATCAAGCTTTACCATCAGTCAGTCCAAATTACCAAAGTCATTTACATGATTAATGACCACTGGAAAGCATATGACCTGCTTATTAACATTAATAGCTATTGATCTCAGCCAACACAAGTTGAGAGTTGATACTGATTTGACAAGACTGGTGATATGACACTTTTTTTTTTTTTTCACACTTGACCTTCCTCCAAAAATTAGTGCCTGCTTTTGTAGAAAGAGCATTTTGTCTGAAATTAGATGAAACTTGGCTAGAATAATTAAATTCCCCAGCCGTCGCAGCCGGTGGATTAATGGAAGAGAAAAAGGGCGAGCGCGGGAAAGGCAGACGTTAAAAGTTTCTGCATTCACATCTGGAAAAGCACCGAAGTCTGGAGAACAATAATTAATATTCCTCACCAGATTACTTATTTCTCTCCATCCATTGTAACGGCATGGCTGATCCAGCTTTGTTAGGCGCCTTTCATTTGCAGAGCAAGCGCTCTACACAGTATTTGAGATTGCTAATAGTCTTACATGCCCAAACATAGTTTTCTAAAGTAGATTTTCAAAGCCATAAGGCAACCTATATTTGACAGCACCATTTAGAAAAAGAACATTATTGTTGGCATTGCAGATTATAAAACGTTTTAGGTGAAATCTGTTCTTTTAATGCTTTTTTATTATCAAACTACAATATATGTTTAGTCCTGGAATTTTTCATGAGATATTGAACAATACTTTAAAGCTAAACAAATACAACAAGATTGAATTCTTAGCGTCCAAGTCTTGCAATTTTATTTCCGGCACCTCACTTGGGTATAATCAATGTTTATAGTATTATTGTGGTGAAAACCTGAGGTGCTAACCTGGATGTCTCCCGCTCTGCAGGACCTGAGGCCGTGGAGGCCCAGTGCCAGAGGCTGGAGGTACGAAGTAAAGACGGAGGCCGACTGCTGTTCACTGCAAATGAGGAGGAGGTCATCATGACGACAGAAAAGTTCACTGTCACAGGTAAATGTGCTGTACTCTCAATTTATAACATTTCAAAGGAAACCAGAGCCGGCTTGAAAGTGAGAAGAGGGTCTCAGTCTCGGGTATTTGGTCCATACCAAGGTTTGATTGACAGATTTTACACCAGATGAAACAAACCAAACAGCCAAATGTTCCCGAGTGTGTTTCTTACACTGCACTATAGATGTCTTTCAGTGGGTGCCACCATTCAGGTTTAATACCAAGCCGTAGTAAACACATCCTTGGCTTTTATTTTATGAATTATAAAAGCATACATTCTCTCTAGGCTTGGAAGGTGCCATTTTTGGACATTCGGTTGAAACTCCCCTGATCCAGGCGAGGGCGTCTGAAGACCTGAAGTAAGTTCATATTCATTGACTTTAACAGAAATTCATTAAAGCTTAATGTCACATGTTCATATCCTGTTCAATTAAAATAAAGATATTTAAATAATGATGATAAATGTTCCATGGCATTTCAAAGTCAATGCCTGTACGGGGGGAACGTGGCAGTAACCATTATTCATGAGTATAATTATTTGCAGGCACCCTCTTGTAAACTCAAGCATCCACTGGTCGGCTCGTTATCGCACAGATTTAAAACTAGACTTGACCATCATTTTAATTTCACACCCGAGGGGTGAGCTAATTTGTTAGTTATTCTCTATTGCAGTCAGGAATGGATTAAAGCACTGAGAGCATGGCTAAAGTTACTAAGGTTGAGATGCGTATTAAACTCATACATAACACTCCCAAGCATGCGATACTCACTGCACTCCGCCCGAGGCTGCGAGCCTGGTGTCGGTCCATTAACGAGCTATAACGAGTGTGGTTTGTTGTCCACCTTACTGGTCCTGAAGGGAGGGCTGGGATCAAAGTTGGCAGAAAAAGCAGTGTTCTTGCATCTAATTCCTCTAGAGTGAGAGGAATACTGATGAGGTTCACTTTAAAGCGCGCGCGCGCGCGCGCGCGCGCACACACACACACACACACACACACACACACACACACACACACACACACACACTTCACACTTCACACTTCACACACAGGCTCAGCTCAGGGGTGACCATCTGCAATGTGGCCAAAATCTTAAAGAGAGGGAACCGAACAGGAAACAGTTGGGACACAAAAGCTACATTGGCATTCCGATTTTCTTAAATGTAATCCATATTCTGTCAAAGATATTAAATCTACTCTTTATTAAAGTTGGATTCTGTTTGTGTGTATTTACAAACAAAAAAATGTTCTATTAAAATGGTTCCTTCACTAACAAATGACTGTAAAGCTTTCAAACAAGCAGATGTACAAACTGTACTGCCGGGGCTAAAACAAAATGTCCCTTTTATCTAAACCAATTTATTTCCAAAAAAACATGCAAAAGGAATTACAGTTATATATATATATATATATATATATATATATATATATATATATATATATATATATATTTTTTTATTTTTTTTTTTTTAAAGCCAAATGTAACAAACAGAACTGTGTGGGCTATTAATGACATGAATTCAAGACGAAAAACATTTTTGTTATGATGTTGTTTTTCCTTTTTCTTTGCATCTGTTCAAAGAGGAATTGGGTTGTGGGAAAAGTAAACAAGCCATTACTGCAGTGGCATATCGGTAAACCTGTTCAATATTTTTCAATAATATTAAATAACTTTTGCAGAAAACACTAGCAGGCTATCCTGTAGACACGTGTTAAAGTATAACCATCAAATGTTGTTGAAGCAAAAGTTATAAGTAATATAGATTTCCTAAAAAAGAAATTCAACCAAAAAAGAAGCCATTTCAACTTTGTGAATTTAAGTTTTCTGATATGAACTATATCTCTGTACAAGATTAAATAAGCAATAATCAAAGTTACATTTTAGAGACAAAAAACTAAATTGTGCTTTCCTGACCCCATCGCGTGCTGTGAGAAGCTAATTGCAGACGATCTTGCATTTACTGCAGTCAGTTAGACCAGATACATAATTTATACTAGAGAGCACAATACAGTAACTGTCTGCATATTAATCTATATCCCCATTTAATTTGGTTTGACATAAAGATCCAGAAAATCATGCCCATCTGTGAGAACTCCCTCTCCCCGCCCTTGTTCCTTTTAATGTCACCAAATGTCATAAAGCCAGACAGTAAATTATGACCCACAGTACCCTGTTGATTGATCACACACGTGTACATCTAATTTATCATCCATTATGATGACATCATACTAATTAGGGTGGCAGAAGACTTACTAAAATAGAAATTCTTATCATGAAAATGTAGTCTTCATATCATTTTTTTCTCTTTTCCGCTTTGCTATATTGCACTTAGCACAGCTGATGACAGCTTTTGATTATGCCTTTTGTTTTGCATTGTTTATATATGTGACCCTATATTACCCATCTCACCACCAACCTGAAAGTGAGACAAGTTAATTTCTCGTTTCAAATCAGTCGCCACCTGTTTGTAAACCTCTCTAGATGATGAAGATGCAGCCTGGCTCACGTCCATGTTGCCCTTATTTTCCTCTTTAAAGAAATATCATTCTCTTTGTGCTGCGTTTCATTTCTCTGCAAGCTAACGGTAATCTGGGAGAAAAACAGAGCAGAGACTTCATCAAAGAAATCCACTTGAGATCTCCCTTTTCTTTGAAGCACCTGTTTTTCTCCCTGAGCGCTTTATCTGTGTACACTAGCGCTCAAGTTTGTCTTCACTTGTCGTCGTCATGCTGTTTCTCAATAATTGAATATACTAAGTACAATAATTCCGTTGGCATTTATTTAAACTATCCTTGTGCACTTCACTGTCAATAAATTGACAGGATTTTATCCATGTTTGCTTCAATCTTTTCTTGTTTTAGCAATCTATCAGGGTGAATTGAAGAGGATGTACAGGTTTATATTGCCACTGGATTGGTGTGCACAATAACTAATGATGGTTAAGAACCACAGATACAATGGGGAAAACCAGCATTATAAATCGGTATAATTCAGTCAGGTGTTGCCAAACAGAAGGGGAGGACTTTTGTTTACCAAAATTGCTGAAATAAGTGGAGAAAATAGGAAAACAGTGAAATAAATCATTTCAGTTAAATTTGCTTCCTGTATTTGTTTACATTTATTTCAGAATAGAACAAAGTACAATACATGGATTAAATGAGTCAACAAATACAAGTAATTTAGGAAATGTAGATGTGAAAACACAAGGGAAAATGCATTGTAATTTTATATATATATGTGTGTGTGTGTGTGTGTGTAAGTATGTATATATGTGTATATATGTGTATATATATATATAATTTTCAAAAGATTCTATAATAAACACTACATACACTTAACATGTACTATGAAATGTATATTTGTGTTTTGGTGTATATAGTATTTTATTAAGACAAAGATGCTCTCAAATATTAGGGGGACCAAAAGTTGATGTCTTCCAAATTGGTTGCAAATGGTTGTTTTTATGACGATCGATGAATCGCCTAAACTTTCAAACTTCAGTGTGCATCTTGTAGTGCAGAGGCAGTGGTGCTGAAGCTTAACAGTTGAGCGATTTGATTTATAGTTGTTTTGGTCCCCTGCGTCTCATTTTGTTTTTTTACTCCTCACTTCATCCTCTTTGTCAACTGTACGCCCAAGAAAAGTAGGAGACATGTTTGTGTGGTGACTTATGAATAATTGCACTTGTGCTGAGGAGCTATCAAGAATAGAGGCCTTGATGTTGAGGTCTCTAAGGCGAAGGGCAGGGCTGCTATAAAGGGGATATAGTCCTGCAGGAGAGACGTCAGGTTGTCATGTCCTGCTCGCAGCTCTCAGCTTCATTACCTTTAGTCGCAGCTCCAGGGATCTCTGTGGTTTCACTCTCAAAATCCCCTCTGGTGCCGAGTTCAAGGACAGAAATCCAGATAGTCGATTGCAGGGAATGTGGCTCTGAGGATTCATGTTTTGACTCCCGAGCTAGCTGCCCACTCAGTCTGATAATAGTAGCAGGCCTCCAACTAGAAATTGCAGCCCTAAATATGAAAATATTTCTGTCAATTACATAATCGGATCATTTTTGTGTCTCATTCTGGAGGATGGTGCTCTGATTCCTGATGCACATGTCCCGAATGCATCTGCATAGGCAGGGAAACTGTGTGTTAAGTCTCTTGGTAAAGCGGTTTCTCTAGCATCACTGCACATTTCACTGTGATACTTCTGTCATGTATTTTGTTCACACTCAGAAGGAGCTAGTCTATTCCCTTGACATGTATGGAAGACGGATGGTAGATGGACGTCTGCTCTAAAGCTCCCCAGGTCTCAGCCGTGTCGAGACCAAACTTATTTTTTTTGTTGCAGTTTGTGGCACATATGAATCTGTAGTGAGACAAGTCCGACATTAGGAAGCAAAGGCAGACCAGACGGGATTTGAAGGCTCTTTGCTTTCTCACGGTGCAGACATCACACGGTACATTTCTGGGCCCAGGATGAAAGAGCAGGAAAACAGCTTTTCATTTCATTTTCTCTACGTCTCTTGCCTACTCGAGCACTCCTCTTCCGGTGTAAAGTCTGTTTGCAGTGCGGCCAGCCACGTACCCGTCTCTAGCGGCGCCAAGCAGCTTTCACTTTCTGCTCGCAGCTGTGTCCACACAAGAGTGACGGGTTCATTAAGAAGATAAAGGCAGAACAGAACAACTCCTCTTGGTCCCACTTACCTCTGGTCAGACTTTTCTACCTCCAATTTGTCGGGATTGAGATGCAGTGCAGCAGGAGTGTGTTTTTTTTTTTTTTTCTCTCCAATTTTGAACCGTTCCAAAGAAAAATGGTTGTTCTCTGTTATCGTGATGGTCTTATTTGGCCATGAGAGAGAGGTTTGGACTGCAGAGGAAAGAACATTACATAAAGATACAGTGGAAATAATTGGTTTACGGGTTGGGAGGGAGTTTCATTTACTGTCATACTCACTCCTCCATTTATCAGTATACATCAAATACATATATCATTGCCATACATGGTCTGGGGTCTTTCGAAACTCTACATATGTTTTTATGCATCACATAGCAAAGGTGGACTGTAAGATGATTGGTGGTAAACTCCTGATCTGTATCACAATTTAAAACGTTTAGTCCTTTTAGAGTGTCCTCTCCATTAGGACTGCAACTAACAATTATATCGTTATCAGATTTGTTTTTACTCCCGACATCAAGAACTACAATAAACATCAAGAACTACAATAAATAATAATACATCCATTATTATTGGTTGGTCTACAGGAGGGTTTTCAGTGATGGCGTCAAGTTGGAGAACAGTGGAGTAAAACAGGCTTTTTATTTTTTAATTTTTTTTAAGAGATATATAATTTAATAGCAGAATAAATAGTATGTTGTGTTGCTATGGGAGAGGGACTGGGGAAGTTTCAAAAATACTTGTAAAGTGAAATATTTGTAAGCATTCTCAAAAACAGAATATTGTGAAGTAAAAATAAAACAAAGAATAACCAGACACATATATGATTATGACCAGTGTTCCCTCTAAGCTGCGCGCGTGCGCGGCCGCGCAGGCCAGTCGAAGTGGCCGCGCAATAGATTTTTCAGACCGCACAAACGATTTTTTTTCAGGGGTTAAAAATCTTTTTTGCGCCAGTGTTTCTGAGATAGGAGTGAGCCATCTCCACAATAGAAGATCTTTGATGTGACGTGTCGAGTCTTCTTGGCCAATCAGCGTCCCGTTTCTCGACATGCGCGCTCTGTACCTCTGCTAGCGCTCTGCCTCAGTTAGCACCCCTCACCCCCGCTGTCCTCCTCCGGGCGCCAGGAGTGAAGCTCGCCTAGAGCCCCACATGAGCTCGGGCCGGCGCTGTTTAGGCTACTCTTGGCGGGCCCTGCTCCAGCAGTTATAGATACCATGGTAAATAGAAAGGCAGAGCAGGTGCCCCAGAAAAAGGTCTGCCTAACGTTCAAACATGAGTGGCTAGATGAAATAGTCCAACCTGACACAGGTAAGATGAAACTTTCAGACATATTTTAGGGTGACCAGACGTCCTCTTTTTCCCGGACATGTCCTCTTTTCGAGACCTAAAAAAAGCGTCCGGCAGGGATTCCAAAAACGTCTGGGATTTTGTTACGTCGGGGAAAATAGTTATTACCCCCTTACAAGTTTTGGAAATGGTATCTCCCTCACGTTCCACCTTCTTGCGCAAGCTCTGACTGTAGAGAGAACTGTCATTGGTCAACCGATCTCAACGTTTTCTTTCAATGAAGTTCCACTTAAATGTTGTACCTGCTGAGAAATGACTAAACACCTTTGATACTTTTATTTTTTATATATATTATTATCAGTCATAACCAGTGAACCAGTCATAACCTCCCCTTGTTGAAGTTCAACAAAGATCCTTTAAGTTCAACTAAACTGACTTGGTAAAACACCATCATTAAAATGTTCCCAAAGTCCAGCCATTATAAAGGATATTGAATAAATATCAACCTTGTATACATATTGATGCATTTGCTGTCATCTCTTTGAATCCCCTATGGCTAACGCAGGCTTGTGGTCATTTTTGGCAGGTCGCGTGGTTGCGAATTGCTCACAGTGCTGAAATGTGCGCTCAGAAAAAGAAAAAAATTGCTCAGTGTTGAAACAAATTAAAGGGAACATTGATTATGACATGTTGATTATTGTAAGTTGTTCCAAAGCATACCTGGGAGAGAAAAAAGAGCAGTAGAAGAATACAATTAAAAAAAAAAAACGCAGAGCAGACATCTTTATTTCTACAGCTCTATGGCACTAATAGTCCCAGGTCACAGACATTTCACAAATCCTCTCCAAATTGTATATACTGAAAGCTGATTTAAATTAATTTTCTTTTCTTTTCTTTTCTTTTTTCTTCTATGGCGCATAATCCGAAATGTGTGTCACTTTTAGAGGGTTTTTTAAGCAATTTCAAGACGTCTCCTTAAAGTCTTCCATTTAAAATTCATTGCAAACAGATTTGGGGAAGATGGGGTGAGAAAATCAATTTGAAACGGTCATGACAAATTCCACATTGATTGGCTCTTGCACTTATCTTTTCCTGTGTAAACAAATAGTCCACGGGGGGAAAAATGAAAATTGCATTAGCCTCAGTGTTGCTGAAAGGTCAAATCAGCTGATACAAGTATGGGCTGTTTAGGAGCCATACTGGATTAGAATAACGAGAAGAGCTACTTAAACATGAACAGCAGCTTTAACACCACAGGTGTAGAAATATTACTAAAACCCCAAATACATGTAATAAAGTAGCAAGAGTCAAACGGAAATCCAAAAATAGTTTTATTGTTTTTGTTTTAAAAAGTATTGGACATTTATACTCAATTTCTAAACGCCTCACGGCCTGTTCCAGACAGGTTCTCCATCAGAGATTGTGTCTCTTACTATGCGTAACCTTCTCAATACAGGTCTCTACTGTAAAACCTCAAGAGCAAAAGGTACGACTGTGTTCTCAATAAACAAAGCTTGCTCTTTATCTTCACTTTCAAACACTTATGGTTATTTCATCATTCCTTGTGATATAAATGACTAGCTATTAGCCTTTAATCAGTTCTGCTTATCTACTTTGGACATGGTTGCTCCTTTAAAAAACAAACCTAAAATCCACTGTCAAAATAGCCCTGTGGATGAAAAAAGGAAATATGTACTTTTTTTTTTTTTTTTATCTTGAAAAACTAACTTTTTTTAGTGCTTGTGTGCATTCCAAGAACTGTGAATGAAGACAACCAGTTTTCTGTGGGCTAAAGACTTGCAGTCAATTTACAAACTGACCTTTGCATTAAACATTCTAGAAAATGTTAATGCAGGACAAACTACAACCAGATCTTTGAGAAGTTGTATTACATTTCATTTAGCTGACGCTTTTATCCAAAGCGACTTACATTTTTGCTCTATACACCGTAGATGCAGCAACGGGGAGCAATTAGGGGTTAAGTGTCTTGCTCAGGGACACATCGACGTGGACTAGCAGAGCCGGAACCACCGATCCTCTGATTGAAAGACAGACATGCTAACCACTGAACCACAGTCGCCCCGGGTCTGCAAGCTACAAAGCACAGAAACTGCTGTCCTGGCACTGAAAACACACCAGGCAGGAGCAAAGTGCGACTTGCAGCAATAAGTACGCGTCTGTGCGGCTTTGAGGCACGTTCATGCGTTTCAGGCCGGAAAAAGATCTATAGCCTCAGTCAACATGTCACAGGACTCACAGGAGGTGTATTGATTGGCGAGGGGTGCTCTATGGCTGCACTTCGCTGCTAAAAGTTAAACTAGCAATCGTCTCTTCTTCATTCATTATTTAAATACTCTAAAAATGATACAACCATCAGTGCTGAAAAAATATGTTGACCCCTACAAACTACTATTGTGTTATTGATTTAGTTTAGTAGTTAGGCTACCGCAACACTTGCATGTTATAGATTCACAATACAGGTGTATATATATATATATATATAATTTCTTAAGAACAAACTAGGCCGAGACAAAATAATTAAGGGACACTGTGGCAGTTCCATGATTAAGTCAAAGTGAAAATCTATTTTCATTTTAAACACATAAAATCGTGAATCCATTAATTTATTCAATCTATTCCTCACCTAGCTTTTATATGTATGTATGTATGTATGTATGCATAAGTTTCATTTTGCACATCTTGCAATTGTCCCTAATATTTCATGTTTTGAATTTCCTTACCTTGGACAGCATTCTGTGCATAAGGCTTGAAAAGTACTCTATAAATCAAAATTATCATTACCATTATGAAACGATAGGATTTGAATTCCATCAACCTGCCCCAAACAAGTAATTACAGATGGATATTCCTAAACTATGAGCTGAATAACAATCAATATAACCTTGGACTGATCTTGTAACCTCGGCTCTTAAATCACACTGAAAGGCAGAGTTTTAGGCATGCAAACATCTTGAAAGTATACACACAAATGATTGATGAGTTTGTGCACTAAATCCCTTAGTTTGTGCTCATTTTGTATTTATTTTTCTCAGGCTGGAGTCTCCAACACGGACCCTAACTATGGAGGCTCCCAGAGGGGTGGAAGTGAGTGCTGCCAAGGGGCCGCTGAAGGTCAGCGGTCGAAAGGATCTCCAGCTGGAGTCCACGGAGGGAGAGGTGAGGAGGATCCAAAATGATGCTGCAAGTGAAAACGTCCTCTTTTGTGCCCTTATTTATTTGTACCCTGTTTATTTATTTATAAACCAAAAAGACCAATTTTGTGTTCCAAATAAAAGTGATCAGAGCGATGGAGTTCTTCCTCCCCTTCTTATCCTAGCTCCACCTGTCACATTGTTTTTACTGATTGCACCAGAAGCATTTATCAGTTGGAGTTGGTGATGCTTCACGTCAGGGCACCTTGAGCGATGTTATTTGAACAACTTCTCGCATGTCTCTGATGTTTTATCTCCCAGATACTTTTAGATGCCAAAAGCATTCAGCTGGGTAGTCTCCCGCTTGGCGTCTACACGGAGTCGCCCCATCAGGCCTCCCGTGAGCAGGTCGTGTACGAGGTGTGTGTCTGCCCCAGCGGCAAGATCTACCTGGCTCCTGCTGAGACCAGCTCCACCTGCCAGGCCATGAGCAACATCTGCCTCTGGAGCTGACCTGGGAGCAGTGTTGTTGATGGGGGACATCTCTAGCGTCTGCCTCTGGAGCTGCTGAGATCGAGACTCCTCCGTTGGTACCCAGTACGGAGATTGGAACTCACCACAGCGGAGATGGAGCTTGAACTCTAAGCTGATTTCAGATCAGTACAGAAGTATCAGAGTGGGCTGCCTCCGATCGTCTTTTGGATGTCAAGACAACCGACGGGGTTTGAGGAATGGCAGTCGGAGTAGCTCTCTGACATCAGGAATATCACACAACAGGAACATTTCCCACTACCTTATATTAGAGTCAGAGGACACACCCTTTATTTTTCTACGTCATTGTAGACATGCAGTGACTATTTTTAAGATTCAGAAAGAGTAGATGAGAGTAAAAGGCAGGTGCCTTCAGCTTTGAAGGAACTATTGTGTAATATTGAACCTGTCTGTGTAATCAAAGCGATAACGTTTTTTAATGTTTGATGTGAGAAAGATGAGCACAATTCTGTCTTCCCAAACAATAGAGATTTTTGATTTTTTTTTTTTTAATAAGCAATAGATCAATAGATATTTTAGTTTTTCCTCCTGTTTGCAGCTATTTAATTTGAAATAAAAAATGTTTTTATGTGGCACACATTGTACTCTAAGTCTAACTGTGATTCACGCCAGTTAAAAACAGATACACATGCTGTTTTGAATGTCCAGGTAAAGCTTCACAGGACTTCACTTGAAGGTAAATATTCTACCTTTTCTTGATGTTGACGCGACGAGAGAATGAAGTGGGGAAAAAAAACGGTCTCACAAGACGGTCTATTTAAAAGCTGTTCTTGGGCTTTCGAGCATATCAAATGATCTTCATCAGCAGATGGCGTTTGCCCAGTTGTCGTGAAATTGTCAGTGTTAAAATATAAAAAATAACCACACTGTCTATTTGTAGCCATTCTGAAGCTGTTAATCGTATATGATCTTCAACAAAGACAAGAAGAAACTACAACTCCATGACATCTGGGATAACTTAAAATGCTGATGAGGATCATTGATTATAACAAAGTTTAAGAACAGCTACTCAATAGACCTTTTATGGGGAGTGTTTTTTTTACATTAAATTAGTATTACGTTTTATTCAGCAAATTCTCTATCTTTAATCTTTTTTTATGTTTTGAAGTCCACTCACTAAATTAAAAGAAAATGTGCTCATTTATTCTCTCTTCCCTCCGAGGCTCCGCTGTGGAGTTTGACTCGAGAGGCTGGCTGACCTTGGCTCTGCAGCTGAGAGAGAGGCGGGCGTGTGTCAGCAGGCCTGCTGGGGTGCAAAGCCTCGCTCCACTTCCTCATCCTCCATCATCGACCTGCAGCAAAGACGGGCTTGTTTGGTAGGAGCCACGCTGGCCTTCTAACAATGGCTTCGCTGCCTCGTCCAGATGTTCTTTATACTTCAAAGATGCACTATGAACGATTGTTTGTGAAAATACTCCTGTGATATTACCCCGACAACAGAAACGCATTAATTAAGATGCAAGATTCACATCATTTACCCAAATTTCATGATGCCACATTAAATTGATCCGTTCCTCCCAAATTAAGTGATAAAATCCATTGTATTGTTGCATTTGATAACCATTACATTTAGTTAAATAATGTAGCTCATGCATTCATACGACACACGCCAACTGACCACCTAGAATTTTACCGTGTCTTCCCAACATTTTAAAGTCTTGCATATCCTTATTGTTGCGATGGAGCCGGCCTGTCCAGCACTCAGTACAACATTAACAATGGAGAGAAAACGGCTCGGACATGCATCTTATCTGGGAACATTACAAGGCTTTTCCAAGCCACAGGCAGTTCTCACAGAACTGGCCCAAGGTGAGTGTTTAAGACGTAAGGTTAAGAACATATATTATTGTAGCCTGCTGCTACACACCACAAGTGTTCAGTCTAAGTCCAAAGTTGCCAGTCAAAGGAAAAGTCATAGTAGTCATAGAAAGTTAAAAAATATAGTATATTATGCCATGAAATGTCAAAGTATTATAGATCTCTAAAATCAAGTCATACTATACCATTAAATGGAAAACGATTGATTAAATTGTTTGATAAAAATATTAAGTCATATTTTATATGTAGAAACAAAGCAATAATAAAGATATAGTATAGTATATCAAAGGGTCATTGAATAGTATATAAAGTAAAATGATGGCATATGAAAGTGATGGATATCATACAATCTAATGAAAGCTGGTATGTTAAAGAAAGTACTAATGAAAGGTCAAAGAATAGTAAGTCATAAGCAAGTGATGGTATCCCATTTTTCTTTTAAGTCATATGCCACGAACACATTTTTAGATTAAACTTGTCATTTTACTGAAACTGGAGGAACAAAATGCTACATGTTCAGCATATTTGCGATTTAAAAAAAGCAGAGAAATGCTGCAGGAGAGTTGTGCTTATACCGTCATCACGAGGCTGCAGCGCATCATCTGCTCTGCTGAGAGCGTGATTGGCTGTAATCTGCCATCCCTCCAGGACTTGTTCGCCTCCAGGACTCTGAGGCGAGCTAGGAAGATTGCAGCTGACCCCTCTCACCCTGGACATGTCCTGTTCGAGTCCCTCCCCTCTGGCAGGAGGCTGAGGTCCATCAGGACCAAGACCTCACGCCACAAAAACAGTTTCTTCCCGTCAGCAGTCGGGCTCATCAATGAGGCTCGGGTCCCCCACTGACTGTCTGTCACCCCCAGCTATTTTAATTTTTAATTTTAACTCTTAATTTTTATTTTCTCTTTATTTTTATTTTTCTTTACCATTCACTCCTCTGCACACGCATACTTAAACACTCGTCACTTTAACATACACTTTAACTTAAATACACATGTCACTTTAACGTACATTCACATTAACGTATCTGTTGACTGAGCACCTGCTTATCTTACACATATTTTAATACCAATTGCACTGTTGATTGTTGATTGTCTCGTCTTACGTCCAATGTATGCACCTTCCGCCTCAATTCCTCGTTTTTGTGAAAACATTCCTGGCAAATAAACGGTTTCTGATTCTGACATGGTATAACAAGTAAAAGTCATGTAAAGGGTTTTAGTATAACATGTAGAAAAGAGTCAGAGTATAGCATGCCCATAAGGTCACTGTATATGTAGTGTATAGAAAATAAATATAAACCCAGTTTAGTATGTTTAAAAAGTAGTACAGCGTTAAACAAAGGTATAGTATGTCAAATTATAAGCACATTGGTAGACTTCACTGTTTCACCTTCAGCTGAAGAAAGCCTGCGCGTCAAATTAGAGCGATGACTAGTGTTCAAACTGCTTGTGCCGTTTCAGGCGCTGCAGAAGAAACGCACAGCGATACCTTTATCTAAATAATCTATCAGAAAGTTTCTCTTATGTCGGAACTTCTCACAGCAATACATCTTTGCTCCAATACTTTTACTGCCATCTAGTGGCAGCTCAAATGCGCTATCAAAGAGCTTGATAACCTGGACAGAGTGAAGGACCCGCTATTATAAGTATTATAATCCAAACGATTCCTGCTAGTTTGCCTTTTAAGGGAAATAAAAATGACCGCTCCCACAGCAGCTATCCTAACAGTGTAAACCATTCATACTCATGTTTAAGTAAAGAGACAGGAAAACAAAATATGAAAGAATCTTTAATTGAAACACTAACTTGAAAGTCATCTTAAAGATGAACATAAAGTTTAGTTTGACAACGCATTAAAGTAACTTGATTCTGATTATAGATCAATTAGATACAGGCCATAATATGAGGCTCATTAAGTTTACAGCAATGATTTCTGCATGTGTGTGTATATATCAACTGTAAAAAAACAAATGTCCTGCTTGATTTAAGTCACTTTAAAAACTTATGAGACAGCGGATTTTGGGGCCTAATGCTAATACCATTATTTTAAAGTCTCTCACAAAACATTTAAACACTTTACCACCAGCTGTGATTTACTGTATACAGACTTAAAATACCATTGATATATCCGTCAAGCTTCAACAATTTTGGCATAACGAAGCGCTTGTAAATACCCGGAATCCATCAGCTCGCATAAACCTCAGTCGGTTTTTAGTCAGAAAATATAAAACTAAATACTATTTCTTTAAAATCAGGTCATCTTCAGTGACTAATACTTAAGATGTATTCTACCAAATAAAAATGAATTTCTGTTGTCCACTGACAATACTTCAAAGGTTTGCAAAGCCTTACAACCTGTAGATACGAGTGATAAACCTGTACTGGACAGTATCAGTGGTTATGCTTTTATTGACAAGGACAGGCGTCTCTTCCTCAGTACTTGTGGTTTCCTCTGTAGTCCGGGACTTGTCTGTAAGGGCGAAACGTTCTGCTTCCAACTGCATTCCTTCCTTCACCGCACTCGTTTTGCCTGTAACTAATGGATGAGAGAAGTGACTCAGTTACACTCTGACACACAAAAATAAAATACTGCGATTGGTCAGTTCCACAAGCAAAACACAGAAGTGGACTGAGACCGTCCTTTTAGGAACAATTGTTTGCTCTTATCCTGCCTTCATGAAAGTTGTATGATTACTTTATTATTTTGCAGGATGTAGTGTGGTGCTGTATGGCATTATACAGATTTGGTTCAGTTATTGAGCATCATCTCATTGATATAAAAAAAGGGGTAAATGCATGCCAGTACAACAAATGTAACATAACTTTCATGAAGGTCAGATTTATAGCAGGACTGCATTAGTTCTAGCTAGGATATATGTATCTAATAAACTGTTCAGTAGGAAATATCAGCAGCACAGAAACTAAAATGTTAATCCTGTTATTTAGTTTAGTAGTCGATGGAAACTAGCACAGGTGAATTTCGAGAAATGGGTCATTTGGGAAAAAGGAGTGTTCACTTTCTTGCCGGGAGTTGGATGAAAAATATGAAACTGGGATCAAAACCTTTTTAAAGTATTTTTGTTCTCAACACCAAAGAAGAAAGCAAATACACAAATGTCCTAAAATGTGGGCTATAAAAGCACTAACCTGATAATATCGTCTGGCAGGTCATCAGCTTTGAGGGCAGATCTGGAAATTCCCAAACCGTGAGGAATCCTATCTGGATACCTCACTGCAATCTTCATGCCGTTCAGCTCAGACCCCTGAAGAAGTGGGAAAAGGTTGCAAAAAAACAGTTTCATAGGAGTGAATACTGGCCGGTGGCAACCGACTCGTCTCTGTGCCCAGAGGAGACGGAGCCATCACTTGTCTTGGGAACCAAATTCAAAAGAGCTGAATCAGTAAGAGTGAACCGATAGCAGGAATTATGTTTTAACTCCATATCACTGTCTCTAAGCACCTTATAATATAAATGAAAATAGTAATGCAAAGATGTTTTAATTATTTTTTTAATCAAAGCAAGTAAGAACAATAGTATAATTTTTTGGGGACATAAGAAAACCAAGTATTATAATTCTTAGGTAATCTATTAGGGGTCCATCTTCAAAATTGAAAATAATAATCTGCAAGTTTTTTTTTAGACAGATTGCCGTCTTGAAGATGGGCGCTCATTACAATATATAGATATACAATATATATTACATACTCGCAGCTTTTTGCGTATAACTGACTTAATCTTGGAAAGTATGCAGAAAGTGAAATGTGCAATTTACAGTGAAAACATGTCTGCCACCCAATAACATATCCATAAAGTGCAAATAAAGTAGGCAACCTGTAGTCTCATCGTCATTCAAGTGTACTCACATGCAAGCGTCTGATTGCTTCATCACAGGACTCTCGTTTTGTAAAGTTTACGAAGGCACATCGTTTGTAAGTCAGAACCTTCACACTATCGACAGCCCCAACCCTGCAAGAGAAGACGAGTGTGAGTCAACACTTACTATGCAACTCAAGTATCCGACTACAAAAGGTTAAACTGCTACTAAATACTAATAAAAAGAAAATGCTCTTACTTGCGAAACACGTTTGTTATCACAGACTCCGTTATTGGGTGAATCAAGTTTCCCACCCAAACTGGAAACAGCTCCCTGTTTAAAGAAAAGTAAGTCTATAAGAAACCGTGAAACAACCGAGTGTGCAGAGATCTCAAGTCATTTTGTAAGAAAGAAAAAAAACATCTTCATAAAAGTCGAAACTGCTTGAAAGCCTTCAATGATTTTCTGCTCTTAGAATATATTGCCTAATTAGAGGAAAAGCAATAAGTATACAGTCTGTATAGGACCTAAACAAGCTTGTCCAATACAATAACTGATCATACAATTAACCTTTATTGATACTGGCCAATATTGGTATCATCATGATTTAATTAATATATCATTGATCTGTGTGGCAAAGTGGAAATATTCAATGGAGAATTCTGGCTGAAGTGGAGACGAGTTGAAAGCAAGCCTGCCAGAGGACACGGCTCATTCTTGCTCCACGACACTAGTAATCATCCTCTGGACACAAACAGCCAACATGTTACCCTCCCCATGTGGAGGGTAACACATTGCTAATCAAAGCTCATTTCTCAGCAAGTACCGTCAGTTATTATAAAGTCAATATTAAAGACAGCACTGAGATTCGGGCTGAGCAATATGGGCAAAAAACTAATAGACTCTGTGCTCGTTTATTTTACAACATGCAACTAGACACGACTGAAATGGCATTCATTAAAACTCCTCGAGCAAGATAGTTTGCATTAATTAACAAATCTGCATGTCTGTCTCTGCAACACTACGCATACCAATTCATCTCCTGTCTGCGTTGCCTATGAAGACGACCGTAGCCAGATATCTGCAGACCACGGACTACAAACAAACTGCAGTGTGACTGAACCGGTACTCACTGTGGTGGGCGTAAGGCTTCATTGTTGGTCTTCATGGCCTGACTGGGAATGGACGTGGGTTGACTCTGGACATTCAACATATTCTGAACTGGGCCTAAAGGTTGGTTCCTAAATGCTGGTTTAGGTGCATCATGAGACTGAGGAGCATAAGGATGAGCAGGGATTGTGTTGGCTGACAGGATTGGCGACACTCCGGAGACATTTGCTACTTGAGCCGGTTGGACAGTCCCATTTGAATGAATAGCTCCTACTAAAAAATAAAAACAAAAACACAAAAAATGGTTAAGTGTACAAACAGATACACATGTGCTTTCACGTAATCAATTAAACTGGCTAATCACACAAGCTGAAGATTCCTGGCCTTGTGTACCCTCAACGCTAGCTAAAATATGAGTTTAGGAAATTAACTCTAAACAGTTATAGCTATGTTTTCATTTCCTCTGATGCATGGCAGTATTTGTAAAATCACTCACCAGGTCGGTGGTTTAGTGTGGACAGCACCTCTAGTGCCTTTTTTACGGTCCCATGAATAATTAAAGCATTTGAGCTCTGCTCCCGAGTGAAACCATACTCCTGAAACGAAAGACAGAATTCCAGTTTAAACCCCTTCAGTGAATTATTATCCATCGATTTCACTTTAATACTATTAAGACATCACTGTTTCTTCAATGAGGAACAGGATCAAAACCGGTGGTGACGTCTTGAATACACATTGTATCTGAAAAACAATGTGCTTTTGTTTATCAGTCATTGATACTATTTCCCCAGCTACATCACCCAGTGGGATACACACCATTAGTTGAGTTATCTGCACCCACATCAGTTCCTGGGCAGCTTCTGCACATGAACTGTCCTGTTTGAGAACCTCCCTGAAGGCCTGGGCAGCCTCATCGTACCTCTGGAGGATGAATAGAAAAAACAATGAGCTTCCACCACCTGCTACCTTTGAAGTTCAAACTCATTGAACGCCATCCTGCTGGAGAAATCCACCAAGTTATTAGTCATCAGTTAAATTGTTTGAGCCCTCTGAGCTAATGCCTGTATCACATGTTTTCTATAACTGAGCTAGATGCGGCTTGGAATCAGGTGATGCTGTTGCAAAAGAGTCTGCATGCTGGATACATTGATTATGTTGTCTTCCCTCAACAAGCCCATGTCCTACGCATCAACAATGACTCAACTACGACACTACATTTATAATATGGCACATATGGGAGCCCATTTACCTTTAGACCTGCCAAAGCTCTGCCCTTCCTAAACAGGCCTTTAACCCAGCCTGGACACATGCTGAGACACAACTCAGCATCAGTCAGCGCCTTCTCATATTCTTGCAGCTTTTCAAAACAGAAGGAACGATTGCCAAACAACCTGCGACAGAAACAACAGTTGAAAGTTGAATAAAAACCATTGGGTGAGTAATCTCAATCAAATTTACTTTAAATGAAGTAAAAGGAAATGCTCTTACTTAAACTCTGTAGGGTTGTGCTTAATTGCATCTGTGAAATACTTCACAGCCATATTAAAGTCTCCAGCGCTTGCAAACCTATTTCCAATAACTATAGAAAAAGAAAAAGACTTAAGTTAAAAAAAGAAAGTCGAAACACAAATATTTATAATCAATTATAAATCAAATGGAGAAAACGTACCTGCAAGATCAGTACTTATTTTTACATTATCTTCGAAAGTAGGGCGGCTAATGGTGGCAGAATCCTGTTGGGACAGAAGAGAGAAATTAAATGATCAAACCTATCCCACGTAGCAAAAAAGACTAAATCCAAATAATACGGTGAAATCTGTTGTCGTAGGTGTAACGTGTAGTATTCATTGCATGTCATCTCTGTGGAGAATCAGACTTATACCTCACCTTCTTTTCAACATCCGGGTCTTCATTAGGTTTGTCAGGGACGATTTTAGGTTCTTCTTTGACAGGGGTCTTTTTTCTCTCCCTCCTCTCAAACATGGGCTTCTGATCCATTTTACGCCTGGCTATAAGAGCAGCTTTATTTACAAAAGTGCTAGTCATGTCCAGTTCCTTAAAAATAAATACAAAAACAGACACATTTAAGCCATTAAGCAATAACGCATGTGAACATGTTCTACTAGAAACCCAAAATACAAGTATGAACCAGAAAACGAGCACGATACGTCCTCTTTGAGTCTTACAGTGCAGAAGTTACTGTTGATTGGTGGATAAAAGGGTAGTTTCTTTATAAATGCCCCTTTTTTTTTTTTTTACTGGTTTCATACAAAAAGTGTTATTATATATTGTACAATTGTAGATGTAGGGCTTATATTTGAAATAAAGACAGCCAAATGCTTCCTCTTCACCATAGGGGAAAACTTCTAAGCATATGCAAAACAAAACTAGACACACCAATATATCACACAAAAGGGGTTTAGGGTGAATGACATCAAATCCAGATTTTGTTTTGCCTCACTTTTTAAATGATAGGACTATGAATGAGAATAAGATTAGCAAATGGTACCTCAGAGTCGCCAGAGTCATTCCTGGTGTCGCTATCTTCATCACTGGATTCGTTTTCACTACTGTCACTGTTGTCTGTATCTTTTGCTGAGGCACACTGTTTATCACTGGAAATGTTTTTTTTTTTGGATTCATCATTATCTGGTTTGCTCCCCTCGGTTTTAGATTGCTGTGAATCATCTTTCCCCTGTGAATCACAATATTTTTCTTAAGCTGGCAGCTTCATGAAGAATTGTTGGAGGCTCCCATTTGCAATAAAGACGTTGCACACATAGATCGTTACCTCTTTTTTTATAGGGTTCTGTTTTTCCTTCTCCAACTTCTCAAGACGTTTTCTCTCCTTTCGTTTCTGTCGGACGAGATTACATAATGGAAAAAGTTTAATTTACATAATTTGACATCAACTCATTGCTATGAAATTCATATTATAGATTGGAGAATGTACCGTTTTTTTAAGTCGCTTCTTCTCAGACTTTTCTTTCTCTTTTTTTACTTCTTCTAATAATCTGGCTCTTCTTTCAGAGTCCTACAAGAGTTGCAAAAAACAGTGTATAGATTACATTAGTACCACTTCACATCATAAGAAAGCCATCTATTTGACAAGATAGGCAAAACAAAAGTGAACTTACACTCTCCTTTGACTGCACTTTTACAGAGGGCGGGCGAGGAACTTCACAAGATGAAGAGAAGTAATGCCGTGGAAGCTGATAAACAGAGGTGGATGACCTCGTATGGTTCCCACTTAATCCTCTGTCACTACTCTTGTCAGAAAGCCTCTGATATCCATGAAAATGGCTATGACCAGTTCCATCCTCATCCTCATCTGTGCCATCTAGCTCATCATTGATTTCCATACCCGCTAGGAAAGAGAATACTTTAAGTTTTATGCAATTTCACAAACAAAAAAAACCTGAAAACAAACACGTGTGTGCGTGTCAGACGTGTAATGTGACACATTCTTACCAATAAGGCCGAGTCTTACTATCCTTTGAAAACCAGGACGACACTCAAACAAGTCCACAACCCTTTGCTAAAGAGGAGAAAGAGAAATGTGATGGTCAGATCCACATACAATGAGCTCAGCATTGTCAGCCTTGAAACATCGTCCGTCATTTAGGCCCCATTGTACTCTGAATAAAAGAAAGATTGGTGTGTTCTCAAGGCTGTTCAATGACGTGTGCCAATGCCAGGGCTGAATGTGAACTTGAGTTGCAGTGAGTTAACACTAAAGCCCTGCTTCCTTAAGTTTCACTTTCATTTACCCATGGGAAGATGACTCACTGGATCAACATCAGCAAGCTAGTATCCTTGCACTAGCAAAACAGTACAACGCTATCTGTATCTAATTTGGTGAAACATTCTGCATACTGCAAAAGAGCCAACAGTAGCATTGGGCACATGTAGGAAAACACACAGCTACAACATGAGACAAAGCCTCAGGAAACTAAAACAAAAAGCATGTAAACAAAGACAGGCAAATGTTTTTTTTGTTCATTAGAGGACCAAGAAAGGAATTACAGTGGTAATAGAGTGGTCTGTTTTCCAGCTGCACAATTTGAACTTATTTATCTAATCACGTGTGAGCACATGCAATCTGTTTAAAAAATGTCACACTACCCTTGACATTTATCTGTAGCATTTTGATGTGCGAGTCTGTATGTTTGTATCTGGTGCTCTCCTAGCAATACAAAGAGAAAGCAGACTGTACATGCACGCTGTAAAGGGGAGCAATACACCAATTAAAGAGAAGATGGCACTAACGTAAACGCAACATTCAACACAGGAAAGGAGGTTCTACATATGTTTTGTGCTTTATCCCAAATCTCTATAAACAGATTCCGCATTCACATGTAGGATCTGGAGGCAATGGGACAAGATGCATCAACACAAGATGGTTTAGTTTTCATTTGTAGTCCGAGTAGAATTCATTAATCACGTTCGAGCAGTTTTGGTTTAATGCATGTAAACAGATCTTGTGGACCGTAAATTATTTTGATTTTAAAACCAGCTTGTTAACTGGTTAATTGGACTTGGCCACACACACACAGTAAGTTTAATAATGCCAGTTGAAAAATCTGAAAGAAATATCAACGTGAGCATCGTAAATCAATGTAAACAACTGGATGTTATGATCATTATAACTTGAAGTATTACATACATCACACCAATTCAGTCGAATAAGATATTGGTATATTGATAACTAACGTTAACTGCGCTTTTTTTAAATGAAGAATATATACACCGGAAGTGATTACGCGCATTGTATAGTCAGTAAAACTGGTCAAAGTTTGGCCCGGGGAATCCATTACTAGCTTCAAAATACAAGATGCACGACGGCTGCTGTCACATTTGGGACATTTCCCCACGCTGAAAGTAATATCATACCCATGTGCGCCGTCGCAGCCAAACAAACCAAGAGCCAACACGCAGGAGCTACGGTCTCCATGTTGTCTTTGATGCGCCCAAAAGCTAAAGAAAGTTTAAAAGATATACTTACGACCATTCGGACATCCGTAAACTCTGGAGAAAAGGAAGACAAGCAAAACATGTAAATACACGTAGAGTCAGCGTATAATAAAACAAAAGGAGTTATTCGGTAGCTATATAACTTATATAGCGGAAGTTAACTTCCAACTTAGACAATCGAGCTAGCTTATTTGCTAAAGTAGCCACAAACTTCTTATAGATGCTAATATGCATGTTCTTACCACTCTCGTCTCTAAATATTTCCATGTTTTAGTCCGGCAGGCTTTCCCACAGCCTCATAGACTCATAAATTCGAGTTATTTGCGTACAAAGCTGCATCAATGTAACGCTAATGTTAGCAGCCTGTAACTTTCGCAGCGCGCATGTTGTTTGCGCGCTCTCAACCAGCGTCTGCCTTCGTCACGTGGGCACACGGACGGAACTTTTTTTGGTATTGTACGCATGCGCGCTGCGACACTACAGCCGAGCGACGCGCCTTCTGTGTTCGTACAGCTACACTCCAGTGAAGAACAATTCCATATTACATTATTTCTGCATTGGTACGACTCTAACAAGCCCCTAGACTAATGTATTTTACACATAGAACCCTGAGGTCAGAGCATAGGATGTCAATTAAATTCAGTTTATTTTGTGTAGCCCAAAACCTAAAATTTGCCACAGGTCCTCACGTCAGATCAGGAAAAACTCATCATTTTGAAATATTATTGAATTCCACATTTATTTTGTGAAAAGCTCTTTACTGGCTTTCTTACCTTTAACTTAGCATTTAAAGTTCCCAGAGGATCAGTAAAGTATCATATGGTAAGCTATATCATCTTGCATTCTGCACATTAAGGGGTGGAAACGTCAATTGCACAAATGTATCACCAATTCTGCAAAATTGAAGATAAAGTTACTTTGACATTTTAAGAGAACATTAATTGTTTAATATATTACTCAGAAAATCATTAGCACCAACGCTTTCACCACACATTACTTTCGGAATAATTTCAGCATAACCAAAACCAATAGCGTTACAACCACCTGTGAAGCCATGAACAGAAATAGGAAAATTTAATCAATACTTTTGTGTAGAAGATCAGTTTTTTTTTTTTATTTCTTGCACGACAACAATCAATCCAGAGTAAAACTGACATCTCCCATTTTTCCACTTCAACAGCAAAATGACAGTCTTCAAGATATTCAGTACACAAAGAATGCCACATCCAATTAGTCAAAAATAATTCAGTAGTGAGCGCATTTTTTTCCTTTATGAAAACTAAATTGCATATATTTTAAAAGTACCCTTGATTAGGTCATAGTTGCTGCCAACTATGCCTATAGATTTTCTTGTTGAATATTATTGAATTCAAAGATATTCCGAGAACCTTTTGCTAAAGTAGTCCTGGTATTAAAAATGTTAACCAATTTATCTTTGAGACCAAAGATGCCATTAGATAACGATAGCTTTGAAATCATGAAAACACCTCATACAAGGTAATTCAAAAACATATTATGAAAAAGGCATCACATGGCGTCTTCTTTTACAAGCTGCAGTTCCAGTTCCCGCTTCCTGTAACTTGCAAAGCAATCTTTGGTCGAGTGGTGAGAAATAATCTGGCCTTATCTCTTTTCTTTAGTGTTTAAAGGTTAACCCTGAGTCAAACTCTCAAAGGCTTCTCAGTTGCCACATATTAATCTAAGTAACAGCAACAAGGAGCCGTCCTTATAACCTGAATTGTGGTTTTACGTTTTTGAGAATAACCGTAGGAAAATGATGCGTCTGCATCGTGACATGGAACAGTGGTTTCTCAAACGTAGTCGACCAATAAGTGCAGCGGGGAGAATAACAATCAGTGTCAGGTGCAGGACGAACAACGTTAACCTCTGACTGCCAACTCTTTACATAACTTCTTCGAACACAAATCCTTCCAGAATAGATGCCTGGTCTTAATGTGACAAATACCCCAACATCTCTGAATAGTTCATTCAATGGCCTCCCTTTCTTGTTTTGGCGGCCCTTCAACCCCCACGGAAATCGGTTAGAGTGGAGGCAATGTCAGACTGAAGATGAAAACGGAGTGTCGCAAGTTGACAATTCCGTCTGATATCAGGCAAATCCGGCTGTCCGGTGTGAATCTTCACTTTGTATCATATAGTCCTTCCGTGGCGTACAGAAAAGGTGATGAGTCGGCGGTAAACAGAGCTGAGGAGGATGATGGCCCCTACCACCAAGCCACAGATGAGGCTGAAGGCCCAGCGGGGTCCCAGGATGGTATAGGCCTGGGAGACAAAGATTGGGGCCACTGTCCTCGCTCCACTCCCTGAGGCCGTCAACCAGCCCATGTACACACCCTGCAAATAAACAACAGAAAACATCCACACTCTGGGTTCCCAAAAGATGTATACTTTTAATATAAAGAAATGTATGGGCACATTCAAAGTGTTTTAAAGCACCCTAATCATTTCAACTTGTTAAAGCAACACTTCCATTAACCTACAAGTCCTCTTACCTGAGGTTTGGGTCCGAGGATTTTGGAATAGAGTGTGTATGACATCACGTTGCAGGCTGGGTACCCCACCCCGATGAGGATGTCAGATGAGATGTACTGGGCCAGATTGATGGCCGGAGTATACTGGCACCAGGTCTGTTCATATGGGCAGCCTGTTGGCTCCACGGAGCTGTTGGAGGCTATAGCAGCTTTAGACATCTGACTGACCAAAGAGTTGTTCATAGAGTTGTTTTTGATGTCTGTATTTTGAAAAGAAAAACAGAACATGAATTCCCAGCCTGCTGAGGGGAGGATTAGGGTTAAGGTTTAGGGTTAAGGTTTAGGTTGGGCAGCGATCCCAACTGACAATGGGCAAAGGCAGCGTACACCTGGGAAGCAACAGTGCAAGCCACCACACCACTGTGCAGCCCGGCGGCCATTTCCAAGTCCTCCAGTGCAACTCTCAGCTGTATTCTTGCAGCCACAAGAATTGGCAACAGTAAACGCCAATATACTAATGTCCCCACACTCAAAGCAGAGAGGCCAAACAGTATCATTTCCATCAAAAATAATAAATAAATAAATAAAACCAGCAAACCAAGCCAAAGGGCAATCATTCTGCAGCTATTAATTACTCAACAGAGGAAATGGAACAGTGCATACCTGCCCACTGGATTTTAGGGTAATGATTTCCCCATGGAAGGAGAATAAAGAAACCACAGAATATAATTGCCAAGCCAACTAGCAACACAGGACGATCCCCGACCCTGAAAGTAAATTATTAATTTGGTTAAATCGGGAACAATATTTGACACTGAAATACATTTCTATCTAATCCATACATGTATGAAGAAAGGTACCTTTGAGAGACTACTTTTACAACTAGAAACACCAATATGGATTCCAATCCAATGCAGCAGATGATGATGCCATTGTATAACACAGCTTCTCTCCTTGTCCAAGCGAACATGTCCATGGACAAAGGGGTGGCAATTCTGAAGAAGAAAAAAAGAAAAAAAACGACAGTCAGATTTTGAAAACGTTACGCAACAGAGTATAAAAAGAGGCAATGGGAAAGCTGCAATAAGTGTATTTGTTATATTCTAACTTGTCTGCCTCAGTAGACTATAATGAAATACATACGTCTCAAAGACCGCAAAGATGAACATGATGATGAAGAAGAGAACGTTGGAAGTCAGGACTGCTACCTGATCAATGGTCTCCTCAATCTCTTCACTAACGTCATCTCCATCTACAGGAAAGGGGAGAAGATGATAAAGTCTATATCACCACAATAATCAAAACCTGGGATAAAAAAATAAAAAAAGGTAGGACAATAAATACCCTCCAATGTGTAGTTGATGGCTCGGGTCTGTCTTCCATGCTCATCAACATGGTGCTCTCTGTTGACAAGTATCCAACAAACATCTTAGCCACTTTAAAATAGCCTTGAGAAACTAAATACTATACATGAACCATGACAAAAGCTTAGCTAAATGGATTAAAGAGTATGTGAATCTTTAATGTGCTCAAATTCCAATCTCTACAGAATAACAAGGAAATACATACACATACATATACACATTTAAAGCCTCACCTCAGCACCAAAACCACCAGCAGGATGTTGATGAAGCAAACACCTGTGGCTAGTAAAGCAGGAGCAGTGTACATGTTGAGGTGCAGGGCTATAAACTTTACCGTGACACCATCCTCACCGATGAACGACAGGCAGGCCTGCAGAGCTGACATATACAAAGATATGCAAGTGTTAAAACATACAAACCAACGACGTGCTTGTTGTTATTCACCATCATACACTACGCTAGCATCATATGCTCTCTACACTGGCCTGGTTTACATAATATAAAACAAAAATATCGCCATCTTTACCTGGTCCCAGGATGAAACCCAAGGCCTGACAGGCACTCATGTTTGCCATGGCACTGGTCCTCTCATTCAGAGATGTAGCGCCAGCAACAAAAGACCTCACCACAGCGACATTACCTGACGTAAAAAAAGACCAAAGCGAATGTTAGCAAGTTAGTTATGCGACATGGATCACAATATAAATGGTAAAGTGGATAAGCAAATCCATAGCATTAAATGAGAAGGGTCGTTATTTACAGGCAGGTACATTTCAAAATAATGTGAAAAAGGCCTTCATAAATCACCTGCTCCAAAGCCCACAAAGGCTCTGGACACGAGTACGTGGAACTTGTTATCGGTTCTGGGCAGGTATGCGTAGGCGTAGTAGATATTGGCAAACAGGTTGATGGTGATGGAACACACAAGTGGCTCCCTGTGTGGCCGGTAGTTGGACCAAAGGCCAAAAATGGGCGAGGCCAACATCTGACCGAGACTGTAGGCTGCCACGACCCATCCCAAGAAGGTGGCAGTGGCACTATCATCAACCTGTAAGAAACATAATCCCAAAACATGTGGAATCATGAGCATGTTCTACAGAATACCCTGCAGTATGAAGGTTTGAGGACAGTGCTGCAATGCAAATATATGAGACGGTTCAATTTGAGAGTCCCATTATTATTATTATTATTGATGCATGCAGTTACATTTGACACATAACTAGAGTGCGACCTAATATTTAGATATCTTCTCTACAAAGCTTGACTACTGCACCGGTCAAGTGAAGTACTTGAGCTTAATCTAAAAATAAGTCCCCAAAAGGTTCTTCGTAGCTTCTTTCACTTCCCGTTTACCCTGCCAAGATTTGCCTTCGAATGGAAAACACTAAGTGCCTTCCTTTGTATCATTGACATTGGCAGAACCAGTTAACAGTCTTTTACAAAGAAAATGGTAAACCATACAGTACATACCTTTTGTAAATAGGGCCACAGTGATGTGATGACAATAGTGAAACCTGAAAGGACAAATTCAATTTAGATGATTCCCCCGTGTCCAAGATGCTACACATTGTGTTATGAAGTATTTCATACTAAACACAAGCCAGGCAAACACAGAGATGCATCATATTCATAGCAACTGAGGTCAGTATAGATGGTTAAGATGAGACATGTTGTACTGGAGCAAGTATTCTATATGACAGAGATACACTGATCAACATCGGAAAAGGAAGCCTGGGGATTGGATAAGGTCGAGACGATCACTGATGGAGTCGGCAACAAGGAGTTGAAGGAGGAGAGCAAGGACCTAAGGCTATTCCTCTACCCAGACACCGATTCAGTCTCGCCATCAAGAGGGCAGTTACAGGACAATTCCCCTTATAATGTCCCACCAGCTGTGCATGGAGGAGACTCGGAGTACTGGACTCAGAGTGCAGTGTCTCTGCAATGGGCTTTCTACTTTTAAAGTCGTGGGCATCCTCACCTACGCTGCTGAGAAACATGGTGAAGTACATAACTCGGATGGACCTCCACCGACTCTTGTAATCTTCATCCTGAGAGTCATCACTGTACACAAGATGAAAAGACAGCACATGTGAATTAAAGTTATTGATATAGACTTGTAAATATGACAGCCTCCCCCAAAATAAAAAAACACACTTTGTCCCTAATGGTCTGCATAATGCATAGTAATTGCTAGAGTAGGGTTGGTAATCATGGTGCTTCCGCAGTTGTTTTGTAAACAATGCACTAAAAGCTCCCTGCTGAGATGTCACCAAAGGTAACTCTGCACTCACCTGCTCGACTCATCCCTGAGCAATGGGGTCGTGTCGTCAGAGTCAGAAAGTTGAGACATGGTTGCTAATAATCTAAACCACGCAGAGTTTTGACGACGTAAAACAGCGCGGCTAAATCCCCATGTAGCCGAGGGTCCGTGAACTACACCGCTGACTCTGCACTCAAACTACAAGTGTACATTCTTACAGATAACGTTACGTTAACCTGACAAATGCCACAAAGTAGTATTAAGTGGAGTAGTTTCCAGCCGACGGTGGAGTGTATCAACTAACGTACGCCACACAGAAGCTTCTTCTTCTTTTTTTATTTTTTTGGTGGACTACAACCCACATCTTAAAGTGCACGACGCCCCCTGCTGTACCGGAGTGTGTAAGATCATGACTTTATGACATATGTCATTTAGCTGAACACTATAATATGTTATTATTGTATATATATATTTTAAAGACTTCCTACACTCAGCAGATGTTCAACCGTTTTTTTTAAGAGTTGCATATAGCTGACGTTAATCTTGACCACAACACCAGTCAAACATAATTAAAATTACTTCCGGTTACACATTACAAAACAAGTTGAATTGCAGTTAAAACAAACTATTGTTTTGTCTTTTAATAATGGACTAGTTCAACCAAATAATTCCAGTACGCTTGTTAATATGAATACCGTACAATCTCAAGACCTACCCCTCTATTTTTTCAACAGAGACCAAATACACACCTTTATTTTGAAGCCAAGATCGCTTAACTTCCGGGCCCTTCTGGTGACCTTTTGCTGATCTCGAGGAAGCGCTCTCACGTGAGCATTCACAAACAACAAACGCTCCTGTCCTGTAATCGCACATTAACACAAATGTCCACCTTGTATGTCAGCACGACAATACAGCACAGAGTCTTTTATACTATTGTGCCAAGTTCATAGACGGTAACAATGTCTAATCGTTACAGATGACGTCACTACAAAACAGCTGCAATCGACCAAAAGTGCCATATATTTAAATGAGCAGGGAGTAAAGCTTAATCTGATGGGAATGTCAGTAGTTCTCTTTATATATCCGCAGATACATGATTTTATATTCATACACCAATTTGGATCCATTATAGTTATTAGTGTCCTAATCACCGCGTCAGAGGATCTTCAAAGTTACAATGCACCCTGAAGGGAACATGGCATTTCAAAGACGCTTTTGAAATAAAAAAAACTATAACTGTATTATAATCTAACGATTTTTGTTTCAATTACTTCACAATTGATATATATATATTTTTTTATATATGTTCTTTTTTCTTTATAATGTTTCATGCTCATGTATTCATGCGATTATTGATGTCCAGAAAAGTTTAATTTAGGTAAATTAAGCCTCTGATGAACAAGTGGAAGACTGCACAGCCATTTAAGTCCCTACAAACCTTTCTCTAGATTTCATGGGCATTTACTGAGAATGAAAGTGTTCATATATCATATAACACCCGCCTTTTTTCCCGGTGGTGAAAGTGAAAGTTAAGTAAATCTTTGGAGAAGGACACATCGTGTTGGAGTGCGTTTTTCCCACCTCCTTCATTAATCTAAATTCACGAAGAAATTACACTAAAAAGACGAAGCTGACTTCAAATCGTCTCAATTTGCATTCCTTCTTCATTTCTAGTTCTGGACCAGAGCTATACTAAGAGGCGCGTGAAGGATATTTCCCTCTGGAGCGACAGCAGCACAATGGGTAGGCCGCGACCCGCACGGTGCATCAGTCGCAATCTGATTTTATTCAATTGCTGTTATTACATCTGTATTGAGTTAAGCCCGATTGTGAATTGTGCAGACTTGTGGATAAATTTGTGATTCCTGATGTTACGGTTGATTTCATATGCAAATAGCCTTCTGTCATAATGTATATCCCGTTTCATAGGCGCACTGATGATGCAGCTGTGTCTTGTTGCTGTTCTTGGTGTCTCATTGTGTAGCGCTGCTCCCGGTAAGTCCCTTGTCTCTGCTCTTCATTCATGTTATTTACTTTCCTTATCCTTATATTATACAATGTATTATGCTCCATTCTTGCCTTTATATATATCAGATCACTGTTTATTCAGATTTATTCTCTTTTTATTGTTTATTTTGTGCTAAACCTTTTAGACTACTTTTATATTTCCTTGAAACCACATCGAGTCTTGTTTTGCAATTAGGAGCTATATGTACTCAGAACACTATTCATAATCAATTATAAACATGCTGCATTAAACAATATAAAAGTAGACATAGCTGGGGATAAGGGAGGCAATAATGCATCTTCAGTTAGTACTTCAGGACTAAATGGCACTTATCCTAAATGTTACCAAAACCCAGAGTAATTTACAGTAACTAACATTTAAGTTTCAGGTAGCCTTGAGGTTTTAATCAAGACCCCTGTCTCAGTGCAACGCGGCCACACAACCACATTACCCTGCTGGCTCAATCCACCACAAAGTGCGGATGGTTTGGAGGTATCTTGGTACCGTGGTCAATACGACTCCCCGGTCATGTTTTACCGGGCAAAGAAGTTTGAGACTGCCTCCCAGGAAGCTTCGTATGTGGGCCGAGTCTCGTTTGGCTTAAAGGACGCGGCGTCTGTCGGACTGACGGCAGGTGATGTGAGCCTGAAGCTAGAAAAGGCCACAATTGAGGATGCAGGTGACTACACTTGTTACGTCAGCAGTGAACAAGGTTACGACAGGGCAAGCGTCAGTCTCATCGTGACAGGTGAGTATATTGGAAGTGGAGAAAGCACACAAAACCAAGAGATGATTTTCATTTTGAAATCTTCCCCTCAGCTTTACAATAAATGTGTCCTCCTCCTTCCTGAAAGAAATGGGAACCCCCCCGCTCCTGTCAGCAGTGTGGGTAGAAGAAAACATGGTGAATGTGAGCTGTGAGTCTGAAGGCTGGCATCCAGAGCCTAATCTGCTCTGGTCGGATAAAAAGCAGCAGCCTCTTACCCCAAATACTCTGAAGTACAGCAAAGACTCGTCTGGTCTTCAGTCAGTCCACAGTTGGCTTCTTGTCTCCAACTCCGCTGAGGTTTCCTGCTCAGTAGGCCTCTCTGATAAAGAGCCCAAAGAGGCAAGAGTGCGCCTGGAAAACTCTCCTCAAACTGGTAAACTGGGTAACAATTATTTGCAAGTGTGCAACAATTAAAACATTCTTTTTTTCTTCGCTCAGATACAATACATAAAAATACATTTCTTGCTCTTCCTTTTAGAATCTGGATTCTCAGCAGCTGGATGGGTGGCTTTTGCTTTGCTTCTCGTTGCCACGTTAGTCTTACTTGGAGTGCTGTATTTTAAACAGAGAGGTAATTGTTTGACTTTTTGAAGACATGTTTTGTAATGTGATACATATTTTAATAAGAAACCCTGACAATGTCATGTTCTTTCAGGGGGAAAAGCCAAATCAGAAACCGACCACGGTGAGGGTAAGAACGACCAGTCACATTAAACACATTATTTATTACTCTGACACAACATTTCAGAGAAAGTTCATGATATGTGCAAATTTGTATTCAATTTTAGGCTGAGCACTTCTTTAAAGGACTTGTGAGAGACACATTTTTAAAAGTACTTACTATGAGTCAAGCTCCAAAAACATTGGATACATTTCCCAAAATGCAACAGGTTAGCAACCGGGTGTCTCAATAGGCCCTCCCAGCATTGGAAACATCATCAGGGTTGTTGTTTTTAAACTATGGAAAGCTCCTTCTGGAGCCACAGAAGACATTAAATAACGGTTTTCTCATGCTGACGAGTAGATCGCATGACAACAAGATTTAACTTAATGTGTAAAATCAGTGGGGTGCCATAAAATGAGTTAACTTTATTTTTGTATTTTCTTCCCTAGAGAAACTTACACTTTTATCAAAAGGTAAGAAGTAACTGTCACCATTCAAGTCAAAGCAAAACATGCCACACAAAAATGGCATACTGTATTGATTATTGTACCTGTACCTGTCTACAGAGTCAGAACGTCTAGCAGCAGAGTACTATGGTAACCACTTAATAATTCATTGTAAATAACAATTGTGTGCCTAAGTGTTTCTCTAATCTGACCTTTTCTGATTTATTCCCTATGTTTCTTTTCTATTTGCAGTAAATATCACACTTAAAGAGACGAATAATCCGTTTCTCACAATTAAAGAAGGTAAACTGAGAGACGCCAATATTCGTTTTCCCGATGGAGACGCGGTCACCTGCCTCACAGCTATCAGAGGAACATCTGGCTTCTCTTCTGGACAACACTACTGGGAGGTTTCTTTGGGGAAAACAGATCCAAATGTAGGTCTCAAAAAGTCCTGGTGGGTAGGAGTTACGAGTGCCACTGACACAGGAGTTACGAGTGCCACTGACACAGAAGTTACGAGTGCCATTGCGGTTTCCCCAACTACATCTAATGGTTTCTGGTTCCTGTCCTCTTCCCATGACAAACCTGATAGCTTTCAGTTTAGCACAGAGCCAAAGGTGTTCCTGCCTGTCTACTCCAGACCCCAGACGGTCGGTGTGTTTCTGAATTACGACGGCGGAGAGCTTTCCTTTTATAATGTGGAAGATGAGCATCTCATTGGCAGTTTAAAAGCTACCTTCACAGGGGTCATTTTTCCATTTTTCAATCCTGGTAAAGGTGACTCAGGAGTTATGGAGATACTCCAGAGGGAAGAACAGGGTCCGTCTCGTGACATTGGGAACTCTGTATAATCACCGGCTGCTGCGTCTTAAGACCAGATAGCAACTGTTGTAAGGAAGCAGATGAAGACACAAAGGCTCTGTGTGGTGTTTGTGTTTTAGCACTGTATTTGGATCATGTGATGAGGGGGGAAAGAGGATGCACACAAATGAATGCAAATGAATGCAGCTAAGTTTAAGTGTTGTTTTACTTTATGTAGTTCAGGGAAAAGACAAGTGACTGACCACCCAACATTTGTAAACAAGTCATGTTCTTATTGTATAAAGTTATATTAGCTCAAACTCCGAACTAATTCTGCATACGAGACAGAATATTAACAGAAAGATCTGTCAGTAAACTCCAGATATGACGGCGGTGTCAATCTTCTCATCTAACTCCGCAAGAAAACTGATTGAGCAGCATTTCGTTTTCTATATTGTTTATGTTCAGTCAAATTTATTTGATTCTTTTAAGTGATTAAAAACAAAAATGGTATTGTGCATTTATACTCCATTAGTAGACTTTTATACTAATTTAATTTATACACTGATTACAATCACTTTTGACGTTATTATTGCATGTGCTGTGTGACTCTTCTTTTTTAAATGTAGGTACATTTTCTGACTTAGTTATTTACGTGATTCACAACTATATATTCTCTTGCCTTTTGGTGATCGTTGGTCTCATAACCATTCAGTAAACACACAAAACAAACAGAAATATTACAAAGGTCAGTCTACAAGCCAGACTCAAAAACACTGCTTTGTGCAAACTTTAATCTCATTGATCTTGCAGAAGAAACTATATGGATTTGAGATAGTTCAGGACACAGCATTCTGTGAAGGTAGCATTAACAGTGAGATGACCCGCTGGTCACAAACTGACATACAAAAGCTAACAGCAGCGCCACTTTGGCTCTGCCACTAAACCAAAGTGTATCTGGAATGAGGCAGTTTTATTCTGTCACGACTGATGTTAAAATGTAAAATGATTTTAGAACGTGTGTCTTTGTGATTCTCAGCTTTTTGAATAAACTCAATCAATATTTGACCTTGTATTTATCTGTTATTTCTATTTGCTTTGTTTCACTCTGCATCCCCAATGGAAAACTCACTTTACAATCCAGTTTAAGAAAACACAGCAAAATGTCATACACTTTAATAAGTACAGGTAGTATTTACAGTATATACACCATAACACAATACTATGCCATCACGAGTGTATATTTTTTTTATAGATTAGGAAGTATTTACATTATGGATAAGACCATAAATTGATTCTGAAATTATTCTTTTTTTTAAATCTGATACACAATAAATTCAAGTAGGTGTGCCTTGATACGGAGTAGTCTGACTACGACCATGGTAGAAGAGGTATCCAAGAACCACTTCACAGGTGCATAATGGTCCGAGACTGTGAAGAATACTTTTTAATACGCTCATCGATTGGGCGCCATGGTTTGGGGGCAAAATGTCAGTCAATATCAAACACAAACTATACAAGTTCATACATACACAGTCTATCTGTGGTGATTTTAAAAGATCAGAACCATTGGTTTCTTCTTCCAAAGCTTTACACGTTCATGTTTGGTCATCAGCCTTCAGTGGAAGCAAACGCTAGACCAAAGATAGTTTACTGTAAAGTGTCCTGGTGGCCGAAAGCATCTACCCCAACCCTGTGGATTGGCATCACTGCGGGGACATTTGTTGCATGTCACCTTCGCTCTCCTATATCTCCTGCTGTTCTCCACTATTTCATGAAGTAAGGATGACATACAAAAATTCATCTTAAAAAAAAAAAAAAAAAAAAAGCAGTCACTGTGTTTGAACTCGTATTCACATTTTTGCGTACATCTTGTCCAACAGCTTAAAAGTACATCTTGAACAGACACTGGGCATCCCCCATACGGAGTATGGATGATCCTTAACTGGAGTAACTCTTTACTACACAACTCACTGATGACCGGGGTGATGAGACATTGCATGCACTTAACTTCAGGTACGGCACCCAAAAAGAGAAGCTGCACTCCACCTTTTGTCTTCATTATGATTGCTGGTGGTTTATACATTATGGTAGGTGTCCTGTGCCGTGTCTTTGTTTGGACCTAGCAGACCAAGGCAGCGCTTTCTCTCCTCCCTTGCTTCTTCAGCAGCTGGATGCGGTTGTGAACGTAAAACTTGATAGACCTCCAGTCTCGCTGGTTGCTCACCAGCATAGGGCAGAGTTCGAGGCAGCGCTCACAGTCCGCCTTCGCAGGGACTCGCAGCTCTATGAGGTTCCTCTTGAGGTGAGTCTCCACTGCTACACGCTCAGCTTCTGACCACGGGCGCTTAAGTACGCCACGCTTCCCTGTGAGAGAGCAGAATGCATAGGATCAGATTAATAAGGAAGTGACTGAAGTTTGGGAGGTCATAGACTGATGTTGGCCGATGGTTACCTGATTTGGGTGGAATGCATCTTCTCTTATGAACATTGGCTATTGAAGGGCTAACTGGAGAGGGCATGGGTGCTCTCTTCTTCCGTGGCGGTCGCCCTGGTCCTTTCTTCTTCACCATCACCTCAGCTTTCTCCTTAACTTCCTCTTTTTCTTCCTCTGCCTCTGAATCTTCTGAGAAGGAGTCAGCTGAGTTGCCAGACATCACTGGAGAACAGAGATGAAATGGAGGGTAGTTTACTCAAATTAAATGACTAACATACAGCGTAATATTTAAAAAGGGGATCAACTGCAGTGCTGTAATCTGTCTATACCTCCTAGCCTACATATATGATATACATGATGTAACTCCTTACCATCCAACTCAAGGCAGATGTGCTGCAGGCTCATCCCTCGGAAAAGCACGCCCTCCTTCTCTCCATAAAGGACAACACGACCCACACGACCCATCAGTTCTGGATCCCGTATGATAGTGGAGCAGTTCTGGGTCACATGGTACTCTCGTTCAAGGAACTCCTCCAGCTGTTTGGTGGCTGCATGCTGGCCCTCGCCTTCATCTAATAGTAGCAGTTGAGTAAGTATTGCTACCTGCCGCCGTACACGCGTCGCCGTCATTGCTCCGGGGTTTTTGGCCCCGCTGGATCGTGCCAGGTTTCTCAGAAGGTCCGTGCCCCGGAGCGGTGTGGCAGGTGAGTGATAGGGCCGAGAGAAGACATATGGGCTCTCTGGGTCCACGCCCACATTGGGGCTGGTTTGAAGGAGAAGGTCCAGGCAGGACTCACAGTGTGGCGGGAGAATAAGTGGCTGGATGCGACCACGCTTGCCCAAAACACTAGCCCGCGGAAGGTTACTGAGGACCTGGCGCTCAAAGGGGGACAGGAGGGCTTCCATGCCAGAGGGGGGGCTGCCGACGGTGCTAGCCGGAGGGGTGGTACGGTTGCGGTAGTCCTGGACAGTGAGCTTGGCCACCTCACATTCCCTGTGGCGATTGTAGAGGATGAGCAGGGACAGGCTGGAATGGCAGAGGAGGCGCCAGGACTCAGCTGATTGAGGAGAACGGGTTAGAGAAAGGAAAGAGGAGTGCTGCTGTCGGCGGAGGTAGAGGACCAAACAGGAGAGGGAAGAGAGCAGTGGAGACATGTGATGTCTCTGTGTGCTGGAAAAGAGAGGAGAAAAAAAACCTTTTAAAAAGAAATTGAAAGCACAAAACACGACCCAAAAAACCCTAAACAATAAATATCTAATTTGTAATAATAATCCAACAATACCTTACAATCTCTCCATTCTTCTCCTCCTCTGGTGCGTCTTCTTCTCCTTCTCCACTCAGCTCCAGATCTTCGTTTGGATCTATGTCTGGTTCTGGAGTAGGTGGTGGAACCAGCTCCTCTTGACTTCTTAAGCTCTCCACCTCTACCTTTTGCTGCTCTTCATGCTTTTCTTTCTTCATCCTCCGACCCCTTCTGGGAGCAGATGGGGGCGGTGGTGATGGACTGTTAACCCGGGACACCAGTGGGGGCGCGGGGCGTTTTGAGGTGGGCGGTTGTAAGCTAGGCCCCTTCTTGGCGGCTGCAGGCTGAGTCGAGGAAGGCGGCGAAAGCAACAGAGAGAAGGAGACGCCGCCTGTGCTCGAGCGTGTAGCTGGCGATTCCTTCTCCCTGGAGAAGAGGGGAGGGGGAGCAGGGTTGGAGGCCGAGGGCTGAGGGACAGCGAAGGAATGACTGTGAGCGGCAGAGGTGGAGGACGAGGATGGGTGAGGGTGTGAGGCGCTGCCATTTGAAGAGCTGTGCGTGTTCTGGTGTGCGAGCTCCATGGCCGTTCTAACGTCCGGCTGGTTGGCGTGGTGCTTCTCCAGGTGGCGTGCCAGAGAGCGATAGTTGCGGCCGCAGTACGGGCAGTGCTGCCGCCGGCTCACTGTGGCACCGCTGGAGCTTCCAATGTTTATGTTAATGTTGTTGTTGATGTTGGTGGTCGGGGGTGTCAGGGCGCTGACTGGGGTCTGGGACTGGGACTGGGACCTGGCAGGGGGTGCGACAGGTGCTGGGTGGGAAAAGGATGAGCAGGGATGCCCAGGGCCTCTGGAGGAGGTGGGCGTGCTTTTCTTCTCTGATTCGACCGTTGCGGGCAGCTTGCGCTTTTTGCGCCGGCGAAGCATTCGGCCCCTTATTTCCTCAATTTCCTCTTCTTCGTCATCGTCGTCGTCGTCATCATCTTCCTCCTCTTCATCCTCCTCACGGTCTGAGTCACTGGGCTCAGAGTGGGTGAGTGGGGAGGATGAGGGTGATAATGACCAGGAAGGGGTAAGGTAATCAGAAACTGAGAGGGAGAGTGGGTGGGGGCCGGCCTCTTCCTCCTGGTTAGACAAGTTTAAAATTAAAACAAACCAAATAAGATCAACATGTCGCTAATATACACGATTTACATTCTTGGATTAGGATTAGAGGACACAATGTTCCCGGTTCATGTCTAGATAATGCTTCTCTACATCCCGTCATCATTTAACTGTCGTTAAAGGCATAATATGTCCCAATTTTTTTTGGGGCAATTTGGTCTTTTAATGAAATTTTTAGCCATCTGAAATCACCCGTTAGTAGCTCACCATTGCATTCTCTCCCCAGTCCGTCAGGCTGTAGTCCACTGTGATCTCCTCCCCTTTGGCGATGTCTCGGATTGCTATGACAACCAACCGCACCTGGGTCCCACAGTGGACTTCTCTAATCCGGCAGTTGGGTGGTGGGTGGAAGAGGACAGGTCCCCGAACACCACTCGCTCCCTCCTCCCCCAACTCTGGCACACTGGAAAACATAAATGTAATTTATTAGCATTTTGGATACCCAACCTAGAAAAACATTGAAGCATGGTTACTATAGCGAGGGTCCTCCTTACCAGAGCTGAGTGGGATCGGGCAAGTAGTAGGGACTCCCCGGTGGAGGGAGGCGGTCTTCTGCACCCTCTGGGTACTGGCCCTCACCTGGGACAGAGTGGACGTTTTGAATCTAGCACATCTTAACTGCTTTATCACAAACCACCAGCCTTATGTTTGAAAGCTGAAAGGTGGCTCTCTGTACTACAATTCACTGCTAATTACAACGTGGTATACTTGTTTTCCATAAGCACCAGAGAGGATAAAAACACAAACAGCAGGTGGTTAAATATGTGTATGTGCACTTATATATTTATATATACCAGGACTGTAGCTGTGTTCTGACATGCTCTCCTCCTCTTCATCTTCTGTTACGTACGCTCGGTCACACACCTTCACAGGTGTCCCCTTCCTTTTTCTCCCACACACTCGCCTGTAAAAAAGATTAAAAAGATTAAATCACTGTGCTTCATTTAGCATAATATGTTCAGACATTGCAGTGCTCAAGACTTTCTTTCCTCTGGTAAATATTCGAACGGAGGGCAGCTGAAATGAGCAGAGCATTTGATACCTGTGGCAAAGCAGTAATTGAATCTGTTCACGTAACATTTCTCTTCGGGGGGGGTGTGACTCATCCACAACAACAATAAGGCTACGAACTACTTAACTAGTGATGGTGGCAGCAGTGGTGTCGACAGTGTAATTTGTGTTCTTCCACTTAAGAAAAATGTGGATGTCTTTGATTTGACAAGCAATCAAAACAAAGACATTTGGAAATTTTGATGTCTGCACATCCCACAAATATTACAAGTTTGAGTATGTAAAGTACAGTAGAAGAAAAGTAGACCCTGAATAACAAGACAACTAAGGAGACATATCAACTACGGTATCCCATTAATTTAATCTGAGGGTCAATCAATTCAATATATCACTGTTGTTGATACATGCCAGTAATCTATTCATAAAATATCCTGTAGAATGTCAGAAAATAGTGTGAAAAATACCCAAGGGCCAAAAGAGACATTTTTAAAGTGTCTGTATTGCCCAATCAACAAATTAGAACTCAACAAATATGCTAATTACAATGATGCAAAAAAGAAAAGAAAAAAATAATCATATTTGCTAGCTGGAAACGATACATATTTTTTTCCTTGACAACTGACTTCAAGTTACTGAAATAAAAAAATAAAAAGACAATATTTTTCCTGTCACCCAACTTCATCACTAATTGTTTATATTTCAGCACCAATCAGATATGTAGATAGATAGATAGATAGATAGATAATTCTTTATTAGTCCAGCAGTGGGGAAATTGCAGGATTACAGCAGCAAGAGGTAGTAGTAAAATAAGAAGCAAGTAATACATATAACAGTAAAACAGTAATACAAAAACAGTAAAAAATAAATAATCACAATGGCACTATTATATATATACAGACAGAATAAACAAGTATGTAAAAATGTATTAGATAGATAGATGTTTAACTTTATTCATCCCCAAAGGGAAATTTGTTTGTGGCAGCAGCTAGCAAGTTACATAGAAGACACACAAATATTACCGGTAGGTATGATTAAGTGATTAAACAGCTGTCAGCTCATCACAGCCCATTTAAAATGCTCTTTGTTGACACCACAATGATTTGCAGCCTGTCCACCATATTTAAGTTTACTCGCCATAATTTAAGACGCTAGTTTCCATTAAGTTTACCTGTAAATACAGGTGTTAAGCAGTCCCTGGATTGATGTGATGATCGATTACCATGAGTGAGAAACACAGATCTACAATAAACAGGCAGCTTGTGTTTGAACTGATTTCAGCTACCACAGATTTTGTATCTATATATTGAAATGGCCCCACCCCTTTATCAATCACGTCAGACGGTATACATGCATTAACAGAGACATGATCAGCGCAACAAAGCCTGGTGACAGTCAACTGTTTTCAGATGCATTTTAACCATTGTCAGCAACTTTGTTTACTCAAACCCATACAAGCCACGAGCCATGACCTGCACCAGCTGAGCAGTCAAGCAGCGTTTAGAGCACAATAACACTGACGTGACGAGGTGGTTTGGTGGATATTATGTTCCGGGATCTGCGGTCTACCCAATCTGACATGGCAGGGGTTATCGACAAGACAGCATATCACTGGCACAGCTAGATGCATCGCGGAAGATTGCTGCTGGGTGCATGCTAACATTGATGCTAAACCACAGCTAGCCTGTTAGCTTCCAGCAGCTAGCGTTGAGACTTACGTCTCGTCAAAACATCCAAAAAATAAAAGGCTGCCGATTAAATGCGAGCCGAGGCGGGCAAGGGGGAGACGCATCCTCCCGTGACACAACGGCTGCAACTAGAAAACAAAGAAAAAATTCCTCCACCCGCTGCGTTTTCGCCATTATAACGCTGAAAATCATGCACGCGAAAAAGGGCTTCTAATGTTAACTAAACAAACGTGCACGGTCGCAGCGCGTGCGTCTCAGGCTCCTGCATTTTGCTCACAAAACCCCTGGTGAAAAACTAGCTCGCGCGGGAACCAGCTCCGCTCACTCACCCCCTTGGCGGCGGCGGTTTGCTCCCATCCCCGTCGCTGTCGAGGGTCGGTGGCTCCCGGTAGTCAAAAGGCGACCGTACATTCTCCGCCATTAGGACTCCCTTCCCTACCTCTCGCGCTCCGGTAGATTGCCCAACGCGCATGTGCACAACATCCTTTGGGGTTCTAATGGTAAAATGGGGTGCATCCACCTCTGAGGAGGATACAGACCTTCAACCTCAAGATTCACATTTAGTGGATGCGTTGATTGAAAATATAGTCATTGCGGCTCTTCGATAGCTTAACGTTGTGGAAGTGCAGTCAAATCAATGGCTTGGAATCAATTAGACCTGTTACAGATTGAAGGGAAGCCTACATTGGCACATTGATGATCTGTCTGGAGTCCTGGAGACACAAGGCCCTCTTACATACTGGACACTGATTGACTTTTCTTGATTTCACGAGAATTGCTTACAAACGTGATCATAAAATGATGACATATTTCAGAAGTGCACCACAAAAAAAAAAACTTCATCATGAATAAAAGTAATGTATTATAATTCCTACTCAAGTAAAAGTACATAAGAATGATCAACAAAATGTACTTGAACATATTCTGCAGGAAAAAAAATCCCCTGCAACTAATACATTCTTATATATAACATGATTAGATTGTTATTTATTAAATCATCAACGTGTGATAGGTTCGGGTGGAGCTATTTATACACTATATACAGCTTCAGGTAGTTTTAGTCCAGTGCCTCCCAACCTAATGGGTCCAGGTGTTGTTTTCTATCTTATGTTTTTGCAAAGTCTTCATCTGAAAAGCAACTAGTTATTAAAGCTGTCAAATCAATATTGGGGAGTTAAAACGAACAAAAAAACATTTCCCTCTGACTTTTGGTGGAGTACAAATATAAAGTAGCATAAAATGGAAATACACAACTACAGTACCAGTGCCTCAAAAGTAAGTAAGTAAACTCCTTGTGTAAATGTACTTAGTTACTTTTCACCAGTGTGTGAATAGGATTAAATACAATGGATATCCCTATACTTATATCTCTGATTGTGGCTGACAGTAGTTTTTGCACAACTTCAATACCTCAAAAGTGTAGGGTTTCAATAAGAGAAGAAAATAAATACATATTTCGTAAAGCTTTATTTGTGTCAGTAATTTTCTAAAAATGTAGGAAGAAGTTTCCTGGAAATACACATTTTATTTAGTTGTAATTATAGGGAACGTAGACATTTAAAATAACTGTTCAATTTAAACCCAATCAATTATTAATTTAATTTATTATAGAAAACAATTTATTAATAGTTGCATGCTTCCACTAGAATAATCTCTAGGCTATGCTCACCATTATCTATAATTACCTAATTATGAGTTTATTAGCTCAACCACACACATATATATATATATACACACACACATATACACACATATATACTGTATATATGTTGAATTGTATAGCTCCTAAGAATTTTGATGAAATTATCAGGAAATTAGGGACATCTACAATTCAGTGTTAGCAAAAAGTAAAAAATAAATAAATAAAGAAAAAAGAAAAGGTGGATTTCACAACTATTATTGCTATTGTTGATATCATTACACAGCAGAAGGTTGTAAGACACATTTGGAAAGTAGAGCCAAGGTGAAGAAGAAGTGTTAAGAGTGGGTTTTAATCGTCAATGCACATCCAGTTATTCATCACAGAGATAAAAGAAAAGCATGGCATTAGGAAATACCATTCCAACAAGCCTGGAAGTCGCAGCTCATTCAATCAGCAAGGTTAGGCTGCGTCAGGCATTGAACACTACAGTGAAGTTGTTGTGTTGCAGAGTGTTTGATACATTTGGCTACAGACAGTACAATCCTACCGGTAACTATTAGTTTAATACAGTATGTCTTAAACATTTGTTTCACCTCCCAAAGAAGGGTATGACAGAAAAGATTTGAGAACCACTGGTGAACAGTGTAGCAGCATATTCAAGTATAACGTCAGGAGATAACTTGGTGACCAGAGCAGCAAACATTACACTTGATCATCACAGAACCAAAATCAATACAAGCATTTGAAGTTTGATATGGAGTTAGCCAGATTAGATAGGTTAATAAGGTGGGACATGAAAAGCTACATGACCTTTTAAAAATAGCAAATGGCTACAGATTCAGCTGCACATCAGTCACAGTTTATCAGTCATGTATTTTTGGCTACATTCTAGCAGTTAATACATTTTCTAGTGTTAGGAACAGCAGACAGTTAGTCATGACAACTAAATCCAGTTAAATAAAATAAATAAGACACTATACAAAAATAATTATGTTTAAACAGTCAAACTGGCCACTTCACAAACCAAACCAAACTTTACACCATTAAAAGTCAGCACTCACTTCCTTGTCAAAGTAAATAGCAACTGTGGCAAACTAGAGGTCATTTCAGCACTTTCTGTGGAAATACCAACGTCTGGGAAAAGCTGTCTACAGGGCTTTGTTAAAGGAGATTAGTTGAGATTTTAGTTAAGCAGTACAATTTTTAACCTCTAGTTTTCCCATTTGGAATACATCAAAGGGGTAGCTGGCTGTTAGTGTTGAGTTCATTCATTCATAGATGTTGTTGGATTGAAACTAAGAAAAATCAGACGTCTTCTGTTCCTTCCCTCTCCGTGTGCAATACGTGGAGGGTCTGCGCAGCATGGTCAGCCCAGTGGACGAGCTCCAGCAGCACCCGATAGGTCCACATTTTGAGCCCAAAAACTCCACCAGGACCATCGGTTTCCTACACAGAAGAAAGCAACTTAACAGCCACTGCCTTTTACCATACCAAGATACAGTAAAGATTGATAAGAAAAGATGTTTCAGGGATCGATAGGCTGAAGTAAAACACTGTTTATGTTAAGGTCACGCTTCAACTTCCAAAAGTGAATAAGTCTAAACCTGTAAAAATAGATTTTTGAGCAACATTATCATTCATTTGTAGTTCTGTTTATGTTTACCTGGCAAATGCAAGTCTGATATTCACATTTAGCTGCTAAATTCTCCACTTTGTCCGCCAGCTAGTTGCTAACTTTGTCTGCCTGCTGTTTGGTGCTGAAAATAGTAAAGTTGCAAATCAAAACAATGAGTTGAAAGATGCTAAAATGATCAGCAGAGTTGAGGGACCCGCGGGGTTGGGTGATGATTCCTTTTGGATTCTTCACTATGAGCGACACCTTTCACATTAAATATTTAATCCATCGTTAATAATCAAAATATTGATTGTTGCAGCTTTAAACTCAATCTAAAGATTATCATGGATATCTAAGCGATTAAATCCTGGATTTTAATCTTTGTTCCCAACATTAGTCAATCACATAAGAGGTATCATTAATATAATACAGGGTTTAGTCACACCCTTGCTGTAGCGTTTTACATTGAACTGTTGTGTTATTAGGACAGGGCTGAGGGCTGGACGCTTGGAAATACCCTCCTGTGGTGGCTATTCAGCATTGAATGTTGCTAAACAGATTTGATGTAGATCAGCTAATTATTGTCATTATATCATAATAAATGCATATATGCAACTCATGTGGGAGACAATGCTGAATTTCATGGAGCAGGGTTCCTTGGACACCTGTATGATGACAGAGTAAGGGCATTTTTGCTCCTGTTATTCCAGTAAAAAGAAGTAAGAAATTATGCAATACTTTGTTTCGTACAGTTAAAAGTATATATCTTTAAATGTGAAGCACAAGTCGGAGTTGGATGTTCACATTCGAAAGGTTTAAATTAGCCAGTTATTTTGAGAAAGCTTGGGAGAAAGTTTAGTTTTCTTTCTTCTGCTGACCTTATTTGAAAATGTTCACAAAAATATGGTACTTAAAAATATACCAACCTACATTATATTTTTGTGTGTGCATGTCTATAGAAATACAAACTTAACTACAACAAATACCGTACCTCATTACACTGGTGGTCCGGGGTGACTTCCAGGGTCATGCTCTCGGTCTCAGCCAGACCTTTGGTGCTGCAGAGCAAGTGCTCCAGCCGGAGTCGAACGTTCTTCCTCATGGTCTCATAGTCGCCCTCCAGCTCACCCCATTCCTCCTCTTCCTTCAGGATGACACAGTGGATCAGCCCCAGGCACTGCCGCAGAGCTGAATGCAGCAACTGCACCTGCTGCTCCACGCTCGGCTCCTCGGAGTCTGGGGAAAGGGACACAATGCGTCCTGCGTCAGGGGTGTGGTCCGACAAGAAGGTCTCCTTCTCTTTCTGAAAGGACAAGATATTGGTTTCAACTTGACGAGGAGTGCAAAGCAAACATAGATGCGAGGTGCTTTTTGGCCTTTGCGCCTCACATTTTTATTTTAGCTCAATTACACATTTAACACTAAACGACAGCCATATCGATCAATTAAAATGTCTTCTAAAGGCAGGATGAGGCACAGAAGCATGACAGATGGGGAAAAAAATCCAATACACTCTATCCATTAGGTACCCCAGGGGAAATGGAGGTGGTGGTGGCTTTTAGTAGGGTTACACTGCATCCCTTTCAAGAATACACACGTGTATACTGGTTAATGCTAATGCGCACACACGCACAAACAGTAAAAAGTAAAACACATCACTCAAATGCGACAGGTAGCTTAGCTGGCAGCTGTCTCCGTACAATAACATGCTCGCATTAGAGTAAGCCACACGTTACGAGGTAAACAGAACCAGTGCGTACGCGGGTAACTCACGTAGAGCTGGAGCAGACGACCACATTCGTAGTGCAGTAGCCGGGCAAGAGCCACCGCTCTCCCGGTCTGCGACGGGCCAGGCACCGGTGTGTCCGGCGCAGTCAGCTGCTGCTGCTCCTCCTGCTCTGCCATTTGCACTCCAGCTCCCGTTTATATGATAGCGAGCTGGATGAAGCGCGAGCAGAGGAACGAGCGCTCACGTCGTCAAGTGTTGGCACCGAAACTACTTGGGGACGCAGGGAAACCTTTTTTTTTTTAAATTTTTTGGGGGAGGTGGGGGTACTTTAGCGGTTTGAACAGGGACCGCAAATTGTCCCAGCGAGTGTCAATGAAGCGTGTTTATGTCCCGTTCATGTTGGCGTGCACGCAAAAGGAAAGGGGATTTAATTGGTTCCGCAAGGCACACGGGGCGTTTTTAGAGGGACGTACTGCCTCCCCCTGAAAAACGTCACCATGTGGCCCATCCATCCCTTCCACACACAATAAAACACTGGGGTTTCGTGGTCACTGTCAGATAATGTGGAGAAAAAACGCCATACAAATATATTTTCTGAGCAATTCAATATCCAAAATGTACACACATACACTAACTATTTCCTTCTCAAGGGATCAGGAAGCAGACACTTTATCTTTCTTCCTTATTACAAGATTCATTTCTGATATTTTTTTTTTTACAGTTTACACAATACAAAATGTAATCAATGTAATATTTTGCAAAACACAATTTCCATAATACAAAATGAACTGTAAACATCAAGAGAGCTCTTATCAATGGATAATTTAGTCTGGTTATTATATATATTTTTTTATATTTTGTAAAGACAATACCCTGACCATTATTAAAAATAACGTGGGATTAAAAAATAAATATAGAAATTCTCTTTTCTTACTAAAAGTTTTAATTAATGGGTATACTAAAGACTTTTCATTAGGTGTATTCATTAGGATTCAAGATTGGCATCAGTTGGTAGATCAATTACAAAATGTTGTTTCCATATGTGCTTTAATGCTGTTTTTCATTCAAATGTTGACAGAAATTATAGTAATTTGGCTAAATCAGACAAAATCATATTGAAATCCGTTTTGTTCCTTTTACATAAATCAACTATAATTGTCTTGTCTTATTTCAAGGATGTGTCAAGAATAAAAAGACAAAAACTTCAGAACACAGTTTTCTTTATTATTATCCACCTGAACACATTTTCTAATAAATTAAGATCATAAGATTACGAGTGTTCAGTAGTAGTGGCAGTGCACAGAGGTATATTGTATTTTCTAAGATTGCTTCAAAAGAAAATGTATGAAAAAACACTATTTCCATCCTAATAGTGCTGCCTGCATAGTCTTAACTGAGAACAAATATTACGGCAACAATCTGTAACAAATTAAATCAGATGATTCAGTTCAATTTGGAAGGGAAGTGACAATTTAGGTCCAGGAAAGTGAATACAAAGGAAGGCATTCTAGATCTTTTCTTTAGAAAATGAGGTTATGGGCCTTTTTCACAAAAGACATAATAACATGTTGTATAGGATGCTGGCTCAATGTCATGACCGACTGGGACACTTAAATAGAACGGAGCCATCAATAATATTAGTAACACTTGTGCTTTTCCCACTATAATATGTCAAAATGTCTGCTGTGAAAGAAAAGAACTCGCCTCATCTCAAGGAATTTCAAAATGTTATAATATTAAGTTATTATAGATTTTGTCTGTGATTTCTGTTCGGCAAATCCTTTGTGGAAAGGCCCAGAGTAAAAATGTATTTATTTTTCCTATTTATTTCATTGTAATCTTACAATAAAGATTATTTTACTTCAAGAACCTCATTTGGTTTTAGTTGTTGCTCACAGTTAATTTATTCTGTATGTTTTAGTTAACTAAAGCTACTAGAGTTGACCAAAGTATGTCAATTATACTCATTCCTTCACATATGGACATGAGGGATGGAGATATATATATATATATATATGTATATATATATATATCCCCGTTACTTCCTTGTACAATATGTACTATCATCTTGCAACTGTTTTTTAAACATACACACATATAAACACAAGTCACAAAATCAAAATATTCAGTAAGTGGTAAAAGAAGTGTATGTAATCTATAATATAATAAATCATACTCCCTGATATAAGTAGCTCTCTGTCGCTATGTACTTTGTATAACTACTGTGTTACACTCCATGGAGATAAAGTGTATGATTTCAAATATTTAGAATGTCAGCTTCAACTTTTGACAGGTCCTTCAGTCTTTTGTTCCTTTCTTAAATCAAAACTTGCCTGTGCATAAAGTTCATGTTAAGATCATTTTGTGGCCTTTTTTGTTGTTGTTTAGATTAAACTGTCTCCGTGAACCTCAGCACACTGTAAAAGAATCTGTCTCCCTCGTTCCCTCTCCCATACAATCCCCTCATCCTCCTTCCGTCTTTCCTCGTTACCCTCCCACATCATTTCCCCGACATCGTGATGACCGCCACCCACCACCACCCTGTCCCACAGCTCACCCTCCCCTGGTAACTGTTCATCCTCATCAGTCTCCCTGCCCCACTGCAAAGCCTGCTGGGAAGCCAGGGAGGCTGTGGAGGCCAGTGTGGTGACGGAGCTCAGGGTGAGGAGGGTGCTCTGAGGGTCCGTAATGGTCATGGACGCGACGGTGCTGGCCGGAAGGGTAGAGAGCTGGATGAGCTGGGGGTGGCTGACGCTGGAGAAGTTAGGAGTAGCAGCCGTGAGGTGCAGCAAGGTGGGGGCTTGATTGTGCGTGGGCAGTTGGAGAAACTGACCCTGAGATACATCTATCCGAGTCTGTGGGGCGAGCGGGCGCCCCACCTGCTGTAGTGGAATGAGCACTACTTCCTGATTCTCCTGGCTGAGAGAGGGTTGGTTGGGCTGGTTGAGCTCTGAGACAGTCTTTGGAGTCGGGGCGAGCACTTGGACAGTCTCTGGCATCAGGGTGGAACTGCTTATTACTGAGCCCCCATTAGCTGCCAGGGCTTCAGCTATGAGCACCTCGGGGTGGCTCTTGGCCTTGTGTGCAACAACAGAGTCCTTTTTCTCAAACTTTTTACCACAAATGGAGCAAAAGAACTGGTAGGTGGATTCTGCATCGTGCTTCTTCATGTGCCAGTTTAAGGAGGCCTTCTGACGGCAGGTGAAGCCGCAGATCTCACACCTGCCACAGGGTGGAGACAAAGACCAGGTTATCGTCTGAACGGACTTGATGCTCGAGTCTCATTTGTGTCAAAATCAGTAGAAACATCAAAGTATTTAGATCTTTTGTATTACACTGTAGACTTTGGGATGATTATTATTCATACATTAATATTAAGTTTTCAAAATGGTATTGTAATTAATTAATAAATAATGTTATATTGCCGAGATGGAGCGGATTCCAGATATTTTTTACACTATATTTTTACATAATCGATTTTTACAATCTTTATCTGCAAAGTAACTTGTACTTTATACATTTAGTGGAGTAGAAGTAATACATAACTAAACTAAAATACTCAAGTAAAGTACAAGTACCTGAGAACTGTATTTTAGTTCAAAAATATATATATAAAAAAATGACAGACTGATAAAAAAAAATGCTGCATAAAAAAATTAAAACTGACAAACTCATCAATAGGTACATTTAAGAAAGTTGTTTGTAAAAATGGATTACAATCAATTTTTTTATTTCATATCCTGATGTACTATTATACACTATAAACTGTATGTATTATATTGTTAATTCTGTGAACTGAACAGGATTCAAGTAAGTGAGCTCCACTTAGCTTGGATAAACAGTCAGGGACAATGAGAACTGAAGATAATATGTATTATGGGGTTATTCTAAATGGTTGATTTCTACATAAATAAATAAAACTGAACTGAAATAATGTGCTTTCTTACTTGTAATAATGGACACAAGCCAGACTTAAAGTTCTTCCTGGCCCACAGCACACATCGTGACATGACATTCCAAAGTTTGCTACTCACTGGATTGGTTTTTCTCCTGTGTGAATCATTCTGTGCACAGCCAGGTTATGGGAGCTCTTGAAGGCACGAGCACAATACTCACAGATGTAGTCCCTTTGATCTGAAATACAGATGAAAAGCAGAATAAATAAACTGCATGACAGGAGAGACACAGAAAATGGAACGTTTCCAATTACCACTATGGCATTTCAAGCGGCTCAACAATGATATCACTATTTTAATAATCAAATAAACACAAGGTATGTAATACTGCGTGAATAAACATTTGTGCCTTAACATCACCTGTATGATGTTTTGCATGGCGCAACAGCTGCTTCTGCAGTCGAAACAATCGCCCACATGACGGGTGATCACACACATACTTCTTTTTAAGCAAGTGTTGGTATTTGATATGGTGCTGAAATAAAGAAATGAGAGAAAAAGAAGAAATATTACACCTAACAAGGTCACAGATCTAAAACAGTATGTAAACATGCAGGACACCAATGTGACTTCTATGGGGAAAATAATATTGTTGCTTGTGCTTTTAAAAATAGTTGGGGCTATCATGGTTACGGTTGACAGGATGGCAAACCTGTAGGTAACGCGGGTGAGCCAAGACAGTACCACAGCCCTCAATTTCACAGCGGACGTATTGCACAGGGGGCTTTTTCCTATGGAGACAGAAAAAAGGGAAATTGTATAATAATCATACTTGATACAAATACTACCATGATTATTACAACTATCACTGGTACCTTTGTTTTGGCAGCCGAGGGACTTTGTCATCTTTTTGTTGTCTACCTCTCCTAGAAGGAAAACAGAACTTGAAATGTTGACCAATACTTTAATCCTTCTTCCCAAACTTCCAATAGGATCATACCTATATTGTTAAGTTCCTTAATGATGCAATGAGCAAACATGTTGTCAGTAAGCAGGCTGTCAGACATTGGTGAGGGTGTGTAGCTTCAGGTAACAATGAGATGTGAAATAAACTTATTGTCGGTGGGTTCAGCAATCAGTCCTTCTGTGCCTTCCTTTAACTAATCATCAATTCATATTTTGCTTACTTCCTGGGTGGCTCTGCGTTATTATTATCCACTCCATCTTCACTCTGAACAACAATCTCTGTTGATTCTTCCTTTTTAATGTTGTTTTCTTCCTCTTCTTTCTTGACTTCCTTTTGTTTTAAAGTTGTATTCCGCCTTGATTTTCCCCTACGGAAATAAGAGATAAAGCTTAATTTACAATTGAAACTAACATTTTAACAGACATAATGTTTGTATATAAAGTAACAGTCAGGACTAATACTCATTGTGGAAAGGCAGTGAGCTCAGCATACGTCTTTGTCTCGGGTTTATAGATGAGGTCATTTGGGTCATCTCTGAAAGGAGGGTCCTCGTCAAGAGCTGCATCTGGATCTGCAATGCTAATATCGACATCCACACCACACTGGCCACAATTAAATACACATTGGCAAATCAAAACATGAGATCCTACATTTTCTCTGTTGCTCATTCAATAAGATGTATACCACTCACTTGTCATTGCTTCCTTTTACAGAACCTGTTTCCTCTCCTGGAAAACAGAGATAATGAATATGTTATTTCATTTTCAGACGATTTTTGTTGTTTGTAGGCTAATAGTCATGAACTATGTAAAAAAAGAATGCAAGTGGTCTTTGTCTTACCGGCCTCCATCTCTGCTTCAGGTTTGCATGCTGTTGCTGGTGTGGTGCAAGAGGCTTGGGTTGGAGGTCTTCCTTTGCCTTCTCTAGATTTGGACAGCTTTGATCCAAGAGTGGTTTTGGATGCTGAGGAGGTCAGCGTACCCAGGCATTAGTGACAGGTGTAGTAATACACAACAAAAACAAAATGCCTACAAATAGATGAAAAGGACTTGTGTGTCTTTTTTTTTTTTATTACCATTTTTGGCTGTGGATTTCTTTGTTGCAGATCTGTGTGAGAGAGAGAGTCTACAGTAAATAAAAGACAGGTGCAAATAAATAAATAAAAATCTGTAGTGTACCTTGGAATATACACAGTATGATATAACTCAACTGCCCTGGAAACAACAGGATAACATGAGCACAGACAGGACACCACGTGCATTTAACTAATTTGTTTTGGTTTCAACATCTGGTAAACCTATAGCTTTAAGAACCCCCATAGCACACTTCCTACAATTACAGCCCTAAGCCTCCTTGCAGTGCAACCTCACTAGTACCGCTAACTAGCCTCTGAGCGTGATAAGTAACGTTAGTTTGTTGCAATAGTACTAGTGTACTGCAACGTATTTGACGTGCAGTTGTGCAGGCACTTACTGTGTGTTTTTGGAGCATGATCCCACAGGTCTCCCACGTCCACGGTGCATGCTCTTAACGCTAGGTGTTTGGCTGTACGTGGCATTCTTGTAACTATTAACGTTAGTCCTGCCAGCACCAACTGCCCTGGCTCGCAAAACTCGAACACCCGACCCAGAGTCACCGGCGTCGGGGGAGGTCACTGTGATTTTCACGAGCCTTTTGCTTCCCCTTCTCCCGCTTGGCGGTTCAGTCGAGACCGAGGATGGTTTGGCGGCCTCCGTTGAGTCTCCGATTATCTCAATCCCAGGAAGAATACCTGAAACCTCGTCTTCCTCCGAGTCCATGCTGCTCATATTTAACTGATATGATCCGTAACGACCTTTGTAATTAACGTTAGTTGACTTAACGCCAATTATGAACATAGAACATGAAATAACAACCTAACATTGAAGGCCCTTTTGGGACCAAGTTATGTTAGCTCGGTCAAGAGTAAAGGTAATGTTAAGTCACTACGCAAGCATTTCAATAACTCACTTATTAATAAAACAAAGTTAACGTTGCAAGATAATTTAATTTTACAAACATTCAACATTATCTACTTCTTAAAGCTATAGCAAACCTCATATTTCTTAAACCGAGTATAGGCCCGTTTGGGATGCGTCTCCTTTAAGAGCAGCAGCGGCAGTAGCGGGGATATGCGAAAACATTATGTTTGGACTCACGGGTTTCCATACTAATTGAAAAGGTGATTATGGGAAATGTAGTTCAAATGTACAACTCATGGATCCGTGCATTTAGGTCTTCTGTTTATGCAATTGAGCTTAACCTGTTACAATATATATATATATATATATATATATATATATATATATATATATATATATATATATATATATATATATATATATATTTATATATATATATATGTTATTTTGGTCCCATAACTAATTCATGTAATTAGACTATTTAGAAACATATATTTTGTATTTTATCAGTCTCTTTCCTTTAATAGCACACATTTGATGGTTTGCTACTAATAATGTATAGCCCAATTGCCTCTTACATTGGACAAATAACCAATCGAAAACCATTAAATCCATACAATTAAATCCATAAATTGTATCTAAACAGACGAATAACAACTTTCCCATATTGTATAATGTAAGATCCATGCAAGATGTGAGGTGAATGATGTTGAAAGGTCAGTGAGATTTTTAGATTCTACAACTGTGAACTTTATATTCCTTTTCAACTCATTTGAATACCTTTTTCTGCAAGGTCAAGTCGGTTCAGGATGCTCTGTACAAGTTGTGTTTTATTTACTATTTAAATTAAAATGTTTGATGTTTTGTGTAGGTGTTTCTTGGCAAGTAGACAAATACTACTGAGTGTTGATGTTGATGTTCAGAGGAACAATGTTGGCTGGCTGTTTTTGAATAGGAATTACATTAAATGTGTTTCCATTCACCTGTTGTATGCATATTTACACAGTATCAATAGAACGCTGCAGAAATTAGTCCTGCAATCCGAAAATGAGTTCACATGTTTGCTCTTCTGGTTCCCTTGTCTCTTTTTTGTTTATTAAGTTTGAATGTTTTTTTAATAGGTTTTTGGTTAGATGCCCAAAAGAAAGTCGGTGGATAACACGCTGAAGAGAATTTAACATTCTGTTCTACAATATAAAATAAGTCAGTAAATACCCCTTTGCTTACAAGTGGCTAAATGAGACTACAAAATGTCATCACGCCGACTAGTCTGCCTTTACAGCCTTGTTGCGTATAATCTTGTTGAATTCAAATGGCAATGTAAATCCAATGGAAAATTCCTTGTCTTTTTGTCGCAGGAACCAGTGTGATGCTAACATCTGGGGTTGGCCTCCCAAATACATCAACCGGCAAAAAATACGTCATCACTGAAGCGCTCTATTGATACAGCATGTTTTTTAATGACTTTTCATGAGTTGGAGTTAAAAGCAAGCAGAATCAAAGCAATACAGTAGATTGATTCTGACAACACATATATGTAACACAGTTTAAAGTGTGTGGGGTTTCTTGAAAGAATAAGCACTTTATAATAAATGTAATATTTCCCTCATGCCATGAATATTAGTATCAAGGTTACCTTAGCACAACAATCAAACATATTTAGGCTTGGTGTAAAAAAAAAAAAAGGTACAAAGGCAGAAACTGAAAAAAACATTACTCGGAAGGAAAGATTGAGGGTGTATCTAATTACCTGTAGGTTTAGGAATACAATCGACAGCACATCATCTCATAGATTTTCCAAATTCCCTAAGTAGAGTACACACAGACTCAAACTCGTGGGCATAATAATGCAAGGCATCTAGAACATGGTGTTGTAGATACGGTCTCTGGCTACAAATGTCTTGAATGTGCTTCCTTTTGTCATTTCTTTATTATCAGATAAGCTTGCTGTTCATGAATGACCATCACCTGCCACCATGAACATTTTATTCTTTCTAAGCCTACTGGCAGGTGCGTCAGGTTGCATTGCATCAACTGTTCCATGACATGTCTATCTCTAGTCTATTTATAGCGAAACCGACAACCTTAAAAACTTTAAACTGTATAAATGGCTTTTATTGTCACATTAATCTATCAAGCCTTGAATCCAGCTCTCATTATTTTAAATTATCTTTTCACTTTTGCGTGGATGATACCACCTATTTTTTTTAATTTATTGTTAATTAATTTAAATGAAACCTGCCTTTTCTGCTCACACAGCTCTCTGCCCCCCTCATGTCTGGACCACAGACTCTACTGAAGTTCATGAGGTCAGTAAACTTTCAAGACCTCTGCCATTCATGGCACAAACTAAATAATTGGACAAACAAACAACTCCACCCATGGACTCAAATACATTGACTTCAACTGTGTTAACAACATCTAGCTCCAACAGTAAAACGTAAACTGTAGGAGCTTCAATAATGTAAAATGTAACTGGAGTGGACATTGTTGGGCTGTCTTGGCTGACACGCCTCTTCAGTGTAGCATGGGGGTCGGGAACAGATTTTTGTGGGGGGTGCTGCGGGAGTATGGGGTGCCGGACCCGTTGGCACGGGCTATCCGGTCTCTGTACGCCTGCAGTAGGAGCTGTGTTCGTATCCTTGGTAGTAAGTCAGGTGCTCTGCCGGAAACCGGTGGATTGCTCCCTCCAGGTGGGGACAAACTACCTACTCCAAGCGAAGGAGTTCAAGTATCTCGGGGTCTTGTTCACGAGTGAGGGTAAGGTGGAGCGGGAGATCGACAGGCGGATCGGTGCGGCTGCAGCAGTAAAACAGGCACTGTACCGGTCCGTCTTGGTGAAGAGGGAGCTGAGCCGGAAGGCAAAGCTCTCCATTTACTGGTCGGTCTACGTTCCAACCCTCACCTATGGTCACGAACTCTGGGTCGTGACCGAAAGAACGAGGTCTCGGATACAAGCGGCCAAAATTAGCTTCCTCCGTAGGGTGGCCGGGCTCAGCCTTAGAGATAGGGTAAGGAGCTCGGACATCAGGGGGGAGCTTGGAGTCGAGTCGCTGCTCCTTCATGTCGAAAGGAGTCAGCTGAGGTGGTTCGGGCATTTAATCAGGATGCCTCATGGACGCCTCCCATTAGAGGTTTTCCAGGCACGTCCAACTGGTAGGAGACCCTGGGGAAGACCGAGGACACGCTGGAGGGATTATATCTCCCGGCTGGCCTTGGAACGCCTCGGGATCCCCCAGAATGAGCTGGAAAGTGTTGCGGGTGAGAGGGAGGCCTGGGTCGTCCTGCTGAACCTGCTGCCACCGTGACCCGACCCCGGATAAGCGGCTGATAATGGATGGATGGATGGTAACTGGAGTCAAAGGAACGAAGGGAAGTCTAAGTCAAAATATAGCCGCTGCCAATGAAACTAATACTGTTTCTAATGTTACACCTGTGACTGGTCTCCATGAACCTGCCTCAACCAGTACATCATCTGGCGCTTCCACTTTGGTGCGTAATAAGACTGATGAACTCCTCATTAGAAAAAGTGACTGCAGCACAGATTCATACGGACTCCACTCTTTCAGCCTCGACTACAGCTAAGTCCAGCAAAGCTTTGACAACACCTGAATTTAGTTCACCTTTATCAAAGTCAACCGGGATGGATACAATGGTATCTCCCACATCTATAACCCTGGAAAATACCCAGACTGTTAACATACCTATACACATTGCTGTGATGGCTATGGCAGCCACTCCTAAGGCCACAGACGTCACAAATCACAGCATGCCAACCAGCATCCCACAGTTATCACAAACTGATCCTATCGTAACACCTACACGGAAATTACAAACACATCAGATACAGTGCAGTCAAATTTAACTTCTGACATATTTAACAACATATCTGGGATGATGTCATCTCCAAATTCATCAGCTTTGATTAATTTGAAAGCCATGAATTCTACTTTGAGCCCTTCTGAAACATCCGTAACCTCTGCATCCACTACTCCAAAAAAAAGCCACAAGCCCAAATCAACAAAACGTCAGCCCTAAACTTCAGAACAACATTACAAACAAGTTTTCCTGAACAAAAAACATTATTGACAACCACATTGACACAAATCAGAGCTGTATCAACACAATCAACGGCTCCAGCAAAAAGGACAGCATCTATGTTGACAGAATTGGCTCTATCACAAACATCAACATTTGAATCAATAGTAGTACCCCCAATGGATGGTAGTACAGGGTCAATTACAGCAACTACGGAAAAAGCATTCACCCCAACAACAGAAACTACAACATCCACAACAAAAGAAGAAATGCCAACACAAACATTCATTTTAATAATGCAGTCAACAAACAACAGTATACCTTCTACATCCCAATCAGTAACCACACTGATAAAAACGACACCATCCATAGAAACAGCATTTGGTCAAATAACAGCAAAACAAGCCACAGTTCATACACCACAATCAACAGAAAAAAATCTGACGGATGTTGCAACAATTCCCAATTCAACACCAACTCACAGCATGTCATTTACAATAGAGTCAACAACTCGAAAAACACAGAATCCACAAAATCAACACCTAACATAAAAACTACAAGATCCGTGGAAACTACGTTCACAACTACGTCCACAAAATCTATTCCATTCACAATATAATCATCAACAAGACCAACACAAATTACAGTTGTAACCACAAAATCAGCAACTTCAGCAGAAGCTGCACTATCTGGAACATCCAAATCAGTGACTTCATAAACAAAAGCAACATTAACAACAGAGCAACTCACAGCAGCAAAACAAACTGAGAAGTCGACTGCAATTCACAGCCTATCTACACATAATGCATCAGTGATTTCAATCACACAAAGTACACCACCTATGGACACAGCAATTACAACACAAACTAGAGCAACTGTGGAAACAGTGTCCACAACTACATCAATAGGCACCCCTGCTTCACAACTGACAAGTGTCTCATTTAACCCCAGTATAGCACCATACAGCACCGCATCTACAAACCCAACACTCCTACTATCCTACACAACAGCAGAATCAGTACATTCACTTCAGACCGACAAGACTACAAATGTCGGAGGAACCTTGATGTCTGTATCAACAGGTGGGACACCTAGCCAAAGTCTAGGAATTACTATTGATAAAAGCAACTCTTTAACGGTTACGCCAACAAACATGTCAACTGCTGTCCCGGGAAATGTGCCATTGAGCAACATGCCGTCACCTGTCACAGTTGTTAGTGAGTCGGGTGATGTGGTTAAACCACATCACCCGACTCACTAACAACTGTGACAGTTATGACAGACGTTGCCACAGACTCCAGCAGAGTACAACTCCTCTGGTTGCAAAAATAAGTCAGATTGTATAGAAGTCTATAAATGATACTACTGCTCACTTGATTTTGTTCCTCACTAAACATGTATAAACAGTTTATAGTCTCAATTGCAAGTTCCAAGTTCAATATAGCATGAGTACATTATGGTCCCATTTAGAGTAAAATAGACTATGAAGCAGGGTATGCTTTATAGTGCTATAACTTGTGACTGACAGATCGATACCAGGGCGTATTCTAGTCTGGGAGTTGTCTAGAATTTTGTCTTTCACAATGTGTTTGAGTTCATAAACTTTATTGGTCATCTTTATGGCTTATCCATCCTCTTACAAACACCAAGATGGCAACGGCCAAAATGTCAAACTCGAGACTTCAAAATGGCAGTAAACAAACCAATAGGTGATGTTCTTAAATACAGTATATGGCTGGTAGGCCATTTTGTTATCATTTGGACAGAACCTACTGATTTCCCCCATTTCCATTTTTTTGCTAAGCTAAAATAACTGGTTGCTTCATATTTAACACTTAAGGATATTTCCCAAAGTTGAAAAGTGTTCCTTTATAGTCGGTGATAGTGTTGTATTCATATATTTCACTGCATATCTCTTGGAATAAAAGTGTAAGCAATGTGCTTAGTGCTTATGCTTATTACATCTACAGTTACACGCCTTTACAAATGCATGACCTGACAGATTGATGTTTGTTCACATCTTCTTCGTAGTAAATAATCGTTCTCTTTCAATTTGACAGATTCCCACATTGCCACGAGAAGTGTGAATAGTTATTTGACTTGCATTTGTATAGAGCCTTTTTAGAGACTTAAGACATGCGGACTGGAGTAGCTGGGGATTAAACTGACGATCGTCCAATCTGAAGAAACTGATGGCTTGAAATCCTTATTTTGAGTCTGACCAATGATCGCCTGGACACACCCTCAAGAGGAACGTGTGCCAACAATGATGGATTTTCCCTAAAATACTTTCAAATGAGTACATCCAAAAAACAATCATAAAAAATCAAATGCAAATGAAACTCTCAAGTCACATGTTCCAACCTCTGCTAGATTACATCCCAAAATAAGCGTAATGTAATGTACTGTACAAAAACATGTTAATTACAAATCTAACACGTTTGGAATCTATTTCTTGGTATTTATTTGTTTTTGTCTTTGTTTCTGGGTTCCATTGCCATTTAATTTCCAGTTCAATTAGGGTTTTCAAACTACTTTTATTTAGACTTTGAGTTGTGATATTTTTGAAGGGATTTCCTATTTGACAGATTTTTTTTGCTTCACTTATCACTATATCTGAAATGATATCCATACAGTAGTTCTTACCTTACCACAGAAGATAAATACCTATCTTACTTTAACAAATAACTGTCAAACTTTGTTTATTGATTTTGTCATTCTGTTTTGATGATCTTGTATGATCTTATCCACCTGCATAATTTGTGCTTTTTTCTTTTTCTGTTCATCCTACTGTTTATTTATATTTGTAATCCCATGAAACCAATGTAATTCATTGCACTTGAAACAAACTAATTATTCATGCCTACATGCTGTGTAATGCCTTGCCACACTTTTTTCTTTATCTTTTTGTGGGAGTTTATATTCAGTACTATACGCCCAAAAAGCCACTCATAGCTGGTGTCATGTTATTAGGGTTGGGTGAATGGCTTATAACTGAATTATAAATATATGTTGCCTTACACTTGAAAGAATGTTCCCAGTCACTTCTCCACAGTGAGGCAGTTATTAATTAAATACTGCTGGCGGATCAGTCCTTTATATCTGCTGATACACAACACCCATGTTTCGGAATAAGGACTGAAACAGTCGGATCGGTGCGTTCCTTATTTCATTATCATGTATTTCAGAATACCTTGAATTCATATTTAATTAGGGTGATAACATAACAATGTACAGGTGCACCAATGTCAGGTCAGTTATATATTTATATTGCAGAATACAATAATACATATATAGACATTTATTTTGTAAAAAACTAATTATGTACAGTAACTAATACTGAACAGAAAAATAGTATCTGAACAGAAAAAAATGTACCAAGCACAGAAACTGGTTGGAGGTAAAATGAAACAGTAGACATTAAAACAAATATATTACTTTAATAATGCACAGGTAAGGAAATAGCACTACCTGTGTACAATATAAGATCATGACATCTGTGTAGTTCACTTGAGTAGAATGCTTAAACAACAGCACAGGATTGTCAAGTGACTGAACCATGACTGTGACAAGCAATCTGAAGCTGTGTGGGCAGATTTTCCTTTGTTTCATCCCCTATGTCCCAACCCTTTCTTTTCTTTGCAGCAATATATATAAGACCTGAACAAACAGGTGACATCAGTTGCACTCTGTTTGTTCATAAGGAGACTGAATAATTTTTAAATAGTGCAAATCTAAAAAACATTATTTATAGATTGTGTCTATTGCTATTGGTAAGTACATTTTTGTGTCTACATTATTGCATGTATTAGATGTATTTTTATTCAGTTGTAATATATGCTTCACTATAATGTATTTTTGATTGCATTTAATGTATTGTTTGTAATCTTTTGCTATATAGATTATTTTAACAGTTATCTTATTTTGATTCCAATCATCTTATAGCAATAACATATTGGTTCTTGGAGGAACCTCTTTTTTGCTTGTCCCACTCCATAGTAAGATCAGAGGTCAGGGTCTGTTGGTTGCTCACCTAGAAGGGCTTTAACAGTTGAACTGATTGAGTGTTAAGTTGTTAATGGGTAGTCTTCTCATGTAGTCCATGTAAACAGATTTTATATAGCTTTGTCCTTTCAATAAATGTGCTGGTTTTCTATATTTAAATACCTGATCGAAAACTTACAATGTAAAATACTTTCCGCACTGAGATTGCTTTCAAGCTTCTAGAGCAGGGGTCCAAAGAGCCATTTTGCCCTATTTTCCAACAAATAAAATTTGTCTGGAGCCGCAAAAGCTATTTGATATTACAATCATATTATCTACAGAAAAATTCCCGAGGACGGATACATTTTTACTAACGGATGCCCCACTATCTCATGAGCTGCCACACAACTATAGCAGTAGTTGAGGTTGGAGACTGGATCCACTTTGTGAGATTTACTTTGTTCAGTTTGCTGCAGCAGTTGAGAAATCGCTCTTTTTTTCGCTCATCTGCAGCTTGATACTTTTCAGCAAATTCAAGCTGTGTGCTTGTTCTGGAAGTGTCTTTCAACATTAAATCTTTCGTTGTTTGCAAATTTCTCTCCACATATCAAGCATACAGGTAAGATAGCATCATTGGCAGTGAAAGCAAATAAATACGTCCACGTAGATTTAAACTTTCTATTTTTCTCTGTGACTTTTTTTATTTTTATTGATCCATTGACAGTTTACCGAGGGGCTCTACAACACCTGCAGTGAAACGTGTTTGACATCGACGTAATAGGATGTGACGCACATTTGAGTAAAAAAAATATTGAAACATTTGTTATTTTCAGTGACTCATGTATCACCTCTACCTCCAAGATAAGAGGTGTTCCCTTTGAAAAAAATGAGAAAAAAAAATTAACATTTCTTTGTCAAAGCCTCAGGGAGCTGCAACAGACAGACTGAAGAGCCACACACGGCTCTGGAGCTGCGGTTTGCCGACCCCTGTTCTAGAGGGATAGAAAACCAAATACTTGTACCATATCTATATTACAATACTACTAATATACTTATTTCATAAAATATTTTAGTAAGTTTTATTCAAAATCTTAAAAGATACAATCTATTTAACAATGCAATAATTTTCTCCTCTTCTTTTGATACATTTACATTGCCCCCTTTAACATACAAGTCACTTTCAGTGAGACTTAGGTTAAAAGTAGAGAGATAGGTTTCAGATCTGTCCAATTCAGTTCAAGATTGCCTTACATGGGAGGGGCAGTAAGAGATGTTGGTTGGTCACAAATTTTACTTGTTACTATGTGTGTTATTTTGGTCTGTATGTTATATAACGCAAACTGCTTCAGTGTATTTATTTTAGTTATCTCTCAGCGAGAACAGGTAGGCTGAGTACAGTAAACAGGGCCTTCCACAATGATATTGAGTAGTAGTGACAACCAACCAGTCTGATGTGTGTAGAGGTCTCTAATACTGTAGCAGCCTGGTGTTTTCAGGAGACTAAATTAAGTTATACACAGTGAACCAGGGTTCCAGATTGCGACCAGAATGGTTGCATAACATTTTTGTGAGTGTACGTGGTATGAAACACATTTTGGAGCAAGCCATCAGCCACTGTCTATTCAATCTCTGCAGCCAAAGTCTTAAAAGTCAGCTTGACAAGCAAGTGTGTGTTAAGTTTGCGAGCGTGTTGGGAGGTCGAGCTCACGTTTGTCACAGCCCTGTGAGTGACTTTTGGCTTTCCATAGGATTGCGGAACAGCATTAGTGCAGGTGGAGCAGAAATGCTCCATTGCGAGGATACTTATGTGTACTTGTAAAACACCTGTTTTTTTATGTGCGTGGATTGGGACTAATTAAAAAGCCTTACACATGTACGTAGCGGTGCACAGTGTGTGTACGTAGGGGCGGGTAATTTTACAAAACGATCCATTTATTGGCTATAGTGTTCCAAAAATGAAGACTGACACAAACACATAAAGCAGTGGTTCTCAAAAATGTTCTGTCCCTCCACACTTTGGAGGAACAAAGATGTTGATGCCCCACCGTCCCAAAGAAAGTTGTAAGAAAATGGTCCATGCTGATTTATTTTTGCAATAACAACATTTTTGAGTCCATCTGTGCTTTTATAAATAATAGAATAAAGGCTTAATATGGCCACTCTCAATTCATGCTCAATGTTGAGTTTAGATCGGTATTCTGTTTCGAGGGAGGCAACAGGAGAAACACCGACCTCACAGAGCTATTAGGCTCGTTCGTTAGAGCTGCGCCTCGCCTGGAATCCAGACGAGAGCAGGCGGCCGCAGCAGGAGGCGTTCACAAGAAACTGCGATCAAGTCGGACAGTTTTAGGCTGCCTTCAACGTACACACAGGAAGTCACAGAAAAAATGTCTTCCTGTTAGTTCCGAACTTTTGTCTACTTGTAGTTTACAGATCACGTTTGGATTTATTCATATGTGTTTGTAAATATATATTTATGTATAAATGTGTGTGTAGCTGCATCCTTTGGTCTTTTTATGTCTGCCTGTGAAATACATTACTACTGGTTTAGATATGTGTTGTATAAATACAATTTTCTATTAACAACCACACAAAATATGTTTTAAGATTAAACATGAGACGAATAGTCAACAATCAAGCGTTAAGTATTACAACTACACATAAAATAAGGATTTTCTAGAACACGTGGTGTTTGCTGTCAGATCTAAGAGCCAATCAGCTCTCTGATGTGGCGACAGCCAGGCGTTTCCCATCATGCACTGGGCCACGCAGTCCGTGGAGAGCTACTGCAGCGCCTGGCTGTAGAATCGACGGCCGGCTTGCTCTCGTGAGAGTATCGTTGACCACGTGTGCAAGTCGGGAGCAAGTCGGACACAAATCTAACCGGCATGCATTGCGCGCCGATCGCCACCGATCGATTCTGCGCAGAACTGGCTCATCTCGAACGAGCCTATGGGCCAGTCCCAGGCCGTTTCTCAATAAGCGTTCTTCTCTGTACTTGTGTTCTCGTGGACTCGTGAAACGTCATCAGTCGCGGCCCAAGTACTGTTCCAATTCAAAAGTCCGCTTCTCGCCAAGCACGGTGAAAATGCCCAGATGTGACTTGATCCTCCCATTTTACCGGGGATGCATCAGAGTAGACTTGAGCGTACTTGAGAGAGCCAATATCCCAGAATGCATTTCGGACCAGCAAACGGGGAACAATGGCGGATGAGAAAACTCACAACTGAAAGTTGACATTCTATAAATACCGTTGTTGAGTCACAAAATGTAATTTTAGGATGTTTTCAGGCGAGAAGTTATTTGTTTAAGCATCAAATCTGTGGTCGGTTTGTCCAGACTCATCTTATTTAAAAAGATACGCCGACGGGTTGAGGTCCTATATATATATATATATATATATATATATATATATATATATATATATATAATAATAAATATATATATTATATATATATATATATATATATATATATATATATATATATATCTCGTATATATATATTTATACACACAATAAATATATATATATATACAATGATATGTGTATGTCTGTGAAACCAGTGCAAAAAAAGCAGGGTTGTCATATTTTGTTTGACTGTAAAAATACTTTACAGTGAAGAATCAGAGTAACTCATGACAACGACAGCTGAGGTGGTGACGTCATCAAGTCAGCTGCTGTTCCAATTGCAGAAAGACTGTCCTGCGTCCTCCCGTCCTTGAGAGTCTGGACTCCCAAGTCCAAACTCCCAAGTCCAAACTCCAAAAGTTCACAAGTCTGGATTTAGCGTACTTGGTATTGAGAAACGGCCCCAATCTCCACCCTTACGGACTCACGGACTTTGAGGCGCGCTCCCGCGAAGTCCGTGAGGGTTTAGGGGTGTCCCATTGTCACATCGTCGAGTGCTCGAGGCTCTCTGGCAGACATTTTGAGCCCTTTATGAACCCTTTCCGTAAGTCAGCATTAGATGCTGACTTTGCCTAAGGGAATTAACCACAGTTCATAGCAATGTGACGTTAAACACGCAGTTCCCAATGGAAGCATGAAGACGTAAAAAACAAAAAAAAGGTAAACAAAGAGACACGTGGGCGTTCAGCCCGATAAAATACACTATAACATTACGGATTAAAGATGGAACATAAAAACAAATGAAATCAGAGGAAAGCAAGCAGAAAATATATATATAAATATTTTTTTTACATTCATCAAACATTTCGTTTTGACAAAACGAGTAATTTAAAATGACTTCTCATCTCGTGAGGAAGACGTTCAAATCAGTGAATAAAAAGTATAAAATAAATACACAATTGTACACAATATTTGTGTATGTGGTCATGTGATGTTGCAGCAAAGTGCTGTCCCATTCATATTCACACCAGTTCAAGCCCTCACAGCCTCTCACACTCAGCCACTTAGCAGCTGACGTCAGTGAGTGCCTGAGGGTTCAGGGCTTGAGGGTTTAGGGGGGAGATTGGGATTGACCCGACTGCTTTTGGCAAAACGCTAATTATCGGCGATTTGCGCATGCGCAAACGTAGCCAGCAGGCTCATTGTTGGGTACAAGACGCCCGTGTCTTGTGCGGTACAAGTGCTTGTAATTTGGCTCGTATCTGTACTTGAACAGGATAGCTACTCCGGATGCTCCACGCTGATATAGATGTCTGCTTTTCACGTGACATATTTTCCGACCCTCTCTGCCTCTCTTAGGGTCAATTCCAATCTCCACCCTTACGGACTCACGGACTTTGAGGCGCGCTCCCGCGAAGTCCGTGAGGGTTTAGGGGTGTCCCACTGTCACATCGTAGAGTGCTCGAGGCTCTCTGGCAGACATTTTGAGCCCTTTATGATCCCTTTCCGTAAGTCAGCATTAGATGCTGACTTTGCCTAAGGGAATTACCCACAGTTCATAGCAATGTGACGTTAAACACGCAGTTCCCAATGGAAGCATGAAGACGTAAAAAAAAAAAAGGTAAACAAAGAGACACGTGGGCGTTTAGCCCGATAAAATACACTATAACATTACGGATTAAAGATGGAACATAAAAATACATGAAATCAGAGGAATGCAATCAGAACATATATTTATAAATATTTTGTTTACATTCATCAAACATTTCGTTTTGACAAAAACAAGTAAATATATCATCTAAAATGACTTCTCATCTCGTGAGAAAGACGTTCAAATCAGTGAATAAAAAGTATAAAATAAATACACAATATTTTTTATGTAGTCACGTGATATGTTGCAGCAAAGCGCTGTCCCATTCATATTCACACCAGTTCAAGCCCTCACAGCCTCTCACACTCAACCACTTAGCAGCTGACGTCAGTGAGTGCCTGAGGGTTCAGGGCTTGAGGGTTTAGGGTGGAGATTGGAATTGACCCTTACTGTCCGCTAGTGGGAGTGTACTCACCGGTCTATGCTCACCGGTCTGTGCTCACCTGTGTGTGCTCACCTGTGTGCGCGCACGTGTCTGTGTGTGTGGGGCGGAACTCCACCATGCACGATACAGAGAGCAGAGGAGAGTTGTATACGCGCGACCATGTAGAGACAGAAATAGAAATGACATGCCGTCGTGTAGATACGATCAAGAACATACGGCCATTTAGTCTTATAGGAAAGATAACCTTAAATGTTGTGATCTGGTGCCATCGACAAATTTAAAGGTGGGGCGGAGGGTGCCGTTGGGAGGGGGCGGGGCTTACTCTTTTAATCAAGTAAAAATATTAATAACACTATTTAAAAAATGCATTCAAAATCTTAACAAAGTTAAAGTGTTTAAGTATAGAATCAAGAAAAGGTACCCACAGGTATAAAAGTACTCATTATGCAGCCAAATTGATTATTTTTTATTATTACTATTGATGCATTAAAATGTTGTAGTCAGTAAAATGTACAATATTTCCCTTTGAAATGAGCAGAGTAGAAAGAAGCATCAAAACTGTACTTAGAAATATAGTAAACTACTTGAGTAAATGTACTTGTGTCCTCAACTGATTAATATACCATGCTGCAACCAAAAAGTGTGATTAAATCATGTGTTACTGCGACCAATTGGTATCAGGACTACCAGTGGAAAAGTTTGTCTGGAACTCTGGTAACAGTTCTGCGCTCTGATGCGGTACTTCTCAAAGGCTGCAGATTTATCAACATATCAGTCCTCTATGTAGTATGTCAAATTTGATTGTGTGGCCAGTTATAGTTGACTTATTGTAACAATGGTTACTTAACCCTCAAAACGAGCCACAACATAAACATGCTCGCACATTTTAGGTGTGCTCAGGCAAGGCAAGGCAAGTATATTTGTATAGCACATTTCAACAACAAGGTGATTCAAAGTGCTTCACATAAAACCATTAAAAGCATCAACACATAACGCAGAAGAAAACAAGGTTTAAAAACATTAAGAACATTCATTAGAACATTAAAAAAACAGTCAAAAAGCAAAAAGAAATTGAATCATCTGGATAACTTGGTTCAGACCTTTGGTGATGATTAGGTCTAGAGTGTGCCCCTTGTTGTGGGTGGGACCTAGTTATCAAGGACACCGCATAGTTCTATAGACCCTCTGTCTTGGGGATTATCAACATGGATATTAAAATCCACCAACAATGACAACACTATCAAAATTAATACAGATTATAGACAGCAGTTCAGTAAACTCATCAAAGAAGGTTGCACAGTATTTAGATGGTCTGTAAATGTTGAGAAATAAAACTTGAGTGGAATTTAGAGCCACATATTCAAAGGAAGTAAAATGACCAAAAGACTGCTGCATTGAAATAAAATAGCAACTCCACCTCCTTTCTTATGTGCTCTTGTTTCACTCATGAAACTGAAGTTGAGAGGTGTTGATTCAATAAGAACAGCTGAACTGTTATCTTGGTCTAACCAAAACTTGGTTAGAAAAATTAAATCAAGTCTCTGCCTAACAATTAAATCATTGATTAAAAATGTTTTCCCTGACAGAGACCTGTGGAGGTGGGAGAGGGGCACTGCGCTTTAACTTCACTTTTTGTGTCAAAGGACTTTAGCAGGAAAAATGGGAATGTGGCGGGGTAGTGAATTTGGTTCCAGCAGTGACCAGCTCTTTCATGTGGTCAGTGAACTCCAGGTGGGGGAGGAGGGGGAGGAGAACAGAGAGGAGGGGGACCTGGAGGGTGGAAGTAGGTGCTGGTGAGGGAAGTAAATACTCCTCCTCTCGAAGAGGGGGATTAATCCTTGATAATGAGGTTGGAGACTCCTCCTCTTGGCTTTCCTTTGGCATCCTTCCCATAAGGTCTCCACGGCGATGCTGTGTGGTTATCTCTTGTTTAGACTCCTCTTGTCTCCTGTCCTTGGCAGATGGAAGAAAAATAGGTTAGATAGAGGTGAACAGTTTTACCCCTGACTTGTTCAGGTAAACTCCATCTGCCTTAAAAAGATGTATGCACTCCCAGAAAAGATGAAAATTGTTGATAAAGTATACTGAATGGTCAGAACATGCAGTTGACAGCCATCTGTTCAGTGCAAACAGCCTGCTGAATCTTTCATCTCCTCTCCTGGCTGGTGGAAGAGGGCCACTTATAAACACCTCAGCATTGACAGAGCTGACTATATTTAACAAGTCAATAAAGTCTTGCTTCAGAACTTCAGACTCTTGTTTCACAATATCACAGCTTTGATGGACAATTATGCAAATCTATTTTTAAGTTGTAGGCTTGGTTGTTGTGGAGGTTCTTTGTTGGTTTTACTTTTCCCAGCTGTTCTCGGCTGTGTCCAGCTGCGTGCAGGGGTTGAGGAGGAATTCTGCCTGCGTGGTAGTGCGGGCCAGCCAGTCGCATCACAAATCTCAGGGTGCTGGGCTCTGCCTGTTAGTCGTCCTGTTAGTTGTCCTCCCACATCCTCCCACATCCTTAGGGTATGATTTCCTCTTCGGCTTTGCACCGAGAAAGTTCCAGGGAGGACTACCATTTGAGGATTTGTTAACAGCTACATAGCCCTCCTGCTTCTTGGTAGGCCTGAGGGTGCTAGTTAGCTGTGTCTTAGCTTACACTTGCCAGGATTTTGGGTCCATGGTAAAGTGGTATTGTTCTCACACAGTCCATTTACCTCCACGTTCACTTCTAGTTGGTAGATCTTTTTCCAAGATTGCAATCTGCAGGAGTTCGTGGTAGTCGTCTGTGGAGAGGGGTGGCATCTTGCTGCTACTTAGTGTTAGCTTAGCCGCTAAGTAGCCTATAGCAATTTATCTTTAAACCAGCGGAATTATGGCAATAGCAAATAATATATCTGCAAACAGAGGATAGAGCAAGCAGAAAAGCGTCTGCACTCTAAGAAAGCAGGAAGTAGTTAGTAATGTGCATTGAAGAGACATTAATTCATCCAGAAGGAGAGAGAGAAGAGGAGAAGAGAAGAGAGGAGCTCAGTGTATCCTAAGATGTCCGCCAGCAGTCTAGGCCTATAGAAACTGTGATGTAGGTGGTTACACTTGTCTTTTCAAAGTAACTTTTTGTCATCTGATCATGCCAAGGGACATTAACTCTCAACTTTGTACACTCTGAGAACTGATCTTGCTTGCATCGGGATCCGAACAAAGACCACATGCCATCAAACCTAGGTATTGCATCATCTTCCCCCCACACAGGAGTTCCTTTCTTCTCTCATTAACTTTGAGTTTCAAGGTTGAATTGTGTGAGTGGAAATGTTTGAAGAAAAGTGTCTTAGGGACTTTCAGGTGTACTGGGTATAAATGTGTTGTTGACCATAGACTATATAGGAAGTGGACGTCTTCATAGTAATGTAATTTATCGGTTTGGAATTTTTTCCAAGGAGACAGAAAATAATTTGTATACGTATTCCTGGGAATCCTGTTTCCCATGATTACGGTTAGGGTGTGGGCTTAAAGGGTCAAACCGTATGATGGATGGACAACCTGAAAGACTAATGCCTCTTGCCAAGATGTTAGCTGTTCCAATACTGTTGGTATGAGTTAGTCACTTACTGTCACATTTTGCAGGTTCAAGAACGGACACAATGGGTGTTGGGCCAATCTTATCAATTTTTCAGAAACGTAAGTAAATGATTACTGTAATTAAAAGTGAAGGTGTCTACAGTACGCTGAATTAATTTGATTTTAAACACATCTTATTTCTGATATATCCACATAGTGGCCATTGTGGTTGTTACTACTACACTAGTAGCTGCAGAAGTCACAAATATGCCAACAATTAGTGGATCCAATACAATTGGAGATTCAACAACAACTGGAGGTTCTACTACCACTGGAGGTTCGACAACAACAGGTGGATCAACTGCACTTGGTGGGTCAACAACTGAAGGTTCAACAATAACAACAACTGGTGGATCCACAACAACTGGTGCATCAGCTACAACTGGTTCATCAACTACAACTGGAGGTTCAATAACAACCAGTGGATCTACTACAACTGGAGATTCAACAACAACTGGTGGATCAACTACACTTGGTGGGTCAACAACTGAAGGTTCAACAATAACAACAACTGGTGGATCCACAACAACTGGTGCATCAGCTACAACTGGTTCATCAACTACAACTGGAGGTTCAATAACAACCAGTGGATCGACTACAACTGGAGATTCAACTACAACTGGAGGTTCATCAACAACTGGAGGTTTAACAGCAACTGGTGGATCATCTACACTTGGTGGGTCAACAACTGAAGGTTCAACAACAACAACTAGTGGATCCACAACAACTGGCGCATCAGCTACAACTGGTTCATCAACTACAACGGGAGGTTCAATAACAACCAGTGGATCTACTACGATTGGAGATTCAACAACAACTGGTGGATCAACTACACTTGGTGGGTCAACAACTGAAGGTTCAACAATAAAAACAACTGGTGGATCCACAACAACTGGTTCATCAGCTACAACTGGTTCATCAACTACAACGGGAGGTTCAACAACAACCAGTGGATCTACTACGATTGGAGATTCAACAACAACTGGTGGATCAACTACACTTGGTGGGTCAACAACTGAAGGTTCAACAATAACAACAACTGGTGGATCCACAACAACTGGCGCATCAGCTACAACTGGTTCATCAACTACAACGGGAGGTTCAATAACAACCAGTGGATCTACTACGATTGGAGATTCAACAACAACTGGTGGATCAACTACACTTGGTGGGTCAACAACTGAAGGTTCAACAATAACAACAACTGGTGGATCCACAACAACTGGTGCATCAGCTACAACTGGATCATCAACAACCACTGGTACATCGACGACAACGGGAGGTTCAACAACAACCAGTGGATCTACTACGATTGGAGATTCAACAACAACTGGTGGATCAACTACAACGGGAGGTTCAACAACAACCAGTGGATCTACTACGATTGGAGATTCAACAACAACTGGTGGATCAACTACACTTGGTGGGTCAACAACTGAAGGTTCAACAATAACAACAACTGGTGGATCCACAACAACTGGTGCATCAGCTACAACTGGATCATCAACAACAACTGGTGCATCAACTACAACGGGAGGTTCAACAACAACCAGTGGATCTACTACGATTGGAGATTCAACAACAACTGGTGGATCAACTACACTTGGTGGGTCAACAACTGAAGGTTCAACAATAACAACAACTGGTGGATCCACAACAACTGGTGCATCAGCTACAACTGGATCATCAACAACAACTGGTGCATCAACTACAACGGGAGGTTCAACAACAACCAGTGGATCTACTACGATTGGAGATTCAACAACAACTGGTGGATCAACTACACTTGGTGGGTCAACAACTGAAGGTTCAACAATAACAACAACTGGTGGATCCACAACAACTGGTGCATCAGCTACAACGGGAGGTTCAACAACAACCAGTGGATCTACTACGATTGGAGATTCAACAACAACTGGTGGATCTACAACAACTGGTGGCTCCACAACAACTGGTGTATCAGCTACAACTGGTTCATCAACTACAACTGGAGGTTCAATAACAACCAGTGGATCTACTACAACTGGAGATTCAACAACAACTGGTGGATCAACTACATTTGGTGGGTCAACAACCGAAGGTTCAACAATAACAACAACTGGTGGATCCACAACAACTGGTGTATCAGCTACAACTGGAGGGTCAATAACAACCAGTGGGTCTACTACAACTGGAGATTCAACAACAACTGGTGGATCAACTACACTTGGTGGGTCAACAACTGAAGGTTCAACAACAACAACAACAACAACAACAACAACTGGTGTATCAGCTACAACTGGAGGGTCAACAACAACCAGTGGATCTACTACGATTGGAGATTCAACAACAACTGGTGGATCAACTACAACGGGAGGTTCAACAACAACCAGTGGATCTACTACGATTGGAGATTCAACAACAACTGGTGGATCAACTACACTTGGTGGGTCAACAACTGAAGGTTCAACAATAACAACAACTGGTGGATCCACAACAACTGGTGCATCAGCTACAACTGGTTCATCAACTACAACGGGAGGTTCAACAACAACCAGTGGATCTACTACAACTGGAGATTCAACAACAACTGGTGGATCAACTACACTTGGTGGGTCAACAACTGAAGGTTCAACAACAACAACAACAACAACAACAACAACAACTGGTGTATCAGCTACAACTGGAGGGTCAACAACAACCAGTGGATCTACTACGATTGGAGATTCAACAACAACTGGTGGATCAACTACAACGGGAGGTTCAACAACAACCAGTGGATCTACTACGATTGGAGATTCAACAACAACTGGTGGATCAACTACACTTGGTGGGTCAACAACTGAAGGTTCAACAATAACAACAACTGGTGGATCCACAACAACTGGTGCATCAGCTACAACTGGTTCATCAACTACAACGGGAGGTTCAACAACAACCAGTGGATCTACTACAACTGGAGATTCAACAACAACTGGTGGATCAACTACACTTGGTGGGTCAACAACTGAAGGTTCAACAATAACAACAACTGGTGGATCCACAACAACTGGTGCATCAGCTACAACTGGTTCATCAACTACAACGGGAGGTTCAACAACAACCAGTGGATCTACTACGATTGGAGATTCAACAACAACTGGTGGATCAACTACACTTGATGGGTCAACAACTGAAGGTTCAACAATAACAACAAATGGTGGATCCACAACAACTGGTGCATCAGCTACAACTGGATCATCAACAACAACTGGTGCATCAACTACAACGGGAGGTTCAACAACAACCAGTGGATCTACTACCATTGGAGATTCAACAACAACTGGTGGATCAACTACACTTGGTGGGTCAACAACTGACGGTTCAACAATAACAACAACTGGTGGATCCACAACAACTGGCGCATCAGCTACAACTGGTTCATCAACTACAACGGGAGGTTCAACAACAACCAGTGGATCTACTACAACTGGAGAATCAACAACAACTGGTGGATCAACTACACTTGGTGGGTCAACAACAACCAGTGGATCTACTACGATTGGAGATTCAACAACAACTGGTGGATCAACTACACTTGGTGGGTCAACAACTGAAGGTTCAACAATAACAACAACTGGTGGATCCACAACAACTGGTGCATCAGCTACAACTGGTTCATCAACTACAACTGGAGGTTCAACAACAACTAGTGGATCTACTACAACTGGAGATTCAACTACAACTGGAGGTTCAACCGCAACTGGTGGATCAACTACAACTGGAGGTTCAACTACAACTAGTAGATCTACAACAACTGGTGATTCAACAACTACAACTGAAGGTTCAACAACAACGAGTGCATCTACTACAATTGGTGATTCAACAACATCTGGAGGTTCAACTACAACTGGTGGACCAAGTGGTGAATCAACTACCACTGGTGGTTCAACAACCACTAGTGGATCTACTACAACTGGAGATTCAACTACAACTAGTGGATCTACAACAACTGGTGATTCAACAACCACAACTGGAGGTACAACAACTACTGGTGGATCAACTACAACAATTGGCAGTTCAACTACAACTGGAGGTTCAACAACTGGAGGTTCAACTACAAGTGGTGGTTCAACAACAACTAGTGCATCTACTACAACTGGAGATTCAACTACAACTGGAGGTTTAACTGGTGGATCAACTACAACTGGAGGTTCAACTACAACTAGTAGATCTACAACAACTGGTGATTCAACAACAACAAATGGAGGTTCAACCACAATTGGGGGTTCCACAACAATGGATGGATCAACAACACCAACAATAACAGGTGTTTCAACTTCAACTGAAGGTTCAACTATAACAGGAGGGTCAACAACAACAACAACAACAACAACAACAACAACAACAACAACAACAACAACAACAACAACAACAACAGGTGTTTCAATTACAACTGGAGGTTCAACAACCACTGAAGCCCCAACTACAACTAGTGCATTAACTACCACTGAAAGTTCCACGACAATAACTACTCCTGCTACTACTGCAGCTCTCCCACCAGTTGTGGTTCTCCGAGCAACCTTGATTATACCATTTGTAGAACGACTCACTGATAAAAACAGCACAGAATTTATTAATCTTGAAGCAAGAGTTTTAACAATGGTTAGTACTCAATCTCATTATTTTACTCTGTATTGCATTTTCAGTTTTTAATTTGTAGATTCCTGTATTTACTGTTTGTTTATATATTTGATATGCTTCATCCCCACAGTATGATGTCATCTACAGAACCCGGTTTGGTCCCATTTTCGTCCGCATTTTTGTCATAGCGTTTAGGTAACATTTTGAATGTTAAGAGGCCTATTCACTGTTATTTAACTCAATGATGACAAAGAAATTGAATAATTATACATATGCATAAGTTATAAAGTTATTAAAATGTTATCAATATTTGGCCTTTTATGATGCAGCCCAGCTCAGGCCAGAACACGAATGACTAATACTGCAGCAGAGGTCGGGATTGAGTTCAATTCAACTGCTTCGGATGCACAGATCCCACAGGCTGATGTTGTTGCACAAACCTTAGTAGACGCTGTGTCTAACCCGAACAATACCTTCAACCTCACTGTTGATGCCGTTTCCATCACTGTAGTTCGTAAGTATACACTGCATTTAACTCCAGTGTGGTCTACTACTTTTTGGTTTACCACAGTAAACTATGCATTGCCAAAGAATGACTTCTAATATACTCCAGAGTTTAATTTGAAAGTAGCCTTACTAGTTAAATGTTCTGTTGCCATTAAGGATGGGGTTCATATTATATTTTTTCCACTGCAATTTGTATTACTGACCTTACTATCAAAGTTATTATGGATTATTTTCCTGATCTCTTTTTGACAAATTGCTGGGACAACGATTGTACACAATCACAATTACTATGAAGTCCACTTTGAAAAACCCTACCATGACTACTTAAACTGTGACTTACCATGCATAAACGTAAGGTCTAATGTTTTTGTGTTTTCAAAAGAAGGCCCTCCGGCAACCAATTAACAATTTTCTCAGTATTTCTTCATATTGTTTCTTACAGAAACAAATATCACATCAAATTCAACAACTCAAGTCCCTGCTTTGACTGCTACAACGACAGCAATCTCAACTGCTGCAAATACGACAATCAGTGCTGCGACTACACCTTTAAATGCTACCATTAATGCAACTACAGCTACAACAACCTCAAATATGGCGACTGCATCTACAACTGCCTCAACGACAACTACATCTACAACAACTCCAACAACTATCACATTGATAACGACAACTACTACTACTGAGGCAGTCATAATAAGGCTATTGACTTTCAGATCTGCTGGAGAGACATTTACAAGTGACTTGCAGAATCCATCATCTGCAGCGTTTAAAAGCAGAGCTTCATTAATAAAGACGACAGTAAGTCATTCTCTTAGAGTTGAGCTGAGCAAAACTATGCATCTTCCATTATTTGGAAACATTTAACTAGATACATATAATGTAATAGTATTTCTGCAATATGCCATCTTTTCTTTACATATGTATGTTCACCTTCCTTCCAATTAAAAATTGCTACATTCTCAATTTCCCATGAGAGTACTGTATAAATACAATCCCTCCATAATAGCATCTTCCATTTTTAATCATGAATGTTTCAAAATAGCGCTGTCTATTGCAAGCACATTTTGTATTGAACTTTTCAGTGTGGGGGCTTCTAACAACTTTTCATAGATGCTAGATAGTGGCATTTTATTCCTGGTGTTGAGTTTACAAAGAAAAAACTATGTAAATCCTCCTTCCATATACAGTAAAATGACGCAGACAAATTATGTGGTAGTCATTGAAGAAATTGGAAAGTCATTTCTTAGTGAAACATAAATACCATAATTAAAAAGACAATACACAGTAAAGAAAAGAAAAAAGCCAATACAATAAATGTAGTACCAAATTATTTGTCTGTATTTCTGCAGCTTGAACCTGTCTACCAAAGAGCATTTTCTTCGTTCCGCACCTTGACGGTGATTTCATTCAGGTAATTTGTTCATGTTATGATGATAAAATCTTAAGGGCACTGATCATGAATTTATACGAATAAAACTATATTGTTTTGTAATTCCTTTTGCAGTAATGGATCAATCATCAACAGCATGACTGTTGGATTTTCACCAACATTTGTTCCTAATGGCACTCAGATTGGAAATGTTTTGGTCGGAGCAGCTTCAAACATCCCAGCCTTCAACATTGACACCACCTCCATTTCTGTGGATGGCACACGTAAGTGATATTGAATGCTACCTCAGATTTTTTTTATTCAAGATCTGTAATTTTATTTATTAAAGCAATTTCTTGTTTCCTTTTCTCAACATTTACAGAAGTGTCAGGTGGAGTAAGCCACAAGATCAGTCTCATCACTGCATCCCTCCTTGTGCTGTTGGTATGGCTACAATAGTGCAGGGGTTATGTCAATGTGAAATAAGCTTTTATCACTTTTATCACTCATAAAAAAGGACTTTGTTGTCATTAAAAATCCAAGAGAACTACTATATGGCTTGGAAAAGTTTGGATGAACACACATAACGAAAGCTGACTGTAACGGGACATCTATTTAACCTTGATAGCACAGAAAATTACCTATATAATGCCATGTATGATGATCACTTTTCTTATTTTTATGTATATGTATTCATATTATTATACATACGTGTATTTTGTGAGCTTACCTGTATTTTTAAACAACTTGTGTAAAAAATACTAAGTCTTGTTGATGATCAGAATACAACAATTTATTATTAAATCAAATTAATCAAAAGCGTATAAAAAATGTATTACATTATCTTGGAAATGCTTCCAATAAAGGCACGAAAGATATACAGATAATCAAACCCTGTCCTATTATTTCCCAAAACTTGCTTTCACAATCAACTATTCTCAATAAGGTAAGTTATTCAGGTTTGTTTTTCCCAATGGCCCTGGAAGACCCAGACCAAGAAGTGGATGTGAACTCACCCATTGGTTCTAAAGCTTGAGTTTAGCATTTTGGCCCTTGCCATCTTGTTTTTTTGCAGTCACCATCTAATTTTTTTTGCAACATGAGAAGGTTGCGCTAAGAACAACCAAATGCTGAACAAGACCTTTCTAGGCAATCAAAATGTTACAATTAACTTTAGTGATCTAAAAACACACCGTGAAAGGGTTCAAGTTCAAAGACAAAAACAGGGACAACACCCAAACCAGACAACATCTTGGTAGTGACCTACCAATTACAAGGTAGCCATAGCCTAAAGCATCCATCCATCCATTCCATCCATTATCATCCGCTTATCCGGGGTCGGGTCGCGGTGGCAGCCCGCCCAGCAGGCCGACCCAGGCTTCCCTCTCACCCGCAACACTTTCCAGCTCCCTCTGGGGGAACCTGAAGCGTTCACAGGCCAAGTGATTTCAAGTGACTCCTTTCAAATTACATAGAGAAATTGAATCGATTGTTCAAATAAAAACATTGATTAGTAGCAGCTTTATAATATTCTATTTTAAAGGCCTGAAAATAACTAATTCAAACTAAATTGTACCATAATAGTGTTATGTCACATAACTTTGGTTCTTACCTCAGAACATATTGGGTCAAGTAAAAAAACTAACGATAAGAACGGTAAGATAGAGTAATATGAAACAATTGATTTGCCTAAAATGCCTGTATAACGGTACAAATAACAGAGCCAAATCAGGTGTAACATCACAACCAATGTTGGGATTCTCTTTGTTTTATGATATACCGTCGTCCATCCATTTTTCGAACTGGTAGTGGATCCCAGCTGACAGGGGAACTACGGGCAAGGGGAACCACGGACAACCACTGGCAACCACGGGCAATTTAGAGTCCAATTAGTCTGTGCCCCGTGTCTTTGGACTGTGGGAGGAAGCCGGAGAACCCGGAGGGACCCCACGCTGACATGGGGATTAAAATAATATATCTGTTAACTCAAGGTTTTCTTTTCATTATGCCATTATTTTTTTAATAATAGTATAGCATTTATGTATGATGTCAGAAAAAATATCCTGCATGACCAGTCACCTTTCTGATTTGTGTATCTATGTCATCATACATATGTGCATTCTGTATAATCGACAAAAGTGTGAATCACAGCACAAAACATCAGGAATCCCATTAAAGATATGTACAGACTATCAATCCCTTGTCTCATTATTTCCCAAAAAAATATTTAATTCAAGTCAAGTTTATCTATAGAGTCCCAAATCACAAATTTGCCTCATGGGCCTTATCAATCTGTACAGCGTTGGACACCCTCTGTCCTAATACCCTTGATTAGGAAAAACTCCTGTTTTATAGGGAAACAATTAAGATTCAGGAAGAGCAAATGAGAAAGGATCCCCCTCACTGGATGTACAGGCAACCAGCAACAATTCTCAATAGCTGTCATTGGGATTTCATCAATATTCTGAATATGTAGCATAACTTCAATTCAGTTTATTTTATATAGCCCAACATCACAAATACAAGTTTGCCTCAGAGGGCTTTAGAATCTGTACACATAACATGCCTGTCCCGGGACCTCACATCGGATCAGGAAAAACTCCCCTAATAAAGATAGTAAAAACCCTTTCACAGGGAAAAAAAGGGGAAGAAACCTGAGGGAGAGCAACAGAGGAGGATCCCTCTCCCCGGATAGACAGAAGCAATATATGTCATGTGGCCAGAATGAATAACGTAACGGAGTTACAGCACATTCAATGAATATGACAGAAATTATTCATATAATGAGTAGTAGGCATGGTCCATGATCCAGATAATCCATGAAGCAGAAGGAGGTAGAGAGGAGGGGGGGCGCATCAGCAGGGCCATGGCAGCAGGCAGGACCGGTTCCAGGCCAGTTCCGTCAGCAGGGCCATGGCAGTAGGCAGGACCGGTTCCAGGGCGGCTCCATCAGCAGGGCCATGGCAGCAGGCAGGACCGGTTCCAGGCCGGTTCCATCGGCAGGGCCATGGCAGCAGGCAGGACCGGTTCCAGGCCGGTTCCATCAGCAGGGCCCATCAGCAGGGCCATGGAAGCAGGCAGGACTGGTTCCAGGCAGCCATGAATCCATGGCAGGGGGCAGGACCGGGGGCAGGACCGGTTCCAGGCAGCCATGAATCCATGGAAAAAGAAAGTAGAGTTAGTAATGTGCATTGAAGAGACAATAGTTTATCCAGAAGGAGAGAAAGAAGAGGAGAAGAGGAGAGGAGGAGCGAAAGAGGAAGAGAAGAGGAGCGAAAGAGGAAGAGAAGAGGAGCTCAGTGTATCCTAAGATGTCCCCCAGCAGTCTAGGCCTATAGCAGCATATCTAGGGGCTGGACCAGGGCAAACCTGAGCCAGCCCTAACTATAAGCCTGAAACAGCCCTAAGTATAAGCGCTATCAAAGAGGAAAGTCTTAAGTTTACTCTTAAATGAGGTGACCGTGCCTGCCCCCCGGACTGAAAGTGGAAGCTGATTCCACAGAAGAGGAGCCCGATAACTGAAAGCTCTAGCCCCCAGCCTACTTTTTAAGACTCTGGGAACCACGAGTAAACCTGCATTCAGTGAGCGTAACGCTCTAGTGGGGTAATATGGCACTATAAGCTCTTTAAGATATGATGGTGCATTACCCGTTAAGGCTTTATAGGTGAGGAGAAGGATTTTAAATATGATTCTCGATCTTACAGGAAGCCAGTGGAGAGCAGCTAGTACAGAAGTAATGTGATCTCTCTTCCGCGTCCTCGTTAGTACACGAGCTGCAGCATTCTGGATCAACTGGAGAGATCCAAGGGACTTACCGGAGCAGCCTGATAATACGGAGTTACAGTAATCCAGTCTTGAAGTAACAAATGCGTGGATCAATGTTTCTGCATCGTTTTGAGACAGGATGTGCCGGATCTTTGAGATGTTCCGTAGGTGAAAAAAGGCAGTCCTTGAGATCTGTTTCACGTGGGAGCCAAAGGATAGGTCCTGGTCAAAAATAACTCTGAGATTCCATACGGTGGTGGTGGATGCCAGAGCGATGCCATCCAGAGAAACCATATCATCATCAGATAATTGATTTCTGAGGTGTTCTGGGCCGATTAGAATAATTTCAGTCTTGTCCGAGTTCAGTAGCAGGAAGTTGCAGGTCATCCAGGTTTTGATGTCTTTAAGACACGCTTGAAGTTTAGCGACCTGGTGGATTTCATCTGTCTTGATCGACAAATATAGTTGAGTATCATCGGCATAACAGTGAAAGTTTATGGAGTGTTTTCTGATAATATTGCCTAAAGGAAGCATATATAAGGTGAATAAAATTGGTCCAAGCACAGAACCTGGTGGAACTCCATGACGAACGGCGGTGGTCATCGAGGCCTCATCGTTTACAAATACAAACTGAGATCGATCTGATAAATACGACTTAAACCAGCTTAATGCTGTACCTTTAATACCAATCGACTGGTCTAGTCTCTGTAATAAGATGTCATGGTCAATGGTGTCGAATGCTGCACTAAGGTCTAACAAGACAAGTACAGAGACAAGTCCCCTATCTGATGCAACTAGAAGGTCATTAGTAATTGTCACTAGTGCTGTCTCTGTGCTATGATGCTTTCTAAATCCTGACTGAAACTCCTCAAATAAACTATTGTTATGTAAAAAGTCACACAACTGATTTGCGACTACCTTCTCCAGTATATTAGAGAGGAAGGGAAGGTTAGAGATAGGTCTGTAGTTAGCCAACACCTCTGGATCCAGGGTGGGCTTCTTAAGAAGAGGTTTGATTACAGCTACTTTAAAAGACTGTGGTGCATGACCCATTAGTAAAGACCCATTGATAATATCTAGTAGAGAGGTGCTAATTAAAGGTAAAACTTACTTAAACAGCTTAGTCGGAACAGGGTCTAGGAGACAGGTAGAAGATTTAGAAGTAGAAACCATTGAAGACAGTTGGTCGAGGTTGAGGGTAAAAAATCCATCCAGACGCACAACAGGGCCCACAGCCTCCTCCATGGCCATCCCACCTGAGGATGGACCGATGCTTAGCTGAGAGCGGAGGCTCCAACTTCTGTTACTGTAAAGTAAACCAATTTATCAGTCATTTCACTCTGACATCAGCGCTTAACTGAGACTCTACAGCTCCACCTGCATGTTGCCGTTAATAACTGCTGCTACCAGGGACTAGTTATTTTGTTACACTTGGGTTCCTCTTAAAAACTTGTTTCCATTTCTTCTTTGTTTACTCTTTGTAAGTTTGTCTAGAAGATTAACTTAAAACGGTTGATATTGAAATGTCATGTTTGAGCAATAACCACCAACTAGCTTGCACATTAGCCTACACCTGACATTTGAAGGTCAAACCAGAAGAGTTATATTATTGCTGAACTGAGGGACATGCAATGGTAACTTGTTATGGTATAAATGTTATTGTATTTATCGGAAGAGTTTTTCCAGAAAAGAGGAATGGTTATTGCATTTACTGAGGTCTCGTGACCTGTGAAGCTGTTAAACCTTTCAGTCATCCGAGCTGGTGGGTGGCACACATGAACCTACCTGGGATTGGCAGAGAGAGAGAGTGAGGTGGGATGTTATTGTTGTCCTGCTAGCCTGTTGAGAGTTAGTCTCTGACCGGGAGCGAATTGTTCAGTATAAGAGAACGTTTAGTGGTGTTGACTGCTGTGAGCCTGTGTACTGGCCACTAATAAATCAAAACAAGCAAGATAACGTCTCGTAGCTTTCCTTACCAAGGGGCGCTACATTATTTACATCCAGCAAAAACGTCACTCAATATTAAACATTTAATTCAATAAAAACTAGTTGAAAGTATTTTTGTAATAAGGTATCCTGGGTTGCTTTTAAAATGCAATTGTTAAACTAAGTGTTTTATGAAAATACACACATAAATATTTTTGAAATATGGGGAGACACGTTTGGACATTGTGAAGGCCTAAATGAACTGGCATAATCAACTAAGAGTGTGGTTTCTTTAAGAATTTTGCAACAAATATATATTGAGTAAACATAGGTTTGAGAAGGTCAAATACTCAGTATTTGTTATTAGGTCAAGCACAGGCTCAATGGGGGTGCAGGGAGGCACCAAGGAAAGAGTCCGTAACAGCAGGTCACGGTATACTACTACAACACCTCATCAGGAGAAAATTTATCATAATATTGAAGAAGAGGTCTCCAGTAAGTGTAAAACCTATCAGAGCACCCTCTAAGAGTGAATTTAATTTTCTCCAATTTAAGGAGGAACAGGATATCATGTAACCATGCTTTGATGGACGGGGGTTGTGAAGATTCCCATAAGAGAAGGATCTTCCTACGGGCAATTAAAGAGGCAAAAGCAATAATATTGTCCTGAGTCGCTGAGGTGGCAAGGCTGTCAGGAGACCTACCGAAAATAGCTATGTGTGGGGATGGATTGACGGTTATACCTAAAATGTCAGAAATGGATTTAAAAAAGGACTGCCAATAATTATCTAATTTTGAACAGGACCAAAACATGTGAGTCAGGTTACAAGGAGTCTGGAAGCATCTACTACAGGCTTCATCCATTGACTCTGGAAACATTTGAAAGAGTTTATGTTTGCTGTAATGTAGACGGTGGAGCACTTTAAACTGTATGAGAGACAGCCTACCACAGCTAGAAGAAGAATTAACAGCCTCAAGAGCCTTTTTCCAGAAATCCTCAGAAAAGTTTGTTTGTAATTCAATTTCCCAATCAGCTTTAATCTTATTTACCGCAAACTCATTAGTTGTGTGCAGGAGGTCATAAAGGAAGGAAACCTGACCTTTGGGCAGCAGTCTCACCTTGAGTGCCAGGTCTATGCCACTGAGGCTCGGAGCTTGAGGGAATGCTGGCGAGTGGGTCCTAGCAAAATCGCGAAGTTGAAGATATCGAAAAAAGTCGGAGCTATTTAGATTGAATGTAGAACACAACTGGTCGAAACTGGCAAAAACGTCATTAATGTATAAATCACCCAAACAACGAAGTCCATTCCTCGCCAATGATGTAAATCGTTGGGCATTCTTAGCTGGTATAAAAATATGATTATTACAGATGGGTGTTGCTTTAGGGAGGGAAAGCCATCCAAAGTGTCTTCTAATTTGCGACCATATTTTAAGTGTGTGTATTACCACAGTATTAGATGTGAATCTAGAGGGAGAAAGAGGGAGGATATCACACACTAGTGATGGGAGAGACGAAGAGGAGGAGTCAGCCTCCAATCGGCACCAGCTGTACTGGGGTGAGAAATATGGAGGACCGTAAATGACTTAATTATAAATAAATAAATGCAGAAATAAATACAGGAATAAATAAATAAATGCTTAAATAAATGTATAAATAAATGCTTAAATAAATGTATAAATAAATAAATACAGGAATACATAAATAAATGCTTAAATAAATGTATAAATAAATACAGGAATAAATAAATGAATAAATACAGAAATGTAGAAATAGATTTATTTAATGATGTCCTGTTTAGGTATAACTTATATTTATATATTCCTGTATTTATTTATACATTTATTTAAGCATTTATTTATTTATTCCTGTATTTATTTATACATTTATTTAAGCATTTATTTATTCCTGCATTTATTTATTTATTTATACATTTATTTAAGCATTTATTTATTTATTCCTGTATTTATTCTTGCATTTATTTATAATTAAGTCATTTACGGTCCTCCAAAGCGATAAACCAATGTGTAATTTTGTGAAGATTGGCCGCCCAATAGTAGCTGATACAATTTGGTAGCCCAAGCCCGCCCACCGACCTGTTCCTCTGAAGCAAAGTCCCTCCTGTTCTTGCACGTTTGCCTGCCCAAATAAAAGAAGAAACAGCTTTGTAAATAGATTTAAAAAAGGACTTAGGAAGAAATATGGGGAGACACTGAAACAAATACAAATATCTGGGTAGTACTTTCATTTTGATAGTCTGTATCCTTCCTGCCAGAGACAGTGGCAGACAATTCCACCTCTGTAGATCTGCTTTGACTGCAATAGTCAAAGCAGTACAATCTTCAAGAGTACACATGGTATGTGTAACTATAATACCCAGATATTTTATTCCTGTGTTAGATATTTTAAATGGTATAGACGACTGTAACATTTTTGCAGCCAGTTGATTAATTGGAAGACATTCACTTTTTCAAATATTTAACTTGTACCCGAAATAGTGCCAAAAATGTTCAAAAGCGAAAGGATATGTGGGATACTTGTCAGGGGGTCACACACATACAGAAGGAGATCATCAGCGTAAAGTGAGACACGATGTTCAATCCCTCCCCTTTTGATCCCTTTAAACCCTCCGGCTGACTTTAAAGCAGCTGATAATGGCTCAATGGCGAGAGCAAATAACAATGGGGAGAGTGGACAACCTTGCCTAGTACCACGGAAAAGAGGAAATGGTTTTGAACGCTGTGAGTTTGTGCACACAGATGCATAAGGAGAAGAGTAGAGAAGCTTAATCCAGGAGATGAAGCTGGTACCAAAACCAAACCGCCTCAAAGTAAAAAAAAGATAAGTCCACTCCACCCTGTCGAAGACCTTCTCGGCATCTAGAGATACTACAGCCTCAGCTTCAGTTAAGGAAGACGGGGTGTGAATGATGTCGAGCAGCCTTCTAACATTCGAAAAGGAGTGTCTCCCCTTAATAAATCCTGTTTGATCTTCTGAGATGACAGTGGGCATAATATTCTCTAAACGACGAGCAAGGACTTTAGCTAGTATTTTAACGTCGACAGAGAGCAGTGAAATTGGACGATAGGATGCACAATTTGCTGGGTTCTTGTCTTTTTTATGTATAAGAGATATAGATGCTTGCATGAGCGTGGATGGCAAGATGCCCTGGTGACATGAATATTCAAACATTTCTAGTAGGAGTGGAGCCGGGCACTGATGGAGGTAACCATCAGGGCCCGGTGATTTACCACTGTGCATTGAGAAAATGGCCTGTTTGATTTCAGAAAGTGTTAGAGGGGCATCCAGTAACTGATTATCATTTAAGGAAACTTTCGGCAAGGTTCATTTATCAAAGAAATTTTGTAATTGGTTTTCGTCGTTAGGGGATACATTAGAATAATATGACCTAAATGAGTCGTTTATCTTCACTGGGTCAGAGGTTAAAGAGCCTGACTCTTCTATGTATCTGGGTAATCTGATTAGAAGCCAATCTGGCCTTTAATTGGTGAGCCAGAAGGCGACCCGCTTTGTCACCATGCTCATACATAGAGCCACGAGAACGGAGGAGGAAATGTTCAGCTTCTGCAGTAAGGAGAAGGTCAAGCTCTGATTGGAGTCCTAGGCCCTGTTTCTCGTACCTGGCTAAACAAAGTCAAGCAAATGTCCTAATCTCCAGGTTAAATTAGCGAGATGATTGACATCAGGCTATCTGGGTTTCTTCACGGCTGATCCGCGCTGAAACGGTCTCGTTAATTCTGACCAGATGTCAGTCCTCTGGATAAATGTGCGTGCCCGATCTTCTTCAGAAGGGATAATAATCGAGCACTGACACCACGATCTTCTAACAGTACAATAGCAAATAAACTCAGAGGAACCTCTTTTTATTTCTCCACTGAGAAGCAGGAGATGATCATGAAGACATATGAGGAATGTATTACCTTAATCATTCACAGCAAACGCGTTGTGAATATTCGCAACGCGTTTGCAACGTTTTCGGTGTGAATGCAGCTTAACACCGCCCTGCTGCGAGACACGAGCGTCGCAAATATATCAGACAAGTTAAATGTGTCAGTTTTGGGAAAATGTATAGGCTAAATTTAAATCCTTCATCACCCAAATCAATCAGATTATATGTATTTAAATGTATCTGCTGCCAGTAGTATACACATTACTATATACGTATGAGGATATATGTACTGTATGCGCGTATGTATCATGTACTATATATGTGTATATACATGTATGTATAGATTACCATATAACTAGGAGTTTGAATATGTGTATGGGCGGATCAGTATATATGTATTATTCATAATCAGAAATTCAATCAATTGAAGCAGTGTGTGATTCTCTGTATTCTTATCATGAGTCCACCTTAATCATGTTCTACAATAATGATATGTATGGTGTACTAATAACACTGTCATATAATTCTGAGTGCTTTCAACACATCCATAAGTTTCTTAAGCGCTAAATAAACTTAAGAACAGCGCGGCATGCAGCGGCTGATAGTCTCTGTCTGTGAGACGGGCAATCGACTGCGCCTGTGGTGATCAGTGTCCGCGGCTCGAGAAGCTCTCGTAAATAAATGATTCCTTGACGGCAGAATCTATTGCGCCGCGTACAGGAAGTCATGAGGATGTGAGAACGGATCTTGGCGATCTGAAAGAACTCTCTCCCAATAAAACTAATATAACTAATATCGCTCCTTCATCAATGAGGAAGTGAGCTGCCTTTTTTGTCCGGTGGGAGTGGCCAGCTTATCCAGTGAATTTCAGTAAGCCTGCCCTGGAGCAGGTTTACATTTTTGGCTGTGTTCCTATGGTGATTTATCTAAGCTTGCTTCGAGAAACTGAATAAGCCAGACCTACGTCATCTTATCCTGACAATTAGCCCGCTAACTCAGTAAGCCAGGTACGAGAAACAGGGCCCTAGCCTTTCTTTGTATAGATCAAGTGTTTGAGAGGTTGAAAGTAAAATGTCGAGGCCAGCTATAGATTTTTCTAGTTCTCTCTGGCGAGCTCTGCGAAGCTTGTTTGCATGAGATGTGTATGAAATGATTCTACCTCTAATAAATGCATTCAAGGTTTCCCACAGTAATGAGGGGGAGGTTTCATCATTCTTATTTGTTTCACAAAAAAAAAAATGTAATCAGTAACGTATTTACAGAAGGTTACATCGGCCAGTAGAAGCGAGTCCAGGGCCAAAATCTGAATTCTTTTGGTTTGAGGTCAAAACCAAGGTCTAAAATTACAGTAGAATGGTCAGACACGGTAATAGGAGAGTATTGAGTATCAATAATTGACGAGATTAGTGCTTTATCAACCAAAAAATAGTCAATCCGGGAGTATGATCGGTGAGGGTGAGAAAAAAAGGAATACTGTCTAGTTGAGGGGTGTGAGAACCTCCAAGGGTCAATGTAGCCAAATTGTCCCATAAAGGCTGAAAGAGTCTGTGACATTTTTAATGGCGGGGCAGGCCGGGAGCTGGATCTATCTAATACTGGGTCTATGACACAGTTCATGTCGCCTCCAAATATCAAAGTATGGGAGTCCAAGTTTGGGATAGAGGACAGTAAAACCTTGATAAAATTATGGTCATCCCAGTTTGGAGCATAGACCGATACCAGGACAACTGACTTCTGATATAGTATACCTGAAATAATGACGTACCGGCCGTCTGAACCAAAGATTGTATTAGTAGGGGTAAAGTGTACATTTTTCTTTATTAATATGGCTGTGCCTCTTGTTTTCAAATTAAATTTGGAGTGAAAGACCTGGCTAATCCATGGCCTGTTCAGTTTCCGGTGATCAGAATTTTGTAGATGTGTCTCTTGAAGAAACACTACATCGGCATTGAGGTTCTTAATATGTGTCATGATTTTAGTTCGCTTCACTGCAGCGTTTAATCCACCAGTATTCAAGGAGACTATCCTCACCGCCTGTCCGCCAGCCGCCCCCCCGTTGGTTACACTAACCATATCACAGCACAGAGTTTCTGGTCAGTCCTAGGATGCGAGCAGCAAAAGAAGAGTAAACAACAGCGAGTGTATGAGCAACATAGTGTCCCTTGAACACTTTTGACAGCGCTGTTGAGTCTAAATAGATGCAGATTTTCTCAAATAAATAAAAAATGTTGATCAGAACTATCTGTCACTAACATACATTTTTGTCTGAGACTCTGTCTCTTTTGACCCTTTAAATTGTCAGTCTGGTTAAATCATTGAACAGCATTTTGTTCTCCATTTCCATCTATTTGTTAGGAGAACTTAACAACTTAAAAGCATGAAAGACCATTCAAACAGACAGAATAATCCACTCAGCCATCTGAACATGTCAAGCTTTCGTAGCAGGCAGTTCCAAACTTTTGAATGGTTGTGTTTACCGCTTGGAAGTACAGAAAAAAAGCATAATATAATTCCATTCCATTCCATTATCCGACACGTACTCAGCGGAAAATAAGAAAAGTATTGTATCATCAATTTATGAATGTGAATATCCAAATATCATATGCAATATTGTTGATTATGTTCTGTGTATATAGTTCTTTTCTTGCATTTATTCCCATTGCCATGTTATAAGAAATCTAATTTTGTTTGTTTGTAATAACGCATTGTCACACTGGTAGAACTTGGTTCAACCTTAGACTGCAATGCACCAGTGATGTTTTCACTAGTGCTGTCAAGCGATTAAAATATTTAATCGCGATTAATCGCATTTATGTCATAGTTAACTCGCGATTAATCGCAATTAATCGCATTTTTTTTTTGTTGCATTTTAATGCTCTTATCAACATGAAAAAGTGGACCAGGCATGAAAACGGGTCAGGGGTGAAAAAGGTGAGAAGGATATTACCCCTCTAGGAGGGTCCGGGGGCATGCTCCCCCGTAAGAAACATTTAAATATTCCATATTTTAAAGCATCAATCTGATGCATTTTGAGATGCTTTTTTTGCCAACCTGGGGAGAGCTGGAGAAACTTAACTTCAGCCATGAGCCAAAAATTATTATGGCCTCCTTACTAAGTATTATGCAAGCCATTTCATGCCAGCCTGTTACTGGGTCTAACATTTACAGTATATGAGGCACAATGTGGTAAAGGAGAGCATGGCTGCCTTTGTTAGCATAATTTATATCTTTGATGCAAAGAATGCATCTGGTGAATCCCTGCCTGTTGATTTTGGAGAATACATCTCCTAGATGAAAGGACACCTCTTGCCCTTTTATTGAGACCTTGCCTTACAGTTTTAGCCACGACCAGTTCCAGCTGCATTTCAATCCAGCTGTTTAACAATGGCTGCATCCTTCTCCCCTAACACACTCATTCTGCAAAAATAATGTTTGTATTAGTGTTAACTTCTAGTTTAGCCTTATTCAGACCTGCCAACCTTGATATATAACCTATATATTGATAAGTCATTAAATACTCGTCATGCATTATATTGCATTGCATATAATGTGTGCTGGTCAATTAGTCTAAAATTAATTTTAGACTAATTTTTACCAGCGTACTTTGACGTCAAAATGCGTATCCACTACGCAAATTGCGTACAGGTTGGCAGGTCTGCTTATTGATAGAACGGTGGACCACTTTACCTTCTGCCTTGTCAGTCCCCTCTCCTCAAAATCTACCTCCTCAAAAACGTTAGCGTTACGCCGTGTTCACACCGGACGCGGTGCGTCCGGTGTGAACACGGCATAAGCTAATGATTTTCCACCGGAGCTTTAGCTAGCTGGCTAACGTTGCGTTCTCTCCTGCTGTGTTCAATGTGTTCACTCGCGCTCCCTTCTGGCACGCGCACCTGTTCGCAGTTCACTGAATATCATTCATTTTGCCGTATCGCGCTCACCATTCATTCATTTCAAACCGTAATGTTAGCCTAGCTTCCAAGCCCAAACGGCGTGCCTATTGTTTTGCTTCCGGTTGAGCTACATCCGGCGTGGTGCTCGCGTAAAAAATAAATAATTATAAATTAAAATGCGTTAACGCCGTTAATAAAATTGACGGCGTTAAAATTGGTTTGCGTTAACGCCGTTAATAACGCGCTAATATGACAGCACTAGTTTTCACACGATAAAAAAAGGGCGCACACCCTTCACACACATACACAGGAAGGAGAACAACTAAACAAAAAAAGAAAGCAGGCCATTGCAACCATTCATAAACGTGTCCAAGAGAAAGAAAATACGGAGGAAGGAGAAAAACAAAACAAAAAAGAAAGCAGGCCATTGCAACAATTAATAAACTTGGTTGGTGAAGACGGACTGAAACTCTGGCGTCTGGGCAGGTGTCAGTGTTGCTGGCAAGTTCTGCAAGAACACTGGCCAGGTGTTCCCAATTAGGGTGATGGCCCCTCAACTTCACACAGCCTAGGACCTACAAACACACAAGCACATATACACAGTACCAAGGCACTAAGACCAAGGCACTAAGACCAAGGCAACAGGCCTATGAGGCCATCACACCAAGAAAAGCAACCAAACAGGTCTTGAAGTAACTGGAGAGGCAGGAACTGAAGCAAATCAAATCAGTAATGTTGTATCCAGTGAAGATATTATTGAAGGCTAATTCAGTAATTTATTTTTATTATGATTGATTCATAAATACTAACCACTTTTAATAATTTAGCATGACAGACGCTATGGTTACCTTGATTATGCAAGGCAAGGCAAGCCAAGGCAAGTTTATTTGTACAGCACATTTCAACAACAAGGCGATTCAAAGTGTTTCACATAAAAGCATTAAAAGCATCAAAACATATATTTCTGCCTATTAGTTGTATAATTATTGTCTTTAGTCTGAATTATGAAAAGCTACAATAACTTGACTCACTAACCTTTATGTGAAACCTACATTATGAAACAGTTTTGAGTCATTGTCTCATCATAGTTTTTTTAATGTTTATTAAAATTCCTATTGTGCGGTTTTGGAAATAGAAGACAGGGTTATGCTATGAATCAACATGTACATCACAGGATTGTCAACACTGTTTGATTGCTAGGTGATCATGAGGAAGTGCAATGCAAAAACAACACAGAGACAAACTATGTAGCAAAAGACAAAAAAAGGAATGCATCCTGATAATACATTTAGAATAATTTACTGTAATTACATTTCACAATAGCATCCTACAATCAGTCGGTCTGACTGTTGTTGTGCCAGTGAATCAGGTGTGTTCATGAGAACTAGAAGTGTTGCATAGTTTACATTATGAGATTCTCGTCTATTCAAACACCGCCAGACGGCCTGAGAGACACCTTGTTCTCAAATCAGATCCAACTAAAAATAACTACCAGCATCAAAACCAGCATCAACGATTGTCAGAGTCAATTATTTATAATGCTTCTCACGTCAACGTTTTTCTGCAACTATGAGCATTTTAGGTACCAGCAGTGAAATGGTGGATTCATGTTAAACTTTGTCATTTGATGCTTGATAAATATACACAGTGAAATCAAATATCTTGTGAAGAAAAATAATTACTAAAGAATTTGATTAAATAAAATGAATGAAGCAAACCACTTTTGTTCATGCTTGTCTCAATGGTAATATATGTACATAATTAGCTAATTCAAATTACATCACAGGATTGTCAACACTGTTTGATTGACAGGTGATCATGAGGAAGTGCAATGCAAAAACAACACAGGGACAGACTTTGTAGCAAAAGACATCACTGAAACTAAAAGGAATGCAACCTGATAATACATTTAGAAAAATAATAGCGTGATTTTTTTTTTTAAACACAGGATAATGTACGCTTAATTTGAAAGAAAATTACAAAATGCAGAGAAATAAAGCCAACAAGGAAGAGCAAAACTTTGCAGCTCCTCAAATTGCCACTTGAGGTTGACTCCAAAAGACAGTCAATCTCCATGGGCCTTGTATTAAAAGGCCTAACTTTACAGCAGAAATATTCATGTTTACAGCCTGGTAGAACAAACATGTTGTTCTCTATAACTACTTTACCCGTTTATGACAACTGTACATTATCTTAATTATTATTAAATCACCTGTTTTAATTGTATAAAAGCTTAAAGTTAGACATAATTGAAGGCGTGGTCGCTTTGAGTGACAGGTGGGTATAGTCTCAGTTCGCTGTCTGCTCTGCTGCTCACCTGGTGCTCAACACAGTTCCATCGACAGTCCACCGCTTTGCCCATTCTTGACCGAGCCAATAGCCGTAGCCTCACACTTTGAGCTTCACAATGGCTCTTAAAAAAAACTGTGGGTGACATCAGGAAGACTTTTTCACAGGTTATAGTCAGAGCAAAGGGGGGCCTTTAAATGTTGTTTGCTCCTCTCGAAGCCTTTTCAGCTCTAGTACAAAATTGTCAATTTTAAATTAATCATCCATGATTTACTATGGAGCCATGTTTCGGAAATGTCTTGATATTGGGTTCGTAACAAATAACTAAAATTGATTTTTGAAACAAGGCTTAGTTTCACACTGGTGGAACTTCTTTCGACATTCATGCAGGAGGAATGTAAATACTGCAGGATTAAAGAAGGGAGGGAGTGCCATTATACTGAGCCAAGAACATTTGAACGTTTCCTCTTATATCTTTTTTTCCGAAGTAAATACATTATTAGGTCTTTATATAACAAAGGACGATGGTCCATAGAGGTAGAGAAGGTAGCTCCCTGTCAATTTTTGAGAGGCAAGATGAAGGTCAAATGATAAATAAGAGTAATTATCTTCTATCAATTAGTGGAGTTTAAACCTTTTTTGTAGAGTTTCAGTCAGCACCATCTGACTTGGAGCAAACACTGTAAGCTAGCTACTTACTACCTACAGCTAGGAAGATCATGACTCATAATGGGCAAGTTTCAACTTCAGCAAAAGTAAAAAATATAGTTATACTTTTGTTGATCCATCAATCCATTGTATGTCATTCATCCTGGTACAAGGGGAGTTAATTCAAATGATAGCATTAAGTAATGAAAAAGTGTGATATAGTAACAAATAATCTTACGCTGTATCCTCCCTACTGGTTTTCTATCATATTTTCATATTTTGGCCAGTATGATCATGAAGGTTTTAAAAAAGCTGACATTTAACATGGTAAATCCTGAAGAAAACCTGTATAATCAACTGCAGTTTTTTCTATTGATATTGAAGATGGGAAAAGCATCTTTTTAATTCATTAATATTAATGATGACATATTAATGATGACTAGAACATAGACAAAATTGACACTTGCTTCGAAGAATACGAGGAAATAAAGATGAGATGCTTTTCTTATGTGTTGTATTTATTTCTGCTCCATTGCTGTGACACTAATATCTTTATTTATATCTTTGTTTTACTGTCATGCTGGTAGAACGTCTTGCAACATTCACATAGGTGGAATGCAACAGGAAATTCACAGGACAAAAGAAGGGAGTGTGCTACGATATTGAGCCAACAAACTGTCAGTTTGAATGCAGTTTTAAAAAATACACCTACAGTGACGTCATTAACCTTCATTCCATTTCAATACATAGGCCTTCATAGGTGTGTGGACTGTCACATAAGGTGAAAGGTTTGCAATAGGACAGATGTGACCTGGACTGAATTATGAGACACTGAAATAGTTTAAAACATTGAGAGCAGAAAGAGAGGAGGAATTAATAACTTTTCATCTTATATCTTATCATTTTGGGTAAGTACATTATTAGATCTATTGATAATACTGTCAGGACATAAAGTGTGCCATTACAAACTAAAAGGGGGATTGTTGCGAGAGTGGATCGTGCATTCAGGAGGAAGTTAAATCTTTTTTTGTGATGTTTTTGTCAGCACCTTCACACCTGGAGAAAACACTGTACTGCTCTACATACAGGAAGCTGAATGGCCCATATTGGGCAAGGGCCAATTTAAGCAAAAGCTTCAATGAACTTAAATAAATAAATTGTTCATTGGTTCATCTACCAATCCATTTCATGCCGTGCATCCATATCCAGTTTGTGTTAAGTTTCATATTTATATTGCTAAGAATCATTATTATATTGTGCTGAGAAGTACTGACAAAAATTTAGATAATACATTATTGTTTTGTACTTTCATTTTACTATCATCCATTATATATTTACTTTGGTAACTTATATATATATGTATATATACATATATATATATATATATATATATATATATAATATGTTAGTTTTTTCATGCTACACCTCACTAGAAATCTATTTGTTTGTCCAAATGTAAATTCACACTGGTGGAAATCTAGGGGTGGAAATCTTGAGGCACCTGAAGCTTCGATTCCGATAAAGAGGGCTATGATTCAATTATTAAACAATTATCAATTAATCCTGATGCATCAACATGTTTATAGACATGATTTATTTTTAAGAAATAAAATTGGCCCTATAGCAGCACCGAACACAGAAACACAGAATTCAGCATGTTTTGAGTAATTTGACATAACAAGCTGCCCTTATTCACAAAATAAATAATATAGACTTCTCTTCAAACAAATCCCCTTGTTATGGGCAATGAGCATTCAGCTCTTGTGCAAAAATAATGCTTTCTGGAATATGTGGTACAACTATACATTGATAAAGAGCATGCTTACGGTGACACAATATTCTGTGCCAACAGATTTCCAGTTTACAGCCTGGTAGAACAAATATTTATAATATATTTTTTCTTCTTGGATTTATTTCTGCTCCATTTCTGCATCACTAATATCTTTATTTGTATATTTGTTTTACTGTCATACTGGTAGAACGTCTTTCAACATTCACTTAGCTGGAACGAAAAAGCAATTCACAGGACAAAAGAAGGGAGTGTGCTATGATATTGAGCCAAGGAACTGACAGATAGAATGCTGAAAATAAAAGACATCTATAAGTTACGTCATTAACCTTCATTCCATTACAATATAAAGGCCTTCATAGATGTGGACTGTCACACAAGGGGAAAGGTTTGCAACAGGACAGATGTGACCTGGACTGAGACACTGAAATAGTTTAAAACATTGAGAGCAGAAAGAGAGGAGGAATTCATAACTTTTCATCTTATATCTTATCATTTTGGGTAAGTACATTCTTATATCTATTGATAATACTGTCAGGACATAAAGTGTGTCATTACAAACTAAAAGGGGGATTGTTGCGAGAGTGGATCGTGCATTCAGGAGGAAGTTAAATCTTTTTTTGTGATGTTTTTGTAAGCACCTTCACACCTGGAGAAAACACGTACAGTGTTTTCTCCAGAATTCAGTTTGGTGTACATACAGGAAGCTGAATGGCCCATATTGGGCAAGGGTCAATTTAAGCAAACGCTTCAATAAGCTTAAATAAATCCATTTTACGTTGGTTCATCTATCAATCCATTGTACGCCGGGTATCCAGATCCAGTTTGCGTTAATTTAAATAATTCTATCGCTAAGAATATTTTTATATCGTACCGAGAAGTACTGAAAAAATTTGAGATAATAAATGATTGTAAATGATTGTGTATAACACATAATTATGTTTGTTTTGAGTAACTTGACATAACATGCTGCCCTTATTCACAACTAAATAATATAGATTTATCTTTAAACAAATCCCCTTGTTTAGGCAATGTGTATGCAGCTCTCGTGCAAAAACAAAGCTTTCTGGAACATGTGGTAAAACTATACATTGATAAAGAGCACATTTACGGTGACACAATATTCTGTGCGAACAGATGTCCAGAAACCACATGTTACGAGATTAATAGTGTATCTCGATTCCAAAGTGTGCAACATAGGGCAAATGCCTTGTTCTCAAAGGCTGAGTAGAGGCGCAAATCGTTGTAAAAAAAAGGTGCAATCTAGTTCATGATTCGCTTCGCTCTTTGGGCGGAAGAAGGAGTGAAATTCTTCCAGACGTTAGCTTTAAAGCCAGGGGGTGCCGGTCGGATTGTATCCATATTCGGCTGCTCAAGCTCAGCTTCCCTCACCAAAACTCTGCTAGTATTTAGCCTCTTTTAGGACGTAAACAAGATAAATGTGTATTATGTCAGTTGCGTTTAGGGGCAGCCATAAGGAATGAACATTCAGGTGTCACATAATTGTGAAAGGCGATCATAATGTAATAACACATAATTTGCCTTTATTCTGTTCCAAAATAAAGACCTTAATATATATAGACTGTCATATAACATTTAAGGTGTGCATATCACAGATACCAATATCTTATTTATAAATTCAAGAAATTTTAGCATTTTAGGAGGGAGTTTAATCCTTTTTGTGGTGTTTCAGTCATACCAGGAGCAAACATGGTTGCTACTGCTACAGTAGCTGGGAAGCTCATAACATACAGCTTCTGTTTATGGAACTGCATGAAGCATCATTTTCACATATTTGGAATAATTTAAAGTAACATAACTTTTTGGGTAATAATTTGTGATATCCTGCTACAACTCTTTGACTGATATCCTAGTTTTGTCCCCAAGTGTTTCCTCTGTGTCCATTATAATAGTCGGTGTTACCTTTCTTTGGAAGGCGTGTTAAAATACACTGTTTTGGGTACAAACACACTAGCATCCTGCACTGTAAACCATAATTATTAGTACAGCAGGGACAGAGTAAAAATCTTGAAAAAAAATGTGATACAGTACTGGTTCTTGCAGCGATCTCTTTTCATCCTTCTCAGTCATGGAATTTGAGGTCAGGGTCAGATAATAAAACACCTGCTCTAATAGAGGTTCAGTGCTTTGCTCTACGACATTTTAGCCTGGTTGATGCTTATAGAGATTGTTGCACGTGCCTGTTAAAGTGCTCTGCTTTTTGAGGTACTGTAAGTACACATGTATATTCCATTAGCTCTAACGTGGTTAAGATCTTCATTAAAAACGGGCATAAGAAATTGAAGACGGAATATGAGAAGAAATATGTCGGTGAGGTGTGAAGGATCTGGAGGATATTTTCAGACAGGGTTCAGTTTTAGCAAAAAATTCTGAAAACACAAAAGAAGACAGAGTTTCTTTTTGCCATTGTATTGCACTGAATTATATTGAGGCTGAAATTAGGTCTTGTGAAGGGAAACAACAAATAATAATTGATAGCCATGGTTCCCAGTGACTGCTAATTATCAAGTTAATTATCATTTGAACAAATTTAAACACAAAGGGAAAGATAAATACAGAAAAAAGTTGATATTGTTTTATCTTTTTAAAACTTATTGAATGTAAAAGGTTTCTGTATTGCTTGATTTTATAGATTCAGAAAAAAACGAGATGGCTGTCGGAAAGATAGTATTGATTTTCCTGATTCTGATCGGTAAGTTGTTTAAAGTTAAATCCAATGCGTTTGAAGTTTCTTCATAAAATACATGATATCAAGTCTAGTGAACAACACAAAATAAAGTTAGGGTGAAATCCATGCCAACATCTCATCCAATATTTCTTGTAAAAACTCTTATCAGTGGCACATACAACAGCACAATCGCCAACTGTGGCCCCCACAACACCAACTGCTTCCCCAATAACACCAACTGCTGCCCCCACAACACCAACTGCTGTCCCCACAACACCAACTGCGGCCCCAACAACAACAACAACTGTAGCCACTACAACAACAACCGTGGCCCCAACAACAACTGCGGCCCCAACAACAACAACAACTGCAGCCACAACAACAACTGCAGCCCCCACAACAACAACTGCGGCCCCTACAACAACAACCGCGGCCCCAACAACAACAACTCCGGCCCCAACAACAACAAATGCAGCCCCAACAACAACAACTGCAGCCCCAACAACAACAACAACTGCAGCCACAACAACAACTGCGGCCACTACAACAACAACTGCGGCCCCAACAACAACAACTGCAGCCCAAACAACAACAACTGAAGCTCCAACCACAACAACTGAAGCCCCAACAACAACAACCGCGGCCCCAACAACAACAACTACAGCCCCAACAACAACAACTGCGGCCCCAACAACAACAACCGCGGCCCCAACAACAACAACTGCAGCCACAACAACAACTGCAGCCCCTACAACAACAACTGCAGCCCAAACAACAACAACTGAAGGTCCAACCACAACAACTGAAGCCCCAACAACAACTACCGCGGCCCCAACAACAACAACTACAGCCCCAACAACAACAACTGCGGCCCCAACAACAACAACCGCGGCCCCAACAACAACAACTGCAGCCACAACAACAACTGCAGCCCCTACAACAACAACTGCGGCCCCTACAACAACAACCGCGGCCCCAGCAACAACAACTCTGGACCCAACATCAACAAATGTAGCCCCAACAACAACAACTGCAGCCACAACAACAACAACTGCAGCCACAACAACAACAGCAGCCCCTACAACAACTGCGGCCCCTACAACAACAACCACGGCCCCAACAACAACAACTGCAGCCCAAACAACAACAACCACGGCCCCAACAACAACAACTGCGGCCCCAACAACAACAACTGCGGCCCCAACAAAAACAACTGCAGCCACAACAACTGCAGCCCCCACAACAACAACTGCGGCCCCTACAACAACAACCGCGGCCCCAACAACAACAACTGCAGCCACAACAACAACTGCAGCCCCCACAACAACAACTGCGGCCCCTACAACAACAACCGCGGCCCCTACAACAACAACCGCGGCCCCAACAACAACAACTACAGCCCCCACAACAACAACTGTAGCCCCAACAACAACAGCCACAGCCCCAACAACAACAACAACTGTGGCCCCAACAACAACATCTGCGGCCCCTACAACAACAACTGCAGCCCTAACAACAACAACTGCGGCCCCCACAACAACAACTGCGGCCTCAACAACAACAACTGCGGCCCCAACAACAACGACTGCGGCCCCAACAACAACAACTGCAGCCCCCACAACAACAACTGCGACCCCAACAACAACAACAACTATGGCCCCAACAACAACAACTGCGGCCCCAACAACAACAACTGTAGCCCCCACAACAACAACTGCGGCCCCAACAACAACAACTGCGGCCCCAACAACAACAACTGTAGCCCCCACAACAACAACTGCGGCCCCAACAACAACTGCAGCCCCCACAACAACAACTGCGGCCCCAACAACAACAACTGCAGCCCCAACAACAACAACTGCGGCCCCAACAACAACAACAACTATGGCCCCAACAACAACAACTGCGGCCCCAACAACAACAACTGTAGCCCCCACAACAACAACTGCGGCCCCAACAACAACAACTGTAGCCCCCACAACAACAACTGTAGCCCCCACAACAACAACTGCAGCCCCCACAACAACAACTGCGGCCCCAACAACAACAACTATAGCCCCTACAACAACAACTGCTGCCCCGACAACAACATCTGCGCCCCCAACAACAACAACTGCGGCCCCAACAACAACAACTGTAGCCCCAACAACAACAACTATAGCCCCTACAACAACAACTGCTGCCCCGACAACAACATCTGCGCCCCCAACCACAACAACAACTATGGCCCCAACAACAACAACTGCGGCCCCAACAACAACAACTGTAGCCCCCACAACAACAACTGTAGCCCCAACAACAACAACTGCTGCCCCGACAACAACAACTGCTGCCCCAACAACAACTGCAGCACCAACAACAACAACTGCAGCCCCCACAACAACAACTGCGGCCCCAACAACAACAACAACTATGGCCCCAACAACAACAACTGCGGCCCCAACAACAACAACTGTAGCCCCCACAACAACAACTGCGGCCCCAACAACAACAACTGCGGCCCCAACAACAACAACTGTAGCCCCTACAACAACAACTGCTGCCCCGACAACAACATCTGCGCCCCCAACCACAACAACTGTAGCCCCCACAACAACAACTGTAGCCCCAACTACAACTGCAGCACCAACAACAACAACAACAACAACTGCAGCCCCAACAACAACTGCAGCCCCCACAACAACAACTGCGGCCCCAACAACAACTGCGGCCCCAACAACAACGACTGCGGCCCCAACAACAACAACTGTAGCCCCCACAACAACAACTGTAGCCCCAACTACAACTGCTGCACCAACAACAACTACTGCGCCCCCAACAACAACAACTGCGGCCCCAACAACAACGACTGCGGCCCCAACAACAACAACTGTAGCCCCAACAACAACTGCAGCACCAACAACAACAACTGCGGCCCCTACAACAACAACTGCAGCCCTAACAACAACAACTGTAGCCCCTACAACAACAACTGCGGCCCCAACAACAACAACTGCCGCCCCCACAACAACAACTGCCGCCCCAACAACTACAACTTCCGCCCCAACAACAACAACTGCCGCCCCCACAACAACAACTGCGGCCCCAACAACAACGACTGTAGCCCCCACAACAACAACTGCGGCACCAACAACAACAACTGCCGCCCCAACAACAACACCTGTGCCTACAACAACAACTGCGGCCCCAACAACAACAACTGCGGCCCCAACAACAACAACTGTAGCCCCCACAACAACAACTGCGGCCCCAACAACAACAACTGCGGCCCCAACAACAACAACTGTAGCCCCTACAACAACAACTGCTGCCCCGACAACAACATCTGCGCCCCCAACCACAACAACTGTAGCCCCCACAACAACAACTGTAGCCCCAACTACAACTGCAGTACCAACAACAACAACAACAACTGCGGCCCCAACAACAACTGCAGCCCCCACAACAACAACTGCGGCCCCAACAACAACTGCGGCCCCAACAACAACAACTGCGGCCCCAACAACAACAACTGTAGCCCCCACAACAACAACTGTAGCCCCAACTACAACTGCTGCACCAACAACAACTACTGCGCCCCCAACAACAACAACTGCGGCCCCAACAACAACGACTGCGGCCCCAACAACAACAACTGTAGCCCCAACAACAACTGCAGCACCAACAACAACAACTGCGGCCCCCGCAACAACAACTGCGCCCCCAACAACAACAACTGCGGCCCCAACAACAACAACTGTAGCCCCAACAACAACAACTGCTGCCCCGACAACAACAACTGCTGCCCCAACAACAACTGCAGCACCAACAACAACAACTGCAGCCCCCACAACAACAACTGCGGCCCCAACAACAACTATGGCCCCAACAACAACAACTGCGGCCCCAACAACAACAACTGTAGCCCCCACAACAACAACTGCGGCCCCAACAACAACAACTGCGGCCCCAACAACAACAACTGTAGCCCCTACAACAACAACTGCTGCCCCGACAACAACATCTGCGCCCCCAACCACAACAACTGTAGCCCCCACAACAACAACTGTAGCCCCAACTACAACTGCAGCACCAACAACAACAACAACCACTGCGGCCCCAACAACAACTGCAGCCCCCACAACAACAACTGCGGCCCCAACAACAACTGCGGCCCCAACAACAACGACTGCGGCCCCAACAACAACAACTGTAGCCCCCACAACAACAACTGTAGCCCCAACTACAACTGCTGCACCAACAACAACTACTGCGCCCCCAACAACAACAACTGCGGCCCCAACAACAACGACTGCGGCCCCAACAACAACAACTGTAGCCCCAACAACAACTGCAGCACCAACAACAACAACTGCGGCCCCTACAACAACAACTGCAGCCCTAACAACAACAACTATAGCCCCTACAACAACAACTGCGGCCCCAACAACAACTGCAGCCCCCACAACAACAACTGCGGCCCCAACAACAACAACTGCAGCCCCAACAACAACAACTGCCGCCCCCACAACAACAACTGCGGCCCCAACAACAACAACTGCGGCCCCAACAACAACTGCGGCCCCAACAACAACGACTGCGGCCCCAACAACAACAACTGTAGCCCCCACAACAACAACTGTAGCCCCAACTACAACTGCTGCACCAACAACAACTACTGCGCCCCCAACAACAACAACTGCGGCCCCAACAACAACGACTGCGGCCCCAACAACAACAACTGCGGCCCCAACAACAACAACTGTAGCCCCAACAACAACAACTGCTGCCCCGACAACAACAACTGCTGCCCCAACAACAACTGCAGCACCAACAACAACAACTGCAGCCCCCACAACAACAACTGCGGCCCCAACAACAACAACAACTATGGCCCCAACAACAACAACTGCGGCCCCAACAACAACAACTGTAGCCCCCACAACAACAACTGCGGCCCCAACAACAACAACTGCGGCCCCAACAACAACAACTGTAGCCCCTACAACAACAACTGCTGCCCCGACAACAACATCTGCGCCCCCAACCACAACAACTGTAGCCCCCACAACAACAACTGTAGCCCCAACTACAACTGCAGCACCAACAACAACAACAACAACAACTGCAGCCCCAACAACAACTGCAGCCCCCACAACAACAACTGCGGCCCCAACAACAACTGCGGCCCCAACAACAACAACTGTAGCCCCTACAACAACAACTGCTGCCCCGACAACAACATCTGCGCCCCCAACCACAACAACTGTAGCCCCCACAACAACAACTGCGGCCCCAACAACAACTGCAGCCCCCACAACAACAACTGCGGCCCCAACAACAACAACTACGGCCCCAACAACAACAACTGTAGCCCCAACTACAACTGCTGCACCAACAACAACTACTGCGCCCCCAACAACAACAACTGCGGCCCCAACAACAACGACTGCGGCCCCAACAACAACAACTGTAGCCCCAACAACAACTGCAGCACCAACAACAACAACTGCGGCCCCTACAACAACAACTGCAGCCCTAACAACAACAACTGTAGCCCCTACAACAACAACTGCGGCCCCAACAACAACAACTGCCGCCCCCACAACAACAACTGCCGCCCCAACAACTACAACTTCCGCCCCAACAACAACAACTGCCGCCCCCACAACAACAACTGCGGCCCCAACAACAACGACTGTAGCCCCCACAACAACAACTGCGGCACCAACAACAACAACTGCCGCCCCAACAACAACACCTGTGCCTACAACAACAACTGCGGCCCCAACAACAACAACTGCCGCCCCAACAACAACAACTGCCGCCCCCACAACAACAACTGTGGCCCCAACAACTACAACTTCCGCCCCAACGACAACAACTGCCGCTCCCACAACAACAACTGCCGCCCCAACAACAACAACTGCGGCCCCCACGACAACAACTGCGGCACCAACAACAACAACTGCCGCCCCAACAACAACACCTGTGCCTACAACAACAACTGCGGCCCCAACAACAACAACTGCCGCCCCAACAACAACAACTGCCGCCCCCACAACAACAACTGTGGCCCCAACAACAACAACAACTGCCGCCCCCACAACAACAACTGCCGCCCCAACAACAACAACTGCGGCCCCAACAACAACAACTGCCGCCCCCACAACAACAACTGCGGCCCCAATAACAACAACAACTGTAGCCCCAACAACAACTGCAGCACCAACAACAACAACAACAACTGCGGCCCTTACAGCAACAACCACGGCCCCAACAACAACAACTGCAGCCCCAACAACAACGACTCCGGCCCCAACAACTGCAGCCCCCACAACAACAACTGTAGCCGCAACAACAACAACTGCACCCCCAACAACAACAACTGCGGCCCCAACAACTGCTGCCGCTACAACATCTGTAGCGGCAACAATAACAACTGCAGCCCCAACAACAACAACTGTAGCCCCAACCACTGCGGCCCCGACAACAACAACTGTAGCCCCAACAACAACAACTGCGGCCCCAACAACAACAACAACTGCGGCCCCAACAACAACGACTGCGGCCCCTACAACAACAACTGCGGCCCCAACAACAACGACTGCAACCCCAACAACAACAACTGCAGCACCAACAACAACAACTACAGCCTCCACAACAACAACTGCCGCCTCAACAACAACAACTGCGGCCCCCACAACAACAACTGCCGCCCCAACAACAACAACTGCGGCCCCCACAACAACAACTGCCGCCCCAACAACAACAACTGCCGCCTCAACAACAACAACTGCGGCACCAACAACAACAACTGCCGCCCCCACAACAACAACTGCGGCCCCAACAACAACTCCTGTGCCTACAACAACAACTGCGGCCCCAACAACAACAACTGCCGCCCCAACAACAACAACTGCCGCCCCCACAACAACAACTGTGGCCCCAACAACAACAACAACTGCCGCCCCAACAACAACAACTGTAGCCCCCACAACAACAACTGCGGCCCCAACAACAACAACTGCGGCCCCAACAACAACAACTGTAGCCCCTACAACAACAACTGCTGCCCCGACAACAACTTCTGCGCCCCCAACCACAACAACTGTAGCCCCAACTACAACTGCAGCACCAACAACAACAACAACAACAACAACTGCGGCCCCAACAACAACTGCAGCCCCCACAACAACAACTGCGGCCCCAACAACAACTGCGGCCCCAACAACAACAACTGTAGCCCCCACAACAACAACTGTAGCCCCAACTACAACTGCTGCACCAACAACAACTACTGCGCCCCCAACAACAACAACTGCGGCCCCAACAACAACGACTGCGGCCCCAACAACAACAACTGTAGCCCCAACAACAACTGCAGCACCAACAACAACAACTGCGGCCCCTACAACAACAACTGCAGCCCTAACAACAACAACTGCGGCCCCCACAACAACAACTGCGGCCTCAACAACAACATCTGCGGCCCCAACAACAACAACTGCGGCCCCAACAACAACAACCGCGGCCCCAACAACAACAACTGCAGCCACAACAACAACTGCGGCCCCTACAACAACAACCGCGGCCCCAGCAACAACAACTCTGGCCCCAACAACAACAACTGCCGCACCCACAACAACAACTGTGGCCCCAACAACAACAACAACTGCCGCCCCCACAACAACAACTGCCGCCCCAACAACAACAACTGCGGCCCCAACAACAACAACAACTGCCGCCCCCACAACAACAACTGCCGCCCCAACAACAACAACTGCGGCCCCAACAACAACAACTGCCGCCCCCACAACAACAACTGCGGCCCCAATAACAACAACAACTGTAGCCCCAACAACAACTGCAGCACCAACAACAACAACAACAACTGCGGCCCTTACAGCAACAACCACGGCCCCAACAACAACAACTGCAGCCCCAACAACAACGACTCCGGCCCCAACAACTGCAGCCCCCACAACAACAACTGTAGCCGCAACAACAACAACTGCCGCCCCAACAACAACAACTGCCGCACCCACAACAACAACTGTGGCCCCAACAACAACAACTGCCGCCCCCACAACAACAACTGCCGCCCCAACAACAACAACTGCGGCCCCAACAACAACAACTGCCGCCCCCACAACAACAACTGCCGCCCAAACAACTACAACTTCCGCCCCAACGACAACAACTGCCGCCCCCACAACAACAACTGCGGCCCCCACGACAACAACTGCGGCACCAACAACAACAACTGCCGCCCCCACAACAACAACTGCCGCCCCCACAACAACAACTGCGGCCCCTACAACAACAACTGCGGCCCCTACAACAACAACTGCAGCCCCAACAACAACGACTGTGGCCCCTACAACAACAACAACTGCGGCCCCTACAACAACAACTGCAGCTCCAACAACAACGACTGCGGCCCCAACAACAACAATTGCAGCCCCTACAACAACAACTGCGGCCCCAACAACAACGACTGCGGCCCCTACAACAACAACTGCAGCTCCAACAACAACGACTGCGGCCGCAACAACAACAACTGCAGCACCAACAACAACAACTACAGCCTCCACAACAACAACTGCCGCCTCAACAACAACAACTGCGGCCCCCACAACAACAACTGCCGCCCCAACAACAACAACTGCGGCCCCCACAACAACAACTGCCGCCCCAACAACAACAACTGCCGCCTCAACAACAACAACTGCGGCACCAACAACAACAACTGCCGCCCCCACAACAACAACTGCGGCCCCAACAACAACTCCTGTGCCTACAACAACAACTGCGGCCCCAACAACAACAACTGCCGCCCCAACAACAACAACTGCCGCCCCCACAACAACAACTGTGGCCCCAACAACAACAACAACTGCCGCCCCAACAACAACAACTGTAGCCCCCACAACAACAACTGCGGCCCCAACAACAACAACTGCGGCCCCAACAACAACAACTGTAGCCCCTACAACAACAACTGCTGCCCCGACAACAACTTCTGCGCCCCCAACCACAACAACTGTAGCCCCAACTACAACTGCAGCACCAACAACAACAACAACAACAACAACTGCGGCCCCAACAACAACTGCAGCCCCCACAACAACAACTGCGGCCCCAACAACAACTGCGGCCCCAACAACAACAACTGTAGCCCCCACAACAACAACTGTAGCCCCAACTACAACTGCTGCACCAACAACAACTACTGCGCCCCCAACAACAACAACTGCGGCCCCAACAACAACGACTGCGGCCCCAACAACAACAACTGTAGCCCCAACAACAACTGCAGCACCAACAACAACAACTGCGGCCCCTACAACAACAACTGCAGCCCTAACAACAACAACTGCGGCCCCCACAACAACAACTGCGGCCTCAACAACAACATCTGCGGCCCCAACAACAACAACTGCGGCCCCAACAACAACAACCGCGGCCCCAACAACAACAACTGCAGCCACAACAACAACTGCGGCCCCTACAACAACAACCGCGGCCCCAGCAACAACAACTCTGGCCCCAACAACAACAACTGCCGCACCCACAACAACAACTGTGGCCCCAACAACAACAACAACTGCCGCCCCCACAACAACAACTGCCGCCCCAACAACAACAACTGCGGCCCCAACAACAACAACAACTGCCGCCCCCACAACAACAACTGCCGCCCCAACAACAACAACTGCGGCCCCAACAACAACAACTGCCGCCCCCACAACAACAACTGCGGCCCCAATAACAACAACAACTGTAGCCCCAACAACAACTGCAGCACCAACAACAACAACAACAACTGCGGCCCTTACAGCAACAACCACGGCCCCAACAACAACAACTGCAGCCCCAACAACAACGACTCCGGCCCCAACAACTGCAGCCCCCACAACAACAACTGTAGCCGCAACAACAACAACTGCCGCCCCAACAACAACAACTGCCGCACCCACAACAACAACTGTGGCCCCAACAACAACAACTGCCGCCCCCACAACAACAACTGCCGCCCCAACAACAACAACTGCGGCCCCAACAACAACAACTGCCGCCCCCACAACAACAACTGCCGCCCAAACAACTACAACTTCCGCCCCAACGACAACAACTGCCGCCCCCACAACAACAACTGCGGCCCCCACGACAACAACTGCGGCACCAACAACAACAACTGCCGCCCCCACAACAACAACTGCCGCCCCCACAACAACAACTGCGGCCCCTACAACAACAACTGCGGCCCCTACAACAACAACTGCAGCCCCAACAACAACGACTGTGGCCCCTACAACAACAACAACTGCGGCCCCTACAACAACAACTGCAGCTCCAACAACAACGACTGCGGCCCCAACAACAACAATTGCAGCCCCTACAACAACAACTGCGGCCCCAACAACAACGACTGCGGCCCCTACAACAACAACTGCAGCTCCAACAACAACGACTGCGGCCGCAACAACAACAACTGCAGCCCCTACAACAACAACTGCGGCCCCAACAACAACAACTACGGCCCCAACAACAACAACTGCGGCCCCAATAACAACAACAACTGTAGCCCCAACAACAACTGCAGCACCAACAACAACAACAACAACTGCAGCCCTTACAGCAACAACCACGGCCCCAACAACAACAACTGCAGCCCCAACAACAACGACTCCGGCCCCAACAACTGCAGCCCCCACAACAACAACTGTAGCCGCAACAACAACAACTGCACCCCCAACAACAACAACTGCGGCCCCAACAACTGCTGCCGCTACAACAACTGTAGCGGCAACAATAACAACTGCAGCCCCAACAACAACAACTGTAGCCCCAACCACTGCGGCCCCGACAACAACAACTGTAGCCCCAACAACAACAACTGCGGCCCCAACAACAACAACAACTGCGGCCCCAACAACAACGACTGCGGCCCCTACAACAACAACTGCGGCCCCAACAACAACAACTGTAGCCCCAACAACAACAACTGCTGCCCCGACAACAACAACTGCAGCACCAACAACAACAACTACAGCCTCCACAACAACAACTGCCGCCTCAACAACAACAACTGCGGCCCCCACAACAACAACTGCCGCCCCAACAACAACAACTGCGGCCCCCACAACAACAACTGCCGCCCCAACAACAACAACTGCCGCCTCAACAACAACAACTGCGGCACCAACAACAACAACTGCCGCCCCCACAACAACAACTGTAGCCCCAACAACAACAACTGCTGCCCCGACAACAACAACAACTGCCGCCCCCACAACAACAACTGCCGCCCCAACAACTACAACTTCCGCCCCAACGACAACAACTGCCGCCCCAACAACAACAACTGCGGCCCCAACAACAACAACAACTGCCGCCCCCACAACAACAACTGCCGCCCCAACAACAACAACTGCGGCCCCAACAACAACAACTGCCGCCCCCACAACAACAACTGCGGCCCCAATAACAACAACAACTGTAGCCCCAACAACAACTGCAGCACCAACAACAACAACAACAACTGCGGCCCTTACAGCAACAACCACGGCCCCAACAACAACAACTGCAGCCCCAACAACAACGACTCCGGCCCCAACAACTGCAGCCCCCACAACAACAACTGTAGCCGCAACAACAACAACTGCCGCCCCAACAACAACAACTGCCGCACCCACAACAACAACTGTGGCCCCAACAACAACAACAACTGCCGCCCCCACAACAACAACTGCCGCCCCAACAACAACAACTGCGGCCCCAACAACAACAACTGCCGCCCCCACAACAACAACTGCCGCCCCAACAACTACAACTTCCGCCCCAACGACAAAAACTGCCGCCCCCACAACAACAACTGCGGCCCCCACGACAACAACTGCGGCACCAACAACAACAACTGCCGCCCCCACAACAACAACTGCCGCCCCCACAACAACAACTGCGGCCCCTACAACAACAACTGCGGCCCCTACAACAACAACTGCAGCCCCAACAACAACGACTGTGGCCCCTACAACAACAACAACTGCCGCCCCCACAACAACAACTGTGGCCCCAACAACAACAACAACTGCCGCCCCCACAACAACAACTGCCGCCCCAACAACAACAACTGCGGCCCCAACAACAACAACTGCCGCCCCCACAACAACAACTGCCGCCCCAACAACTACAACTTCCGCCCCAACGACAACAACTGCCGCCCCCACAACAACAACTGCCGCCCCAACAACAACAACTGCGGCCCCCACGACAACAACTGCGGCACCAACAACAACAACTGCCGCCCCCACAACAACAACTGCCGCCCCCACAACAACAACTGCGGCCCCTACAACAACAACTGCGGCCCCTACAACAACAACTGCAGCCCCAACAACAACGACTGTGGCCCCTACAACAACAACAACTGCCGCCCCCACAACAACAACTGCGGCCCCTACAACAACAACTGCGGCCCCTACAACAACAACTGCAGCCCCAACAACAACGACTGTGGCCCCTACAACAACAACAACTGCGGCCCCTACAACAACAACTGCAGCTCCAACAACAACGACTGCGGCCCCAACAACAACAATTGCAGCCCCTACAACAACAACTGCGGCCCCAACAACAACGACTGCGGCCCCTACAACAACAACTGCAGCTCCAACAACAACGACTGCGGCCGCAACAACAACAACTGCATCCCCTACAACAACAACTGCGGCCCCAACAACAACAACTACGGCCCCAACAACAACAACTGCGGCCCCAATAACAACAACAACTGTAGCCCCAACAACAACTGCAGCACCAACAACAACAACTGCGGCCCTTACAGCAACAACCACGGCCCCAACAACAACAACTGCAGCCCCAACAACAACGACTCTGGCCCCAACAACTGCAGCCCCCACAACAACAACTGTAGCCGCAACAACAACAACTGCACCCCCAACAACAACAACTGCGGCCCCAACAACTGCTGCCGCTACAACAACTGTAGCGGCAACAATAACAACTGCAGCCCCAACAACAACAACTGTAGCCCCAACCACTGCGGCCCCGACAACAACAACTGTAGCCCCAACAACAACAACTGCGGCCCCAACAACAACAACAACTGCGGCCCCAACAACAACGACTGCGGCCCCTACAACAACAACTGCAGCCCCAACAACAACAACTGTAGCCCCAACCACTGCGGCCCCGACAACAACAACTGTAGCCCCAACAACAACAACTGCGGCCCCAACAACAACAACAACTGCGGCCCCAACAACAACGACTGCGGCCCCTACAACAACAACTGCGGCCCCAACAACAACGACTGCAACCCCAACAACAACAACTGCAGCACCAACAACAACAACTACAGCCTCCACAACAACAACTGCCGCCTCAACAACAACAACTGCGGCCCCCACAACAACAACTGCCGCCCCAACAACAACAACTGCGGCCCCCACAACAACAACTGCCGCCCCAACAACAACAACTGCCGCCTCAACAACAACAACTGCGGCACCAACAACAACAACTGCCGCCCCCACAACAACAACTGCGGCCCCAACAACAACTCCTGTGGCCCCAACAACAACAACAACTGCCGCCCCCACAACAACAACTGCCGCCCCCACAACAACAACTGCGGCCCCAACAACAACAACTGCCGCCCCCACAACAACAACTGCCGCCCCCACAACAACAACTGCCGCCCCAACAACTACAACTTCCGCCCCAACGACAACAACTGCCGCCCCCACAACAACAACTGCCGCCCCAACGACAACAACTGCGGCCCCCACGACAACAACTGCGGCACCAACAACAACAACTGCCGCCCCAACAACAACAACTGCCGCCTCAACAACAACAACTGCGGCACCAACAACAACAACTGCCGCCCCCACAACAACAACTGCGGCCCCAACAACAACTCCTGTGCCTACAACAACAACTGCGGCCACAACAACAACAACTGCGGCCCCAACAACAACAACTGCCGCCCCCACAACAACAACTGTGGCCCCAACAACAACAACAACTGCCGCCCCCACAACAACAACTGCGGCCCCAACAACAACAACTGCCGCCCCCACAACAACAACTGCCGCCCCAACAACTACAACTTCCGCCCCAACGACAACAACTGCCGCCCCCACAACAACAACTGCCGCCCCAACAACAACAACTGCGGCCCCCACGACAACAACTGCGGCACCAACAACAACAACTGCCGCCCCAACAACAACAACTGCCGCCCCCACAACAACAACTGCCGCCCCAACAACAACAACTGCCGCCTCAACAACAACAACTGCGGCACCAACAACAACAACTGCCGCCCCCACAACAACAACTGCGGCCCCAACAACAACTCCTGTGCCTACAACAACAACTGCGGCCCCAACAACAACAACTGCCGCCCCAACAACAACAACTGCCGCCCCCACAACAACAACTGTGGCCCCAACAACAACAACAACTGCCGCCCCCACAACAACAACTGCCGCCCCAACAACAACAACTGCGGCCCCAACAACAACAACTGCCGCCCCCACAACAACAACTGCCGCCCCAACAACTACAACTTCCGCCCCAACGACAACAACTGCCGCCCCCACAACAACAACTGCCGCCCCAACAACAACAACTGCGGCCCCCACGACAACAACTGCGGCACCAACAACAACAACTGCCGCCCCCACAACAACAACTGCCGCCCCCACAACAACAACTGCGGCCCCTACAACAACAACTGCGGCCCCTACAACAACAACTGCAGCCCCAACAACAACGACTGTGGCCCCTACAACAACAACAACTGCGGCCCCTACAACAACAACTGCAGCTCCAACAACAACGACTGCGGCCCCAACAACAACAATTGCAGCCCCTACAACAACAACTGCGGCCCCAACAACAACGACTGCGGCCCCTACAACAACAACTGCAGCTCCAACAACAACGACTGCGGCCGCAACAACAACAACTGCATCCCCTACAACAACAACTGCGGCCCCAACAACAACAACTACGGCCCCAACAACAACAACTGCGGCCCCAATAACAACAACAACTGTAGCCCCAACAACAACTGCAGCACCAACAACAACAACTGCGGCCCTTACAGCAACAACCACGGCCCCAACAACAACAACTGCAGCCCCAACAACAACGACTCTGGCCCCAACAACTGCAGCCCCCACAACAACAACTGTAGCCGCAACAACAACAACTGCACCCCCAACAACAACAACTGCGGCCCCAACAACTGCTGCCGCTACAACAACTGTAGCGGCAACAATAACAACTGCAGCCCCAACAACAACAACTGTAGCCCCAACCACTGCGGCCCCGACAACAACAACTGTAGCCCCAACAACAACAACTGCAGCCCCAACAACAACAACAACTGCGGCCCCAACAACAACGACTGCGGCCCCTACAACAACAACTGCGGCCCCAACAACAACGACTGCAACCCCAACAACAACAACTGTAGCCCCAACAACAACAACTGCTGCCCCGACAACAACAACTGCAGCACCAACAACAACAACTACAGCCTCCACAACAACAACTGCCGCCTCAACAACAACAACTGCGGCCCCCACAACAACAACTGCCGCCCCAACAACAACAACTGCGGCCCCCACAACAACAACTGCCGCCCCAACAACAACAACTGCCGCCTCAACAACAACAACTGCGGCACCAACAACAACAACTGCCGCCCCCACAACAACAACTGCGGCCCCAACAACAACTCCTGTGCCTACAACAACAACTGTAGCCCCAACAACAACAACTGCTGCCCCGACAACAACAACAACTGCCGCCCCCACAACAACAACTGCGGCCCCAACAACAACAACTGCCGCCCCCACAACAACAACTGCCGCCCCAACAACTACAACTTCCGCCCCAACGACAACAACTGCCGCTCCCACAACAACAACTGCCGCCCCAACAACAACAACTGCGGCCCCCACGACAACAACTGAGGCACCAACAACAACAACTGCCGCCCCCACAACAACAACTGCGGCCCCAACAACAACTCCTGTGCCTACAACAACAACTGCGGCCCCAACAACAACAACTGCCGCCCCAACAACAACAACTGCCGCCCCCACAACAACAACTGTGGCCCCAACAACAACAACAACTGCCGCCCCCAAAACAACAACTGCCGCCCCAACAACAACAACTGCGGCCCCAACAACAACAACTGCCGCCCCCACAACAACAACTGCCGCCCCAACAACTACAACTGCGGCCCCCACGACAACAACTGCGGCACCAACAACAACAACTGCCGCCCCCACAACAACAACTGCCGCCCCCACAACAACAACTGCGGCCCCTACAACAACAACTGCGGCCCCTACAACAACAACTGCAGCCCCAACAACAACGACTGTGGCCCCTACAACAACAACAACTGCGGCCCCTACAACAACAACTGCAGCTCCAACAACAACGACTGCGGCCCCAACAACAACAATTGCAGCCCCTACAACAACAACTGCGGCCCCAACAACAACGACTGCGGCCCCTACAACAACAACTGCAGCTCCAACAACAACGACTGCGGCCGCAACAACAACAACTGCAGCCCCTACAACAACAACTGCGGCCCCAACAACAACAACTACGGCCCCAACAACAACAACTGCGGCCCCAATAACAACAACAACTGTAGCCCCAACAACAACTGCAGCACCAACAACAACAACAACAACTGCGGCCCTTACAGCAACAACCACGGCCCCAACAACAACAACTGCAGCCCCAACAACAACGACTCCGGCCCCAACAACTGCAGCCCCCACAACAACAACTGTAGCCGCAACAACAACAACTGCACCCCCAACAACAACAACTGCGGCCCCAACAACTGCTGCCGCTACAACAACTGTAGCGGCAACAATAACAACTGCAGCCCCAACAACAACAACTGTAGCCCCAACCACTGCGGCCCCGACAACAACAACTGTAGCCCCAACAACAACAACTGCGGCCCCAACAACAACAACAACTGCGGCCCCAACAACAACGACTGCGGCCCCTACAACAACAACTGCGGCCCCAACAACAACAACTGTAGCCCCAACAACAACAACTGCTGCCCCGACAACAACAACTGCAGCACCAACAACAACAACTACAGCCTCCACAACAACAACTGCCGCCTCAACAACAACAACTGCGGCCCCCACAACAACAACTGCCGCCCCAACAACAACAACTGCGGCCCCCACAACAACAACTGCCGCCCCAACAACAACAACTGCCGCCTCAACAACAACAACTGCGGCACCAACAACAACAACTGCCGCCCCCACAACAACAACTGTAGCCCCAACAACAACAACTGCTGCCCCGACAACAACAACAACTGCCGCCCCCACAACAACAACTGCGGCCCCAACAACAACAACTGCCGCCCCCACAACAACAACTGCCGCCCCAACAACTACAACTTCCGCCCCAACGACAACAACTGCCGCTCCCACAACAACAACTGCCGCCCCAACAACAACAACTGCGGCCCCCACGACAACAACTGCGGCACCAACAACAACAACTGCCGCCCCAACAACAACACCTGTGCCTACAACAACAACTGCGGCCCCAACAACAACAACTGCCGCCCCAACAACAACAACTGCCGCCCCCACAACAACTGTGGCCCCAACAACTACAACTTCCGCCCCAACGACAACAACTGCCGCTCCCACAACAACAACTGCCGCCCCAACAACAACAACTGCGGCCCCCACGACAACAACTGCGGCACCAACAACAACAACTGCCGCCCCAACAACAACACCTGTGCCTACAACAACAACTGCGGCCCCAACAACAACAACTGCGGCCCCAACAACAACAACTGCCGCCCCCACAACAACAACTGTGGCCCCAACAACAACAACAACTGCCGCCCCCACAACAACAACTGCCGCCCCAACAACAACAACTGCGGCCCCAACAACAACAACTGCCGCCCCCACAACAACAACTGCGGCCCCAATAACAACAACAACTGTAGCCCCAACAACAACTGCAGCACCAACAACAACAACAACAACTGCGGCCCTTACAGCAACAACCACGGCCCCAACAACAACAACTGCAGCCCCAACAACAACGACTCCGGCCCCAACAACTGCAGCCCCCACAACAACAACTGTAGCCGCAACAACAACAACTGCACCCCCAACAACAACAACTGCGGCCCCAACAACTGCTGCCGCTACAACAACTGTAGCGGCAACAATAACAACTGCAGCCCCAACAACAACAACTGTAGCCCCAACCACTGCGGCCCCGACAACAACAACAACTGTAGCCCCAACAACAACAACTGCGGCCCCAACAACAACAACAACTGCGGCCCCAACAACAACTCCTGTGCCTACAACAACAACTGCGGCCCCAACAACAACAACTGCGGCCCCAACAACAACAACTGCCGCCCCCACAACAACAACTGTGGCCCCAACAACAACAACAACTGCCGCCCCCACAACAACAACTGCCGCCCCCACAACAACAACTGCCGCCCCAACAACTACAACTTCCGCCCCAACGACAACAACTGCCGCCCCCACAACAACAACTGCCGCCCCAACAACAACAACTGCGGCCCCCACGACAACAACTGCGGCACCAACAACAACAACTGCCGCCCCAACAACAACAACTGCCGCCCCCACAACAACAACTGCCGCCCCCACAACAACAACTGCCGCCTCAACAACAACAACTGCGGCACCAACAACAACAACTGCCGACCCCACAACAACAACTGCGGCCCCAACAACAACTCCTGTGCCTACAACAACAACTGCGGCCCCAACAACAACAACTGCCGCCCCAACAACAACAACTGCCGCCCCCACAACAACAACTGTGGCCCCAACAACAACAACAACTGCCGCCCCCACAACAACAACTGCCGCCCCAACAACAACTACAACTTCCGCCCCAACGACAACAACTGCCGCTCCCACAACAACAACTGCCGCCCCAACAACAACAACTGCGGCACCAACAACTGCCGCCCCAACAACAACACCTGTGCCTACAACAACAACTGCGGCCCCAACAACAACAACTGCGGCCCCAACAACAACAACTGCCGCCCCCACAACAACAACTGTGGCCCCAACAACAACAACAACTGCCGCCCCCACAACAACAACTGCCGCCCCAACAACAACAACTGCGGCCCCAACAACAACAACTGCCGCCCCCACAACAACAACTGCGGCCCCAATAACAACAACAACTGTAGCCCCAACAACAACTGCAGCACCAACAACAACAACAACAACTGCGGCCCTTACAGCAACAACCACGGCCCCAACAACAACAACTGCAGCCCCAACAACAACGACTCCGGCCCCAACAACTGCAGCCCCCACAACAACAACTGTAGCCGCAACAACAACAACTGCACCCCCAACAACAACAACTGCGGCCCCAACAACTGCTGCCGCTACAACAACTGTAGCGGCAACAATAACAACTGCAGCCCCAACAACAACAACTGTAGCCCCAACCACTGCGGCCCCGACAACAACAACTGTAGCCCCAACAACAACAACTGCGGCCCCAACAACAACAACAACTGCGGCCCCAACAACAACTCCTGTGCCTACAACAACAACTGCGGCCCCAACAACAACAACTGCGGCCCCAACAACAACAACTGCCGCCCCCACAACAACAACTGTGGCCCCAACAACAACAACAACTGCCGCCCCCACAACAACAACTGCCGTCCCCACAACAACAACTGCGGCCCCAACAACAACAACTGCCGCCCCCACAACAACAACTGCCGCCCCAACAACTACAACTTCCGCCCCAACGACAACAACTGCCGCCCCCACAACAACAACTGCCGCCCCAACAACAACAACTGCCGCCCCAACAACAACAACTGCCGCCTCAACAACAACAACTGCGGCACCAACAACAACAACTGCCGCCCCCACAACAACAACTGCTGCCCCAACAACAACTCCTGTGCCTACAACAACAACTGCGGCCCCAACAACAACAACTGCCGCCCCAACAACAACAACTGCCGCCCCCACAACAACAACTGTGGCCCCAACAACAACAACTGCCGCCCCCACAACAACAACTGCCGCCCCAACAACAACTACAACTTCCGCCCCAACGACAACAACTGCCGCCCCCACAACAACAACTGCCGCCCCAACAACAACAACTGCGGCCCCCACGACAACAACTGCGGCACCAACAACAACAACTGCCGCCCCCACAACAACAACTGCCGCCCCCACAACAACAACTTCGGCCCCTACAACAACAACTGCGGCCCCTACAACAACAACTGCAGCCCCAACAACAACGACTGTGGCCCCTACAACAACAACAACTGCGGCCCCTACAACAACAACTGCAGCTCCAACAACAACGACTGCGGCCCCAACAACAACAATTGCAGCCCCTACAACAACAACTGCGGCCCCAACAACAACGACTGCGGCCCCTACAACAACAACTGCAGCTCCAACAACAACGACTGCGGCCGCAACAACAACAACTGCATCCCCTACAACAACAACTGCGGCCCCAACAACAACAACTACGGCCCCAACAACAACAACTGCGGCCCCAATAACAACAACAACTGTAGCCCCAACAACAACTGCAGCACCAACAACAACAACAACAACTGCGGCCCTTACAGCAACAACCACGGCCCCAACAACAACAACTGCAGCCCCAACAACAACGACTCCGGCCCCAACAACTGCAGCCCCCACAACAACAACTGTAGCCGCAACAACAACAACTGCACCCCCAACAACAACAACTGCGGCCCCAACAACTGCTGCCGCTACAACAACTGTAGCGGCAACAATAACAACTGCAGCCCCAACAACAACAACTGTAGCCCCAACCACTGCGGCCCCGACAACAACAACTGTAGCCCCAACAACAACAACTGCGGCCCCAACAACAACAACAACTGCGGCCCCAACAACAACGACTGCGGCCCCTACAACAACAACTGCGGCCCCAACAACAACGACTGCAACCCCAACAACAACAACTGTAGCCCCAACAACAACAACTGCTGCCCCGACAACAACAACTGCAGCACCAACAACAACAACTACAGCCTCCACAACAACAACTGCCGCCTCAACAACAACAACTGCGGCCCCCACAACAACAACTGCCGCCCCAACAACAACAACTGCGGCCCCCACAACAACAACTGCCGCCCCAACAACAACAACTGCCGCCTCAACAACAACAACTGCGGCACCAACAACATTAACTGCCGCCCCCACAACAACAACTGCGGCACCAACAACAACTCCTGTGCCTACAACAACAACTGTAGCCCCAACAACAACAACTGCTGCCCCGACAACAACAACAACTGCCGCCCCCACAACAACAACTGCGGCCCCAACAACAACAACTGCCGCCCCCACAACAACAACTGCCGCCCCAACAACTACAACTTCCGCCCCAACGACAACAACTGCCGCTCCCACAACAACAACTGCCGCCCCAACAACAACAACTGCGGCACCAACAACAACAACTGCCGCCCCAACAACAACAACTGCCGCCCCAACAACAACACCTGTGCCTACAACAACAACTGCGGCCCCAACAACAACAACTGCCGCCCCAACAACAACAACTGCCGCCCCCACAACAACAACTGTGGCCCCAACAACAACAACAACTGCCGCCCCCACAACAACTGCCGCCCCAACAACAACAACTGCGGCCCCAACAACAACAACTGCCGCCCCCACAACAACAACTGCGGCCCCAACAACAACTCCTGTGCCTACAACAACAACTGTAGCCCCAACAACAACAACTGCTGCCCCGACAACAACAACAACTGCCGCCCCCACAACAACAACTGCGGCCCCAACAACAACAACTGCCGCCCCCACAACAACAACTGCCGCCCCAACAACTACAACTTCCGCCCCAACGACAACAACTGCCGCTCCCACAACAACAACTGCCGCCCCAACAACAACAACTGCGGCCCCCACGACAACAACTGCGGCACCAACAACAACAACTGCCGCCCCAACAACAACACCTGTGCCTACAACAACAACTGCGGCCCCAACAACAACAACTGCCGCCCCAACAACAACAACTGCGGCCCCAACAACAACAACTGCCGCCCCCACAACAACAACTGCGGCCCCAACAACAACTCCTGTGCCTACAACAACAACTGTAGCCCCAACAACAACAACTGCTGCCCCGACAACAACAACAACTGCCGCCCCCACAACAACAACTGCGGCCCCAACAACAACAACTGCCGCCCCCACAACAACAACTGCCGCCCCAACAACTACAACTTCCGCCCCAACGACAACAACTGCCGCTCCCACAACAACAACTGCCGCCCCAACAACAACAACTGCGGCCCCCACGACAACAACTGCGGCACCAACAACAACAACTGCCGCCCCAACAACAACACCTGTGCCTACAACAACAACTGCGGCCCCAACAACAACAACTGCCGCCCCAACAACAACAACTGCCGCCCCCACAACAACAACTGTGGCCCCAACAACAACAACAACTGCCGCCCCCACAACAACAACTGCCGCCCCAACAACAACAACTGCGGCCCCAACAACAACAACTGCCGCCCCCACAACAACTCCTGTGCCTACAACAACAACTGCGGCCCCAACAACAACAACTGCCGCCCCAACAACAACAACTGCCGCCCCCACAACAACAACTGTGGCCCCAACAACAACAACAACTGCCGCCCCCACATCAACAACTGCCGCCCCAACAACAACTACAACTTCCGCCCCAACGACAACAACTGCCGCCCCCACAACAACAACTGCCGCCCCAACAACAACAACTGCGGCCCCCACGACAACAACTGCGGCACCAACAACAACAACTGCCGCCCCCACAACAACAACTGCCGCCCCCACAACAACAACTGCGGCCCCTACAACAACAACTGCGGCCCCTACAACAACAACTGCAGCCCCAACAACAACGACTGTGGCCCCTACAACAACAACAACTGCGGCCCCTACAACAACAACTGCAGCTCCAACAACAACGACTGCGGCCCCAACAACAACAATTGCAGCCCCTACAACAACAACTGCGGCCCCAACAACAACGACTGCCGCCCCAACAACAACAACTGCGGCCCCCACGACAACAACTGCGGCACCAACAACAACAACTGCCGCCCCCACAACAACAACTGCCGCCCCCACAACAACAACTGCGGCCCCTACAACAACAACTGCGGCCCCTACAACAACAACTGCAGCCCCAACAACAACGACTGTGGCCCCTACAACAACAACAACTGCGGCCCCTACAACAACAACTGCAGCTCCAACAACAACGACTGCGGCCCCAACAACAACAATTGCAGCCCCTACAACAACAACTGCGGCCCCAACAACAACGACTGCGGCCCCTACAACAACAACTGCAGCTCCAACAACAACGACTGCGGCCGCAACAACAACAACTGCATCCCCTACAACAACAACTGCGGCCCCAACAACAACAACTACGGCCCCAACAACAACAACTGCGGCCCCAATAACAACAACAACTGTAGCCCCAACAACAACTGCAGCACCAACAACAACAACAACAACAACTGCGGCCCTTACAGCAACAACCACGGCCCCAACAACAACAACTGCAGCCCCAACAACAACGACTCCGGCCCCAACAACTGCAGCCCCCACAACAACAACTGTAGCCGCAACAACAACAACTGCACCCCCAACAACAACAACTGCGGCCCCAACAACTGCTGCCGCTACAACAACTGTAGCGGCAACAATAACAACTGCAGCCCCAACAACAACAACTGTAGCCCCAACCACTGCGGCCCCGACAACAACAACTGTAGCCCCAACAACAACAACTGCGGCCCCAACAACAACAACAACTGCGGCCCCAACAACAACGACTGCGGCCCCTACAACAACAACTGCGGCCCCAACAACAACGACTGCAACCCCAACAACAACAACTGTAGCCCCAACAACAACAACTGCTGCCCCGACAACAACAACTGCAGCACCAACAACAACAACTACAGCCTCCACAACAACAACTGCCGCCTCAACAACAACAACTGCGGCCCCCACAACAACAACTGCCGCCCCAACAACAACAACTGCGGCCCCCACAACAACAACTGCCGCCCCAACAACAACAACTGCCGCCTCAACAACAACAACTGCGGCACCAACAACATTAACTGCCGCCCCCACAACAACAACTGCGGCCCCAACAACAACTCCTGTGCCTACAACAACAACTGTAGCCCCAACAACAACAACTGCTGCCCCGACAACAACAACAACTGCCGCCCCCACAACAACAACTGCGGCCCCAACAACAACAACTGCCGCCCCCACAACTACAACTTCCGCCCCAACGACAACAACTGCCGCTCCCACAACAACAACTGCCGCCCCAACAACAACAACTGCGGCCCCCACGACAACAACTGCGGCACCAACAACAACAACTGCCGCCCCAACAACAACACCTGTGCCTACAACAACAACTGCGGCCCCAACAACAACAACTGCCGCCCCAACAACAACAACTGCCGCCCCCACAACAACAACTGTGGCCCCAACAACAACAACAACTGCCGCCCCCACAACAACAACTGCCGCCCCAACAACAACAACTGCGGCCCCAACAACAACAACTGCCGCCCCCACAACAACTCCTGTGCCTACAACAACAACTGCGGCCCCAACAACAACAACTGCCGCCCCAACAACAACAACTGCCGCCCCCACAACAACAACTGTGGCCCCAACAACAACAACAACTGCCGCCCCCACAACAACAACTGCCGCCCCAACAACAACTACAACTTCCGCCCCAACGACAACAACTGCCGCCCCCACAACAACAACTGCCGCCCCAACAACAACAACTGCGGCCCCCACGACAACAACTGCGGCACCAACAACAACAACTGCCGCCCCCACAACAACAACTGCCGCCCCCACAACAACAACTGCGGCCCCTACAACAACAACTGCGGCCCCTACAACAACAACTGCAGCCCCAACAACAACGACTGTGGCCCCTACAACAACAACAACTGCGGCCCCTACAACAACAACTGCAGCTCCAACAACAACGACTGCGGCCCCAACAACAACAATTGCAGCCCCTACAACAACAACTGCGGCCCCAACAACAACGACTGCGGCCCCTACAACAACAACTGCAGCTCCAACAACAACGACTGCGGCCGCAACAACAACAACTGCATCCCCTACAACAACAACTGCGGCCCCAACAACAACAACTACGGCCCCAACAACAACAACTGCGGCCCCAATAACAACAACAACTGTAGCCCCAACAACAACTGCAGCACCAACAACAACAACAACAACTGCGGCCCTTACAGCAACAACCACGGCCCCAACAACAACAACTGCAGCCCCAACAACAATGACTCCGGCCCCAACAACTGCAGCCCCCACAACAACAACTGTAGCCGCAACAACAACAACTGCACCCCCAACAACAACAACTGCGGCCCCAACAACTGCTGCCGCTACAACAACTGTAGCGGCAACAATAACAACTGCAGCCCCAACAACAACAACTGTAGCCCCAACCACTGCGGCCCCGACAACAACAACTGTAGCCCCAACAACAACAACTGCGGCCCCAACAACAACAACAACTGCGGCCCCAACAACAACGACTGCGGCCCCTACAACAACAACTGCGGCCCCAACAACAACGACTGCAACCCCAACAACAACAACTGTAGCCCCAACCACAACAACTGCTGCCCCGACAACAACAACTGCAGCACCAACAACAACAACTACAGCCTCCACAACAACAACTGCCCCCTCAACAACAACAACTGCGGCCCCCACAACAACAACTGCCGCCCCAACAACAACAACTGCGGCCCCCACAACAACAACTGCCGCCCCAACAACAACAACTGCCGCCTCAACAACAACAACTGCGGCACCAACAACATTAACTGCCGCCCCCACAACAACAACTGCGGCCCCAACAACAACTCCTGTGCCTACAACAACAACTGTAGCCCCAACAACAACAACTGCTGCCCCGACAACAACAACAACTGCCGCCCCCACAACAACAACTGCGGCCCCAACAACAACAACTGCCGCCCCCACAACAACAACTGCCGCTCCAACAACAACAACTGCCGCTCCAACAACAACAACTGCCGCCCCAACAACAACAACTGCCGCCCCCACAACAACAACTGCCGCCCCAACAACAACAACTGCCGCCCCAACAACAACAACTGCTGCCCCGACAACAACAACAACTGCCGCCCCCACAACAACAACTGCGGCCCCAACAACAACAACTGCCGCCCCCACAACAACAACTGCCGCCCCAACAACTACAACTTCCGCCCCAACGACAACAACTGCCGCTCCCACAACAACAACTGCCGCCCCAACAACAACAACTGCGGCCCCCACGACAACAACTGCGGCACCAACAACAACAACTGCCGCCCCAACAACAACACCTGTGCCTACAACAACAACTGCGGCCCCAACAACAACAACTGCCGCCCCAACAACAACAACTGCCGCCCCCACAACAACAACTGTGGCCCCAACAACAACAACAACTGCCGCCCCCACAACAACTGCCGCCCCAACAACAACAACTGCGGCCCCAACAACAACAACTGCCGCCCCCACAACAACAACTGCGGCCCCAACAACAACTCCTGTGCCTACAACAACAACTGTAGCCCCAACAACAACAACTGCTGCCCCGACAACAACAACAACTGCCGCCCCCACAACAACAACTGCGGCCCCAACAACAACAACTGCCGCCCCAACGACAACAACTGCCGCTCCCACAACAACAACTGCCGCCCCAACAACAACAACTGCGGCCCCCACGACAACAACTGCGGCACCAACAACAACAACTGCCGCCCCAACAACAACACCTGTGCCTACAACAACAACTGCGGCCCCAACAACAACAACTGCCGCCCCAACAACAACAACTGCCGCCCCCACAACAACAACTGTGGCCCCAACAACAACAACAACTGCCGCCCCCACAACAACAACTGCCGCCCCAACAACAACAACTGCGGCACCAACAACAACAACTGCCGCCCCCACAACAACAACTGCGGCCCCAACAACAACAACTGCCGCCCCCACAACAACAACTGCGGCCCCAATAACAACAACAACTGTAGCCCCAACAACAACTGCAGCACCAACAACAACAACAACAACAACTGCGGCCCTTACAGCAACAACCACGGCCCCAACAACAACAACTGCAGCCCCAACAACAACGACTCCGGCCCCAACAACTGCAGCCCCCACAACAACAACTGTAGCCGCAACAACAACAACTGCACCCCCAACAACAACAACTGCGGCCCCAACAACTGCTGCCGCTACAACAACTGTAGCGGCAACAATAACAACTGCAGCCCCAACAACAACAACTGCGGCCCCAACAACAACAACAACTGCGGCCCCAACAACAACGACTGCGGCCCCTACAACAACAACTGCGGCCCCAACAACAACGACTGCAACCCCAACAACAACAACTGTAGCCCCAACAACAACAACTGCTGCCCCGACAACAACAACTGCAGCACCAACAACAACAACTACAGCCTCCACAACAACAACTGCCGCCTCAACAACAACAACTGCGGCCCCCACAACAACTGCCGCCCCAACAACAACAACTGCGGCCCCCACAACAACAACTGCCGCCCCAACAACAACAACTGCCGCCTCAACAACAACAACTGCGGCACCAACAACAACAACTGCCGCCCCCACAACAACAACTGCGGCCCCAACAACAACTCCTGTGCCTACAACAACAACTGCGGCCCCAACAACAACAACTGCCGCCCCAACAACAACAACTGCCGCCCCCACAACAACAACTGTGGCCCCAACAACAACAACAACTGCCGCCCCCACAACAACAACTGCCGCCCCCACAACAACAACTGCGGCCCCAACAACAACAACTGCCGCCCCCACAACAACAACTGCCGCCCCAACAACTACAACTTCCGCCCCAACGACAACAACTGCCGCCCCCACAACAACAACTGCCGCCCCAACAACAACAACTGCGGCCCCCACGACAACAACTGCGGCACCAACAACAACTGCCGCCCCAACAACAACAACTGCCGCCCCCACAACAACAACTGCCGCCCCAACAACAACAACTGCCGCCTCAACAACAACAACTGCGGCACCAACAACAACAACTGCCGCCCCCACAACAACAACTGCGGCCCCAACAACAACTCCTGTGCCTACAACAACAACTGCGGCCCCAACAACAACAACTGCGGCCCCAACAACAACAACTGCCGCCCCCACAACAACAACTGTGGCCCCAACAACAACAACAACTGCCGCCCCCACAACAACAACTGCGGCCCCAACAACAACAACTGCCGCCCCAACAACAACAACTGCGGCCCCCACGACAACAACTGCGGCACCAACAACAACAACTGCCGCCCCAACAACAACAACTGCCGCCCCCACAACAACAACTGCCGCCCCCACAACAACAACTGCGGCCCCTACAACAACAACTGCGGCCCCTACAACAACAACTGCAGCCCCAACAACAACGACTGTGGCCGCTACAACAACAACAACTGCGGCCCCTACAACAACAACTGCAGCTCCAACAACAACGACTGCGGCCCCAACAACAACAATTGCAGCCCCTACAACAACAACTGCGGCCCCAACAACAACGACTGCGGCCCCTACAACAACAACTGCAGCTCCAACAACAACGACTGCGGCCGCAACAACAACAACTGCAGCCCCTACAACAACAACTGCGGCCCCAACAACAACAACTACGGCCCCAACAACAACAACTGCGGCCCCAATAACAACAACTGTAGCCCCAACAACAACTGCAGCACCAACAACAACAACAACAACTGCGGCCCTTACAGCAACAACCACGGCCCCAACAACAACAACTGCAGCCCCAACAACAACGACTCCGGCCCCAACAACTGCAACAACTGCGGCCCCAACAACAACGACTGCGGCCCCTACAACAACAACTGCGGCCCCAACAACAACAACTGCGGCCCCAACAACAACGACTGCAACCCCAACAACAACAACTGTAGCCCCAACAACAACAACTGCTGCCCCGACAACAACAACTGCAGCACCAACAACAACAACTACAGCCTCCACAACAACAACTGCCGCCTCAACAACAACAACTGCGGCCCCCACAACAACAACTGCCGCCCCAACAACAACAACTGCGGCCCCCACAACAACAACTGCCGCCCCAACAACAACAACTGCCGCCTCAACAACAACAACTGCGGCACCAACAACAACAACTGCCGCCCCCACAACAACAACTGCGGCCCCAACAACAACTCCTGTGCCTACAACAACAACTGCCGCCCCAACAACAACAACTGCCGCCCCAACAACAACAACTGCCGCCCCCACAACAACAACTGCGGCCCCAACAACTGCCGCCCCCACAACAACAACTGCCGCCCCCACAACAACAACTGCGGCCCCAACAACAACAACTGCCGCCCCCACAACAACAACTGCCGCCCCAACAACTACAACTTCCGCCCCAACGACAACAACTGCCGCCCCCACAACAACAACTGCCGCCCCAACAACAACAACTGCGGCCCCCACGACAACAACTGCGGCACCAACAACAACAACTGCCGCCCCAACAACAACAACTGCCGCCCCAACAACAACAACTGCCGCCCCCACAACAACAACTGCGGCCCCCACAACAACAACTGCCGCCCCAACAACAACAACTGCCGCCCCAACAACAACAACTGCGGCCCCCACAACAACAACTGCCGCCCCAACAACAACTGCGGCCCCCACAACAACAACTGCCGCCCCAACAACAACAACTGCGGCACCAACAACAACAACTGCCGCCCCCACAACAACAACTGCCGCCCCAACAACAACAACTGCCGCCCCCACAACAACAACTGCGGCCCCAACAACAACCACTCCTGTGCCTACAACAACAACTGCGGCCCCAACAACAACAACTGCCGCCCCCACAACAACAACTGCGGCGCCAACAACAACAACTGCCGCCCCGACAACAACAACTGCCGCCCCCACAACAACAACTGCGGCCCCAACAACAACAACTGCCGCCCCCACAACAACAACTGCCGCCCCAACAACTACAACTGCCGCCCCAACGACAACAACTGCCGCCCCCACAACAACAACTGCCGCCCCAACAACAACAACTGCGGCCCCCACGACAACAACTGCGGCACCAACAACAACAACTGCCGCCCCAACAACTGCGGCCCCCACAACAACAACTGCAGCCCCTGCAACAACAACCGTGGCCCCAACAACATCAACTGCAGCCCCTACAACAACAACTGAAGCCCCAACAACAACGACTGCGACCCCAACAACAACAATTACAGCCCCCATAACAACAACTGTAGCCGCAACAACAACAACAACAACTTCAGCCCCAACAACAACATCTGCGGCGCAAACAACAACGACTACGGCCTCAACAACGACGACTGTGGCCCCAACAACAACTGCGGCCTCAACAACAACAACTGTATCCCCAACAACAACTGCAGCACCACCAACAACAACTGCGGCCCCTACAACAACAACTGCGGCCCCTACAACAACAACTGCAGCCCCAACAACAACGACTGTGGCCCCTACAACAACAACAACTGCGGCCCCTACAACAACAACTGCAGCTCCAACAACAACGACTGCGGCCCCAACAACAACAATTGCAGCCCCTACAACAACAACTGCGGCCCCAACAACAACAACTACGGCCCCAACAACAACAACTGCGGCCCCAATAACAACAACAACTGTAGCCCCAACAACAACTGCAGCACCAACAACAACAACAACAACTGCGGCCCTTACAGCAACAACCACGGCCCCAACAACAACAACTGCAGCCCCAACAACAACGACTCCGGCCCCAACAACTGCAGCCCCCACAACAACAACTGCGGCCCCAACAACAACAACAACTGCGGCCCCAACAACAACAACTGCGGCCCCAACAACAACAACAACTGCGGCCCCAACAACAACGACTGCGGCCCCTACAACAACAACTGCGGCCCCAACAACAACAACTGCGGCCCCAACAACAACGACTGCAACCCCAACAACAACAACTGTAGCCCCAACAACAACAACTGCTGCCCCGACAACAACAACTGCAGCACCAACAACAACAACTACAGCCTCCACAACAACAACTGTAGCCCCAACTACAACAACTGCGGCCCCAACAACAACTGCAGCCCCCACAACAACAACTGCGGCCCCAACAACAACGACTGCGGCCCCAACAACAACTGCAGCCCCCACAACAACAACTGCGGCCCCAACAACAACGACTGCGGCCCCAACAACAACAACCGCGGCCCCAACAACAACAACAACTGTCGCGCCAACAACAACAGCTGCAGCCCCAACAACTGTAGCCCCAACAACAACTGCGGTCCCCACAACAACAACTGTAGCCCCAACAACAACAACTGCGGCCCCAACAACAACAACCGCAGCCCCAACAACAACAACTGTAGCCCCGACAACAACAACTGCAGCCCCAACAACAGCAACTGCGGCCCCAACAACAACAACTGCGGCACCAACAACTGCAGCCCCAACAACAACCACTGCGGCCCCCACAACAACAACTGCAGCCCTTACAACAACAACAGTGGCCCCAACAACAACAACTACAGCCCCCATAACAACAACTGTAGCCCCAACAACAACAACAACTTCAGCCCCAACAACAACATCTGCGGCTCAAACAACAACGACTACGGCCTCAACAACGACGACTGTGGCCCCAACAACAACAACAACAACTGCGGCCTCAACAACAACAACTGTATCCCCAACAACAACTGCAGCACCACCAACAACAACTGCGGCCCCTACAACAACAACTGCGGCCCCTACAACAACAACTGCAGCTCCAACAACAACGACTGCGGCCCCAACAACAACAACTGCAGCTCCTACAACAACAACTGTGGCCCCAACAACAACAACAACTGCGGCCCCTACAACAACAACCACGGCCCCAACAACAACAACTGCAGCCCCAACAACAACGACTGCGACCCCAACGACTGCGGCCCCTACAACAACAACTGCCGCCCCAACAACAACAACTGCACCCCCAACAACAACAAATGCGGCCCCAACAACAACAACTGCAGCCCCAACAACAACTGTAGCCCCAACCACTGCGGCCCCCACAACAACAACTGTAGCCCCAACAACAACAACCGCAGCCCCAACAACAACAACTGCGGCCCCAACAACAACAACTGCGGCCCCAACAACAACGACTGCGGCCCCAACAACAACAACCGCGGCCCCCACAACAACAACTGTAGCCCCAACAACTGCGGCCTCAACAACAACAACTGTAGCCCCAACAACAACTGCAGCCCCAACAACTGCAGTCCCGACAACAAGAACTGCGGCCCCAACAACAACAACTGTAGCGCCAACAACAACAACTGCGGCCCCTACAACAACAACTGCAGCCCCAACAACTGCAGTCCCAACAACAACAACTGCGGCCCCAACAACAACAACTGTAGCCCCAACAACAACTGCAGCCCCAACAACTGCAGTCCCGACAACAAGAACTGCGGCCCCAACAACAACAACTGTAGCGCCAACAACAACAACTGCGGCCCCAACAACAACAGCTGCAGCCCCAACAACTGTAGCCCCAACAACAACAACTGCAGCCCCAACAACAACAACAACAACAACTGCGGCCCCTACAACAACAACTGCGGCCCCAACAACAACAACCGCGGCCCCAACCACAACAACTGCGGCCCCCACAACAACAACTGCATCACCAAAAACAACAACTGCAGCACCAACAACAATAACTACCGCCCCATCAACAACAACTATGGCCCCTACAACAACAAACGCGGCCCAAACTACTGTGACCCAAACAACAACAACTGCAGCCCCATTAACAACAACTGCCCAAACAACAACAACTGCCCAAGCAACAACAATTGCCGGGCCGACTACAACTCCGGCGCCTATACTAGTTGTGGTCCTCGAAGCAGACTTGGATGAAACATATGTAGCACAACTCAGTGATGAAAACAGCCCGGAATACAAAGAGCTTGAGAGAAGAGTCATAGAAGTGGTTAGTACTCACTCTTATTGTTTTTCTGTCCGTTGCTTTTGCAGTTTTTCATTTAATTTGGAGATTACCGTATTTTAAGTTTGTTCATTTTTTTCTTTTTTCTTTATTCCTACAGTTAAATCAAATCTACAAAGAGCAATATGGAACTCTTTTCGATCGCTCTTTTGTGATTGAGTTCAGGTAACATTTTCTATTTTGAGAGTCCTACTTACTTTATTTACAATGTTTACATTTTATAATGACACAATTTCATATGTTTTTGATGTTAATATAATTTGATGCATGTATTTTTTTTTTATGATGCAGACCAGCTTCAACCACAACACGAGCGGTTCAGACTAATGCAGTGGTCGGGGTTTTGTTCACTAATTCGACTGAAGTTCCAAAGAGTGACAATGTTGCAAAAACCTTAGTAGCCGCTGTCTCTGACACGAACAGTACATTCAACATCACTCTTGATCCCGCTTCCATCGAAGTAGTTCGTAAGTAAACACTAAGCCTGCATTTCACTCCCCAATGGTTGTTAAAGGAAATAAATATACCCCACGTCATTTTGTATTTATCTACCAAAGGTCTGTGAGTTGGTGTGTGTCCTTTCATGATCCTTTTTTACAAATTGCTGGTTTGACAACGAGCATTTAACATCATAATTACCATTAAGTCCACTGTGACAAGACTACTTAAACTGTGACTTTGCAAAATATACTCATGTTGTAATGTGTTTGTTTGTCCAAGAGAAGGCCCTCTGGGCCCTATTTCTCGTACCTGGCTTACTGAGTTAGCGGGCTAATATTCAGGATAAGATGACGTAGTTCAGGCTTTTCGGTTTCTCGAAGCAAGTTTAGATAAATCACCATAGTAACACAGCCAAAAATTTAAACCTGCTCCCGGGCAGGCTTACTGAAATTCACTGGATAAGCTGGCCACTCCCACCGGACAAAAAAGGCAGCTCACTTCCTCATTGATGAAGGAGCGATATTAGTTATATTAGTTTTATAGGGAGAGTTCTTTCAGATCGCCAAGATCCGTTCTCACATCAGGATGACTTCCTGTACGCGGCGCTATAGATTCTGCTGACAAGAAATCATTTATTTACGAGAGCTTCTCGAGCCGCGGACATTGATAACCACAGGCGCAGCCGATTGCCCGTCTCACAGACAACTCTCACCTGCTGCATGCCGCGCTGTTCTTAAGTTTATTTAGCGCTTAAGAAACTTATGGATGTGTTGAAAGCTCTCATAATTATATGACAGTGTTATTACTACACCATACATATCATTATTGTAGAACATGATTAAGGTGGACTCATGATGAGAATAGAGAGAATCATACACAATTTATTTTCACTGCTTCAATTGATTGAATTTCTGATTATGAATACACACACACATATTCAAACTCCTAGTTATATGGTAATTTCACATACATGTATATACACATATATATAGTACATGATACATTCACACTTACAGTACATATATCCTCATAAGTATATATTAATTAGTATACTACTGCCAGCAGATACATTTAAATACATATGATCTGATTGATTTGGGTAATGAAGCACTTAAAATTAGCCGATACATTTTCCCAACACTGACGCATTTAACTCTGATATATTTGCGACGCTTGTGTCTCGCAGCGGGGGCGGTGTTAAGGTGCGAAATAGGGCCCAGGCTATCATTATTCATTCAGTCCATCTTTTTTTTTTGTTTTTTTTTACTGAAGAAACAACAACTCCTGCACTAACAGCAACAACAACTGTGACCCCCACAACAACAACTGCAGCCCCAACAACAACAACTGCGGCCCCAACAACAACAACCGCGGCCCCAACAACAACTGCGGCCCCAACAACAACAACTGTGGCCCCAACAACTACAACTGCGGCCCCAACAATTACAACTGCTGCCCCAACAACAACAACTGCTGCCCCGACAACAACAACTGCGGCCCCGACAACAACAACTGCGGCCCCGACAACAACAACTGCTGCCCCAACAACAACAACTGCGGCCCCAACAACAACAACTGCTGCCCCAACAACAACAACTGAGGCCCCAACAACAACAACTGTAGCCCCAACAACAACAACTGTAGCCCCAACAACAACAACTGCGGCCCCGACAACAACAACTGCTGCCCCAACAACAACAACTGCGGCCCCAACAACAACAACTGCTGCCCCAACAACAACAACTGAGGCCCCAACAACAACAACTGTAGCCCCAACAACAACAACTGTAGCCCCAACAACAACAACTGCGGCCCCAACAACTGCTGCACCGACTACAACTGCCGGGCCGACAACAGTTACCAATCCTGCAACTACAGCTACCACTACAACTGCTGAGGCAGTCGTAATAAGGAGTGTGACTTTCAGCACTCCAGATACATTTACAAGTGACTTGCTGAATACAGAATCTGCAGCGTTTAAAACACGAGTCGACTCGGTGAATTCAACAGTAAGTAATTGATGATAGATTGTTTCTCGTTTCAAAATTGACAGAAAAAAAGTGGCATTTTAATCCTGGTGTTGAGTTTTCTGATTCAAAACTATTTAATTTACAGTGAATAGGACATAGATAAATGATCTGGTAGTCATTGATAACATTGGAATAATGTTACTACCGGCAGTTGTAGTGAATTAAAAAACAATGAGAAACACAAGCTAATCAAATAAATGTAGTAACACATGATTTGCCTGTATTGCAGCTTACACCTTTATTCGAAAGTGAATTGGCTGCGTTCCTCAGAATTGCGACGATCTCATTCAGGTAATTTATTCATGATATGATGATAAAATCTTTAGAGCACTAATCATGAATTTATACGAAGGAAACAATATAACATTTAGTAATTCCTTTTGCAGGAATGGATCAATCGTCCACAATTTGAACCTTGAATTTTCATCAACATCTCCTCCTACTGGCTCTGAGATTGGAAATGTTTTGATCGCAGCAGCTTCAGACATCACAGACTTCAACATTGACACCACCTCCATTTCTGTGGATGGCACACGTAAGCAATATTGAATACTACCACTTTTATTTGATATATTACAGATTATTTTTTTACTTTTTCAAAGCAATGTCTTGTTTTCTTTTCTCAACCATTACAGAGGTTTCAAGTGGAGTAACCCACAAGATCAGTCTCGTCACTGCATCCTTCCTTGTGCTGATGTCATGGCTCCTGTCAAGCCAGCAATAGTGTCATTGCTGATTACCATTTGAAGTTGCATTATTGCATGACTGCCATCACTGACATGACAAATTACTTTTTGATTCTTGTCGGAGAAGCATTGTACAGCTTCACATTAACTTACTATCACATTTTATTTTGCATTTACTGCACATATTGATAACAGTGGATTTGGTGTCTGTCAATCTTAACACATTTCTGGGTGGGAATGTCCAGGATCATTAAACGAGCACAATAACACAGCAAGACTAATAAGCCACACACAATAACTTTAAACCCTGAGATGTAAAAAAATAAAAATAAATAAAAACATGTTCTCGGAATATTTAACATAATGACAATTACCAATTTGTTCTTGTTTTTCACACCAAAACGTAAACAAGTAAAAGTAGTAAAGTTAAATCAGTTAAATCATGCTAAACTTCTTCTGAATGCAGTTGTAGCTCTAGATTTCACACAGTCTTCTTGGTCTTCTTCTTTCATCCTAAAATGCACTTAAAATGTTAGGTTTCACTTCATTCCATAGCATTCCATAAATTGCATAGCAATATCAGAGAGCATATTGTAAAGGGAACATGTGTCTTAAGTTAATTGATGGAACAACACTGCAGCTCATCTTGAGTCGTGTAACCAACCGTGAACCAAACAGGCCTAGATTTTTATCATCATGGTATATACGGCATATATGTCAAAACATTGCACTGTCATTTCGTTTTATTTATACAAGGTGTATTTATGTATTCATGCATAGCTGTATTCTGTGAGATCTTAGTGTTTGTACAATTTTTGTCAGAAACTTTACAATGATCAGAATGCAAAGTCATTGAAGAATTTAAATCATCTCTTGTGTGATCTTTTGCAATTTTGTTGGGAAAAGACAAAGTGTATCAGGGAATGTTTAATGTCTTACAATGAGCCTCCGATTTTGTTGTGTCAGTGAATCAGGTTTGTTAAGAAAGAAAACTTGGGAGCATACTTTGTCTTTGAGATTCTTCTATCTATTCAAACACCACCAGACAGCCTGAGAGACACGTTATTCAATCAGCTTAAAGTCAACACTAGCATCACCCATTGTTCATTTTCGGAAAATGGCTCTCACAAATAAGAAGCCTTTCAATAGACAGGTAGGTTGTGAAAGACTTATGGCTCTATGGAGCTAAATCCAGGTCATATGTTTTGTTCATTTGAAAAAAGATTTGAACCTGAAAAATCAAGTTTTGTTGTTGAACTTTGAAAAATAATATATTTTTTCAGTTTTCAGTAACAGATTTAATATTTTCAACTTGGCCATGCATGAATGACAGTATACGAGCAATAAACTATGCCGGGTTGTGCCGTTTAAAAACGTTTGTGTTCACCACAGTGTTCAGTGGTGCGAAACGTCAGATATTATAATGTCGTTTTTGAACCAAAAGTCTGAACCTGAAACAAAAAAGATCTGGAAAAAAGATTTGAACCCGAAAAAAAAAGATTTGAAACTATAAAAGAAAAGAGTGAAAGTTGAAAATATAAAATCTGTTACTGAAAAAATATTATTCATAATCAGAAATTCAATCAATTGAACAGTGAAAAGAAATTGTGTATGATTCTCTGTATTCTTCTTATCACGAGTCCACCTTAATCATTTTCTACAATAATAATATGTATGGTGTACTAATAACACTGTCATATAATTATCCTTTCAACACATCCATAAGTTTCTTAATCGCTAAATAAACTTAAGAACAGCGCAGCATGCAGCGGGTGATAGTCTATGTCTGTGAGTCGGGCAATGGGCGTGTGGTGTTCAATGCCTGCGGCTCGAGAAGCTCTCGTAAATAAATGATGTGAGAACGGATCTTGGCGATCTGGAAGAACTCTCCCTATAAAACTAATATAACTAATATCGCTCCTTCATCAATGAGGAAGGGAGCTGCCTTTTTTGTCCGGTGGCAGTGGCCAGCTTATCCAGTGAATTTCAGTAAGCCTTCGCAGGTTTAAATTTTTGGCTGTGTTGCTATGGTGATTTTTCTAAACTTGCTTCGAGGAACCGAAAAGCCTGACCTACGTCATCTTATCCTGAACATTTGCCAGCTAACTCAGTAAGCCAGCTATGAAGAATAGGACCCTGGTTTTGTACAGCATGAACCTACAGGAACGTGTTGTTGCGGTAATGTTGGCAGTCAGGGAGAGTTGACTGTCGAGTGTCACACCGAGATTCCTAGCAGTCGGTGCCAACACTGAGTTGTTGAAGGTAATAGTGAGGTCGTGGGTGGGAGAGCCTTTTCCTGGAAGGAAAAGTAGTTCAGTCTTGTCAGGGTTAATTTTCAGGTGGTGTGCGGACATCCACTGAGAGATGTCAGTCAGACAGGCAGAGATTTGTGCTGCTACCTGTGTTTCCGATTGGGGAAACGAGAGGATCAGTTGGGTGTCATCGGCATAGCTATGGTAGGAAAAGCCATGCGAGCGGACTCCAGTAGTGAGAGGACAAGGTTCAGACACAGATCCTCTCCAAGTTACCCGGTAGGTGCGGCCGTTGAGGTAGGATGAGAAGAGGGAGAGCGCAGTGCCTGTGATACCCAGGTCCTGGAGGGAGGAGATAAGGATCTGGTGGTTCACTGTGTCAAAGGCAGCAGAAAGGTCTGGAAGGATAAGGACAGAGGAGAGAGAGGCTGCTCTAGCAGTGTGAATGCTCAGAGACAGCAAGGAGGGCAGTCTCTGTTGAGTGTCCTGCCTTGAACCCAGACTGGTGAGGGTCCAGAAGGTTGTTCTGGTGGAGAAAGGAGGAGACTTGGTTAAATATAGCTCGCTACAGAGTTTTGGAAAGAAAGGGAAGGAGCGAGACAGGCTCTGTAGTTGTTGACTTCCGACGGGTTGCGAGTGGGTTTCTTCAGGAGAGGGTTAACTCTTGCCTCCTTCAGAGAGTTAGGGAAACAGCCAGTTGAGAAGGAAGTGTTGATAAGATGGGTGAGAAAGGGAAGAAGGTCAGGAGCAATAGACTGGAGAATGTGAGATGGGATGGGGTCAAGGGGTTAGGTGGTTGGGCGGGCAGAGGTTACCAAGGTAAGAACTTGATTGGGAGACAGGGGGGTGAAAAAGGAAAGCAAAGGGGAAGATGGTGAAGTTAATGGAGATGTAGTTATAGAAGAAGATGGATTAGTAAATGAGGAGCGTATGTCATCTATCTTTTTTGTAAAGTAGTCAACAAAGTGGCTTGGTAGAAGGGTGGAGGGAGGAGAGGGACTGGGGGGGTCAAGGAGGTTGGAGAAGATAGAGAAGAGTTTTTGGGGGTTAGAACAAGAGGATTCAATTCTGGATTGGTAGAACAGGCTTTTGGCTGCAGCGATAGAGCCAGAGAAGGAGGAGAGCAGGGCGTGATAGGCTACGCTACAGCTCTGGCCATCGCCTGTGTGCTGAGCATACTGGCCACCGTGTATGTGTAGATCACTACATCATCAAGATACACCGCACAGCTGTCCAGTCCAGACACAACCATATTCATTAGACGCTGAAAGGTCGCCGGTGCGTTCCGCAGCCCAAAGCTCATCACTGAATAAGAGAACAGCCCAAAAGGAGTTATAAAAGCAGACACTTCCCGAGCTTGTTTGGACAGGGGCACTTGCCAATATCCTTTGAGTAAATCAAATTTACTGACAAAGTGAGCTGAGCCCACCTGATCCACACAATCCTCCATGCGCGGCAGTGGATAAGCATCGGGTTTAGTTACCCCATTTACCTTACGGTAGTCTGTACAAAACCGAGGACTTTTATACGCTTTATCCACAAGTAAACAGGGAGACGCTAAGCTGGAAGAAGAAGGTTCCGCAATATTATTGTCAAGCATATACTGTATTTATTTTTCCATTACCCCGCGTTTCTGTTCTGACACCCGGTAAAAACGCTGCCGGATTGGCTGCGCCCCACCCACGTCAATGTCATGCTCTATCAAATGTGTTTGAGTTGGCACATCACTAAACAAAGACAAATAGTTGTTAATCAGAGCAGTCAACTCCGTGCAATACTCCACAGGTGCCCAAACAAGTGCAGAGGCCTTTTTATGGCCAGGCCACACTGGCTCAGCTGTGGCTCGTCTCGGCTGACGACCCGCCAATCAGCACCGGTAACAGAGGATCGAAACAGTGACACCTAGGGCATGGGAGGAGGTTCGTCACAGTGGCCATCGGGATGCAGCACTGGTACCAGTACAGCACCACCACCGTGTGCGGAGAGGCCAACGTGTCCGAGCTGCGCTCACTGTACGAGGAGTTCATGGATGATGAGAAAACCTACAGCGACACCTTGTTCCGCCTCAACGGAACTGTGGGCCTCTGGTGGCGTTGTGTGTTCGTTCCTTCCAACGCTCAATGGAACAAAGAGCGTGGTATGTTCGCCAACCTAACCTGCCAAATGACAATTATATACACAGAAGAGCTTTTGGTTTCCTTAGGTCACAGCAGAGCAGCTATCCTAACTATGAGCCCCACCTTGTCTCAGGTAGATGACACCAGGTGTGGCTCATTCCCCGAATTCATCACCCTTTGATTGTATGTGGCATCGGCGCCACTTTGTGCATCTCATGTGTCATTGTCGTTATTAACATTGCATGACAAGTAGCCTTATTATGGAGTCACAAAACTATAAATATTCTTTAAAAAACATATCTGTATTCATTGGAAAACGATCAACTTTCATTAAGGAGGTAAGCCAGCCGGATCCTGTCAGATCTGTCTCATGATCATGGAGGGTTCTCAACGGGGCAAAGCAGACAACTGTCCAAGGGCCACAAAAGCCTCTGTCATGATGTGGTGTGTTCACGGACCCAAACGCAGCGACAGGACAACTGAGATCGTTGTTAAACCAGGTTTATTGCAGCAGGGGGACAGGACGAAACTAACAAAGTCCGGTGGTAGACAGTAACAGACAAACGGGCAAAACAAACAAGGTCCGGGCGCAGACAGTCACGAACAGCGGGCAGGTGGGACGCTGACTAGAGGCGCGTACCCGCGCACCTAGAAGCCGCTGACGGGACGGCAGCGAACTGACTGTAGATGGGAGCGCGGGAGCGCGCTCCATTCTGGGCCGGAAGGTGGCCGTGAAGCGTCCGCGAACTTCTCTCCGGTCCAAGCCGGAAAGTGGCTGTTAATGTCCGCGAACTCCTCTCCGGTCCAAGCCGGAAGGTGGCTGTTAACGGCGGGCTGACGGGCAAGCAACAGGTTCCTCAAGCCTCCACGCGGAACTCCGTGGAACGAGCGGGAGGCTCTCCTCTTGCAGGTGATGCCCGAGGCTCAACGTAGGCAAGGAGGAAAAACCAAGCATGATGTCCAAAAGGAAAAAGACTCACAGGAGCCAACCGAGCAACTCACGGGCGGGGGACCAGGTTGGCAGACGGTACGGACTGACACCAGAGGTGAGGAAGACCGGAGTATTTGACAGCAGGAGGTAATCAGATTCGGACTTCCCGGATCAATAACTCTTCTGCTAAACGGTGTTAAAACACAAACGACACCTCTCTGTAATCGTAGTGATGCAGACAACAAGCTACAACCTTCATTTTACAAAACGGGTCGTTCTCCGAGCTGTACGGATAACATTGGTCTCTATGTGCAGCCGGCTGTGAGACGAGTGCGCACAGGGGCGCAGGGACCGTCTGCAAAGTGCAATGCAGAAAATACATACTACAAAAATATTCAATTACTTCACTATTATGAATTGTAGCATTACCAAAATAATGTCATACATCAATGGGCTCCCCCTTGGTGTACTACAGTTGTCCTTTTGAAGAAATATGAGTTCTCTGATTTTTTTATTAATATTTATTAATATTTAATGCAATTAATATTCAATAGCGTCACAGTAATGAAGTTTAAAAAGAAAAAAAAGCATGTCCTACATCAATGGGCTCCCCCTTGGTGTACTACAGTTGTCCTTTTGAAGAAATATGATTTCTATGATTTTTTTTATTAATATTTATTAATATTTAATGCAATTAATATTCAATAGCGTCACAGTAATGAAGTTTAAAAAGAAAAAAAAGCATGTCCTACATCAATGGGCTCCCCCTTGGTGTACTACAGCTGTCCTTTTGAAGAAATATGATTTCTCTGATTTTTTATTAATATTTATTAATATTTAATTGCAATTAATATTCAATAGAGTCACATTAATAACGTTTTAATATTTAATGCAATTAATATTCAATAGCGTCACAGTAATGAAGTTTAAAAACTAAAAAATCATGTCCTGCATCAATGGGCCCCCCCTTGATGTACTACAGTTGTCCTTTTGAAGAAATGTGATTTCTCTGAGTTTTTATTAATATTTATTAATATTTAATTGCAATTAATATTCAATAGAGTCACATTAATAAAGTTTAAAAAGACAAAAATCATGTCCTGCATCAATGTGCTCCCCCTTGGTGTACTACAGTTGTCCTTTTGAAGAAATATGATTTCTATGATTTTTTTTATTAATATTTATTAATATTTAATGCAATTAATATTCAATAGCGTCACAGTAATGAAGTTTAAAAACAAAAAAAATCATGTCCTGCATCAATGGGCTCCCCCTTGGTGTACTACAGTTGTCCTTTTGAAGAAATATGATTTCTATGATTTCTATGAATTTGTATTCATATTTAATGCCTATTAACTATTATAATTATAATGCAGTGTAGGGCCAACACATTCTGTTCAACACCAGGAATCCTGTGTTGGTAAAGCTACAATACTTTTTTCAGAAGATCTCTTTTAATGATCTCAGTTTTGGTTTTAGGACAAAGTGTAGTGGCACCAATTTGTCGTCAGTCACTGGGATATCTGATGATTATGCAAAACTACCGTGTTTTTAAGATTGTTTGCTCAATTTGGATTAATTTGAACCAAAATGTGTTTAGCAACAACACTACGGTGCCCTATTTGCTTTCCAGAAACCATTATATTTTTTAAGAAGCTCTTTCATGTATTAATATACAGACTCAAGTACACCAAACATCTTATATTAACTAAATGCTTCTTCTGAGATAACATTTGACCCAGTGGCCATTAGTTAAAGTCTGTTAGTATCTGTGATTTGGTCAAACTAGTGCAATTGTAAACCTATGTTTTGTACTTTGTATATGTCTTGAATTAAAAAATAGTATCACATATATTAAGATAAGAGCCAGCATAAGTAGTTCACTCATTTAATCTTCAAGAAAGAATACATATCAATATACACATATATTGTTATGCTTGAACAACATTTTGAAGATTTTGACGCCTACTTAGATTGGGCTGTTACACAACACACAATACCAGGGGGTCTCTTTCTTTGGTATTTCTGCTGCTGTCATACCAAGGCACTGCGTGTGAAACCATCTTGTACACTTTCCACATTGAATCTACATGGGGATAAATACATTACACATATTAAACTTGTAGAAAACCTGTAATGCATGAAAGTTAACAATATTTGATTACTAATGTTATTCCTTGAATTTCACTCCAGGTTATCTACAGATTATCCACTACAACTCAGAATGTCTGTTTATGTCTCAAAACATTAAGTCTCACCCAAACAGCATCAACAGAAGTTTTGGGCAGGTCCTCAGTTCCACAGAAGGAACAAAGCTCATCCTTTGAAACTGGAAATAAATACAAGTATATTATTGTCAAGTTTGTATAAATTAAAAAAAATATTCATTTAATATTTTGAACAAAACCTGATCCTTTCAGAATTTCTTCAGCCATGTCTCTTCTTAGCTTTTGAAGAGATTGATTTGATGAGTCGATGTGAAATGTCTGCGGAATGTTTGGAAATTCCATCACCGTCATCTTGGCCATCTGTACGAATGGAAAAACAACACACCTTGTATGAATTTACATAGTAAAACAGCATTTTGTTTAATCTATCAGGAAGACAACAAGTTGCATTAAATAACCTGCATGACAAAGATCCCACAACTGGTGTCATCTTTCTGGCAGGTGTGGCTTATCTGGCCAGGCTGCCACTTGATGTTAACCCAGTCCTCCTTTCCAAGTCTGTTCCGGCGCATCTTGAAATACTCTCTGCAGGATGAAAGGAAAATAATTTTGGTTTACTTACTTTGTGGCTTTACTAAAGGTGTGTATAACATATCTAGTTCCCATAATCTCATTAATATTACCCAAATCTGTGGCCAGCCTTTCTGGAGTCCTCAACTTCATTTGACCCTTACAGTGGATCAACCACAAATATGCGGTTTGAAAGGGCATGAAGATACTGTTTTAAGAAGTAATATATTGTTAAAGCATGCCATCTTTCAATTTTACCAACAACAACAGCAACAATGATAAAATAATGTTTTATTTATGTAAAACTGCAAAATCACAACGACAGTTGTATATGTATTCTACAAAAGATAATCACAAGTGTGAGCAAATAAAGGAACAAAACATTTTAAATACGCATATTTTAACATTGTATTTGATAGTACTGAATGACTTCAAGTCAGATTTGTTGAATGTGAGTTCCACAATATGGGGTCATACTCAATCAAAGAAGACTCAACTCATTAGAGTAGCAGTAGGGTCTACCAATGGGATCCTGTTTGATGATTCAAGTGCTTTGTTTGCCCAATATTTGTATATTTTTTTCATTAAGATAGGGATGACGACCATGGAGACATTTAAAACTAAAAGAACAATCTTAAAATCAATCCACATGCATGTACAAAATGCAGCTGCATTAGATACAAATATCAGGATCCTAAATCTGTCACTGTCTGTAAATCTATTAATGACAATTTATTTAAAATTACATTAACTTGTATTCAAACTTGTATTAAATATTAATGTAGATTTAGTTGTATTTACTTGATTGTCGGTTGTTATAAATCTTTAAAGCAATTTTAAGATTGATAACCTTAAAATACACAAACCATGACCCATATGAATGCTGTAAAGGCACATAGCGCGATATGAGCAGCTGTATACTCACCACAAACTTCCAGTGCACATTTCTCATGTTGACAAATCCAATGGCTCCATCATAGTCATCAAATTTGACCTGACAAAATGCATACAAATTGAGAAATAGCTGTATTTTGCTGAAAAACAAAGATTTCATGTACATAGTATGCATTTTCTTTCAATGGGACAACCAAAAAATGGAAAGCTGCTTTTTTAAATGTATTGTTTGAAAACAACATGATGTTAAATATTATAATAACATTATAATGAATGACTAGAAGGAAGAATCTGAAGCCTGCTGACACCTCTCCAGACTATAATATTGAAATGATAAAAGTAACTATATACTCACTTTTTTTAACCCTTGCCTGGCCCTTTGCTCTCTCGTGCCGTACAAAATTATACCCATGGTATAGTGATTCATGAGGTATAGTCGGCCAGCAGTATCCATATAATTGAGCATGGCTCTAATGTAACATTCAATTACCTTTTGGAAAAATTGTCAGGAAAATTATTATCCAAAAATGGAAGGTAAGTTAAATTAAGGTTCAAGTTAAGTCATGTTTACTTCATGCAACACTTTGATGGGTTTGTCTGACATTACACTCCAGACCATCTGCTCTGGCTGACAATCTACTTGAATATCTATTTATCATTTGACATTTTAGCATATGTTTTCAGGTTTGATGCATCAACAGATGTGTTCATTGGAGTTAAATTATCTGTTACAACAACAATTTGAATAGAACTTGCCTCGCCTATGATGAGTTCATCTGGCCTCAAACTTTGGAATTCACTGTGCCGCAGGTTGAAACACAGCTTCTGTTCAGCATTTCTTATAACAGCCACAACAACTTCAGTTGGTTTGCATGTCCAAAAGGCATCAACCTACAAACATATGAACAATAATAAGCAAAGTTATTCCATTTGAGAATGCCAATACTCTGGCTGCAAATTCTATTGTCCGGGTACAGAAATCTGACATTGAACGAGTCCCCTTCATTTTGTATGCATGACTATTTCTGACATTTTGTAAGTTCTTTTATAGAAGATGGACTTGAACTGTGTCCTGGCGTATACACTTTTCAGGTTCTATAAATTACAATGACAATTGTATCTGTGAAGTGCATACATTCTATTTTGTAAATCAGCAAAAAAAGTACCTCTGTTGCAGGCACGGACCCTATACTTGTTAGGTCATTACTGCAGCTCTTCTCATCTGTGCTCCTCTGAAGATCTTTCGCAGTGTTCACAGTTGACTTTGCTTTTTTTGGAACGGGAACGGTTGTTGGAGCAGTATAGTACTTGGACCTGGCAGTGTCGGGCTTTCTTTGCTCTTTCTTTGCCCAACCTTCCTGAGATTGACTGATGTCCTTTGGCAGCATCGGTTTAAGGAGCAACTGCTCAGAGAGGTTGTGAACCATGATGTGTTCTCTGTATCTCCCCTGTAGAGAGCCATACATTTTTCTGATAAAGGCCCCTGGTCTCAGTCTTCTCTGTTTTTTCAGAATGGACTGTTTAACGATCCCAAACCATCTCTCCACGTGGCAGTTTGTGTCCCTTGTCTTTTTGGGACCAAAGGTGTCTTCTTTTGTCTCAGAGGCATACCTTCTCAAGTTCCCCAACAGCAGACCACTCCAAAGGGGGAAAATGCCTAAGTAATTGTCAAAAAGGACATCAACAATGCCTGGGCAGAAGTATGGGTTTTCCACATCTTTTGGGGTCTTGGCATCTTCTTTCTCAAGCTCCCCCTTTACCTCCCCCAAGACCTTTTTGAATGCATAGGTGAAGGGAGATCTGCCAACAATTGTGTAGGCATTTCTTCTTTCGTCATCATCTTCCTCTTGAGCCAGGGGGCTGTCTTGTAGCATGTCTGTCTCTTCCATGTCGGGAACCTTGCTTTTCTTTATCAAGTCCTGCATGGTCTTCAAATGAAGCATGACAGTATTGGTGTTGTGTTTACCCATCAAGACAGCACACACTGAACGGAAGATTTTCAGTGCTGTGGTCATTGAGGTAGTATTTTGCAACCTGGCAAATCCAAACGTCGCAAATTCCTTTAATCCTTTGTCTGCTGTTTTTCTCCCAATTGACTGAGTGACAGCTTTGAGCATGTGTGCAGAGCAGATGTGAAGCACTGTATACATTTGTATTTCTTTCCATGTCTTCATTTTGAAACAAGTAGCAAAAGCCCTGTCTAAGTAGCTGACAATGCTCTCCTTGTTAAATGACAGAAGAACACTTTGAAGTAGTGCCCAGCTGTAGTCTGTTTCCACCTGGTGTACTCTTAGTTTAGTGTACTGTGACAATTTTCGTATGAACTGCATTAGCCAGAATGTGATTGGCGGTATTGAATGTTCATTTGTCAGCATTTCACAGACTGGGAGGGGCGGTGCATTCCGACCACCTCCAGGAAGAGTGAGGGAGTAGTAAAGTATTCTTTTAGTCTGCCCGGGAACTTTGGATGCAACATTACCTGTAGCATCTAGGTATAAGGTCAGTGGGGTCTTCTCTCTCAAGTGCTGCACAACTATGCTTATTCCTGTTTCAGTATACATGTGTACACCGAAGGGGTCAACTTGAAAGTGCTGTATGTACCCAGGCATCTTGTGAAATTTGGCATCACATTCCTTCATGATATTTTGAGTGAGGTACATCTCCATGAAAACATCATCATGTATTCTTTTCCCCTTTCTAACCTCTGAACTAATCATTTTAAGAACATTTTTGTTCAGACTTCGGGTTATGTTTCCTGAAATCAACTCAGCAATGGGTGTTCTTTTTAGTTTGCTATAGAAGGTTCGACTCACTCCTTTACGAAGAGCTCTTGCAATTCTTCCTCTTCTTGTGTTTGCTGCTGGTCTGAATTTTTTTCTCACTTTTTGTATGTGTAATCTTTCCTCTTTGTAAAACAGAGATCTTAACCAGGGTCTCTCCCACTGGCTCACTTTTCATCTTAAATGAGTATTTTGCACTACAAGAAGGAAATGTACAAACTGCAGTCATGTTCAAATATGGACTATTTGTTTTACGACTGTGAGGACATTAGATATGCTGGCTCTTAACCCTCTGAGGTCGGTGCCCGCGTCGAAGCGTTAAACCAGGTGTCTAAATGTTTAATAAAATTATAATCATCACAATAATACGTCACATAAATATGGTTAAAAATCTGGCGGTTATGGTTTCCACTTCCGCGTCTGAGCATCTAAACATGGACATGTATGAGGCGTGCAAAGCTTCACTGTGAGTCAGAAGGTGCCAAGCAAAGAGTCCTGAGCAGAGCTATATTGGAGGGGACAGACGACGCAGCTTCAGAGCCTGAAGGATTCACTAACAGGAGCTAGACGGAGCTAACGGGTCAGATAGCTGGCCACAGCGTTTCTGTGAGACTGAACGGTGAGTAATCAATTGTTGAATCTATCACGTTAACTTGTTACAGTGAACATAGTACGACCAGTAGTGCTGGACCTCCATTATATGTTTGTAAGACAGTAAATAACATAACATGTGTGTGTTGACGAGAGCTTCGTAGCGGTTAGCACGTCACTACACAGTGCCGTTTTGGCTGTTATCATCCGTATATATGACTGAACGGGGCATAATCAATTGTTGAATCTATCACGTTAACTTGTTACAGTGAACATAGTACGACCAGTAGTGCTGGACCTCCATTATATGTTTGTATGACAGTAAATAACGTGTGTGTTGACGAGAGCTACGTAGCGGTTAGCACGTCACTACACAGTGCCGTTTTGGCTGTTATCATCCGTATATATGACTGAACGGGGCATAATCAATTGTTGTCTCTATCACGTTAACTTGTTACAGTGAACATAGTACGACCAGTAGTGTTGGACCTCCATTATATGTTTGTAAGACAGTAAATAACATTTGTGTGTTGACGAGAGCTTCGTAGCGGTTAGCGCGTCACTAAATAGTTCCGTGTTGGCTGTTCCCTTCCGTGTCTATGACTGAACGGTGCATAATCAACTGTTGTCCCTATCACCGTTAACTTTCTTACAGTGAACTCATACTGACTGTATTAATGTATTTTACAGATGGATTCAGAGCTGTGAGGGTCCAGAGGACAACATGCAGCATCGCTGCAGCAGTCTCCCTGTCCGTCTGCCTGCCTGAACACATCACCTAGCAGGCCGCAAAGCCAGCCACAGCTCATCATCCCCACCATATAATAATAAATTTGGTTTTAGACATTAAATTACATGTGTCTACCATTTTATTCATATATTCCACTGCTTTTGTGAACCTAAGACCTTTGGTAAACCAATTTCCATCACCAAAACCGATATCCCACCGGAGTAAAGTTATGTTTTCACAACAAATATGAGACATTTCCAAAATCAAGATTACATTTTTCAGCTTTAGTCATATTTTCATATTTACACTTGTGCCTTTGGGACAATGGTGCCTCATTATATAGATAGCTGAGATTGTTCTGTATTTTTTGATATACAACACATGATTATGTATCATATGCTAGTGACTTTAAAAAGGGGAATTTAAAAAGTATGTAAAATCAAGAAAAATCAAGAAATTGACTCCCAGACCTCCAAGTGTTAAAGGCAAGGGTACAACAGGGATTCTTCTTACGGAAGCTGTTGTACAGCAAATTGGTCCATGGTTGCCTCAGTTTTGTTGAACCATGTCGTGGAACAATTGTTTGCCATTTCTTTATATTCAATGTAATTTTGAACCTCTTTGATACCACTGGTAACTTTCTCCATTGTTTTTGTTCCATTTCTTTCCATGTGCAGGTCGGGCTTTTCTCTGACATGTTTGGGTCTTTGTCTTCTGCCTCTTTGTCTTCTGTGTTCTCGTCTTGTTCCTCTACTTGAACTTCACTCTGCAGTGACATATTTGGGTTTTTGTCTTTGTCCTCTGTGTTCTCGTCATGAGATTTCTCTATCTCCATTACCTGAGCTTCTTTACTCTCTGAGAACTTTTCCTGTTGTTGACAGTATAATAAAATCCCTCACTCCATTTTGATTTTTGGTCCATATGACCCACAGCCAATGACGATGTTTTGGAAGATCTTGGCCAAATAAACTTATTGAAAGCTCAGACCAGATTCCTGAGGAGTAACGTGTATCTCTATGTGTAATGTTTACACTTTTCATTGATTTGACCAAGGCTGTCATTCCACCAGACATTGCCCATAAGTCTTTCCTCTGACCTCTGTTTCCTTTTTTTACTCTTCCCATTGTCTTCAAAAGGCCTATCACCTATGAAAAAGGGGACAGACAAAGCTAGAACATTTGTTCAAGATAAAGTTTTTGAAGTAAAATCTTTTGGTAGTTAAATCAAAAAAGGTGGCCCTATAGGTAAATCAACAGTTGGCACTTTAAACATACAATATATAACCATCAATACCTAACTAAGAGCTAAAAAACAATACAAATTTGCTATTTTACTAAACTAAATATTTCTTTCAATACAGGCATATTAAAGATACATGCTGCCATGTTGTGAAAAGTCCCTCTCCCACCCCACAAACATACCTGCCCATGTACACCCACCCACATAGTGTGGTATGCATATAAAAATGTATTAACGTTTCAGTTAATTAAATATGCACAAGAACTAGCTACAAATGTATGTTAGAGTCTCAACAGGTATACAATCATAGCTCAACTAACTATGTAATTTCTACAATGAAAAGACAATAAAAATAAATGATGACTTACATATAACCATGGATCTGGAGTGTAGGCACATTGGCAAAGGAATCCAAACGCATTAGGTATTTAAATGTCTTTCCCAGTCATTGTGGTTTGCATTGAAGACTGACAAACTGAAAGATCACTGCAGATGGAGCTTAATTGAAAGTTGCTCCTGATTGGCTAGTGACTTAGTCACTCTCTGCATCCTTCATTTAATTGGTTATGGGGCTGATGGCCATGCGGAAGCCATGAGCTGATCTAATAGTAACCATTTAAATGCCAGGTGAAACTACACTGAATACATGGAAAGTTATTGAATGTTCTTTCCAATAAAAATGTACTATAATTGATGTAGGACATGATTTTTTTTCTTTTTAAACTTCATTACTGTGAATATTGAATATTAATTGCATTAAATATTAATAAATATTAATACAAAATCAGAGAAATCATATTTCTTCAAAAGGACAACTGTAGTACACCAAGGGGGAGCCCATTGATGCAGGGCATGATTTTTGTCTTTTTAAACTTTATTAATGTGACTCTATTGAATATTAATTGCAATTAAATATTAATAAATATTAATAAAAACTCAGAGAAATCACATTTCTTCAAAAGGACAACTGTAGTACATCAAGGGGGGGCCCATTGATGCAGGACATTATTTTTTATTTTTTAAACTTTATTACTGTGACGCTATTGAATATTAATTGCATTAAATATTAATAAATATTAATAAAAAATCAGAGAAATCATATTTCTTCAAAAGGACAACTGTAGTACATCGAGGGGGAGCACATTGATGCAGGACATGATTTTTGTCTTTTTAAACTTTATTAATGTGACTCTATTAAATATTAATTGCAATTAAATATTAATAAATATTAATAAAAAATCAGAGAAATCATATTTCTTCAAAAGGACAACTTTAGTACACCAAGGGGGAGCCCATTGATGTAGGACATGATTTTTCTCTTCTTAAACTTTATTAATGTGACTCTATTGAATATTAATATTAATTAAATATTAATAAAAATTCATAGAAATCATATTTCTTCAAAAGGACAACTGTAGTACACCAAGGGGGAGCCCATTGATGTATGACATTATTTTGGTAATGCTACAATTCATAATAGTGAAGTAATTGAATATGTTTGTAGCATGTATTTTCTGCATTGCACTTTGCAGACGGTCCCTGCGCCCCTGTGCGCACTCGTCTCACAGCCGGCTGCACATAGAGACCAATGTTATGCGTACAGCTCGGAGAACGACCCGTTTTTGTAAAATGAAGGTTGTAGCTTGTTGTCTGCATCACTACGATTACAGAGAGGTGTCGTTTGTGTTTTAACACCGTTTAGCAGAAGAGTTATTGATCCGGGAAGTCCGAATCTGTGAATCTCTTTCCAACTTTACCTGACTGAGAATCAGCTGTGAATCAGCTGCTCAGGGAAAGAGGCCAGCTGTGGGCAGAACTCCCAGGGTTAGGCCCAAATCCTCACAGCCTCAGGTTTACTCCATATCATTCATATCTGCAGAATGTGGTTAATCTCAGTTTTTTGTGAAATGTACACCACTGAAGTACAATATCAACTATGAAGGGTCCTCCGTCTTGTGGCACTGGTCCGCAAATCATACAGAACATAGAAATGTAGTATCAATTAAGTAGTTGGTTATTTCTCGTCTTGTTTCCTTTATTTAAGGAAGGGAGTTTCTTATTATCCACACAAAATATAAATATCTTAATGCAATATGTTGATGTTCAGTATGAAACCATTATTGTGTATTTTGAATCTCCCAGAACATATTGTGTCTCTGTTGGCTTTATTTATCTGCTGCAGTTTGCCCACGGAAGGTAGAAAATACACACAAGTAGTATTATTAGTATGTGACTTGTAGTGAACTGTAAATGCTCAGACACTGGCTGTAAAAAAACTCTTTCATTTGATAAGATGATGCTGGAGTGCCGAAGCTTCACTCTATCTCAGCAGTTAACTCCCAAGTATAAAGAACCAGGCAACCACAACAGTGGAGAGGACATGCTGCGCACCTGTAAGTTCAGTCACAACACCCTTATTATAACTTCAGCCTCTTCTCTGCATAATTGCATCAATTATGACCATTATGGGATGTTGAATAATACATTTCCCCCATCAGGGTTTCCATCAGACCCATACTTTTCTATGTTTGTGTGCATGTCTGATAGATTTGTGGAGGAGCCAGTTTCTGCTGCCACTGGTGTCCTTGGGTCTGGTGGTGTTGGCAGGCCTGACTGGGTTCTGCGCCTGCCTCTGCCGAAACCTCACCCCCACACTCGGCATTGGAATACTTCACCTGCTGGCTGGTAAGACCTGTTCGACTGCACAACACCACTTACTAGTAGCTGGCAGTTTGCTTCGTATGAATCACCTACATCAGGGATGTCCAAACTTTTTTCACCGAGGGCCACAAACAGAAAAATATACGACCGTCTGGGCCGCTCAGGTGAGGTATATCGCAAAATGAATCAAATGAGGTCAATTATGCTTATATATATATATATATATTATTTTTTTAAATATATAACATATATGTATATATATTATATTTAAAAAAATAACATCAGAGGAAACTTGGCCTTTTCCAAGCTCTGGTAGAAGTCAGGTATACAGGGAGAGAAGCTGATGCTGATTCTTCAGAGAATCATCACACTGCATCTCCATCAATTCTAGTTCAGACTCTCTTCACTGCATCCAAGAGGAAGGGAGTCGAGAACAGCTTGATTTCTTTCTCAATGCTGAAAGATCTTGGAAGCGCTGATGAGCTCTGTCATGAGATGTGATGACGGCCACATATTTCCCCTTTTTAGCAGAAAGGTTGACCTCTGGAAAAGCTACTTTGATGTCAGACAGCGTGGGGATCGCACTGATCCCTCTACTTGCTAGATGGGTGTGGTGACGTTTCCCCTTTGTTTGGTTGTAATAAATATGTTTGTGTCCACATTAACTGATAAAGACTGTTTGTGTTGAGGAGGACCCGCGAGTAGCAGTGAGTCTGCTGCAATACACTTTGTACACTTAGCCGGAGCAGATAAATGAAGCCAACCAGGAAGAGCAGAATTCTGCAGTTCCTTAAATGGCCACTTGAGGTTGGCTCCAAAAGACAGCCAATCTCCTCGTATTAAAAGACCTAACTCGTATTAAAAGACCTAACTTTACAGCAGAAATATTCATGTTTACAGACTGGTAGAACAAATATGATGTTCTTTATAACTAGTTTCCCCGTTTATGACAATTGTACATGATCTTAATTATTATTAAATCAACTGTTTTTAATTATATAAAAGCTTAAAGTTAGACATAATTGAGGGCGTGGTCGCTTTGAGTGACAGGTGGGTACAGTCTCAGTTCGCTCACCACAGCTGTGTGCTCTGCTGCTCACCTGGTGCTCAATAGTTCCATCGACAGGCCACCGCTTTGCCCATTCTTGACCTAGCCAATAGCCTCCCACTTTGAGCTTCACAATGGCTATTAAAAAAACTGTGGGCGACATCAGGATTTTTCACAGTTTATAGTCAGAGCAAAGGGAGGCCTTTAAATATTGTTTGCTCCTCTCGAAGGCTTTTCAGCTCTTTTAAATTCATCATCCATGATTTACTATGAAGCCATGTTTAAGATAAGATAAAATAAGATAATCCTTTATTAGTCCCGCAGTGGGGAAATTACAGGATTACAGCAGCCTTGCTCACAAGTGAATACAAGAATAATACAATAATACAATAGAAACAAGTAATATAAATAAATATAAATAAGCAGTAAAACAGTAGAGAAGAATATTAATATACAGACTGAATAGAAAGTACTTAAACGTATTGCACGTAAATACACGTAATATACATAATAATATTGCACCAGGTGAGTGATAAAGTAAAGTGAAGTAAAGTGTTCAGTTGTCAGAGTTGTCTACTCTACTGGGAGCTCAGCTGGTTGTGCAGCCTGACCGCAGCGGGAAGAAAAGACTTGCGGTACCTCTCCCTCAGACACCGGGGATGAATCAGCCGGTGACTGAAGGAGCTGTGCAGCGCTGCTAGAGTGTCCTGCATGGGGTGGGAGGCGTGGCTTATCATGGACGAGAGCTTCGTCATCATCCTCCTGTCCCCCACCACCTCCACGGTATCCAGAGGACGCCCCAGCACGCTGCTGGCCTTCCTCACCAGCTTGTCCAGTCTCCTCCTGTCAGCTGCCGTGATGCTGCTGCCACTCCATAAAAGATGGCTGATGCCACCACAGAGTCATAATTCAGGAGTGCTCCCTGCACCCCAAAAGACCTCAGTCTCCTCAGCAAAAAGAGTCTGCTCTGTCCCTTTTTATAAAGTGCGTGTACGTGGTCGGACCAGTCCAGTTTGTTGTTCAAGTGAACACCCAGGTACTTATAAGATTTGACGATCTCAATGTCCAGTCCCTGTATGCTCACCGGTATCGGAGGAGAGCGTTTACCCCGGTGGAAGTCCACCACCAGCTCCTTGGTCTTACTGGAGTTTATCTGGAGGCGGTTCCGCTGGCACCATCCTAAAAAGTCCTGATTGAGTTCTCTGTATTCCCTGTCATCGTCTGCGGAAATGAGGCCGACGATTGCAGAGTCGTCAGAGAACTTTTGCAGGTGGCAGTTGGCAGAGTTGTGGTTGAAGTCCGATGTGTAAATGGAGAAGAGGAATGGAGCCAGAACGGTTCCCTGTGGGGCCCCCGTGCTGCAGGACACCCGATCTGACTCACACTCCCGTACCCTCACATACTGTGGACGGTTGGTAAGGTAGTCCAGGATCCATCCAGTCAGGTGGTGGTCCACCCCGGTCTGCTCCAGCTTGTCCCTCAGAAGTAAAGGCTGGATGGTGTTGAAGGCACTGGAGAAGTCGTAGAACATGACTCTCACAGTGCTTCCAGCCTTTTCCAGGTGAGAGAGGCATCTCTGCAGCAGGAAGATGACGGCGTCATCCACCCCGATGCCAGACTGGTAGGCGAACTGAAGTGGGTCCAGGGATGAACTCACCAGAGGGCGGAGATGGGCAAGGACCAGCCTCTCCAGGGTCTTCATCAGGTGGGCTGTCAACGCCACCGGCCGGTAGCTGTTGAGGTCCTTGGGCCGCGGGGTCTTTGGTACCGGTACCACGCAGGACGTCTTCCATAGTTGTGGTACTTTCCCCAGTCTCAAGCTCAAGTTGAAGATGTGCTCCGCTATCCCGCACAGCTGGTCAGCGCAGGATTTGAGGAGCCTTGAGCTGATGCCGTCTGGACCCGTGGCCTTCCTCACCTTGATCAATATAAGAAAAACTAAGTAGTGAGCAGGAGCTACTGTAAAAGGCAGCCACTCGTGCGGCGCCGGATTGCTGAAATGTCTTTCAGAAATGTCTTGATATTGGGTTCGTAACAAATAACTAAAATCGATTTTTGAAACGAGGCTTAGTTTCACACTGGTGAAACTTCTTTCGACATTCACACAGTAGGAATGCAAATACTGCAGGACAAAAGAAGGGAGGGAGTGCCATTATAGTGAGCCAAGAAACTAACCACTGAGCATCTGTACTGTCATTTGTTCACCTTGGGGTTCTTTCGAAAAAAAATTATCATGTATGAATCATGTCATCAGCCTTCAATCCATTTCAATGTAAAGGTGTTTCTTGATGTGTCACATAAGGTGAAAGGTTTGCAATATGACCTGGACTGAATTAAAAGACACTGACATTGTTAAAAACAGAACCAGATAGAAAGGGAACATTTGAACGTTTCCTCTTATATATATATTTTTTTACTGAAAGTACTGAAAACGTGTGATATAGTAACAAATAATCTTACGCTGTGTCCTCCATAGTGGTTTCCATCATATTTCCATATTTATATCATGAAATTATGGCAGTAAGTACATTGTGTGTAGTCTTAAAAAGGTCTAAAAAAGTTGACATTTAATGTGGTAAATCCTGAAGAAAACCTGTATTATCAACTGCAGTTTACTTGTTTTTAATAAAACAGTATGCTGAAATTGTTAATAAAAAAAAAATCTTTTGATATTCAATGTAGAAAGAAGTACTAGTACATCTTTATAATTCATTAATAATAGTGATTTAAGACTAGAACATATACAAAATTGACACTTGCTTCGAAGAATATGAGTAAATAAAGATGAGATGCTTTACTTATGAAGTGTTGTGTTTCTTTCTGATTCATTACTGCGTCACTGGTGTCTTTAATTATATGTTTGTTTTACTGTCAAACTGGTAGAACATCTTTCAACATTCACATTTAAATGCACAAGAAAGTCACAGGACAAAAGAAGGGAGTGTCTATGAGTTACGTCATTAACCTTCATTCCATTTCAATATAAAGGCCTTCATAGGTGTGGACTGTCACACAAGGGGAAAGGTTTGCGACAGGACAGATGTGACCTGGACTGAGACACTGAAATAGTTTAAAACATTGAGAGCAGAAAGAGAGGAGGAATTCATAACTTTTCATCTTATATCTTATCATTTTGGGTAAGTACATTCTCAAATCTATTGATAATACTGTCAGGACATAAACAACTGAAAGGGGGGATTGTTGCACCTGCCTGTTAAAGAACTCTGCTTTTTGAGGTACTGCAAGTACATATGTATATTCCATTAATTCTAACGTGGATAAAATCTTCATTAAAAACGGACATGAGAAATTGAAGATGGAATATGAGAAGACATTTGTTTGTGAGGTGTGAAGGATCAGGAGGATATTTTCAGACAGGGTTCAGTTTTAGCACAAAATTCTAAAAACACAAAAGAAGACAGAGGCTTTTTTTTTGCCATTGGATTTCACTGAATTATATTGCAGCTGAAATTAAGTCTTGTGATGGGAACTGGGCCTTCTCCCAAAAATAATTGATAGCCATGGTTCCCAGTGACTACTAATTATCAAGTTAATTATCATTTGATCAAATTTAAACACAAAGGGAAAGATAAATACAGAAAAAAGTTGATTGCTGCAGATATTGTTTTGTCTTTTTAAAACATATTGAATGTAAAAGGTTTTGACATAATGTGTCTTTAAAAAGGTTTCTGTATTGGTTAATTTTATAGATTCAGAAAAAAAAAACAAGATGGCTGTCGGAAAGATAGTATTGATGTTCCTGATTCTGATTGGTAAGTTGTTTAATGCGTTTGAAGGTTCTTCATGAAATACATGATATAAATTCTAGTGGACAACAAAAGATAAAGTTAAGGTGAAGTCCTTGCCAACATCTCATCCAATGTTTCATGTAAAACCTCTTATCAGTGGCACAAACAACAGCCCAAACAACAACAACTGCGGCCCCCACAACAACAACTGCGGCCCCCACAACAACAACTGCCGCCCCAACAACAACAACTGCCGCCCCCACAACAACTGCCGCCCCCACAACAACAACTGCCGCCCCAACAACAACAACTGCCGCCCCCACAACAACAACTGCCGCCCCCACAACAACAACTGCGGCCCCAACAACAACAACTGCTGCTCCAACAACAACAACTGCCGCCCCAACAACAACAACTGCCGCCCCAACAACAACAACTGCCGCCCCAACAACAACAACAACTGCGACCCCAACAACTGCTGCGCCGACTACAACTGCCGGGCCGACAACAGTTACCAGTGCTGCAACTACAGCTACCACTACAACTGCTGAGGCAGTCGTAACAAGGAATGTGACTTTCAGCACTCCAGAGACATTTACAACTGACTTGCTGAATACAGAATCTGCAGCGTTTAAAACACGAGCCAACTTGGTGAATTCAACAGTAAGTAATTGATGATATATTGTTTCTCGTTTCAAAATTGACAGAAAAAAAGTGGCATTTTATGTTGAGTTGAGTTTTCTGATTCAAAACTATTTAATTTACAGTGAAAAGGACACAGCTAAATTATCTGGTAGTCATTGATAACATTGGAATAATGTTACTACCGGCAGTTGTAGTGAATTAAAAAACAATGAGAAACACTAACAAATCAAATAAATGTAGTAACAAATTATTTGCTTGTATTGCAGTTTACACCTGTCTTCCAAAGAAATTTCTCTGCGTTCCGCAGAATTAGGCAGATTTTATTCAGGTAATTTGTTCATGTTATGATAATAAAATCTTAAGAGCACTAATCATGAATTTATACAAATGAAACAATATAATATTTTGTAATTCCTTTTGCAGTGAGGGATCAATCAGGCACCAAATGGAACTTGACTTTTCATCAACATCTCCTCCTAATAACACTCAGATTGGAAATGCTTTGATCGCAGCAGCTTCAAACATCACAGCCTTCAACATCACCTCCATTTTTGTGGATGGCTCACGTAAGCAATATTGAATACTACCACTTTTCTTTTATATATAACAGATTTATTTTTCATTTTTTAAAGCAATGTCCTGTTTTCTTTTCTCAACAATTCCAGAGGTTTCCAGTGGAGTAACCCACAAGATCAGTCTCGTCACTGCATCCTTCCTTGTGCTGATGTCATGGCTCCTGTCAAGCCAGCAATAGCATTATTGCTGAATACCGTTTGAAGAGGCATTATTGCATGACTGCCATCACTGGCATGAAAAATTACTTTTTGATTCTTGTCGGAAAAGCATTGTACAGCTTCACATTAACTTACTATCACGTTTTATTTTGCATTTACTGCACATATTTATAACAGTGGATTTTGTGTCTCTCAATCTCAACACATTTCTGGATGGGAATGTCCAGGATCATTAAACGAGCACAATGACACAGGAAGACTTATAAGCCACACAAAATACCTTTAAGCCCTGAGATGTAAAAAAAAACTGTTTTCTTGCAATATTTAACTTAATGAAAATGACTAATCTTTTAATTTGTGTCACGCCAAAACGTAAAAAAGTAAAAGTAGACGAGTTAAATCAGTTAAATCATGCTAAACTTCTTCTGAATGCAATTGTAGTTTTAGATTTCACACTTTTGTGAAGCTATAGTCTTCTTGGTCTTCTTCTTTCATCCTAAAATGCATCCCAAAATGTTAGGTTTCACTTCATTCCATAGCATTCCATAACATTGCATAGCAAAAGCAGAGAGCATATTGTAAAGGGAACATGTGTCTTAAGTTAATTGAAGGATCAACACTGCAGCTCATCATGAGTCGTGTAACCAACCGTGAACCAAACAGGCCTAGATTTGTATCATCATGGTATATACGGCATATATGTCAAAACATTGCACTGTTTTATTCATACAAGGTGTATTCATGTATTCATGCATAGCTGTATTCTGTGAGATTTCTTAATGTTTGTACAATTTTTGTCAGAAACTTTACAATGATCAGAATACAAAGTCTTTGAAGAATTTAAATCATCTCTCGTGTGATCTTTTGCAATTTTGTTGGGAAAAGACAAAGTGTATCAGAGAATGTTTAATGTCTTACAATGATCCTCAGCTTTTGTTGTGTCAGTGAATCAGGTTTGTTAAGAAAGACAACTGGGAGTGTACTTTGCCTATGAGATTCTTCTATCTATTCAAACACCACCAGACAGCCTGAGAGACACGTTGTTATTCAATCAGCTTAAAGTGAACACTAGCATCACCCATTGTTCATTTTTGGAAATGGCTCTCACAAATAAGAAGCCTTTCAATAGACAGGTAGGTTGTGAAAGACTTATGGCTCCCACATTAAGATAATACATTGTTATATATCATACATTCAATTCAATTCAGTTTATTTTACATAGCCCAACATCACAAATACAAGTTTGCCTCGGAGGGCTTTACAATCTGTACACATAACATCCCTGTCCCGGGACCTCACATCGGATCAGGAAAAACTCCCCCAATAGAGATAGTAAAAACCCTTGGGAAAAAAAGGGGAAGAAACCTGAGGGAGAGCAACAGAGGTGGATCCCTCTCCCCGGATGGACAGAAGCAATACATGTCATGTGGCCAGAATGAACAACGTAACAGAGTTACACCACATCCAATGAACATGACAGAAATTATTCATATAATGAGTAGTAGGCATGGTCCATGATCCAGATAACCACGATCCATGAAGCAGAAGGAGGTAGAGAGAGAGGGGGGTGGGGGGCATCAGCAGGGCCATGGCAGCAGGCAGGACCGGTTCCGGTTCCAAACTTGCCAGTCATTCATTATTTCCAAAGTTCTCCTTTTAAAATTGACAGCCACTGCTGTTTTCTTAGAAGCAAGCCTAAACACACTTTATAGGAACAACAAATGTTGCAGTGGTCAATAAAGATGAGATAAATGTGCAGATGACTTTCACTAAATGAACAAAAGAATCGAATTGTGAGTTTTTAAACCAAAGCTTGTCAGTGACTACAGTGAACAGTGACTACACCTGCCCAAGAAACAGTAACCACAGGCCTATACTAACTGCACCGGTTCCTTCCACCCTCAAAACAGCCTTAAAACCTTTTTTCAACTAGGAACCAATGTTCAAAAAGATTAGTCTTTGTATCATCACACTATCAGAATCAGAATCAGAATCAGAAACCGTTTATTACCAGGAATGTTTTCACAAACAAGGAATTTTGCTAGGCAGCAGGTGCATACATTAGACATGAAACATTAGACGAGACAAATAACAATCAACAGTCAACGACAACAACAGTGCAATGATATTTAAATCAAGTATACGATAAAGTGCTCAGACAGACAGATAACGTTAATGTAAGTGTGTATTAAAGTGACATGTGTGTTTAAGTTAAAGTGTATGTTAAAGTGGCATGAGTGTTTAAATATGAAGTGTGCAGGGGAGTGACCGGTAAGAAGAAAGAAAATAAAGGAAAAAAGGCATAATACAGCAGTAGCACAAGTAGAAGTCACAAAGCCAATAAGATGACTCAATAATGCCTAAGCTGATACAATATCTGTCTAAGTTTGATAACGTTAGATAGTGGTTTTACCAGACCAAGGGAGGCATGTGGCAGACATTTGGGAGTTTTAGCAAACTGGTGGAATTCTGCAGTCAAATATCACACACTAGGGTTTTCATTGTCTGATTTAAGTGTTTTTTTTTTTAATTAGTTGACGCTACGCTACAGCTCTGGTCATCGCCTGTGTGCTGAGCATACTGGCCACCGTGTATCTGTCGGTGGCCATTGGGACGCAGCACTGGTACCAGTACAGCAGCCCCACCGTGCGCGGAGAGGCCAAGAGCGACACCTTATTCTGCCTCAACGGGACTGTGGGCCTCTGGTGGCGTTGTGTGTTCGTTCCTTCCAACGCTCAATGGAACAAAGAGCGTGGTATGTTCGCCAACCTAACCTGCCAAATGACAATTATATACAGGTGAGTCATGAGCTTAAAGGTCTCCTTAGGTCACAGCAGAGCTGCTATCCTAACTATGAGCCCCACCTTGTCTCAGGTAGATGACACCAGGTGTGGCTCATTCCCCGAATTCATCACCCTTTGATTGTATGTGGCATCGGCGCCACTTTGTGCATCTCATGTGTCATTGTCGTTATTAACATTGCATGACAAGTAGCTATGGAGTCACAAAACTATAAATATTCTTTAAAAAACATATCTGTATTCATTGGAAAACGATCAACTTTCATTAAGAAGGTAAGCCAGCCGGATCCTGTCAGATCTATCTCATGATCAAGGAGGGTTCTCAACGGGGCAAAGCAGACAACTGTCCAAGGGCCACAAAAGCCTCAGGTTTACTCCATATCATTCCTGTCTGCAGAATGTGGTTAATCTCAGTTTTTGTGTGAAATGTACACCACTGAAGTACAATATCAACTATGGAAGGTCCTCCGTCTTGTGGCCCTGGTCCACAAATCATACAGAACATAGAAATGTAGTATCAATTAAGTAATTGGTCATTTGTCGTATTGTTTCTTTTATTTAAAGCAAGGGAGTTTCTTATTATCCACACAAAGTATTAATAACTTAATGCAATAGGTTGATGTTCAGTATGAAACCATTATTGTGTATTTTGAATCTCCCAGAACATACTGTGTCTCTGTTGGCTTTATTTATCTGCTGCAGTTTGCCCACAGAAGGTAGAAAATACACACAAGTATTATTATTAGTATGTGACTTGTAGTGAACTGTAAGTGCTCAGACACTGGCTGTAAAAAAAACTCTTTCAGATGCCAAGATGATGGGGACATCAGGAAGACTTTTTCACAGTTTATAGTCAGAGCAAAAGGAGGCCTTTAAATGTTGTTTACTCTTCTTCGCTTTTTCAGCTCTATAAAGAACAGCATATTTTATTTTATATTCATCATCCATGATTTATTATGGAGCCATGTTTCAGAAATGTCTTGATATTGGGTTCGTAACGAATAACTAAAATCGATTTTTGAAACAAGGTTTATTTTCACACTGGTGGAACTTCTTTCGACATTCACACAGAAGGAATGCAAATACTGCAGGATACAAGAATGGAGGGAGTGCCATTATACTGAGCCAAGAAACTAACAACTGTTCATCTGTATCCTGTCATGTGTTTACCGCGAGGTTCTTTCTAAAAATAGATATCATGTATGAATCATGTTATTAGCCTTCATTCCATTTCAATGTAAAGGTGTTTCTTGATGTGTCACATAACGTGAAAAGTTTGCAATATGACAGATGTGACATGGATTGAATTAAAAGACACTGAAATCATAAAAAAATGTAAGCAGATAGAAAGGGAACATTTGAACGTTTCCCCTTATATCTTGTTATTATAAGTAAATACATTATTAGGTATTTATATAACAAAGGAGGATGGTCCATAGAGGTAGAGGAGGTAACTCCCTGTCAATTTTTGAGAGGCAAGATGAAGTTCAAATTATAAATAAGAGTACTTTTCTTCTATCAATTAGTGTATTGTGTGTTCAGGAGGGAGTTTACATATTTTTTGTAGAGTTTCAGTCAGCACCATCCGAGTTGGAGCAAACACTGTAAGCTAGCTACTTACTACCTACAGCTAGGAAGCTCATGACTCATAATGGGCAAGTTTCAACTTTAGCAAAAGTAAAAAATGTAGTTATACTTTTGTTGATCCATCAATGAATTGTATTTCAATCAGGAGAGACTTGTTCCGAATTCACAATCATTTTATTCCGTTGGTATAACAAGGAATAGTACAACAATGAATCGTGCAAAGTCTTTGGCGGTCGGACTCTATCCTGAACCAGGATAAACAAGGGGCAGTGACGCTGAGTTCTGACCCGGCAGAATCCCCCCTGGAGTCCAGACACTGGTGGTGGTGGTGAAGAAGGGTGTTGCTGTCCTCCAGAGCTGAGTGAGGAGTAGACTGCCTGCTGTCTGGAGGTGACTGGGGGCGGAGGAGGGTCGCATTCATTTCCAAGCTGAAATGACAACTGACAGCAGCAGAGTAGCACACCTTTAAAGTTTGACAGCAACGCTCTGATTGGCTTAGAGACACCGTGACGCATTTGGTTGGTTGCTTACAAGTGGACGCCCCCCCCCCCCAGATCAGCTGCTACCGTAATGACGAAATAGACATATAGCGATATATGAACGACCCGTAGTGTAGGGTCTTCCTTCCCGAACTACCGCTAAGCTCCATGTCATTCATCCAAGTACAAGGGGTGTTAATTCAAATGATATCATTGAGAATTAATCTTATATACTGATGGGAATTAATGAACAATTGTGATATAGTAATAAAAGATCTTACGCTGTATCCGCTCTTGTGGTTTTCCATCATATTTCCATATTTTGGCCAATATGATCATGCAATTATGGCTTTAAAGAACATTGTGTAGTCTTAAAAAGGTCTTAAAAAAGATGACATTTAGCATGGTAAATTCTGTTTCCATTGCTGCGTCACTAGTATCTTTATGTATGTCTTGTTTTACTGTCACACTGGTAGAACGTCTTCCCAGAATCACAGCGGTTGAATGCACCGGAAAAAAACACAGGACAAAAGAAGGGAGTGTACTATGATATTGAGCCAAGGAACTGTCAGTTTGAATGCTGCAATTAGCAATACACTTTGTTTTCTCTTCATCACAAGTATAAAAAAAAGACATGATTTACGTCATGAACCTTCATTGCGTTTCAATATAAAGGCCGTCATAGGTGTGGACTGTCACACACGGGGAAAGGTTTGCAACAGGACAGATGTGACCTGGACTGAGACACTGAAATAGTTTAAAACATATAGAGCAGAAAGAGAGGAGGAATTCATAACTTTTCATCTGATATTTTATCATTTTGGGTAAGTACATTCTTAATCTTTAGCACAGCAAGGCAAAGCAGCGCCGCTGCGCCTATTATCGGACAGTTTATAAAAAACATTTGTTTGAACGTTTCCTTAATTATCTCCGGAACCACATTGTTGTTTAACTTCACTTAAAGTTCTACAGTTCCGCAACTCTTGTGAGAAGATACATATGGCGTAAAATATAATTAAAGTAACCGTTAAGTTTAAGTACTTACGTAAACTCCTCCGACTATACGGCTGCTCCGTCAGCTTGCCGTGATGGCCGCAAGGTTTCACCAAATCCATGATAAATACCCTTTACAAAGTCGGATTTCCCTAACAAACACATCTCAGTAACCGTACGGGCTTGTGGGGGTCTAACAAAGCAATCAAAATCCTTACGAACTCCATATTAGTACCTGTAAAATAACGTTTCTTTTTTTCTTCTCTGTCTCACATATCCGCTTCCTGTGACTTACGTGTACCCCCCACATTTCTACAAACACGTCACACAGCAAGAGGGAAGGCTTATGCACATTGTAATACCCAGCAGCCTCTAGTGAGACAATGTATTGTCATAAAACAAGTAACTTTTCTATTTTTTAACCGAACGACACGTTCTTTTGACTAAAACACCTTCCCAATATGTCAAAGCTTGGTTTTGCAGTGATTTTTGTTGCAGATTCGGATTATTTAGAATCAGAATCAGAATCAGAAACTGTTTATTAGCCAGGAATGTTTTCACACAAACGAGGAATTTTTTGAGGCGGAAGGTGCATACATTGGACATGGACATGGGACGTTAGACGAGACAAACAACAATCAACAATCAACGATAACAACAGTGCAATTGGTATTAAAATAAGTGTAAGATAAGAAGATAAGAAGTGTAAGATAAGAAGTGCTCAGACAACAGATACGTTAATGTGAGTGTACGTTAAAGTGACATGTGTGTTTAAGTTAAAGTGTATGTTAAAGTGACGAGTGTTTAAATATGAGGTGTACAGAGGAGTGAACGGTAAAGAGAAAGAAAGAAGAGAAAAGAAAATGAAAAGAATAAAGAGAAAAATTAAAAATAAAAGAAAAATAGCTGGGGGTGACAGAGTCAGTCAGTGGGGGACCCGAGCCCTGTTGATGAGCCTGACTGCCGACGGGAAGAAACTGTTTGTGTGGCGTGAGGTCTTGGTCCTGATGGACCTCAGCCTCCTGCCAGAGGGGAGAGACTCGAACATTTAGGTCCTAATCTTTCCAAAAAGGTGTCCTATGGTGAACCATGGAGTTTGTATAAGTCGGCGACCGCTTCAAAATAATTTTTGGGGAAATCTAGCTTAGATCATGCTGGACATTAATAGTTATGATCAAAATATTTTATAAAAGTGATTTTTTTGAAAATATACATTTTATTCACAACTAAATTCTGAAAAAAATTATATCAAATAATACAAGTAATATAACTCAATGCGGTTCATACGACTACTTACTAGTAAAAAAAGAACCATATATGAGCCTCGGTTTTCAAAAGGTTAAATCTATTGATAATACTGTCAAGACATAGGTCCATACAAACTGAAAGGGGGATTGTTGCGAGAGTTGATTGATTGTTGATTGTGAAATTTGATCTTTTTTTGTGAAATTTTTCACAGCATTTTACAACTGGAGAAAACACTGTACTGGTGCTACCTACAGTAGTTAGCTGACCTATATTGGGCAAAGGTCAATTTAAGCAAAAGCTTCAATAAGCTTAAATAAATACATTTTACATGCTGCGTATCCAGATCCAGTTTGCGTTAAAAATTATATCGCTAAGAATATTTTGTATATAAAACTTTTCGATTCCAAAGTGTGCAACATAGGGCGAATGCCTTGTTCTCAAAGACTGAGTAGGGGCGCAAATCTGTGTAAAAAAAAAAGGTGCAATCTAGTTTATGATTTGCTTCGCTCTTTGGACGGAAGAAGAAGTGAAATTCTGCCAGAAGTTAGCTTTAAAGCCAGGGGGTGCCGGTCGGATTGTATCCATATTCGGCTGCTCAAGCTCAGCTTCCCTTTGATCATTTGATCAAATTTAAACACAAAGGGAAAGATAAATACAGAAAAAAAATTGATTGCTGCAGATATTGTTTTATCTTATGAACAAGTATTGAAAGTAAAAGGTTTTGACATACTGTGTCTTTAAAAATGTTTCTGTATTGTTTGATTTTATAGATTCAGGAAAAAACGAGATGGCTGTCGGAAAGATAGTATCGATTTTCCTGATTCTGATCGGTAAGTTGTTTAAAGTTAAATCCAATGCGTTTGAAGGTTCTTCATAAAATACATGATATAAATTCTAGTGAACAACAAAAAATAAAGTTAAGGTGAAGTCCTTGCCAACATCTCATCCAATGTTTCATGTAAAACCTCTTATCAGTGGCACAAACAGCCCAAACAACAACAACTGCGACCCCAACAACAACAACTGCCGCCCCCACAACAACAACTGCCGCCCCCACAACAACAACTGCCGCCCCCACAACAACAACTGCCGCCCCCCGCAACAACAACTGCCGCCCCAACAACAACAACTGCCGCCCCCACAACAACTGCCGCCCCCACAACAACAACTGCCGCCCCAACAACAACAACTGCCGCCCCAACAACAACAACTGCTGCCCCAACAACAACAACTGCAGCCCCCACAACAACAACTGCCGCCCCAACAACAACAACTGCGGCCCCCACAACAACAACTGCCGCCCCAACAACAACAACTGCCGCCCCAACAACAACAACTGCCGCCCCCACAACAACAACTGCCGCCCCCACAACAACAACTGCCGCCCCCACAACAACAACTGCCGCTCCAACAACAACAACTGCCGCCCCCACAACAACTGCCGCCCCCACAACAACAACTGCCGCGCCAACAACAACAACTGCCGCCCCAACAACAACAACTGCGGCCCCAACAACAACAACTGCGGCCCCCACAACAACAACTGCCGCCCCAACAACAACAACTGCGGCCCCCACAACAACAACTGCCGCCCCAACAACAACAACTGCCGCCCCAACAACAACAACTGCCGCCCCCACAACAACAACTGCCGCCCCCACAACAACAACTGCCGCCCCCACAACAACAACTGCCGCTCCAACAACAACAACTGCCGCTCCAACAACAACAACTGCCGCCCCAACAACAACAACTGCCGCCCCCACAACAACAACTGCCGCCCCAACAACAACAACTGCCGCCCCAACAACAACAACTGCCGCCCCAACAACAACAACTGCCGCCCCCACAACAACAACTGCGGCCCCAACAACAACAACTGCCGCCCCCACAACAACAACTGCGGCCCCAACAACAACAACTGCCGCCCCCACAACAACAACTGCCGCCCCAACAACAACAACTGCCGCCCCCACAACAACAACTGCCGCCCCAACAACAACAACTGCCGCCCCAACAACAACAACTGCGGCCCCCACAACAACAACTGCCGCCCCAACAACAACAACTGCCGCCCCAACAACAACAACTGCCGCCCCCACAACAACAACTGCCGCCCCCACAACAACAACTGCCGCCCCAACAACAACAACTGCCGCCCCCACAACAACAACTGCCGCCCCAACAACAACAACTTCCGCCCCCACAACAACAACTGCCGCCCCCACAACAACAACTGCCGCCCCAACAACAACAACTGCCGCCCCCACAACAACAACTGCCGCCCCCACAACAACAACTGCCGCCCCAACAACAACAACTGCCGCCCCCACAACAACAACTGCCGCCCCAACAACAACAACTGCCGCCCCAACAACAACAACTGCCGCCCCCACAACAACAACTGCGGCCCCAACAACAACAACTGCCGCCCCCACAACAACAACTGCTGCCCCCACAACAACAACTGCGGCCCCAACAACAACAACTGCCGCCCCCACAACAACAACTGCCGCCCCAACAACAACAACTGCCGCCCCCACAACAACAACTGCCGCCCCAACAACAACAACTGCCGCCCCAACAACAACAACTGCCGCCCCCACAACAACAACTGCGGCCCCAACAACAACAACTGCCGCCCCCACAACAACAACTGCTGCCCCCACAACAACAACTGCGGCCCCAACAACAACAACTGCGGCCCCAACAACAACAACTGCCGCCCCCACAACAACAACTGCTGCCCCCACAACAACAACTGCAGCCCCAACAACAACAACTGCCGCCCCCACAACAACAACTGCGGCCCCAACAACAACAACTGCCGCCCCCACAACAACAACTGCCGCCCCCACAACAACAACTGCGGCCCCAACAACAACAACTGCGGCCTCAACAACAACTGCCGCCCCCACAACAACAACTGCTGCCCCAACAACAACTGCGGCCCCAACAACAACAACTGCCGCCCCCACAACAACAACTGCGGCCCCAACAACAACAACTGCCGCCCCCACAACAACAACTGCGGCCCCAACAACAACAACTGCCGCCCCCACAACAACAACTGCCGCCCCCACAACAACAACTGCGGCCTCAACAACAACAACTGCGGCCTCAACAACAACAACTGCCGCCCCCACAACAACAACTGCCGCCCCAACAACAACAACTGCCGCCCCAACAACAACAACTGCCGCCCCAACAACAACAACTGCCGCCGCCACAACAACAACTGCCGCCCCAACAACAACAACTGCCGCCCCCACAACAACAACTGCGGCCCCAACAACAACAACTGCGGCCCCAACAACAACAACTGTCGCCCCAACAACAACAACTGTCGCCCCAACAACAACAACTACCGCCCCCACAACAACAACGGCCGCGCCAACAACAACAACTGCGGCCCCAACAACAACAACTGCGGCCCCAACAACACCAACTGCTGCCCCCACAACACCAACTGCGGCCCTCACAACAACAACAACTGCAGCCCCAACAACAACAACAACTGCGGCCCCAACAACAACAACAACAACTGCGACCCCAACAACTGCTGCGCCGACTACAACTGCCGGGCCGACAACAGTTACCAGTGCTGCAACTACAGCTACCACTACAACTGCTGAGGCAGTCGTAACAAGAAGTGTGTCTTTCAGCACTCCAGAGACATTTACACCTGACTTGCTGAATACAGAATCTGCAGCATTTAAAACACGAGCCAACTTGGTGAATTCAACAGTAAGTAATTGATGATGGATTGTTTCTCGTTTCAAAATTGACAGAAAAAAAGTGGCATTTTATGTTGAGTTGAGTTTTCTGATTCAAAACTATTTAATTTACAGTGAAAAGGACACAGCTAAATTATCTGGTAGTCATTGATAACATTGGAATAATGTTACTACCGGCAGTTGTAGTGAATTAAAAAACAATGAGAAACACTAACAAATCAAATAAATGTAGTAACAAATTATTTGCTTGTATTGCAGTTTACACCTGTCTTCCAAAGAAATTTCTCTGCGTTCCGCAGAATTAGGCAGATTTTATTCAGGTAATTTGTTCATGTTATGATAATAAAATCTTAAGAGCACTAATCATGAATTTATACAAATGAAAGATTATAATATTTTGTAATTCCTTTTGCAGTGAGGGATCAATCAGGCACCAAATGGAAATTGACTTTTCATCAACATCTCCTCCTGATGAGACTCAGATTGGAAATGCTTTTATCGCAGCAGCTTCAAACATCACAGCCTTCAACATCACCTCCATTTTTGTGGATGGCTCACGTAAGCAATATTGAATACTACCACTTTTCTTTTATATATAACAGATTTATTTTTCATTTTTTAAAGCAATGTCCTGTTTTCTTTTCTCAACAATTCCAGAGGTTTCCAGTGGAGTAACCCACAAGATCAGTCTCGTCACTGCATCCTTCCTTGTGCTGATGTCATGGCTCCTGTCAAGCCAGCAATAGCATTATTGCTGAATACCGTTTGAAGAGGCATTATTGCATGACTGCCATCACTGGCATGAAAAATTAATTTTTGATTCTTGTCGGAAAAGCATTGTACAGCTTCACATTAACTTACTATCACGTTTTATTTTGCATTTACTGCACATATTTATAACAGTGGATTTTGTGTCTCTCAATCTCAACACATTTCTGGGTGGGAATGTCCAGGATCATTAAACGAGCACAATGACACAGGAAGACTTATAAGCCACACAAAATACCTTTAAGCCCTGAGATGTAAAAAAAACTGTTTTCTTGCAATATTTAACTTAATGAAAATGACTAATCTTTTAATTTGTGTCACGCCAAAACGTAAAAAAGTAAAAGTAGACGAGTTAAATCAGTTAAATCATGCTAAACTTCTTCTGAATGCAGTTGTAGTTTTAGATTTCACACTTTTGTGAAGCTATAGTCTTCTTGGTCTTCTTCTTTCATCCTAAAATGCATCCCAAAATGTTAGGTTTCACTTCATTCCATAGCATTCCATAACATTGCATAGCAAAAGCAGAGAGCATATTGTAAAGGGAACATGTGTCTTAAGTTAATTGAAGGAACAACACTGCAGCTCATCATGAGTCGTGTAACCAACCGTGAACCAAACAGGCCTAGATTTGTATCATCATGGTATATACGGCATATATGTCAAAACATTGCACTGTTTTATTCATACAAGGTGTATTTATGTATTCATGCATAGCTGTATTCTGTGAGATTTCTTAATGTTTGTACAATTTTTGTCAGAAACTTTACAATGATCAGAATACAAAGTCTTTGAAGAATTTAAATCATCTCTCGTGTGATCTTTTGCAATTTTGTTGGGAAAAGACAAAGTGTATCAGAGAATGTTTAATGTCTTACAATGAGCCTCAGCTTTTGTTGTGTCAGTGAATCAGGTTTGTTAAGAAAGACAACTGGGAGTGTACTTTGCCTATGAGATTCTTCTATCTATTCAAACACCACCAGACAGCCTGAGAGACAGGTTGTTATTCAATCAGCTTAAAGTCAACACTAGCATCACCCATTGTTCATTTTCGGAAATGGCTCTCACAAATAAGAAGCCTTTCAATAGACAGGTAGGTTGTGAAAGACTTATGGCTCCCACATTAAGATAATACATTGTATTAGAGCCATGGCAGCAGGCAGGACCGGTTCCAGGCACATCCTCTTTGAAACTTGCCAGTCATTCATTATTTCCAAAGTTCTCCTTTTAAAATTGACAGCCACTGCTGTTTTCTTAGAAGCAAGCCTAAACACACTTTATAGGAACAACAAATGTTGCAGTGGTCAATAAAGATGAGATAAATGTGCAGATGACTTTCACTAAATGAACAAAAGAATCGAATTGTGAGTTTTTAAACCAAAGCTTGTCAGTGACTACAGTGAACAGTGACTACACCTGCCCAAGAAACAGTAACCACAGGCCTATACTAACTGCACCGGTTCCTTCCACCCTCAAAACAGCCTTAAAACCTTTTTTCAACTAGGAACCAATGTTCAAAAAGATTAGTCTTTGTATCATCACACTATCAGAATCAGAATCAGAAACCGTTTATTACCAGGAATGTTTTCACAAACAAGGAATTTTGCTAGGCAGAAGGTGCATACATTAGACATGAAACATTAGACGAGACAAACAACAATCAACAGTCAACGACAACAACAATGCAATGATATTTAAATCAAGTATACGATAAAGTGCTCAGACAGACAGATAACGTTAATGTAAGTGTGTATTAAAGTGACATGTGTGTTTAAGTTAAAGTGTATGTTAAAGTGGCATGAGTGTTTAAATATGAAGTGTGCAGGGGAGTGACCGGTAAGAAGAAAGAAAATAAAGGAAAAAAGGCATAATACAGCAGTAGCACAAGTAGAAGTCACAAAGCCAATAAGATGACTCAATAATGCCTAAGCTGATACAATATCTGTCTAAGTTTGATAACGTTAGATAGTGGTTTTACCAGACCAAGGGAGGCATGTGGCAGACATTTGGGAGTTTTAGCAAACTGGTGGAATTCTGCAGTCAAATATCACACACTAGGGTTTTCATTGTCTGATTTAAGTGTTTTTTTTTTTAATTAGTTGACGCTACGCTACAGCTCTGGTCATCGCCTGTGTGCTGAGCATACTGGCCACCGTGTATCTGTCGGTGGCCATTGGGACGCAGCACTGGTACCAGTACAGCAGCCCCACCGTGCGCGGAGAGGCCAAGAGCGACACCTTATTCTGCCTCAACGGGACTGTGGGCCTCTGGTGGCGTTGTGTGTTCGTTCCTTCCAACGCTCAATGGAACAAAGAGCGTGGTATGTTCGCCAACCTAACCTGCCAAATGACAATTATATACAGGTGAGTCATGAGCTTAAAGGTCTCCTTAGGTCACAGCAGAGCTGCTATCCTAACTATGAGCCCCACCTTGTCTCAGGTAGATGACACCAGGTGTGGCTCATTCCCCGAATTCATCACCCTTTGATTGTATGTGGCATCGGCGCCACTTTGTGCATCTCATGTGTCATTGTCGTTATTAACATTGCATGACAAGTAGCATTACTATGGAGTCACAAAACTATAAATATTCTTTAAAAAACATATCTGTATTCATTGGAAAACGATCAACTTTCATTAAGAAGGTAAGCCAGCTGGATCCTGTCAGATCTATCTCATGATCAAGGAGGGTTCTCAACGGGGCAAAGCAGACAACTGTCCAAGGGCCACAAAAGCCTCAGGTTTACTCCATATCATTCCTGTCTGCAGAATGTGGTTAATCTCAGTTTTTGTGTGAAATGTACACCACTGAAGTACAATATCAACTATGGAAGGTCCTCCGTCTTGTGGCACTGGTCCGCAAATCATACAGAACATAGAAATGTAGTATCAATTAAGTAATTGGTCATTTGTCGTATTGTTTCTTTTATTTAAAGCAAGGGAGTTTCTTATTATCCACACAAAGTATTAATAACTTAATGCAATAGGTTGATGTTCAGTATGAAACCATTATTGTGTATTTTGAATCTCCCAGAACATACTGTGTCTCTGTTGGCTTTATTTATCTGCTGCAGTTTGCCCACAGAAGGTAGAAATTACACACAAGTATTATTATTAGTATGTGACTTGTAGTGAACTGTAAATACTCAGACACTGGCTGTAAAAAAAACTCTTTCAGATGCCAAGATGATGGGGACATCAGGAAGACTTTTTCACAGTTTATAGTCAGAGCAAAAGGAGGCCTTTAAATGTTGTTTACTCTTCTTCGCCTTTTCAGCTCTATAAAGAACAGCATATTTTATTTTATATTCATCATCCATGATTTATTATGGAGCCATGTTTCAGAAATGTCTTGATATTGGGTTCGTAACGAATAACTAAAATCGATTTTTGAAACAAGGTTTATTTTCACACTGGTGGAACTTCTTTCGACATTCACACAGAAGGAATGCAAATACTGCAGGATACAAGAATGGAGGGAGTGCCATTATACTGAGCCAAGAAACTAACAACTGTTCATCTGTATCCTGTCATGTGTTTACCGCGAGGTTCTTTCTAAAAATAGATATCATGTATGAATCATGTTATTAGCCTTCATTCCATTTCAATGTAAAGGTGTTTCTTGATGTGTCACATAACGTGAAAAGTTTGCAATATGACAGATGTGACATGGATTGAATTAAAAGACACTGAAATCATAAAAAAATGTAAGCAGATAGAAAGGGAACATTTGAACGTTTCCCCTTATATCTTGTTATTATAAGTAAATACATTATTAGGTATTTATATAACAAAGGAGGATGGTCCATAGAGGTAGAGGAGGTAACTCCCTGTCAATTTTTGAGAGGCAAGATGAAGTTCAAATTATAAATAAGAGTACTTTTCTTCTATCAATTAGTGTATTGTGTGTACAGGAGGGAGTTTACATATTTTTTGTAGAGTTTCAGTCAGCACCATCCGAGTTGGAGCAAACACTGTAAGATAGCTACTTACTACCTACAGCTAGGAAGCTCATGACTCATAATGGGCAAGTTTCAACTTTAGCAAAAGTAAAAAATGTAGTTATACTTTTGTTGATCCATCAATGAATTGTATTTCAATCAGGAGAGACTTGTTCCGAATTCACAATCATTTTATTCCGTTGGTATAACAAGGAATAGTACAACAATGAATCGTGCAAAGTCTTTGGCGCTCGGACTCTATCCTGAACCAGGATAAACAAGGGGCAGTGATGCTGAGTTCTGACCCGGCAGAATCCCCCCTGGAGTCCAGACATTGGTGGTGGTGGTGGTGAAGAAGGGTGTTGCTGTCCTCCAGAGCTGAGTGAGGAGTAGACTGCCTGCTGTCTGGAGGTGACTGGGGGCGGAGGAGGGTCGCATTCATTTCCAAGCTGAAATGACAACTGACAGCAGCAGAGTAGCACACCTTTAAAGTTTGACAGCAACGCTCTGATTGGCTTAGAGACACCGTGACGCATTTGGTTGGTTGCTTACAAGTGGACGCCCCCCCCCCCAGATCAGCTGCTACCGTAATGACGAAATAGACATATAGCGATATATGAACGACCCGTAGTGTAGGGTCTTCCTTCCCGAACTACCGCTAAGCTCCATGTCATTCATCCAAGTACAAGGGGTGTTAATTCAAATGATATCATTGAGAATTAATCTTATATACTGATGGGAATTAATGAACAATTGTGATATAGTAATAAAAGATCTTACGCTGTATCCTCTCTTGTGGTTTTCCATCATATTTCCATATTTTGGCCAATATGATCATGCAATTATGGCTTTAAAGAACATTGTGTAGTCTTAAAAAGGTCTTAAAAAAGATGACATTTAGCATGGTAAATTCTGTTTCCATTGCTGCGTCACTAGTATCTTTATGTATGTCTTGTTTTACTGTCACACTGGTAGAAAGTCTTCCCAGAATCACAGCGGTTGAATGCACCGAAAAAATTCACAGGACAAAAGAAGGGAGTGTACTATGATATTGAGCCAAGGAACTGTCAGTTTGAATGCTGCAATTAGCAATACACTTTGTTTTCTCTTCATCACAAGTATAAAAAAAAAAGACATATGATTTACGTCATGAACCTTCATTGCATTTCAATATAAAGGCCTTCATAGGTGTGGACTGTCACACACGGGGAAAGGTTTGCAACAGGACAGATGTGACCTGGACTGAGACACTGAAATAGTTTAAAACATATAGAGCAGAAAGAGAGGAGGAATTCATAACTTTTCATCTGATATTTTATTATTTTGGGTAAGTACATTCTTAAATCTATTGATAATACTGTCAAGACATAGGTCCATACAAACTGAAAGGGGGATTGTTGCGAGAGTTGATTGATTGTTGATTGTGAAATTTGATCTTTTTTTGTGAAATTTTTCACAGCATTTTACACCTGGAGAAAACACTGTACTGATTAGCTGACCTATATTGGGCAAAGGTCAATTTAAGCAAAAGCTTCAATAAGCTTAAATAAATACATTTTACATTGGTTCATGTGCAATCCATTTCATGCTGCGTATCCAGATCCAGTTTGCGTTAATTTAAATAATTATATCGCTAAGAATATTTTGTATATAAAACTTTTCGATTCCAAAGTGTGCAACATAGAGCGAATGCCTTGTTCTCAAAGACTGAGTAGGGGCGCAAATCTGTGTAAAAAAAAAAGGTGCAATCTAGTTTATGATTCGCTTCGCTCTTTGGGCAGAAGAAGAAGTGAAATTCTGCCAGACGTTAGCTTTAAAGCCAGGGGGTGCCGGTCGGATTGTATCCATATTCGGCTGCTCAAGCTCAGCTTCCCTCACCAAAACTCTGCTAGTATTTAGCCTCTTTTAGGACGTAAACAAGATAAATGTGTACTATGTCAGTTGCGTTTAGGGGCAGCCATAAGGAATGAACATTCAGGTGTCACATAATTGTGAAAGGCGATCATAATGTAATAACACATAATTTGCCTTTATTCTGTTCCAAAATAAAGACCTTAATATATATATAGACTGTCATATAACATTTAAGGTGTGCATATCACAGATACCAATATCTTATTTATAAATTCAAGAAATGTACAGGCATTTTAGGAGGGAGTTTAATCCTTTTTGTGGTGTTTCAATCAGACCAGGAGCAAACATGGTTGCTACTGCTACAGTAGCTGGGAAGCTCATAACATACAACTTCTGTTTTTGAATCTGAATGATGGATCATTTTCACATATTTGTGATATTCTAAAGTAAAATAACTTTTTGGGTAATAATGTGTGATATCCTGCTACAACTCTTTGACTGATATCCTAGTTTTGTCCCCAATTAAAAGTGTTATTAAAGATGTTTCCTCTGTGTCCATTATAATGGTCGGTGTTACCTTTTTTTGGAAGACGTGTTAAAAATACACTGTTTTGGGTACAAACACACTAGCATCCTGCACTGTAAACCATAATTATTAGTACAGCAGGGACAGAGTAAAAATCTTGATAAAAAATGTGATACAGTACTGGTTCTTGCAGCGATCTCTTTTCATCCTTCTCAGTCATGGAATTTGAGGTCAGGGTTGGATAATAAAACACCTGCTCTAATAGAGGTTCAGTGCTTTGCTCTACGACATTTCAGCCTGGTTGATGCTTGTGAACAGTAGAGATTGTTGCACCTGCCTGTTAAAGTACTCTGCTTTAAGTACACATGTATATTCCATTGGCTCTAACGTGGTTAAGATCTTCATTAAAAACGGGCATAAGGAATTGAAGACGGAATATGAGAAGAAATATGTCGGTGAGGTGTGAAGGATCTGGAGGATATTTTCAGACAGGGTTCAGTTTTAGCACAAAATTCTGAAAACACAAAAGAAGACAGAGTTTCTTTTTGCCATTGTATTGCACTGAATTATATTGAGGCTGAAATTAGGTCTTGTGAAGGAAAATAAAATAAAAAGTGTTGATAGCCACGGTTCCCAGTAACTGCTAATTATCAAGTTAATTATCATTTGATCAAATTTAAACACAAAGGGAAAGATAAATACAGAAAAAAAATTGATTGCTGCAGATATTGTTTTATCTTATGAACAAGTATTGAAAGTAAAAGGTTTTGACATACTGTGTCTTTAAAAATGTTTCTGTATTGTTGGATTTTTTAGATTCAGGAAAAAACGAGATGGCTGTCGGAAAGATAGTATCGATTTTCCTGATTCTGATCGGTAAGTTGTTTAAAGTTAAATCCAATGCGTTTGAAGGTTCTTCATAAAATACATGATATAAATTCTAGTGAACAACAAAAAATAAAGTTAAGGTGAAGTCCTTGCCAACATCTCATCCAATGTTTCATGTAAAACCTCTTATCAGTGGCACAAACAGCCCAAACAACAACACATGTGACCCCAGCAACAACAACTGCGGCCCCCACAACAACAACTGCCGCCCCCACAACAACAACTGCGGCCCCCACAACAACAACTGCGGCCCCAACAACAACAACTGCCGCCGCCACAACAACAACTGTGGCCCCAACAACAACAACTGCCGCCCCCACAACAACAACTGCCGCCCCAACAACAACAACTGCCGCCCCAACAACAACAACTGCCGCCCCCACAACAACAACTGCCGCCCCAACAACAACAACTGCCGCCCCAACAACAACAACTGCGGCCCCAACAACAACAACTGCGGCCCCAACAACAACAACTTCGGCCCCAACAACAACAACTTCCCCCCCCACAACAACAACTGCGGCCCCAACAACAACAACTTCCGCCCCCACAACAACAACTGCCGCCCCAACAACAACAACTGCCGCCCCCACAACAACAACTGCCGCCCCAACAACAACAACTGCCGCCCCAACAACAACAACTTCCGCCCCCACAACAACAACTGCGGCCCCAACAACAACAACTGCCGCCCCCACAACAACAACTGCCGCCCCAACAACAACAACTGCCGCCCCAACAACAACAACTGCCGCCCCCACAACAACAACTGCCGCCCCCACAACAACAACTGCCGCCCCAACAACAACCACTGCCGCCCCAACAACAACAACTGCCGCCCCCACAACAACAACTGCGGCCCCAACAACAACAACTGCGGCCACAACAACAACAACTGCCGCCCCAACAACAACAACTGCCGCCCCCACAACAACAACTGCCGCCCCAACAACAACAACTGCCGCCCCCACAACAACAACTGCCGCCCCAACAACAACAACTGCCGCCCCAACAACAACAACTGCCGCCCCCACAACAACAACTGCCGCCCCCACAACAACAACTGCCGCCCCCACAACAACAACTGCCGCCCCAACAACAACAACTGCCGCCCCAACAACAACAACTGCCGCCCCCACAACAACAACTGCCGCCCCAACAACAACAACTGCCGCCCCCACAACAACAACTGCGGCACCAACAACAACAACTGCCGCCCCAACAACAACAACTGCCGCCCCAACAACAACAACTGCCGCCCCCACAACAACAACTGCGGCCCCAACAACAACAACTGCGGCCACAACAACAACAACTGCCGCCCCCACAACAACAACTGCGGCACCAACAACAACAACTGCCGCCCCAACAACAACAACTGCGGCACCAACAACAACAACTGCCGCCCCAACAACAACAACTGCCGCCCCAACAACAACAACTGCCGCCCCCACAACAACAACTGCCGCCCCAACAACAACAACTGCCGCCCCCACAACAACAACTGCCGCCCCAACAACAACAACTGCCGCCCCCACAACAACCACTGCCGCCCCCACAACAACAACTGCCGCCCCCACAACAACAACTGCCGCCCCAACAACAACAACTGCAGCACCAACAACAACAACTGCCGCCCCAACAACAACAACTGCCGCCCCCACAACAACAACTGCCGCCCCAACAACAACAACTGCCGCCCCCACAACAACAACTGCGGCACCAACAACAACAACTGCCGCCCCAACAACAACAACTGCCGCCCCAACAACAACAACTGCCGCCCCCACAACAACAACTGCGGCCCCAACAACAACAACTGCGGCCACAACAACAACAACTGCCGCCCCCACAACAACAACTGCGGCACCAACAACAACAACTGCCGCCCCAACAACAACAACTGCGGCACCAACAACAACAACTGCCGCCCCAACAACAACAACTGCCGCCCCAACAACAACAACTGCCGCCCCCACAACAACAACTGCCGCCCCAACAACAACAACTGCCGCCCCCACAACAACAACTGCCGCCCCAACAACAACAACTGCCGCCCCCACAACAACCACTGCCGCCCCCACAACAACAACTGCCGCCCCCACAACAACAACTGCCGCCCCAACAACAACAACTGCAGCACCAACAACAACAACTGCCGCCCCAACAACAACAACTGCCGCCCCAACAACAACAACTGCCGCCCCAACAACAACAACTGCCGCCCCAACAACAACAACTGCAGCACCAACAACAACAACTGCCGCCCCAACAACAACAACTGCCGCCCCAACAACAACAACTGCCGCCCCAACAACAACAACTGCCGCCCCAACAACAACAACTGCCGCCCCCACAACAACAACTGCCGCCCCAACAACAACAACTGCCGCCCCAACAACAACTGCCGCCCCCACAACAACAACTGCCGCCCCAACAACAACAACTGCCGCCCCCACAACAACAACTGCCGCCCCAACAACAACAACTGCCGCCCCAACAACAACAACTGCCGCCCCCACAACAACAACTGCCGCCCCCACAACAACAACTGCCGCCCCAACAACAACAACTGCCGCCCCCACAACAACAACTGCCGCCCCAACAACAACAACTGCCGCCCCCACAACAACCACTGCCGCCCCCACAACAACAACTGCCGCCCCCACAACAACAACTGCCGCCCCAACAACAACAACTGCGGCCCCAACAACAACAACTGCGGCCCCAACAACAACAACTGCGGCCCCAACAACAACAACTGCCGCCCCCACAACAACAACTGCCGCCCCCACAACAACAACTGCCGCCCCAACAACAACAACTGCCGCCCCAACAACAACAACTGCCGCCCCAACAACAACAACTGCCGCCCCAACAACAACAACTGCCGCCCCCACAACAACAACTGCCGCCCCCACAACAACAACTACCGCCCCAACAACAACAACTGCAGCACCAACAACAACAACTGCGGCACCAACAACAACAACTGCCGCCCCAACAACAACAACTGCCGCCCCAACAACAACAACTGCCGCCCCCACAACAACAACTGCCGCCCCAACAACAACAACTGCCGCCCCCACAACAACAACGGCGGCCCCAACAACAACCACTGCCGCCCCCACAACAACAACTGCCGCCCCAACAACAACAACTGCCGCCCCAACAACAACAACTGCCGCCCCCACAACAACAACTGCCGCCCCAACAACAACAACTGCCGCCCCCACAACAACCACTGCCGCCCCAACAACAACAACTGCCGCCCCCACAACAACAACTGCCGCCCCCACAACAACAACTGCCGCCCCAACAACAACAACTGCCGCCCCAACAACAACAACTGCCGCCCCCACAACAACAACTGCCGCCCCCACAACAACAACTGCCGCCCCCACAACAACAACTGCCGCCCCCACAACAACAACTACCGCCCCAACAACAACAACTGCAGCACCAACAACAACAACTGCGGCACCAACAACAACAACTGCCGCCCCAACAACAACAACTGCGGCACCAACAACAACAACTGCCGCCCCAACAACAACAACTGCCGCCCCCACAACAACAACTGCCGCCCCCACAACAACAACTGCCGCCCCCACAACAACAACTGCCGCCCCAACAACAACAACTGCCGCCCCCACAACAACAACTGCCGCCCCCACAACAACAACTGCCGCCCCCACAACAACAACTGCCGCCCCAACAACAACAACTGCCGCCCCCACAACAACAACTGCCGCCCCCACAACAACAACTACCGCCCCAACAACAACAACTGCCGCCCCCACAACAACAACTGCCGCCCCCACAACAACAACTGCCGCCCCCACAACAACAACTACCGCCCCAACAACAACAACTGCCGCCCCAACAACAACAACTGCCGCCCCCACAACAACAACTGCCGCCCCCACAACAACAACTGCCGCCCCCACAACAACAACTGCCGCCCCCACAACAACAACTGCCGCCCCAACAACAACAACTGCCGCCCCCACAACAACAACTGCCGCCCCCACAACAACAACTGCCGCCCCCACAACAACAACTGCCGCCCCAACAACAACAACTGCCGCCCCCACAACAACAACTGCCGCCCCCACAACAACAACTACCGCCCCAACAACAACAACTGCAGCACCAACAACAACAACTGCGGCACCAACAACAACAACTGCCGCCCCAACAACAACAACTGCGGCACCAACAACAACAACTGCCGCCCCAACAACAACAACTGCCGCCCCCACAACAACAACTGCCGCCCCCACAACAACAACTGCCGCCCCAACAACAACAACTGCCGCCCCCACAACAACAACTGCCGCCCCCACAACAACAACTGCGGCACCAACAACAACAACTGCCGCCCCAACAACAACAACTGCGGCACCACCAACAACAACAACTGCCGCCCCAACAACAACAACTGCCGCCCCAACAACAACAACTGCCGCCCCCACAACAACAACTGCGGCACCAACAACAACAACTGCCGCCCCAACAACAACAACTGCCGCCCCAACAACAACAACTGCGGCACCAACAACAACAACTGCCGCCCCAACAACAACAACTGCCGCCCCCACAACAACAACTGCCGCCCCCACAACAACAACTGCCGCCCCAACAACAACAACTGCCGCCCCCACAACAACAACTGCCGCCCCCACAACAACAACTGCTGCCCCAACAACAACAACTGCCGCCCCAACAACAACAACTGCCGCCCCCACAACAACAACTGCCGCCCCCACAACAACAACTGCCGCCCCCACAACAACAACTACCGCCCCAACAACAACAACTGCAGCACCAACAACAACAACTGCGGCACCAACAACAACAACTGCCGCCCCAACAACAACAACTGCGGCACCAACAACAACAACTGCGGCACCAACAACAACAACTGCCGCCCCAACAACAACAACTGCCGCCCCCACAACAACAACTGCCGCCCCCACAACAACAACTGCCGCCCCAACAACAACAACTGCCGCCCCCACAACAACCACTGCCGCCCCAACAACAACAACTGCCGCCCCCACAACAACAACTGCCGCCCCAACAACAACAACTGCCGCCCCCACAACAACAACTTCCGCCCCCACAACAACAACTGCCGCCCCCACAACAACCACTGCCGCCCCAACAACAACAACTGCCGCCCCCACAACAACAACTGCCGCCCCCACAACAACAACTGCCGCCCCAACAACAACAACTGCCGCCCCAACAACAACAACTGCGGCACCAACAACAACAACTGCCGCCCCCACAACAACAACTGCGGCACCAACAACAACAACTGCCGCCCCAACAACAACAACTGCGGCACCAACAACAACAACTGCGGCACCAACAACAACAACTGCCGCCCCCACAACAACAACTGCGACCCCAACAACAACAACATCCGCCCCAACAACAACAACTGCCGCCCCAACAACAACTGCCGCCCCAACAACAACTCCGGCGCCTACAATAGTTGTGGTCCTCCAAACAGACTTGGAAGAAACATTTGTACCAGAACTCAGTGATAAAAACAGCCCGGAATTCAAAGAGCTCGAGGGAAGAGTCACAGGAGTGGTTAGTACTCACTCTTATTATTTTTCTTTCTCTTGCTTTTGCAGTTTTTCATTTAATTACCGTATTTGAAGTTTGTTCATGTTTTCTATTTTCTTTATTCCTACAGTTTAATCAAATCTACAGACAGCAATATGGAACTCTTTTCGATCGCTCTTTTGTGGTTCGGTTCAGGTAACATTTTCTATTTTGAGAGTCCTACTTACTTTATTTACAATGTTTACATTTTATAATGACACAAATTCATATGTTATTGATGTTAATATATTTTGATGTAAGTATTTTTTTTGTCACGATGCAGACGAGCTTCAACAGCAACACGAGCGGTTCAGACTACTGCAGATATGGGGATTGTGTTCATTAATTCGACTGAAACTCCAACCAGTGAAAATGTTGCAAATACCTTTGTAGCCGCTGTGTCTGACAACAGTACATTCAACGTTTCTTTTAATGCCGCTTCCGTCCAAATAATTCGTAAGTAAACACTAAGCCGGCATTTCACTCCAATGGTTGTTAAAGGAAAGAAATATACCCCACGCCATTTTTTCTTTATCTACCATAGGTCTGTGAGTTGGCATGTGTCCTTTCCTGATCCCTTTTTTACAAATTGTTAGTTTGACAATGAGCATTTAAAATCATAATTACCATGAAGTCCACTGTGACAAGACTACTTAAACTGTGAATTACCAAAAACATACTCATGTTGTAATGTGTTTGTTTGTTCAAGAGAATGCCCTCTGGCTACCAGTATTCATTCAGTCCATCTTTTTTGTCTTTTTACTGAAGAAACAACAACTGCGGCCCCAACAACAACAACAACAACTGCTGCCCCAACAACAACTGTAGCCCCAACTACAACAACTGCTGCCCCAACAACAACTGCTGCCCCAACAACAACTGTAGCCCCAACAACAACAACTGTAGCCCCAACAACAACAACTGCAGCTCCAACAACAACAACTGCGGCCCCAACAACAACTCTGGCACCAACTACAACTGCTGCACCGACTACAACTGCCGGGCCGACAACAGTTACCAGTGCTGCAACTACAGCTACCACTACAACTGCGGAGGCAGTCGTAACAAGGAGTGTGACTTTCAGCACTCCAGATACATTTACAAGTGACTTGCTGAATACAGAATCTGCAGCGTTTAAAACACGAGTCGACTTGGTGAATTCAACAGTAAGTAATTGATGATAGATTGTTTCTCGTTTCAAAATTGACGGACAAAATGTGGCATTTTATTCCTGGTGTTGAGTTTTCTGATTCAAAACTATTTAATTTACAGTAAATAGGACACAGATAAAGATCTGGTAGTCATTGATAACATTGGAATAGTGTTACTACCGGCAGTTGTAATTAATAAAAAAACAATGAGAAACAAATCAAATAAATGTAGTAACAAATGATTTGCTTGTATTGCAGCTTACACCTTTCTTCCAAAGAGATTTGTCTTCGTTCCTCAGAATTAGGAGGATGACATTCAGGTAATGTATTCATGTTATTTATGATGATAAAATCTTTAGAACACTAATCATGAATTCATACGAATGAAACAATATAACATTTTGTAATTCCTTTTGCAGGAATGGATCAATCGTCACCACTTCGGACCTTGAATTTTCATCAACATCTCCTCCTAATGTCACTCAGATTGGAGATGTTTTGATCACAGCAGCTTCAGAAATCACAGCCTTCGACATTAACACCACCTCCATTTTTGTGGATGGCACACGTAAGCAATATTGAATACTACCACTTTTCTTTCATATATTACAGATTACAGACAACCCTGTGGACTCACCACCCGCAGGGGGAAGCATCGGGGTCGGGTGCTATGCAGACCGGGCGGCGGGCCAGGCAGGAAACCTGGGCGAGCCGATCGCCGGCAGCATAGACCAGCTCTAGGGACGTGGAACGTCACCTCGCTAGCGGGGAAAGAGACGGAGCTGGTGCGGGAGGTGGAGCGGTACCAGCTAGATATAGTTGGGCTCACCTCCACGCACAGCACGGGCTCTGGAACCAAGCTCCTGGAGAAGGGTTGGACTTTGTCCTTTTCTGGAGTTGCCCAGGGTGAGAGGCGCCGGGCGGGAGTGGGGATACTCACGAGCCCCCGGCTGAGCGCCGCTATGTTGGAGTTTTCCCCGGAGAACGAGAGGGTCGCCTCCCTGCGCCTACGGGTTGCGGGGAGTAAGGCTCTGACTGTTGTTTGTGCTTATGCACCGAACAGCATTTCGGAGTATCCGGCCTTCTTGGAGTCGGTGGGAGGGGTCCTTGAAAGGGCGCCGCCTGCCGACTCCATAGTTCTCCTGGGAGACTTCAACGCTCACGTGGGCAATGACAGAGAAACCTGGCGGGGCGTGATTGGGAGGAACGGCTTGCCCGATCTGAACCCGAACGGTGCTTTGTTGTTGGACTTCTGTGCTAGCCACAGTTTGTCCATAACAAACACCATGTTCGAGCATAAGGTGGCTCATAAGTGTACCTGGTACCAGAACACCTTAGGCCGGAGATCAATGATCGACTTTGTAGTCGTATCATCTGATCTGCGGCCGTATGTCTTGGACACTCGGGTGAAGAGAGGAGCAGAGCTGTCAACTGATCACCATCTGGTGGTGAGTTGGATCAGATGGCGGGGGAGTCGGCTAGAAAGACCTGGCAAGCCCAAACGTGTAGTGAGGGTGAACTGGGAACGTCTGGCAGAGGATCCTGTCCGGAAGGTCTTCAACTCCCACCTCCGGAAGAGCTTCTCACAGATCCCGAGGGAGGCTGGGGACATGGAATCCGAGTGGACCATGTTCAAAGCCTCTATTGTGGACGCGGCCGCTAGGAGCTGTGGTCGGAAGGTCATCGGTGCCTGTCGTGGCGGCAACCCGAGAACCCGGTGGTGGACACCGGGGGTGAGGGAAGCCGTCAAACTGAAGAAGGAGGCCTTTCGGGCCTGGCTGGCCCAGGGGTCTGCTGAAGCAGCTGACAGGTACCGGCAAGCCAGAAGGGCTGCAGCTGCGAAGGTCGCGGATGCTAAAACTCGGGCATGGGAGGAGTTCGGGGAGGCCATGGAGAAGGACTTTCGGTTGGCCTCAAGGAAGTTCTGGCAAACCATCCGACGGCTCAGGAAGGGAAAGAAGGGCCTACCCCAGGCTGTTCTCAGCGTGGTGGGGGGAACTACTGACCCGGACTGTGGACATCGTCGGGCGGTGGAAAGAGCACTTTGAGGAACTCCTAAACCCGGCCAACATGTCCCCTGGAGAGGGGGCAGCGCCTGAAGTCCTTGGGGTGGTTGCACCCATATCCCTGGCAGAGGTCACTAAGGTAGTCAAAAAGCTCCTTGGTGGCAAGGCGCCAGGGGTGGATGAGATTCGCCCTGAGATGCTGAAGGCGCTGGACATTGTTGGGCTGTCTTGGCTGACACGCCTTTGCAGTGTCGCATGGGGGTCGGGAACAGTGCCCATGGACTGGCAGACCGGGGTGGTGGTTCCCATCTTCAAGAAGGGGGATTGGAGAGTGTGCTCGAACTATCGTGGTATCACACTGCTCAGCCTCCCAGGAAAAGCTTATGCCAGGGTGCTGGAAAGGAGGCTCCGACCGCTTGTCAAACCTCAGATTCAAGACGAACAGTGTGGATTCCGTCCCGGCCGTGGAACAGTGGACCAGCTCTTTACCCTCGCAAGACTACTGGAGGGGTCCTGGGAGTTTGCCCAACCAGTCTACATGTGCTTTGTGGACTTGGAAAAGGCTTTCTACCGGGTCCCTCGGGGGGTTTTGTGGGGGGTGCTGCGGGAGTATGGGGTGCCGGACCCGTTGGCACGGGCCATCCGGTCTCTGTACGCCTGCAGTAGGAGCTGTGTTCGTATCCTCGGTAGTAAGTCAGACACGTTCCCGGTGGGTGTTGGTCTCCGCCAGGGCTGCCCTTTATCACCGGTCCTGTTCGTGACTTTCATGGACAGGATATCTAGGCGCAGCCAGGGGGCGGAGAAGATCCGGTTCGGGAATCTCGGGATCGCATCTCTGCTGTTCGCGGATGATGTGGTCCTGTTTGCTTCCTCGGACCGTGACCTCCAGCATTCACTGGGGCGTTTTGCAGCCGAGTGTGAAGCGGCAGGGATGAGAGTTAGCACCTCCAAATCTGAGGCCATGGTGCTCTGCCGGAAACCGGTGGACTGCTCCCTCCAGGTGGGGACAAACTGCCTACCCCAAGCGAAGGAGTTCAAGTATCTCGGGGTCTTGTTCACGAGTGAGGGTAAGGTGGAGCGTGAGATCGATAGGCGGATCGGTGCGGCTGCAGCAGTAAAACAGGCGCTGTACCGGTCCGTCTTGGTGAAGAGGGAGCTGAGCCGGAAGGCGAAGCTCTCCATTTACTGGTCGGTCTACGTTCCAACCCTCACCTATGGTCACGAACTCTGGGTCGTGACCGAAAGAACGAGGTCTCGGATACAAGCGGCCGAAATGAGCTTCCTCCGTAGGGTGGCCGGGCTCAGCCTTAGAGATAGGGTAAGGAGCTCGGACATCAGGAGGGAGCTTGGAGTCGAGTCGCTGCTCCTTCGTGTCGAAAGGAGTCAGCTGAGGTGGTTCGGGCATCTAGTCAGGATGCCTCCTGGACGCCTCCCATTAGAGGTTTTCCAGGCACATCCAACTGGTAGGAGACCCCGGGGAAGACCGAGGACACGCTGGAGGGATTATATCTCCCGGCTGGCCTTGGAACGCCTCGGGGTCCCCCAGGATGAGCTGGAAAGTGTTGCGGGTGAGAGGGAAGCCTGGGTCGGCCTGCTGAACCTGCTGCCACCGCGACCCGACCCAAATGGATGGATATTACAGATTATTTTTTCATTTTTTAAAGCAATGTCTTGTTTTCTTTTCTCAACCATTACAGAGGTTTCAAGTGGAGTAACCCACAAGATCAGTCTCGTCACTGCATCCTTCCTTGTGCTGATGTCATGGCTCCTGTCGAGCCAGGAATAGCGTCATTGCTGAATACTGCATGACTGCCATCACTGGCATGAAAAATTACTTTTTGATTCTTGTCGGAGAAGCATTGTACAGCTTCAGATGAACTTACTATCACATTTTATTTTGCATTTACTGCACATATTTATAGCAGTGGATTTGGTGTCTGTCAATCTTAACACATTTCTGGGTGGGAATGTGCAGGATCCTTAACCGAGCACAATTACACAGCAAGACTAATAAACCACACAAAATACCGTTAAGCCCTGAGATGTAAAAAAAAATTGTTCTTGCAATATTTAACATAATGAAAATGACTAATATTGTATTGTTTGTCACACCAAAACATAAACAAGTAAAAGTAGACGAGTTAAATCAGTTAAATCATGTGAAACTTCGTCTGAATGCAGTTGTAGCTCTAGATTTCACACTTTTGTGAAGCTATAGTCTTCTTGGTCTTCTTCTTTCTGTCATGATGTTGGTTTGTCTGGTGTCCTGTCTTATTGTGAAGTCCTTGTCTTGGGTGTCCTCTGTGTTCCTGCACTTCCTCCCCTGTGATTGTCGGTGATTGTCTGTCTGCCCTGTTCCCTGATTGTGTATTCCTTTCACCTGTGCTGCCCTCAGTGTTTTCCACCTGTTCCTCGTTACCCTCTTGCATTTAAGCCCTGTCTGTCTCCTGTCCCCTTGTCGGATTGTACTGGTTTTTCCCTGTCTGTCTAGATTTGTATCATCATGATTTATACGGCATATATGTCAAAACATTGCACTGTCAATTTGTTTTATTTATACAAGGTGTTTTTATGTATTCATGCATAGCTGTATTCTGTGAGATTTCTTAATGTTTGTACAATTTTTGTCAGAAACATTACAATGATCAGAATACAAAGTCTTTGAAGAATTTAAATCATCTCTCGTGTGATCTTTTGCAATTTTGTTGGGAAAAGACAAAGTGTATCAGAGAGTGTTTACGGTAATGTCTTACAATGAGCCTCAGCTTTTGTTGTGTCAGTGAATCAGGTTTGTTACGAAAGAAAACTGCGAGGGGTGCAAAGTGTACTTTGCCTATGAGATTCTTCTATCTATTCAAACACCACCAGACAGCCTGAGAGACACATTGTTATTCAATCAGCTTAACATGAACAACAGCATCACCCATTGTTCATTTTCAGAAATGGCTCTCACAAATAAGAAGCCTTTCAATAGACAGGTAGGTTGTGAAAGACTTATGGCTCCCACATTAAGATAATACATTATCATACATCTTCTTAGAAACTTGCCAGTCATTAATTATTTCCAAAGTTCTCCTTTTAAAATTGACAAAGAAGCCACTTCTGTTTTCTTAGAAGCAAGCCTAAACACACTTCATAGGAACAAAAAATGTTGCAGTGGTTAATGAAGAAGAAATAAAGGTGTATATGACTTTCACAAAATGAACAAAAGAATCAAATTGTGAATTTTTTATAATAATAATAATAATAATAATAACTTTATTTATACAGCACCTTTAAAAACAAAGTTCACAAAGTGCTCTACAGAGAAGCAAAGAAGACATAACTTAAATATCGGTAAACAAAAAGGACCATAGGCAATGAATACTACAATAACCAAAACAAATAAATACAATATACAAACAAAACCAGGGGAACAAAAGAACAGCATAATAGATCATAAAAGGACATAAAAGGATGACATCACTTAAAAGCAATTCTATAAAAATGGGTTTTAAGAAGTGATTTAAAAGAAGTTATTGATTCTGCCAGCCTTATCTCCTCCGGTAGGTCATTCCAAAGCCGAGGGGCCCTGATGGCAAAAGCATGGTCACCCTTTGACTTAAGCCTCGACTTCGGAACTGAAGGATTTAAGGCTGCGAGTTGGCTCGTATCAATTCTAAAACCAACCGGGAGCCAGTGGAGAGAAGCCAGAACTGGAGTAATGTGATGTTGTCTTTTAAAACCAGTAAGAAGCCTAGCTGCTGCATTCTGGACTAGTTGGAGGCGGGAGATAGATTTTTGGTTAATGCCGGAGAGGAGTGAGTTGCAGTAATCTAGTCTTGAGAAAATGAGTGCATGGATGACTTTTTCCAGATCAGAGTGTGACAGTATGGGTTTGATTCTGGAGATGGTTCTTAATTGAAAGAAGCAGGACTGGACATTTTTTTTATTTTTTTTATCTGTGTTGTCTATGTAGAGCTTTGTTAGCACAGTGTTGGAAATCTTAAAACCTACTAAATATACTAATGCCGCCAAATCCGCAAATTAAGCAAAGCCTCACAATGCCTTTTTTTTCTTTTTTCTTTCCTGTCTACTATCATAAACCAATATACCAGTAACACATATACTAGTCTCACAAGGGTTTTCTGTATATTAAACCTTATTTTTCAAATAGACCTTGTGGTTGAGGAGATAATAAGTATTTAGTAATGCAACCCATTCACAATTTTCGCCACAAAATGACTGATGATATAAAGGATTTCATTGAATTAACTCCATCAGAGAAAGAAATACTGCCTGGTGATAGTATGCATGTTCAGTAAGTGGGTTGAAGTTTTCCCCACTTCCAAACAGAATGCAGGAACAGTGGCAAAGATTCTACTGAGAGAGATTATTCCCCACTGGGGAATACCTCAACTCATTATCAGTGATAATGGTCCTGGATTTGCTAACCAGGGCCCTGTTTCTCGTACCTGGCTTACTGAGTTAGCCGGATAATTTTCAGGATAAGATGACGTAGGTCAGGCTTTTCGGTTCTTCGAAGCAAGTTTAGATAAATCACCATAGCAACACATCAAAATCCCTTAACCTGCTCCACAGCAGGTTTAGTGAAATTCACTGGATAAGTTGGCCACTCCCACCGGAGCAAAAAAGGCAGCTCACTTCCTCATTGATGAAGGAGCGATATTAGTTATATTAGTTTTATAGGGAGAGAGTTCTTTGAGATCGCCAAGATCCGTCCTCACATCCTCATGACTTCCTGTACGCGCTATAGATTCTGCCGAGACCTCCTCGAGTCGTACATTAAACGCCACAGCGCAGCAGAGCATCGCCCGTCTCACATACTGTATGCAGACTGGATCACATACTGTATGCAGACTGGATCACATACTGTATGCAGACTGGATGACAGCCTTGAGCTTTTTTGCGACTGGTACATGTTTGTACAGTGTCTGCGATGTAGAGAACATCGGGAAAGCCGCTGCATGGCGTGCTGTTCGTAACATTTATTTAGCGCTTAAGAAATCTATGGATGTGTTAAAGCACTCATAATTATATGACAGTGTTATTAGTACACCATACATATCATTATTGTAGAACATGATTACGGTACTGATCCGCCCATACACATATTCAAACTCCTAGTTCAGTGATTCTCAACTGGTGGGTCGCGACCCACTAGTGGGTCGCGGACCCGTTTTCAGTGGGTCGCAGGCCTTTGCCTAAAAAAAAAAAAAAGGAAAAAAGAAGAAAAAAAATCTATATATTTTTTTTTTCATCCTGTGGTTTTATTTTGAAAGGACTTTTTTATGCAGCGGAGTGTCGTTATTTTGCCGGCTCTGGTTTCAACTGGTTTTGCACTGGTCCCTCCATGTTTTCAGCAGCATGTGCCAGGTTGGGTCAAACCATCCTGATATGGGGGAGACTCTGGGTTTTTAGGATAATTTAATTAAACAGCCTACTGAATATAACATTCACAACTGATGGCGCTGCCTGCATGACAGGAAAAAACTCTGGGGTTGGGTGGAGAATTGAGTGCTGCTTAATTTTCTGTAAAGCACAATGTTTTTCAGTATTTACCTACTGATGAGGTAATCACAAGATAAGTTAATGTTGTATATATGAATCCTTTTGAATTCCACTTTTGTTTAATTTATTTTGAGTTAGTGGAAAAGCTGCTCCTCAACACAGTGACGTGTTCCACAGTAAAGTGTTTGTCATAGATTCGGTGAGTGTGTGTTCTCAGTTAAAGTTAGGTCATTTCAGTCTTTTTGAAACTTCTTCTTAGTTGTTGGACTGTTTGTGCATGAAAGCTGTAGAGTCTGTTTAAAAATAGCTGAAGATTCTGAATTGTTATATATGTTGTAATACCTCGTGTCCTGAAGATGCAGTTTTTGTTTTTTAATTAAAATGCAGCTAATTGAGTGTAAAAGGGAATAGTTCCCTCTCTATCATCGCCACCAGCTGCTCGTTTTGGTTATTAAACTTGTTTTTGTGTTAGCATACATGTTCTGTACTATCTCAGGTTCAAACTGCACCATCTTTTCATTAAATACATTGGAGAAGTTGAGAATGTTCCTCGATTTGGGTCGTGGCTTGTCATTCAGGGGTGATGGTGGGTCCCGGAGCCAGACCAGTTGAGAACCACTGTCCTAGTTATATGGTAATCTACACATACATGTACATACACATATATGATACATACGCGCATACAGTACATATATCCTCATAAGTATATATTAATTCAGCAGCAGGCACATTTAAATAAATATAATCTGATTGATTTGGGTGATGAGGCACTTAAAATTAGTCGATACATTTTCCCAACACTGACGCATTTAACTTGATATTTTGCGATGCTTATGTGACTCTAGCCCGACCAGCGGAGGCGGCGTTATGCTGCATTCACAAACAGGAAGTATTGCGAATATTCGCTCACTTTGGATGTGAACGCACCATAAGACTTTGCCATGATTATGGACTTAAATTCATCATATGTAGTCGTGATCATCTCCTGCTCCTCCAAGGAGAGAAGAGATGCTCTTTCTCAAAGTTTATTTAAAATTGTAGCGTTTGATGATCATCGAATCTGTGTTCGACTCCTCCCCATTCTGAAGAGGAGCGTGCGCGCGCATTTATCCAGATGAATGACGTCTGGTTCGAATGAACGAGACCGTTTGAGGGCGGGTCAACCTTTGAAGAACCAGGAAAGCCTGATGTCAATCATCTCGCTAATTTAAGATGGATAATAGGACATTTGATCGACTTAGCTGAACCACGTATGAAAAATACCCCCCAGGTGGATATTTTCAGACAGGGTTCAGTTTTAGCAAAAAATTCTGAAAACACAAAAGAAGACAGAGTTTATTTTTACCATTGTATTGCACTGAATTATATTTAGGCTGACATTAGGTATTGTGAGGGAAAAAAAATAAAATAATTGATAGCCACGGTTCCCAGTGACTGCTAATTATCAAGTTAATTATCATTTGATGAAATTGAAATACAAAGGGAAAGATAAATACAGAAAAAAGTTGATATTGCAGATATTATTTTATCTTTTTAAAACTTATTGAATATAAAAGGTTTTTACATAATGTGTCTTTAAAAAGGTTTCTGTATTGTTTGATTTTATAGATTCAGAAAAAAAACAAGATGAATGTCGGAAAGATAGTATCGATTTTCTTGATTCTGATCGGTAAGTTGTGTTTGAAGGATCTTCATAAAATACATGATATGAATTGTAGTGAACAACAAAAAATAAAGTTAAGGTGAAGTCCTTGCCAATATCTCATCCAATGTTTCTGGTAAAAACTCATATCAGTGGCACATACAACAGCAATAACTGTAGCCACAACAACTGCGGCCACAACAACAACAACTGCGGCACCAACAACAACAACTGTAGCCTCAACAACAACAACTGCGGCCCCAACGACAACAACTGTAGCCCCAACAACTGCGGCCCCAACAACAACAACTGCGGCCCCAACAACAACAACTGCGGCCCCAACAACAACAACTGTGGCCCCAACAACAACAGCAACTGCTGACCCAACAACAACAACTGCTGCACCGACTACAACTGCCGGGCCGACAACAGTTACCAGTGCCGCAACAACAACAACTGCGGCTCCCTCAACAACAACTGCGGCCCCAACAGTCCGATGCCGACTCCCCGTGTCCTGTCGGCGCCCTGTCCGATGCCGGCTCCCCGTGTCCGGTCGGCGCCCCGATCTGATCCGAGTTCTCCAGAGTCGTCTCCAGAGTCGTCTCCGGGTTCCCCAGAGTCCGAGTCCAGTTCCCCAGAGACGTCTCCGGGTTCCCCAGAGTCCGAGTCCAGTTCCCCAGAGTCCGAGTCCCGTTCCCCAGAGTCTGGGTCCCGTTCCCCAGAGTCCGAGTCCCGTTCCCCAGCGGTGGCCCGTTCCGATTTCCGGTCTCCGGCTCGCCCACCGGACTGTTTCCGCCCGCCTGATGGCCGTCCTCCGGCCCGCCCACCGGACTGTTTCCGCCCGCCTGATGGCCATTCTCCGGCCAGGCACCCATACTGGTTCTGCCGTGCCCCAGGTCCCTCCTCCGGCTCCCCTCCACCCACCCTATGTGGCCCAGTCCTGGTGGGACGTCTGGGATCCGTCCTTAGAGGGCGGGGTACTGTTACGCCCAGACCTCCTGGGTAGTTCTGTGTTCTGTCTGTTTCTGTTGTGTGTCTGTCAGTCTCCTTGTCTCTCGTTTCAGACTCCTCCCTCGTGTGCCGCCCTCCTGTGTGATTGCAAGCCCCGACCTCATTGCTTCCACCTGTGTCTCGTTCCCCTGTGTATTTAGTCTGTGTCAACTCCCTGTCCTGTGCCGGTTTGTCTCTTGATGTTTGTCGTAGTAAAACCGTGTTCTCTGAAACCAACTTCCCTGCCTTGTTGTCTGGTTGTGGGTCCTGCTCACCGTGGTTCTGTTCCTGATACTGCGGCCCCAACAACAACAACTGTCGCACCCACAACAACAACTGCGGCCCCAACAACAACAACAACAACAACTGCGGCCCCCACAACAACAACTGCGGCCCCAACAACAACAACTGTCGCCCCAACAACAACAACTGCACCAACTTCCCTGCCTTGTTGTCTGGTTGTGGGCCCTGCTCACCGTGGTTCTGTTCCTGATACTGCGGCCCCAACAACAACTGTCGCCCTAACAACTGTCGCCCCAACAACAACAACTGCCGCCCCAACAACTGCCGCCCCCACAACAACTGCCGCCCCAACAACAACAACTGCCGCCCCAACAACAACAACTGCCACCCCGACAACAACAACTGCGGCCCCAACAACAACTCTTGATGTTTGTTGTAGTAAAACAGTGTTCTCTGAAACCAACTTCCCTGCCTTGTTGTCTGGTTGTGGGTCCTGCTCACCGTGGTTCTGTTCCTGATACTGCGGCCCCAACAACAACAACAACTGCGGCCCAACAACAACAACTGTCGCCCCCACAACAACAACTGCGGCCCCCACAACAACAACAACAACTGTCGCCCCACACAACAACAACAACTGCGGCCCCCACAACAACAACTGCGGCCCCCACAACAACAACAACTGTCGCCCCCAACAACAACAACAACTGTCGCCCCAACAACAACAACTGCGGCCCCAACAACAACTGTCGCCCCCACAACAACTATCGCCCCCACAACAACAACTATCGCCCCCACAACAACAACTGCGGCCCCCACAACAACAACTGCGGCCCCCACAACAACAACTGTCGCCCCCAACAACAACAACTGCGGCCCCCAACAACAACAACTTTAATTTGAGGGTATTTACATCCAAATCAGGTGAACGGTGTAGGAACTACAACAAATTCAAATGTGGCCATCCTCTTTTTAAGGGACCAAAAGTAATTGGACAAATTAATATAATCATAAATCTAATTGTCACTTTTAATACTTTGTTGAAAATCCTTTGCAGTCAATGACAGCCTGAAGTCTGGATTCCATAGACATCACCAGACGCTGGGTTTCGTCCCTGGTGATGCCTTGCCAGGCCTCTACTGCAACCGTCTTCAGTTCCTGCTGGTTCTTGGGGCATTTTCCCTTCAGTTTGGTCTTCAGCAAGTGAAATGCATGCTCAATTGGATTCAGGTCAGGTGATTGACTTGGCCATTGCAGAACATTCCACTTCTTTGCCTTCAAAAACTCCTTGGTTGCTTTCGCAGTATGCTTCGGGTCATTGTCCATCTGCACTGTGAAGCGCCGTCCAATGAGTTCTGAAGCATTTGGCTGAATATGAGCAGATAATATTGCCCGAAACACTTCCGAATTCATCCTGCTGCTTTTGTCAGCAGTCACATCATCGATAAATACAAGGGAACCAGTTCCATTGGCAGCCATACATGCCCACGCCATAACACTACCTACACCATGCTTCACTGATGAGGTGGTATGCTTTGGATCATGAGCAGTTCCTTTCCTTCTCCATACTCTTCTCTTCCCATCATTCTGGTACAAGTTTATCTTTGTCTCATCTGGCCATAGGATGTTCTTCCAGAACTGTACAGGCTCTTTTAGATGTTTTTTTGGCTAACTCTAATCTGGTCTTCCTGTTTTTGAGGCTCACCAATGGTTTATATCTTGTGGTAAACCCTCTGTATTTACTCTGGTGAAGTCTTCTCTTGATTGTCGACTTTGACACAGATACACCTACCTCCTGGAGAGTGTTCTTGATCTGGCCAACTGTTGTGAAGGGGTTTTCTTCACCAGGGAAATGATTCTTCTGTCATCCACCACAGTTGTCATCCGTGGTCTTCCGGGTCTTTTGGTGTTGCTGAGCTCACCAGTGCGTTCTTTCTTTTTAAGAATGTACCAAACAGTTGATTTGGCCACACCTAATGCGTTTGCTATCTCTCTGATGGTTTTGTTTCGATTTTTCATCCTAATGATGGCTTGCTTCACTGATAGTGACAGCTCTTTGGACTTCATATTGAGAGTTGACCGCAACTGTCGCGGGGGACTCGGAGAGAGGACCCAAAAGCAGATGCGTGGTGAAAAATAACGTAGCTTTATTCCTTGCAGAACAAAAAAAAAAGAACAAAAAAAAACCTGTGACCGCAACAGATTCCAAACACAAATACCACACCTGAAATTAACTCTAGACCTTTTATCTACTCCTTGTAAATTAAATAACAGGGAATTACACACACCTGACCTTGGAACAGCTGAGCAGCCAATTGTCCAATTACTTTTGGTCCCTTAAAAAGAGGGTGGCCACATTTTAATTTGATGTAGTTCCTACACCGTTCACCTGATTTGGATGTAAATACCCTCAAATTAAAGCTGAAAGTCTGCACTTAAAGCACATCTTGATTTTTTTCAACTCCATTGTTGTGGTGTACAGAGACAAAATAATAAAAAATGTGTCTGTCCAAATAATTATGGACCTGACTAAGTATCTAAGTCGAAATTATGAGATAGTATCTCATGATTATGACTTAGCATCTCATAATTATGACTTACACAATCTTGATTGTGTTATCACAGCGGTGGAAACGGGCTTCCATACTATGATTATTTAATTAATTAATGAATTATAATTTCTTGGAAGACTTATATTTTTTAGTACAATGATGCTATTGTGTTGCTCATCGCGCTCATCTCTTGTGTTTCAGTGCTCTCTCAGTAACGTTGACAAGAGTGAAGAAGGAAAAATAGAGGGACAAACAAGAGTCCTGGATTAGTGTATTGCAACACTTATCATCCCGGGTGCACCCGACTTTACACCGACCAAAATAGACCCATGCAATTTGCATTTCCATGCTAGAATAGCGTAGCCCATCCTAAAAGACAGTGCTGTTTTACTGTCTTTAGTGAAGGCTGGGGGTTGTTGTCCCGGACTAACGTTAGTGGGTTCGTTGCAGCGTTGGGCCACCCATCATCTGTGGAAGTGGGACATGGGAACAGATGCCGCACCCGAGCCGGCCTGCAGGGCTGCTGACGCGGTTTATTAGGACAGCACTGGAGGTGCGTGTCAGTCAATAAAACAAAAGGTTGTCGTTAGCTGTTGCACGGGGTATTTCGCCGATTTGCCCATGCCAGAGTGACTTGGATACGAGTGTGCGTGACAGAAAGCAACACAGATCCACCACATTGATGAGGGACGACTCGACCACTGGCATCAACTTAATCCCTTTGGACGTGTCTCTGGCTCAGTGAACAATGGTTGACAACCGCTACGCTACAGCTCTGGTCATCGCCTGTGTGCTGAGCATACTGGCCACCGTGTATCTGTCGGTGGCCATCGGGACGCAGCACTGGTACCAGCAGTGGTGTATAAAGTACCCAAAAGCCGTACTTGAGTAAAAGTAAAGATACCTTACTGGAAAATTACTCCAGTAAAAGTAAAAGTCACCTATTAAAATACTACTTGAGTAAAAGTCTTAAAGTATCTGATATTTTCTGTACTTAAGTATCAAAAGTATTTTTCTGATATAAAATGTACTTAAGTATTGAAAGTAAAAGTACAAGTACATGCTTTTAATAAAAAAGCAAAATTTTGAGAATTATGAAGTTTATTCTTTTAAGTGCTGTGGTCACCATGACCAAGGACCAGGAGTTGTGTTGATACAATAACTGGGTTGGCTGGGATCATCCATATATATTATGTTCAACATAATATATTGTACCTAAGTATACTTTTGCATCTACTATGAACTTATCATCATAATTCTCCAAAAAGCAATATGACACTATGAAGGACTTGTAACAGTGCAGTATGCTCATTCCACCCACCGTGGGTCTCTTGGTACCGGTCTGTGGGTCTCTTGGTATCGGGCCACAGAAAGAATGAATGAAACATTTCAATTAAATAAAAAAAAAAAAATCAAGGCCAGAAAGATGTTTTATTGTGAAAAATGACCGCATACATCCGTCTGTGGTAACCTCAGACGGAATCTCTTGACCCATGTCAAGATGTTACGTTACTCTAAAAATGAAACGTAAGTCTGTTACAACTCTGTCGGTGATCTGGAAACCAAGGCAGAGTATCCTGAGATCGCCAAAAAAGCATGAAAACCTGCTTCCATTTCAACATCCTGTCTTTGTGCAGCGGGTTATAAGTTAAGCAGTAGACTGGACTAAAGGTTTAGTTAAGAGTAGAGTCAGTAGACTGGACATAACGAACACACGTTGGGTGTCGTTGTCTCCAGTCTTTCCCGAGGTCGGACCCGGTCTGTGAAAATATTGTCTTCACGTAACCGGTCCGTGACGCATAAAGGTTTGGGAGTGATGGACTAGAGGATGTAGAGGGAAAATGCAAAACATTGTGATTCGCAAAACCTGCTTGGTGGAGTCTGTGTTCCACCACAGTCCCCGATGTTTTTTTTTTCTTCTAAAGATAGATTTGATTTTGTAGCGAGTAACGAAGGTTTCAGGAGAAATGTATTGGAGTAAAAGTATCATTTTTCTTTGCAAAATGTAGTGAAGTAAAAGTAAACAGAAATATAAATAGTAAAGTAGAGTACAGATATCCCCAAAAACTACTTAAGTACAGTAACGAAGTATTTCTACTTCGTTACTATACACCACTGGGTACCAGTACAGCAGCCCCACCGTGCGCGGAAAGGCCAACGTGTCCGAGCTGCGCTTACTGTACGAGGAGTTCATGGATGATGAGAAAACCTACAGCGACACCTTATTCCGCCTCAACGGAACTGTGGGCCTCTGGTGGCGGTGTGTGGTCGTACCTTCCAATGTTGCGCACTTGGACACAGGAGATCCAGGTGTGCATGGTTGTTTCAGAATTTCTTTACTCAACAGAGTAAAAACTAAAGACAGGCTTCAAAACTACAAAAGGCTACAAGAACAAACAGGACTCCAACAGACCGGGACAAGACTACTCACGACAGGGGTAACAGACGGGGGGAAAAACTGTACGATCCGACAAGGGGACAGGAGACAGACAGGGTTTAAATACAAGAGGAGGGTAACGAGGAACAGGTGGAAAACACTGAGGGCAACACAGGTGAAAGGAATACACAATCAGGGAACGGGGCCGACAGACAATCACGGGAACAGGAAGTGCAGGAACACACAAAACACGGACTTCACAATAAAACAGGACACACAACACCAAGACGGGACACCCAACACCAACATCCTAACAGTGTTGGGTACAAAAAAAGCATGTTCCGAATGTAACACATGTCCAAAACAGAATTGATTTAGTTTTATTCTAAATAATACATTCATGCATTAACATACAGAAAATGAAAAATCTAAATGTTGTTATGCTTGTTATAAGAAACGTCTATAATACATTGTTATAATCTTTTTAACCTTTTATTAATGATGCTTCATTGTGAGGCTGTGCTTTAACTAACATTTACTAATCAGCAATAAGCACAAAGTACATCTTAGGCTGATGGGAACGTCTGTACAAACTTTGAGGCAACTAATCTGATAGTTGTTGAGATATTTGAGTCTGGACCAAAGTGGTGGACCGACAGACTGACGTTGCCATCCCTCAAGCCATGCAGCCAGTCACTGGGCCCCTTTGTGTCAAATTCAACTAGACAATAAAGCTGTGCACAGACTATACTGTCAGTTGCAATTGACATGTTTACAGGGTGCATCTGTGGCCGATACTTTGATAATCAGCTTTGAAGAGTGTCTGTGTCTTTCAGATTAATATTTTGGTTTTATAAAAAAATGAAATAATAATTATAATGTTGTTCCCTGCAGGCCTCTGCACCTTAGCCACTGTGTGCTGCTACCTGGCTGGGATGGACCTGCTCCACAGGGTGTCGATGCTGCCTGATAAGGTGGATGGCTCTCTTGGCTGGTCCCTCCACTTGATAGATGGGTGTGGTGACGTTTCCCCTTTGTTTGGTTGTAATAAATACGTTTGTGTCCACAATAACTGATAAAGACTCTTTGTGTTGAGGAGGATCCGCGAGTAGCAGTGAGTCTGCTGCAATACACTTTGTATACTTAGCCGGAGCAGATAAATGAAGCCAACCAGGAAGAGCAGAATTCTGCAGTTCCTCGAATGGCCACTTGAGGTTGGCTCCAAAAGACAGTCAATCTCCATAGAGCCTCATATTAAAAGACCTAACTTTACAGCAAAAATACTCATGTTTACAGCCTGGTAGAGCAAACTTGTTGTTCTTTATAACTAGTGTACCCGTTTATGACAACTGTACATTATCTTAATTATTATTAAATCACCTGTTTTAATTATATAAAAGCTTAAAGTTAGTGACAGGTGGGTACAGTCTCAGTTCGCTCACCACAGCTGTCTGCTCTGCTGCTCACATGGTGCTCAACACAGTTCCATCGACAGTCCACCGCTTTGCCCATTCTTGACCGAGCCAATAGCCGTAGCCTCCCACTTTGAGCTTCACAATGGCTCTTAAAAAAACTGTGGGCGACATCAGGAAGACTTTTTCACAGTTTATAGTCAGAGCAAAGGGAGGCCTTTAAATGTTGTTTGCTCCTCTCGAAGCCTTTTCAGTTCTAGAACAAAATTGTCAATTTTAAATTCATCATCCATGATTTAGTATGGAGCCATGTTTCAGAAATGTCTTGATATTGGGTTCGTAACAAATAACTAAAATGGATTTTTGAAACGAGGCCTAGTTTCACACTGGTGGAACTTCTTTCGACATTCATGCAGGAGGAATGTAAATACTGTAGGACAAAAGAAGGGAGGGAATGCCATTATACTGAGCCAAGAACATTTGAACGTTTCCTCATATCTTTGTATTATAAGTAAATACATTATTAGGTCTTTAAATAACAAAGGAGGGTGGTCCATAGAGGTAGCTCCCTGTCAATTTTTGAGAGGCAAGATGAAGGTCAACTTATAAATAAGAGTAATTATCTTCTATCAATGAGTGGAGTTTAAACCTTTTTTGTAGAGTTTCAGTCAGCACCATCTGACTTGGAGCAAACACTGTAAGCTAGCTACTTACTACCTACAGCTGTGTGTAGTCTTAAAAATGTCTAAAAAAGAAGAAAACCTGTATTATCAACTGCAGTTTACTTGTTTTTATTAAAACAATATGCTACAATTGTTTTTTTCTATTGATATTCAATGTAGAAAGAAGTACTAGTACATATTTATAATTTATTAATAATAGTGATTAAAGACTAGAACATATTACATACTAGAACATACTAGAACATTGACAGTTGCTTCGAAGAATATGAGGAAATAAAGATGAGATGCTTTTCTTGTGATGTGTTGTATTAATTTCTGCTCCATTGCTGCGTCACTAGTATCTTTATTATATATTTGTTTTACTGTCATGCTGGTAGAATGTCTTTCAACATTCACATAGGTGGAACGTAGCAGAAATTCACAGGACAAAAGAAGGGAGTGTGCAACGATATTGAGCCAAGGAACTGACAGATAGAATGCTGAAAATAAAAGACATCTATGAGTTACGTCATTAACCTTCATTCCATTACAATATAAAGGCCTTCATAGGTGTGGACTGTCACACAAGGGGAAAGGTTTGCAACAGGACAGATGTGACCTGGAATGAGACACTGAAATAGTTTAAAACATTGAGAGCAGAAAGAGAGGAGGAATTTATAACTTTTCATCTTATATCTTATCATTTTGGGTAAGTACATTCTCAAATCTATTGATAATACTGTCAGGACATAAAGTGGGTCCATACAAACTGAAAGGGGGATTGTTGCAAGAGTTGTTGCAAGAGTTGAAATCTTTTTTTTGTGACATTTTTCACAGCACCTTTACACCTGGAGAAAACACTGTACAGGTGCTACCTACAGTAGTTAGCTGATTGACCTATATTGGGCAAAGGTCAATTTAAGCAAAAGCTTCAAAAAGCTTCAATAAATCCATTTTACATTGGTTCATGTGCAATCCATTTCATGCTGCGTATCCTGATCCAGTTTGCGTTAATTTAAATAATTCTATCGCTAAGAATATTTTGTATATAAAACAATACATTGATATAGAGCACGTTTACGGTTTTCGGTTCCAAAGTGTGCAACATAGGGCGAATGCCTTGTTCTCATTGACTGAGTAGAGGCGCAAATCCGTGTAAAAAATAAGGTGCAATCTAGCTTCGCTCTTTGGGCGGAAGAAGAAGTGAAATTCTTCCAGACGTTAGGTTTAAAGCCAGGGGGTGCCGGTCGGATTGTATCCATATTCGGCTGCTCAAGCTCAGCTTCCCTCACCAAAACTCTGCTAGTATTTAGCCTCTTTTATGACGTAAACAAGACGCACGTGTATTACATCAGTTGCATTTAGGGGCAGCCGTAAGGATTGGACATTCAGGTGTCACATAATTGTGAAAGGCGAGCATAATGTAATAACACATAATTTGCCTTTAATCTGTTCCAAAATAAAGACCTTAATAGATGTAGATTGTCATATAACATGTAAGGTGTGCATATCACAGATACCAATATTGTATTTATAAATTCAAGAAATGTTCAGGCATTTCAGGAGGGAGTTTAATCCTTTTTGTGGTGTTTCAGTCAGCTCCATCATACCAGGAGCAAACATGGTTGCTACTGCTACAGAAGCTGGGAAGCTCATAACATACAACTTCTGTTTTTGAATCTGAATGATGCATCATTTTCACATATTTGTGATATTTTAAAGTAAAATAACTTGTTGGCTAATAATTTGAGATATCCTGCTAGAACTCTTTGACTGATATCCTAGTTTTGTCCCCAATTAAAAGTGTTATTAAAGATGTTTCCTCTGTGTCCATTATAATGGTCGGTGTTACCTTTCTTTGGAAGGCGTGTTAAAATACACTGTTTTGGGTACAAACACACTAGCATCCTGCACTGTAAACCATAATTATTAGTACAGCAGGGACAGAGTAAAAATCTTGATCAAAAATGTGATACAGTACTGGTTCTTGCAGCGATCTCTTTTCATCCTTCTCAGTCATGGAATTTGAGGTCAGGGTCGGATAATAAAACACCTGCTCTAATAGAGGTTCAGTGCTTTGGTCTACAACATTTCAGCCTGGTTGATAATTATGAACAGTAGAGATTGTTGCAACTGCCTGTTAAAGTGCTCTGCTTTAAGTACACATGTATATTCCATTGGCTCTAACGTGGTTAAGATCTTCATTAAAAACGGGCGTAAGAAATTGAAGATGGAATATGAGAAGAATTATGTCGGTGAAGGATCAGGAGGACATTTTCAAATAGGATTCATACTTAGCACAAAAGAAGACAGAGTTTATTTTTACCTTTGTATTGCACTGAATGTTATTGAGGCTGAAATTAGGTCTTGTGAAGGAAAAAAATAAAATAAAATCGATAGCCACGGTTCCCAGTGACTGCTAATTATCAGGTTAATTATCATTTGATCAAATTTAAACACAAAGGGAAAAAGTTGATGCTGAAGATATTGTTTTATCTTTTTAAAAAGTATTGAAAGTAAAAGGTTTTGACATACTCTGTCTTTAAAAAGATTTCTGTATTGTTTGATTCTATAGATTAAGAAAAAAACGAGATGGCTGTTGGAAAGATAGTATTGATTTTCCTGATTCTGATCGGTAAGTTGTTTAAAGTTAAATCCAATGCGTTTGAAGGTTCTTCATAAAATACATGATATAAATTCTAGTCCTTACCAACATCTCATCCAATGTTTCATGTAAAAACTCTTATCAGTGGCACAAAAAACAGCCCAAACAACAACTGCGGCCCCCACAACAACAACTGCGGCCCCAACAACAACAACTAATGCCCCCACAACAACAACTGCCGCCCCAACAACAACAACTGCCGCCCCCACAACAACAACTGCGGCACCAACAACAACAACTGCAGCCCCAACAACAACAACTGTGGCCCCCACAACAACAACTGCCGCCCCCACAACAACAACTGCCGCCCCAACAACAACAACTGCGGCACCCACAACAACAACTGCCGCCCCCACAACAACAACTGCCGCCCCAACAACAACAACTGCCGCCCCAACAACAACAACTGCCGCCCCAACAACAACAACTGCCGCCCCCACAACAACAACTGCCGCCCCCACAACAACAACTGCCGCCCCCACAACAACAACTGCCGCCCCCACAACAACAACTGCCGCCCCAGCAACAACAACTGCCGCCCCAACAACAACAACTGCCGCCCCCACAACAACAACTGCCGCCCCAACAACAACAACTGCCGCCCCCACAACAACAACTGCGGCAACAACAACAACAACTGCCGCCCCAACAACAACAACTGCCGCCCCAACAACAACAACTGCCGCCCCCACAACAACAACTGCTGCCCCCACAACAACAACTGCCGCCCCAGCAACAACAACTGCCGCCCCAACAACAACAACTGCCGCCCCCACAACAACAACTGCCGCCCCCACAACAACAACTGCGGCACCAACAACAACAACTGCCGCCCCAACAACAACAACTGCCGCCCCCACAACAACAACTGCTGCCCCAACAACAACAACTGCCGCCCCAACAACAACAACTGCGGCACCAACAACAACAACTGCGGCACCAACAACAACAACTGCCGCCCCAGCAACAACAACTGCCGCCCCAGCAACAACAACTGCCGCCCCCACAACAACAACTGCCGCCCCCACAACAACAACTGCTGCCCCAACAACAACAACTGCCGCCCCCACAACAACAACTGCCGCCCCCACAACAACAACTGCGGCCCCAACAACAACAACTAATGCCCCCACAACAACAACTGCCGCCCCCACAACAACAACTGCGGCACCAACAACAACAACTGCAGCCCCAACAACAACAACTGTGGCCCCCACAACAACAACTGCCGCCCCCACAACAACAACTGCCGCCCCCACAACAACAACTGCCGCCCCAACAACAACAACTGCGGCACCCACAACAACAACTGCCGCCCCCACAACAACAACTGCCGCCCCCACAACAACAACTGCCGCCCCAACAACAACAACTGCCGCCCCAACAACAACAACTGCCGCCCCCACAACAACAACTGCCGCCCCCACAACAACAACTGCCGCCCCCACAACAACAACTGCCGCCCCAGCAACAACAACTGCCGCCCCAACAACAACAACTGCCGCCCCCACAACAACAACTGCCGCCCCCACAACAACAACTGCGGCAACAACAACAACAACTGCCGCCCCAACAACAACAACTGCCGCCCCCACAACAACAACTGCTGCCCCCACAACAACAACTGCCGCCCCAACAACAACAACTGCCGCCCCAACAACAATAACTGCCGCCCCCACAACAACAACTGCCGCCCCCGCAACAACAACTGCCGCCCCAGCAACAACAACTGCCGCCCCAACAACAACAACTGCCGCCCCCACAACAACAACTGCCGCCCCCACAACAACAACTGCGGCCCCAACAACAACAACTGCGGCCCCAACAACAACTACTGCCGCCCCCACAACAACAACTGCCGCCCCCACAACAACAACTGCCGCCCCAGCAACAACAACTGCCGCCCCAACAACAACAACTGCCGCCCCCACAACAACAACTGCCGCCCCAACAACAACAACTGCCGCCCCCACAACAACAACTGCGGCACCAACAACAACAACTGCGGCACCAACAACAACAACTGCGGCACCAACAACAACAACTGCCGCCCAAGCAACAACAACTGCCGCCCCCACAACAACAACTGCCGCCCCCACAACAACAACTGCCGCCCCCACAACAACAACTGCTGCCCCAACAACAACAACTGCCGCCCCCACAACAACAACTGCCGCCCCCACAACAACAACTGCTGCCCCAACAACAACAACTGCCGCCCCCACAACAACAACTGCCGCCCCCACAACAACAACTGCTGCCCCCACAACAACAACTGCCGCCCCAGCAACAACAACTGCCGCCCCAACAACAACAACTGCCGCCCCCGCAACAACAACTGCCGCCCCAGCAACAACAACTGCCGCCCCAACAACAACAACTGCCGCCCCCACAACAACAACTGCCGCCAAAACAACAACAACTGCCGCCCCCACAACAACAACTGCGGCACCAACAACAACAACTGCCGCCCCAACAACAACAACTGCCGCCCCCACAACAACAACTGCCGCCCCCACAACAACAACTGCCGCCCCCACAACAACAACTGCCGCCCCAACAACAACAACTGCCGCCCCAACAACAACAACTGCCGCCCCAACAACAACAACTGCCGCCCCCACAACAACAACTGCTGCCCCCACAACAACAACTGCCGCCCCCACAACAACAACTGCCGCCCCAACAACATCAACTGCCGCCCCAACAACAACAACTGCCGCCCCCACAACAACAACTGCCGCCCCCACAACAACAACTGCCGCCCCAACAACAACAACTGCGGCCCCAACAACAACAACTGCCGCCCCAACAACAACAACTGCCGCCCCCACAACAACAACTGCCGCCCCAACAACAATAACTGCCGCCCCCACAACAACAACTGCGGCACCAACAACAACAACTGCCGCCCCAACAACGACAACTGCCGCCCCCACAACAACAACTGCCGCCCCCACAACAACAACTGCCGCCCCCACAACAACAACTGCCGCACCAACAACAACAACTGCCGCCCCAACAACAACAACTGCCGCCCCCACAACAACAACTGCCGCCCCCACAACAACAACTGCCGCCCCAGCAACAACAACTGCCGCCCCAACAACAACAACTGCCGCCCCCACAACAACAACTGCTGCCCCAACAACAACAACTGCCGCCCCCACAACAACAACTGCGGCACCAACAACAACAACTGCGGCACCAACAACAACAACTGCGGCACCAACAACAACAACTGCCGCCCCAGCAACAACAACTGCCGCCCCCACAACAACAACTGCCGCCCCCACAACAACAACTGCTGCCCCAACAACAACAACTGCCGCCCCCACAACAACAACTGCCGCCCCCACAACAACAACTGCTGCCCCCACAACAACAACTGCCGCCCCAGCAACAACAACTGCCGCCCCAACAACAACAACTGCCGCCCCCACAACAACAACTGCCGCCCCAGCAACAACAACTGCCGCCCCAACAACAACAACTGCCGCCCCCACAACAACAACTGCCGCCCCAACAACAACAACTGCCGCCCCAACAACAACAACTGCCGCCCCCACAACAACAACTGCCGCCCCAGCAACAACAACTGCCGCCCCAACAACAACAACTGCCGCCCCAACAACAACAACTGCCGCCCCCACAACAACAACTGCCGCCCCAACAACAACAACTGCCGCCCCCACAACAACAACTGCCGCCCCCACAACAACAACTGCCGCCCCAACAACAACAACTGCCGCCCCCACAACAACAACTGCCGCCCCCACAACAACAACTGCCGCCCCAACAACAACAACTGCCGCCCCCACAACAACAACTGCGGCACCAACAACAACAACTGCCGCCCCAACAACGACAACTGCCGCCCCCACAACAACAACTGCCGCCCCCACAACAACAACTGCCGCCCCCACAACAACAACTGCTGCCCCCACAACAACAACTGCCGCCCCAACAACAACAACTGCCGCCCCAACAACAACAACTGCCGCCCCAACAACAACAACTGCCGCCCCAGCAACAACAACTGCCGCCCCAACAACAACAACTGCCGCCCCCACAACAACAACTGCGGCACCAACAACAACAACTGCCGCCCCAACAACAACAACTGCCGCCCCCACAACAACAAATGCTGCCCCAACAACAACAACTGCCGCCCCCACAACAACAACTGCGGCACCAACAACAACAACTGCGGCACCAACAACAACAACTGCGGCACCAACAACAACAACTGCCGCCCCAGCAACAACAACTGCCGCCCCCACAACAACAACTGCCGCCCCCACAACAACAACTGCCGCCCCCACAACAACAACTGCTGCCCCAACAACAACAACTGCGGCACCAACAACAACAACTGCGGCACCAACAACAACAACTGCCGCCCCAGCAACAACAACTGCCGCCCCCACAACAACAACTGCTGCCCCCACAACAACAACTGCCGCCCCAACAACAACAACTGCCGCCCCAACAACAACAACTGCCGCCCCAACAACAACAACTGCCGACCCCACAACGACAACTGCCGCCCCCACAACAACAACTGCCGCCCCAGCAACAACAACTGCCGCCCAAACAACAACAACTGCCGCCCCCACAACAACAACTGCGGCACCAACAACAACAACTGCCGCCCCAACAACAACAACTGCCGCCCCCACAACAACAAATGCTGCCCCAACAACAACAACTGCCGCCCCCACAACAACAACTGCGGCACCAACAACAACAACTGCGGCACCAACAACAACAACTGCGGCACCAACAACAACAACTGCCGCCCCAGCAACAACAACTGCCGCCCCCACAACAACAACTGCCGCCCCCACAACAACAACTGCCGCCCCAGCAACAACAACTGCCGCCCCAACAACAACAACTGCCGCCCCCACAACAACAACTGCTGCCCCAACAACAACAACTGCCGCCCCCACAACAACAACTGCGGCACCAACAACAACAACTGCGGCACCAACAACAACAACTGCGGCACCAACAACAACAACTGCCGCCCCAGCAACAACAACTGCCGCCCCCACAACAACAACTGCCGCCCCCACAACAACAACTGCTGCCCCAACAACAACAACTGCCGCCCCCACAACAACAACTGCCGCCCCCACAACAACAACTGCTGCCCCCACAACAACAACTGCCGCCCCAGCAACAACAACTGCCGCCCCAACAACAACAACTGCCGCCCCCACAACAACAACTGCCGCCCCAGCAACAACAACTGCCGCCCCAACAACAACAACTGCCGCCCCCACAACAACAACTGCCACCCCAACAACAACAACTGCCGCCCCAACAACAACAACTGCCGCCCCCACAACAACAACTGCCGCCCCAGCAACAACAACTGCCGCCCCAACAACAACAACTGCCGCCCCCACAACAACAACTGCCGCCCCCACAACAACAACTGCCGCCCCAACAACAACAACTGCCGCCCCCACAACAACAACTGCTGCCCCCACAACAACAACTGCCGCCCCAGCAACAACAACTGCCGCCCCAACAACAACAACTGCCGCCCCCACAACAACAACTGCCGCCCCAGCAACAACAACTGCCGCCCCAACAACAACAACTGCCGCCCCCACAACAACAACTGCCACCCCAACAACAACAACTGCCGCCCCAACAACAACAACTGCCGCCCCCACAACAACAAATGCTGCCCCAACAACAACAACTGCCGCCCCCACAACAACAACTGCGGCACCAACAACAACAACTGCGGCACCAACAACAACAACTGCGGCACCAACAACAACAACTGCCGCCCCAGCAACAACAACTGCCGCCCCCACAACAACAACTGCCGCCCCCACAACAACAACTGCCGCCCCAGCAACAACAACTGCCGCCCCAACAACAACAACTGCCGCCCCCACAACAACAACTGCTGCCCCAACAACAACAACTGCCGCCCCCACAACAACAACTGCGGCACCAACAACAACAACTGCGGCACCAACAACAACAACTGCGGCACCAACAACAACAACTGCCGCCCCAGCAACAACAACTGCCGCCCCCACAACAACAACTGCCGCCCCCACAACAACAACTGCTGCCCCAACAACAACAACTGCCGCCCCCACAACAACAACTGCCGCCCCCACAACAACAACTGCCGCCCCAGCAACAACAACTGCCGCCCCAACAACAACAACTGCCGCCCCCACAACAACAACTGCCACCCCAACAACAACAACTGCCGCCCCAACAACAACAACTGCCGCCCCCACAACAACAAATGCTGCCCCAACAACAACAACTGCCGCCCCCACAACAACAACTGCGGCACCAACAACAACAACTGCGGCACCAACAACAACAACTGCGGCACCAACAACAACAACTGCCGCCCCAGCAACAACAACTGCCGCCCCCACAACAACAACTGCCGCCCCCACAACAACAACTGCCGCCCCAGCAACAACAACTGCCGCCCCAACAACAACAACTGCCGCCCCCACAACAACAACTGCTGCCCCAACAACAACAACTGCCGCCCCCACAACAACAACTGCGGCACCAACAACAACAACTGCGGCACCAACAACAACAACTGCGGCACCAACAACAACAACTGCCGCCCCAGCAACAACAACTGCCGCCCCCACAACAACAACTGCCGCCCCCACAACAACAACTGCTGCCCCAACAACAACAACTGCCGCCCCCACAACAACAACTGCCGCCCCCACAACAACAACTGCTGCCCCCACAACAACAACTGCCGCCCCAGCAACAACAACTGCCGCCCCAACAACAACAACTGCCGCCCCCACAACAACAACTGCCGCCCCAGCAACAACAACTGCCGCCCCAACAACAACAACTGCCGCCCCCACAACAACAACTGCCACCCCAACAACAACAACTGCCGCCCCAACAACAACAACTGCCGCCCCCACAACAACAACTGCCGCCCCAGCAACAACAACTGCCGCCCCAACAACAACAACTGCCGCCCCCACAACAACAACTGCCGCCCCCACAACAACAACTGCCGCCCCAACAACAACAACTGCCGCCCCCACAACAACAACTGCTGCCCCCACAACAACAACTGCCGCCCCAGCAACAACAACTGCCGCCCCAACAACAACAACTGCCGCCCCCACAACAACAACTGCCGCCCCAGCAACAACAACTGCCGCCCCAACAACAACAACTGCCGCCCCCACAACAACAACTGCCACCCCAACAACAACAACTGCCGCCCCAACAACAACAACTGCCGCCCCCACAACAACAACTGCCGCCCCAGCAACAACAACTGCCGCCCCAACAACAACAACTGCCGCCCCCACAACAACAACTGCCGCCCCCACAACAACAACTGCCGCCCCAACAACAACAACTGCCGCCCCCACAACAACAACTGCCGCCCCCACAACAACAACTGCCGCCCCAACAACAACAACTGCCGCCCCCACAACAACAACTGCGGCACCAACAACAACAACTGCCGCCCCAACAACGACAACTGCCGCCCCCACAACAACAACTGCCGCCCCCACAACAACAACTGCCGCCCCCACAACAACAACTGCTGCCCCCACAACAACAACTGCCGCCCCAACAACAACAACTGCCGCCCCAACAACAACAACTGCCGCCCCCACAACAACAACTGCCGCCCCCACAACAACAACTGCCGCCCCAGCAACAACAACTGCCGCCCCAACAACAACAACTGCCGCCCCCACAACAACAACTGCGGCACCAACAACAACAACTGCCGCCCCAACAACAACAACTGCCGCCCCCACAACAACAAATGCTGCCCCAACAACAACAACTGCCGCCCCCACAACAACAACTGCGGCACCAACAACAACAACTGCGGCACCAACAACAACAACTGCGGCACCAACAACAACAACTGCGGCACCAACAACAACAACTGCGGCACCAACAACAACAACTGCCGCCCCAGCAACAACAACTGCCGCCCCCACAACAACAACTGCCGCCCCCACAACAACAACTGCTGCCCCAACAACAACAACTGCGGCACCAACAACAACAACTGCGGCACCAACAACAACAACTGCCGCCCCAGCAACAACAACTGCCGCCCCCACAACAACAACTGCTGCCCCCACAACAACAACTGCCGCCCCAACAACAACAACTGCCGCCCCAACAACAACAACTGCCGCCCCAACAACAACAACTGCCGCCCCCACAACAACAACTGCGGCACCAACAACAACAACTGCCGCCCCAACAACAACAACTGCCGCCCCCACAACAACAAATGCTGCCCCAACAACAACAACTGCCGCCCCCACAACAACAACTGCGGCACCAACAACAACAACTGCGGCACCAACAACAACAACTGCGGCACCAACAACAACAACTGCCGCCCCAGCAACAACAACTGCCGCCCCCACAACAACAACTGCCGCCCCCACAACAACAACTGCCGCCCCCACAACAACAACTGCCGCCCCAACAACAACAACTGCCGCCCCCACAACAACAACTGCCGCCCCCACAACAACAACTGCCGCCCCCACAACAACAACTGCCGCCCCAACAACAACAACTGCCGCCCCCACAACAACAACTGCTGCCCCCACAACAACAACTGCCGCCCCAACAACAACAACTGCCGCCCCAACAACAACAACTGCCGCCCCAACAACAACAACTGCCGCCCCCACAACAACAACTGCGGCACCAACAACAACAACAACTGCCGCCCCCACAACAACAACTGCGGCACCAACAACAACAACTGCCGCCCCAACAACAACAACTGCCGCCCCCACAACAACAACTGCGGCACCAACAACAACAACTGCCGCCCCCACAACAACAACTGCCGCCCCCACAACAACAACTGCCGCCCCAACAACAACAACTGCCGCCCCAACAACAACAACTGCCGCCCCAGCAACAACAACTGCCGCCCCAACAACAACAACTGCCGCCCCCACAACAACAACTGCCGCCCCAACAACAACAACTGCCGCCCCAACAACAACAACTGCCGCCCCAACAACAACAACTGCCGCCCCCACAACAACAACTGCCGCCCCAGCAACAACAACTGCCGCCCCAACAACAACAACTGCCGCCCCCACAACAACAACTGCCGCCCCAGCAACAACAACTGCCGCCCCCACAACAACAACTGCCGCCCCAACAACTGCCACCCCAACAACAACAACTGCCGCCCCCACAACAACAACTGCCGCCCCAACAACAACAACTGCCGCCCCCACAACAACAACTGCGGCACCAACAACAACAACTGCCGCCCCAACAACAACAACTGCCTCCCCAACAACAACAACTGCCGCCCCAACAACAACAACTGCTGCCCCCACAACAACAACTGCGGCCCCAACAACAACAACAACTGCCGCCCCCACAACAACAACTGCCGCCCCAACAACAACAACTGCCGCCCCAACAACAACTGCCGCCCCAACAACAACAACTGCCGCCCCCACAACAACAACTGCGGCACCAACAACAACAACTGCGGCACCAACAACAACAACTGCCACCCCCACAACAACAACTGCCGCCCCCACAACAACAACTGCCGCCCCAACAACAACAACTGCCGCCCCCACAACAACAACTGCGGCACCAACAACAACAACTGCCGCCCCAACAACAACAACTGCCGCCCCAACAACAACAACTGCCGCCCCAACAACAACAACTGCTGCCCCCACAACAACAACTGCGGCCCCAACAACAACAACAACTGCCGCCCCCACAACAACAACTGCCGCCCCAACAACAACAACTGCCGCCCTAACAACAACTGCCGCCCCCACAACAACAACTGCGGCACCAACAACAACAACTGCGGCACCAACAACAACAACTGCCGCCCCCACAACAACAACTGCCGCCCCAACAACAACAACTGTGGCACCAACAACAACAACTGCCGCCCCAACAACAACAACTGCGGCACCAACAACAACTGCCGCCCCAACAACAACAACTGCCGCCCCCACAACAACAACTGCCGCCCCAACAACAACAACTGCCGCCCCCACAACAACAACTGCCGCCCCCACAACAACAACTGCCGGCGCCACAACAACAACTGCCGCCCCAACAACAACAACTGCCGCCCCAACAACAACAACTGCCGCCCCAACAACAACTGCTACCCCCACAACAACTGCCGCCCCAACAACAACAACTGCCGCCCCCACAACAACTGCCGCCCCCACAACAACAACTGCCGCCCCAACAACAACAACTGCCGCCCCCACAACAACAACTGCAGCCGCCACAACAACAACTGCCGCCCCAACAACAACAACTGCCGCCCCCACAACAACAACTGCCGCCCCCACAACAACAACTGCCGCCCCCACAACAACAACTGCCGCCCCAACAACAGCAACTGCCGCCCCCACAACAACAACTGCCGCCCCAACAACAACAACTGCCGCCCCCACAACAACAACTGCGACCCCAATAACAACAACATCCGCCCCAACAACAACAACTGCGGCCCCAACAACAACTCTGGCGCCTACAATAGTTGTGGTCCTCCAAACAGACTTGGAAGAAACATTTGTACCAGAACTCAGTGATGAAAACAGCCCGGAATTCAAAGAGCTCGAGGGAAGAGTCACAGGAGTGGTTAGTACTCACTCTTATTATTTTTCTTTCTCTTGCTTTTGCAGTTTTTCATTTAATTACCGTATTTGAAGTTTGTTCATGTTTTCTATTTTCTTTATTCCTACAGTTTAATCAAATCTACAGACAGCAATATGGAACTCTTTTCGATCGCTCTTTTGTGGTTCGGTTCAGGTAACATTTTCTATTTTGAGAGTCCTACTTACTTTATTTACAATGTTTACATTTTATAATGACACAAATTCATATGTTATTGATGTTAATATATTTTGATGTAAGTTTTTTTTTTTGTCACGATGCAGACGAGCTTCAACAGCAACACGAGCGGTTCAGACTACTGCAGATATGGGGATTGTGTTCATTAATTCGACAGAAACTCCAACCAGTGAAAATGTTGCAAATACCTTTGTAGCCGCTGTGTCTGACAACAGTACATTCAACGTTTCTTTTAATGCCGCTTCCGTCCAAATAATTCGTAAGTAAACACTAAGCCGGCATTTCACTCCAATGGTTGTTAAAGGAAAGAAATATACCCCACGTCATTTTTTCTTTATCTACCATAGGTCTGTGAGTTGGCGTGTGTCCTTTCCTGATCCCTTTTTTACAAATTGCTAGTTTGACAATGAGCATTTAAAATCATAATTACCATGAAGTCCACTGTGACAAGACTACTTAAACTGTGAATTACCAAAAACATACTCATGTTGTAATGTGTTTGTTTGTTCAAGAGAATGCCCTCTGACTACCAGTATTCATTCAGTCCATCTTTTTTGTCTTTTTACTGAAGAAACAACAACTGCGGCCCCAACAACAACAACTGCGGCCCCAACAACAACAACAACTGCTGCCCCAACAACAACTGTAGCCCCAACAACAACAACTGCTGCCCCCACAACAACAACTGCGGCCCCAACTACAACAACTGCTGCCCCAACATCAACTGTAGCCCCAACAACAACAACTGTAGCCCCAACAACAACAACTGCTGCCCCCACAACAACAACTGCGGCCCCAACTACAACAACTGCTGCCCCAACAACAACTGTAGCCCCAACAACAACAACTGTAGGCCCAACAACAACAACTGCGGCCCCAACAACAACTGCTGCACCGACTACAACTGCCGGGCCGACAACAGTTACCAGTGCTGCAACTACAGCTACGACTACAACTGCGGAGGTAGTCATAACAAGGAGTGTGACTTTCAGCACTCCAGAGACATTTACACCTGACTTGTTGAATACAGAATCTGCAGCGTTTAATACACGAGTCGACTTGGTGAATTCAACAGTAAGTAATTGATGATAGATTGTTTCTCGTTTCAAAATTGACGGACAAAAAGTGGCATTTTATTCCTGGTGTTTAGTTTTCTGATTCAAAACTATTACATTTACAGTGAATAGGACACAGATAAATTATCTGGTAGTCATTGATAACATTGGAATAGTGTTACTACCAGCAGTTGTAATGAATTAAAAAACAATGAGAAACAAATCAAATAAATGTAGTAACAAATGATTTGCTTGTATTGCAGCTTACACCTTTCTTCCAAAGAGATTTGTCTTCGTTCCTCAGAATTAGGAGGATGTCATTCAGGTAATGTATTCATGATATGATGATAAAATCTTTAGAACACTAATCATGAATTCATACGAATGAAACAATATAACATTTTGTAATTCCTTTTGCAGGAATGGATCAATCGTCACCACTTCAGACCTTGAATTTACATCAACATCTCCTCCTAATGGCACTCAGATTGGAAATGTTTTGATCGCAGCAGCTCCAGAAATCACAGCCTTCGACATTAACACCACCTCCATTTTTGTGGATGGCACACGTAAGCAATGTTGAATACTACCACTTTTCTTTCATATATTACAGATTATTTTTTTATTTGTTAAAGCAATGTCTTGTTTTCTTTTCTCAACCATTACAGAGGTTTCAAGTGGAGTAACCCACAAGATCAGTCTCGTCACTGCATCCTTCCTTGTGCTGATGTCATGGCTCCTGTCAAGCCAGCAATAGTGTCATTGCTGAGTACTGCATGACTGCCATCACTCGCATGAAAAATTACTTTTTGATTCTTGTCGGATAAGCATTGTACAGCTTCAGATGAATTTACTATCACATTTTATTTTGCATTTACTGCACATATTTATAACAGTGGATTTGGTGTCTGTCAATCTTAACACATTTCTGGGTGGGAATGTCCAGGATCCTTAACCGAGCACAATTACACAGCAAGACTAATAAGCCACACAACACACAACATACCTTTAAGCCCTGAGATGTAAATATTTAACATAATGACAGTTACTAATCTTTTTTTTTTGTCACACCAAAATGTAAACAAGTAATAGTAGACAAGTTAAATCACTTAAATCATGCTCAACTTCATCAGAACGCAGTTGTAGCTCTAGATTTCACACTTTTGTGAAGCTATAGTCTTCTTGGTCTTAAAATCCTAAAATGCACGTAAAATGTTAGGTTTCACTTCATTCCATAGCATTCCATAACATTGCATAGCAATATCAGAAAGCATATTGTAAAGGGAACATGTGTCTTAAGTTAATTGAAGGAACAACACTGCAGCTCATCATGAGTCGTGTAACCAACCGTGAACCAAACAGTACTAGATTTGTATCATCATGGTATATACGGAATATATGTCAAAACATTGCAGTGTCATTTTGTTTTATTTATACAAGGTGTATTTATGTATTCATGCATAGCTGTATTCTGTGAGATTTCCTAATGTTTGTACAATTTTTGTCAGAAACTTTACAATGATCAGAATACAAAGTCTTTGAAGAATTGAAATCATGTCTCGTGTGATCTTTTGCAATTTTGGTAGGGAAAGACAAAGTGTATCAGGAAATAGCAGTAGCACAAGTGTATAGAAATCACAAAGCCAATAAGATGACTCAATAATGCCTATAAACTGACGCAATATCTGTCTAAATTTGATAACGTTAGATAATGGTTTTACCAGACCAAGGGAGGCATGTGGCAGACATTTGGGAGTTTTAGCAAACTGGTGGATTTCTGCAGTTAAATATCACACATTAGGGTTTTAATTGGCTGATTTAAGTCTTTTTTTTTGTATATACTTAAATCATTTATTTGACATCTCCACCACGAATCGCCACCGCGAATCGCCACCTTAATGTGGTGGAGGAGTTTGAGTAGCTCAGTGATCCTCGGAACAAATATTACTGGGTATATTCAATATCTCAAAAACACAAATATTGACAATTTGTAATCGAGGAGCGAGGAGCGAGGAAACAACAATTTAGAGACTTGGGATGCACCCTAAATTGTCGTTTCCTCGCTCCTCGATTGAACCGGAAGTGGTTCTGCATCGTCATCTTGACGGCCGTCCCAAAGCTCTTATGCTGTGTTCACACCAAACGCGGCGCGATTTTTTTTATCGCTTCAATTTACTCGCGTGAGTGAAACGAGAGTGTTCACACCAAACGCGAAAAATCAAAAAGAAAACCTTTTGATGAAGGAGGCAGCAGCACGGACCAAGGGGAGCGCTCACATCCATCTCAGAAAAGAAATGCTCTGAAGACAATGAGAAAAATAGAAATAGGATGGATGCATTATGATGATGGAGAAGAGTTTTTCAAGCAAGTGAGAGTCAGACGAGGAGGTGGAACAAGAAAAATCGATGGTTCAAGGGATACTCAGAAAAGGGATTTGATTCAAGAAGCAATTGGCCTGTTCTTTCCAGAAAATATAAATAGTCTGGGGTCCTTAACAGATTTTGAGTTAGACCTCAAAGATTATCAAGAGGTGACGGTTGACAATGTAATTACAGTTGGACAATTGTACACTGACACAAAGCTCCCTCTTCTTAGGTTTTATTGACCACACAGAAGAAAACAATGGACAGTCCACACAGTCACAGCGCGGGTTTAGCTCCATCTTCGGAGAGACAAGTGAGCTCTCAGAATCCGTCTTCAACTTCTTCTCTCAGTGTTGCTACAGCGCCGCCATCTGCTACATTTGAAACGGTCCACGCTGAAGTGATATTCCTTGGAAGCACTACAAGTGATGACAATTTTGACTTTGCACTGTATTCCACACAGGGTGGGAGTGAGGATGTTTTTGAGAGCAGCAATGTTATTTTTGTAGGAGACTTTTCTGAAAATGAGCAACAGAATTTGGATGATACACTTCCAGTTTCACCTCAAACCATATCATCCAGTGAGCGGGTGAAGAGAATATTAGTTGTTCACAGAGGGCAGGTACTGCCAGAGCTCATGGCACATTTCTGCGATGACGGACTTCAGGATGTTGACATCAAAATCCAGCTTGTTCTGCCAGATGGAACACTTGAGATGGGGCATGATGATGGCGGAGTTGTAAGAGATTGTCTCTCAGAATTCTGGAGTGAATTCTACGACCAATGTGCAACGGGAAATGCTCTTATAAAGTGCCTTTTCTAAGGCATGATTTTGGACAGCAGAAGTGGGAGAGTGTTGGTCGAATCATTGCTTTTGGAAATATCTTCCTGTGAAGATCGCACCTGTCATATTAGAGCAAGCTGTTTTTGGATATGCGAAGAGCGATGTAGTGGAGAATTTCCTCAAATACATGCCTGAGTCTGAGGGAACAGTGTTTGAATCATGGAGATCGGATTTTAACAGCGTCGACCAAGAATAATTAATTGAGATCCTAGACAACCACAGCTGCAGAAGGTTACCAACAGCCAGCAATGTCAATGAAATCCTCCAGGAGCTCGCCCACAAAAGGCTTGTTCAAGAGCCTGCCTACGTCATTGAACAATGGGCAAAAATACTCAGCACCGCCGGGCACAGCCTTCATGACCTAACAATTGTATACAAAACCCTGCAACCAACTGTGAGAAAGGTTGTGAAGTCTCTGTCATTCCCAGAGACAATGGATATCCACCAGAAGGACATTCAGAAGTACCTCACCACATATTTGAGGAATGCTGATATGCAGCATCTGTGTTTGTTCCTCAGGTTCTGCACAGGGTCAGATCTATTCCTGGGGAAAGAAATTATTATTGACTTTACTCAGATTCAAGGCTTTCAGAGAAGACCTGTGGCCCATACGTGTGGCTGTGTGCTGAAGCTGTCAGTCCATTATGACAGCTATGCTGACTTCAGCTCAGAGATGAACAAGGTGTTGGAGTCTAATGTGTGGGTAATGGACATAATCTAATCTAGTCTAGGGAGTATGTGTGTGTTTATGGTATTCATACACATTGTAATGCCAACTCTTGTTTGCTTGTTTGTTTGTTTGTTTCATTGTATAATGTCAGTGACCAAGCGTCCTAATGTAAAACCATACATAAGATTCAAATTCAAAAGATAGCTCTAAAGACAAATTTTCCTGTTCCTTACCGAGATCATTTGTTAAGCATAACAGGACATAATAGCATCACGCCAGTGGAGATCAAGGAGGGCCAAAATGTATGCTCAAGTAACTTTTGTTGGCACTTTTAGGTATCAGGGTCTTTGAAAACAATGCTTTTAGTTTTCAGTTAGTTTTTTAGTTAAGCACTTGTTATGTAAAGGCATTACTACAAAAGTTACATTTTGGCTGGCATTAGTCACTTAAGTTTCAGGCTTATGTAAATAACGTGTGATGAAAAGAGCATTGTGGCACCAATCACTTGTTTATCTATTCATTAACTCACAGGATTAGTCACAAAAAAAATGTTTTTGTCTTATTAAAGTCTTATAAAAAGTCACAAAATCATCTGCTGGTGTGTGTGTGTCTCCTTGGCTCCCTGTCTCTGTCAGTTGGAAATATTTGGAACACGTGTCCACGAGCACACAGGTAGCTACGCTGAACACATACATACAAACCCCAGATTATACAGAGACATGAACCCAACATGATTTGATGAAATTCATAAACTGTGTCTACCTTAATCTGTTACATTTACATTACAGGGCATGCGGAAGGCAATCCGTGGGTCCATGCAAGAAATGAGCAGTGCGCAAATATATGCTAATTTCACCGAGTACAACGCTAGTACAACGCCTCACATTGTTGTCACCTATTTAAGATCAGGATGGCGAGTAACCAGCAAAACACAACAACTATAAGCATATGTATTTAATGAATAATAATGATTTATATATCAGCTTGCCGGGCGCACTTCCACTCATTAACAGCGCTGACCAATGCTTTCCTTTTGCCCTGAGCAATTGTCCATTGCAAGCAACACTTGCGAATGAGCATGCTAAAAATTAAAACAACTTTGGCTAATTAAACATTTCTGCGGAATTCCGTAGTATCTAACAGTATCTAAGTTGTATCTACAGTCAGGTCCATAATTATTTGGACATTGACACATTTTTCATTATTTTGTCTCTGTACACCACAACAATGGAGTTGAAAAAATCAAAATGTGCTTTAAGTGCAGACTTTCAGCTTTAATTTGAGGGTATTTACATCCAAATCAGGTGAACGGTGTAGGAACTACATCAAATTAAAATGTGGCCACCCTCTTTTTAAGGGACAAAAAGTAATTGGACAATTGGCTGCTCAGCTGTTCCAAGGTCAGGTGTGTGTAATTCCCTAGTTATTTCATTTACAAGGAGTAGATCAAAGGTATCTTTAATTATAATAATTATAATAATTATAGACCTGACTGTAAGTATCTAATTCGAAATTATGAGATAGTATCTCATGATTATGACTTAGCATCTCATAATTATGAGATAGTATTTCATAATGAGATAGTAAGTAGGGTGACCAGACGTCCTCTTTTTCCCGGACATGTCCTCTTTTCGAGACCTAAAAAAAGCGTCTGGCAGGGATTCCAAAAACGTCCGGGATTTTGCTACGTTCGGGAAAATAGTTATTACCCCCTTACAAGTTTTGGAAATGGTATCTCCCTCACGTTCCACCTTCTTGCGCAAGCTCTGACTGTAGAGAGAACTGTCATTGGTCGACCGATCTCAACGTAAATGTAAGTTCACAGCATGCTACACACTGCTGGCTACCCCCCCCCCCCCCCCCCCCCCGGAACGAAGTGTCCTCTTTTTCACAAACTCACATCTGGTCACCCTATAGTAAGTCAAAATGATGAGATAGTTATGTCAGAATTATGAGATAGTAAATCGAAATTATGAGACAGTATCTAACAATTATGACTTAGCATCTCATAATTATGACTTACCATCTTGATTTTGTTATCACAGTGGTGGAAACGGGCTTCCATATTATGATTATTTAATTAATTAATGAATTATAATTTCTTGGAAGACTTTTATTTTTTAGTACGATGATGCTATTGTGTTGCTCATCGCGCTCATCTCTTGTGTTTCAGTGCTCTCTCAGTAACGTTGACAAGAGCGAAGAAGGAAAAATAGAGGGACAAACAAGCGTCCTGACTGAGTTATTTATATACTGCTCATCAGCGGAACCGGAAGAGGAAAACACATGGATTAGTGTATTGCAACGCTTATCATCCCGGGTGCACCCGACTTTACACCGACCAAAATAGACCCATGCAATTTGCATTTCCATGCTAGAATAACGTAGCCCATCCTAAAAGACAGTGCTGTTTTACTGTCTTTAGTGAAGGCTGGGGGTTGTTGTCCCGGACTAACGTAGTGGGTTCGTCGCAGCGTCGGGCCACCCACCATCTGTGGAAGTGGGACATGGGAACAGATGGCGCACCCGAGCCGGCCCGCAGGGCTGCTGACGCGGTTTATTAGGACAGCACTGGAGGTGCGTGTCGGTCAATAAAACAAAAGGTTGTCGTTAGCTGTTGCACGGGGTATTTCGCCGATTTGCCCATGCCAGAGTGACTTGGATACGAGTGTGCGTGACAGAAAGCAACACAGATCCACCACATTGATGAGGGACGACTCGACCACTGGCATCAACTTAATCCCTTTGGACGTGTCTCTGGCTCAGTGAACAATGGTTGACAACCGCTACGCTACAGCTCTGGTCATCGCCTGTGTGCTGAGCATACTGGCCACCGTGTATCTGTCGGTGGCCATCGGGACGCAGCACTGGTACCAGTACAGCAGCCCCACCGTGCGCGGAGAGGCCAACGTGTCCGAGCTGCGTTCACTGTACGAGGAGTTCATGGACGGGGAGTTTGATGAGAAAACCTACAGCGACACCTTGTTCCGCCTCAACGGGACTGTGGGCCTCTGGTGGCGTTGTGTGCTCGTTCCTTCCAACGCTCACTGGAACAAAGAGCGAGGTATGTTCGCCAACCTAACCTGCCAAATGACAATTATATCACAATTAAGTCACAGCAGAGCTGCTATCCTAACTATGAGCCCCACCTTGTCTCAGGTAGATGACACCAGGTGTGGCTCATTCCCCGGATTCATCATTACTATGGAGTCACAAAACTATACATATTCTTTAAAAAACATATCTGTCTTCATTGGAAAAACTATTGGTATGGCCTCAGGTTTACTCTGCATGTGGTTAATCGCAGATTGTTAGTGAAATGTACACCACTGAAGTACAATATCAACTGTGAAGGGTCCTCCGTCTTGTGGCCCTGGTCCACAAATCATACAGAACATAGAAATGTAGTATGAATTAAGTAGTTGGTTATTTCTCGTCTTGTTTCCTTTATTTAAAGCAGGGGAGTTTCTTATTATCCACACAAAATATAAATATCTTAATGCAATAGGTTGATGTTCAGTATGAAACCATTATTGTGTATTTTGAATCTCCCAGAACATATTGTGTCTCTGTTGGCTTTATTTATCTGCTGCAGTTTGCCCACGGAAGGTAGAAAATACACACAAGTATTATTATTATTAGTATGTGACTTGTAGTGAACTGTAAATGCTCAGACACTGGCTGTAAAAAAACTTTTTCCAGATGCTAAGATGATGCTGGAGTGCCGAAGCTTCACTCTATCTCAGCAGTTAACTCCCAAGTATAAAGAACCAGGCAACCACAACAGTGGAGAGGACATGCTGCGCACCTGTAAGTTCAGTCACAACACCCTTATTATAACTTCAACCTCTTCTCTGCATGATTGCATCAATTATGACCATCATGGGATGTTGAATAATACATTGCCTCCATCAGGGTCTCCATCATACCCATACTTTTCTATGTCTGTGTGCATGTCTGATAGATTTGTGGAGGAGCCAGTTTCTGCTGCCACTGGTGTCCTTGGGTCTGGTGGTGTTGGCAGGCCTGACTGGGTTCTGCGCCTGCCTCTGCCGAAGCCTCACCCCCACACTCGGCATTGGAATACTTCACCTGCTGGCTGGTAAGACCTGTTCGACTGCACAACACCACTTACTAGTAGCTGGCAGTTTGCTTCGTATGAATCACCTACATGGTTAATTATTAGGTATGAGTTTGCTTTGAGGCAACTAATCTGATAGTTGTTGAGATATTTGAGTCTGGATCAAAGTGGTGGACCGACAGACTGACGTTGCCATCCCTCAAGCCATGCAGCCAGTCACTGGGCCCCTTTGTGTCAAATTCAACTAGACAATAAAGCTGTGCACAGACTATACTGTCAGTTGCAATTGACATGTTTACAGGGTGCATCTGTGGCCGATACTTTGTTAATCAGCTTTGAAGAGTGTCTGTGTCTTTCAGATTAATATTTTGGTTTTATTGCAAAAAACAAACAAAAAAGAACGCTCATGTTGTGCCCTGCAGGCCTCTGCACCTTAGCCACTGTGTGCTGCTACCTGGCTGGGATGGACCTGCTCCACAGGGTGTCGATGCTGCCTGATAAGGTGGATGGCTCTCTGGGCTGGTCCCTCTACTTGGCCCTCATTTCCTCGCCGCTCCACATGATGGCGGCTGCTCTGCTTGTGTGGGCGGCACGCAGTCACAGTCAAAACTACTACCGCATGAGCGCCTACCGGGTGGCATAGGCTGAGACTGCCCTGTTCAGATGTATATCCTCCTGTCACCAAGACGCAATTTAGAATGATCTCAGAGGAACGGGATGTGGGTTAATCTGTACGTGTTGCCCTCTGATGGATTAATTGCATGTAGTTATGATCCTATCTGCTGCATTCAAATATCAGATTTTTATCTCTCTACGGGTTACAGAATTGGTTTGAAAAAGGTCAACCAGAAAGATGTGTATTGTGCAACATGTTTGCGAAAGAGTAACTTAACACCAAGCTGGAAAGCATTAGCTGTGTCCCTGTTTCATATTACAGGTTCTGAATATGTAGTGTTTTCACATTGGAGGAGTGAAAACAATGATATGGTAAATACACTACCGGTACTTGCCAAAAGAATTTCTGACATTTAGTAATGCAGCAACATCGCTTAAGAAATCAATTTGACGGGACAAGAAACATGAGCAGTGTAGTTTCAAAGCAAATACTCCGATTAGACAAATTCATTTGAAGGACAAATTTAAGTTTATAAAATTATTTTATTACTGAAACTGGTTCATTGTTGAAGAATGTTGTTGACTATCCTACGATGTTATGCATGAACAGATGGACAAGATACTCACGACTCAAAATTGTGGACTCTTTATTTTCTTTTTCTCCCAAGACAAAGTTTAAAATATTTTAATACACAACTCTTCAATCGGTACAACAATGAATTCTATCAATGTTTACTCTGCTGCCATGTCAACATGGTTGCTGTGAAAAGTGGTACATAATATATATACTAGAACAAGTTTGAGTGTGGAATTGGGAGACCGCATTTGTTCCACAGACCTCTTTTGGTTAACCTTTTCAAGTCAATTGCATCTCTGTTCACACCCAAACTTCACAGACAGGTGTGGTGACATTTCTCCTTTGTTGCACTTGTAAAAACACCCTACAGCACAGGTGTACTGGATACACCCTGAGTATGTTGTCTGCTGCCGCAGCAAAACAAAGACCCCATGCGTCAAGATTTAGTATGACAGGTTTGCCATTGTGAAAAGAGACGACTAGACTATTGTGTATATAGTGTTAAGTTATTACAAAAAAGATTTGCATTCAGTGGCATTTATTCATTCATGGCATTGTGTTTATGTTCATCATTTCTTTACTCAATGAATTGTTGTCTGTTTTCAAGAATTTCTTTTTACATTTGATTTTTGTAGGCTTTTGCAGAAAGATCAAAAGATTTTTCAACAAAGTAGTGTTTTTTCACCATGTCATGTTTTTTTGTCGCCCTTACGTGCTCTTATAAATTGGTTTCCTTTTGTGAATTCAGTTGTTTGTGGTTGTGTATTTGATTTATATTTGTTTATTTATTTGTTATTTGTTACCACCATTTCAATTCAACAGGATTTAAGGGAAACAGTGTTTCCTGTTAAGCATTATGAATGTAAATTAAAGGCCATATTGTGATAAACTACAGTATTACTTTGCACTTAAATTATTTTTAACATATCCTGAATATTGCTGGAGTGGTCAGTTGTGAATTTCTATTTTTTGAAGATACAAATATCCCAAAAATAATAATTTTAGAAAGAGAAAAAACATTACCCTAAAAACTATGATATATATGTATATGTGTATATATGTATATGTGTATATATGTATATATGTATATATATATATGTGTATATATGTATATATATATATATATATATATATATGTATGTATGTATGTATATATATGTATGTATATATATATGTATGTATGTATATATGTATGTATATATATATATGTATATATATATATATGTATATATATATATATATATATATGTGTATATATATATATATATATATATATATATATGTGTATATATGAATGATAACCTAAAGAATGTCTGTGAATGAAATGTGTGGTCTGATGGGTCAGATTGTATTTTGTATATTCAACCCTTTAATTCAAGAAATTGTTCCATCCCTGAATTCACTGTAGCGTAAATATGACACCCAATGTCCATGTATGACTGTGCTTTTTTTGTGAATCTACAGTGGATGTGTTGTTCACTCTCCAGTTGTGAGCCTAAACGGTTAATAATTGTACACTTAAATATCATGTGTGAGTGTAAGCGAGCGTACACAAGTGTGTGTGTTCCAATCAACTGCTGTTGTTTCAATAAAAGCTTTTTGTAAAATGTATTTCATAGTCACATCAGTCTCATGAGTTCAAAGTCCATCCTCACTCCTCTTCCTCTGAAGCAAATTCCCGTACGTTAGCTTGCTGTTCCTGCTCCGTCTGCACCCGGATTGCGGGAATCATCACACGCCTTTTTCTCGCCAGGGACAGTGCGATGCCCTTCTCGTAATAAGCACATTCATTGATGAAGAAAGGATAAAGAGGTTCATTTCCCTTGTACCTCAGAGTTTCCCCTGAGAAAGTCTGGAACAGTGGGTCTTCGGGGTGGAGAAGGCAGAAATCTCGGTCCTGTGTGGAGGGACAGTCAATTAGGTTAATTGCTAACGAGCAACACCTGTGAGATTTAACGTTGCAATGCAATCTTCACTCATATGTGTGAGGTTTTAATACAGCTGGGCAGCAAACAATAGGTCCTAACAAGCTGTTTACTGTAGTTGTTGGAGTGGTGGACACACAAACTGCCTAATGATGAGAAGAACTGTTTTAAAAGGTCAACACTTTTAAAACAGTTGCTCGAGTGAGATGTGAGATGAGAAGTCAGATATATATGTGAAGCCACTCTCGTATATCTGGATGCTAAATGTGAAGCTAGGTGCTGAAGGTTTTCTGTTTAGTGTACAATAAACCAGCACATTTAAATCCATAGTTGGCATGTAATGGCCTGAAGGTCCTTTGTGGGTGTTTCTCCGGATTAAAAATCATTAAACTGCAGTGACAATTCAAATTTCAGTGACCCAAACACCAGATACCCACTGAACAACCCTGAAAATGACCACGGATCTCCATCAGCGCTTGTGTTATATTTTCAACAGAAACTACGATGTGAAGTTCACAAAGCCGGTTATTTATGGAAAGGATGCTATTCCACATTGTATGGCTATTTGACATTATCTTCAATGCATAGCAACAACAGTACAGGGCAACAGATACACTCTTGCATTGTTCTATTAGCTCTTTGGTTTATTTGAGGAAGGGAAGATTGTGAATATAGCTTGAGCCTTTATCCTGTGAGCTTTTTTATGGTTTAGATCCTTAACAATAATCCAAACTTTTAAGTAAGAATTTAATTTAGTTTTCTACACAGAAATGAATGGATATAGGCCAACTGCATATTCTTACAATAAGTTGTCTAACACCTATTAAAATCAAGGAGGCCTCGCGAACCCCAGGTTGGGAACCAGTGGATAAAAACTATAATTATTTCTATAATGCTTTAAGGAAATGAATTAGTTATTTAAATTACAGACCTGTCAAATAAAGTGTATATGCAATAAGACAAATATTTGATTAGTCATTTCTTACTTATTTACTGGCCATCTTCAACTCATAATGTAAAGTGACAGCTGATAATTACAGGATACTTGCTGGTATGGAAACTATGTTGAAGACGTCATGCAGTTTCATGACTTGGATTGGAATTTTGTTTTACACAAACAGGAGCCACCCTGTGTTATGACTAGTGCTTACACAACTGTGTGTGCGCATGGTGACATTTTCATTGTAGAATATAAAAGTGCCACCAAGTACACACAGACAATTATCTTTAAAAGGCTTTGTTATTTGTGTACTTATTTGTTTAACAGACCAATAGTGTGAAGTAGTTTATATTCATATTGTTGGTCTTGTTATTTTATCCACTCCCTGGACTATTCAAACTAAAATAAATAGGCCAGCATTTAAATCGGACAAAGGTCAACGTCCTTGAAGCTAAAAATAGGTTTCAGACTGTACCTGGAGGTGAGGATGAACGGCTGCTGTGATGTTGCGGGTCTCACTGTCTCTTGGGTAGTCGATGTGTTTAATCATGGTGAACACATCCACAGATTCTCCTTCAAAAATAGTACCTAATAATAAAAGAAGACCAAAAAGGGCTGAGAAGATGCACAATGTTTGCATGACTTGTGACGTTCTGGAGCTGTGTAGCGAAGCAAAAATACTCAAATTGTACCTGAGTTGAAGGAACAAACCCAATCGAGCATGTGCTGCACGCCAGCTTTCATTGCCGTGTAGACGTTGGACCTCACCACACCGTGGGGCTGGGGGCCGATCTCCATGGCTGCAGAAAATGGATGTTAGATGACAAATACGGCAGATTATCAAAACATGCGGTTGCTTTAAATAAACTGGCCTTATTGTAAATATGAAAAACTCACCAAAGCCATGCTTTCCCACTGAATCAAGGGAATATGATTCTTTGTTGGAGACTTCAAAATGAATGTACCTCATTGGTATATCTGGCATCTTCCTCTGAAAATGAGAAGTCACTCTTGACTTTAGATTTCTGGCATTACCGATCTCAGTTCTTTGCTCCATTTTGAAGTGTACCCAAACGTGTGAAGTTCCTCAAACATGCGGGGTGAATGTATTTTTTACTTGAGTGTGCAGGAACAGTTTGCGCTTGCCTGCAGGTGTCTGAATATGTGCAGGCAGATCCAGTCGCAGTCGGAGTACGCGATGAGGCACAGGCCCATGTTGGCGGTGGTGTTGTGGAGGTCGCAAACAAGATCTACTGCCCCAGAACTTCCTTTGGGACCCAGCATGGCGTTCAGTTCTCGGGATCGGATCATCTCGTAGGGGACAGTGCCTGAAGTGGGACCACTGGGAGACAAAGAAACAATCTGATCATCATCATCGTCATCACCACAACAGTAACCACGAGCAGCATCGGCTCTCCTCGCCTTACTTGAGGGTGGCGTGAGTGAAGCAGCGGTTGAGGTCGGTGTCGACGTATCTGCGGCACTGCTGCACGGCTCGCGGGTTCGACAGCACCGTCAACACTGACAGAGGCTCTTCCTCCTCCTCCTCCTCCTGCTCCTCCATCACTTCCTTCTTCACCTTCAGCAGCTCTCTCACCAAGTACACCCCAGACAGCTCGTTGCCATGGGTACCACCACACACAGCGACCCGGGACAGCCTTGGTAAACACACCACCTCGTCCTCCTCCATCTGAGCGAGAGCAGACAGACATACAGTGGAAAAAGTGCAAGAATTCAAGGATTTATGCAACAGGAAGTTTATTGTTTCGTCCTCCTCTATTACTATATGTTCCACGTCCAGTTTCGAGCAGCACATGCACAGATTTCTTTATATTTTCTCTGTCGTACGCCACTTGTATCTCTTTTTATTCGCGTGCATCGATATCAAATGATGTAAAATTACACATGTATGTTTGATTTCCCTGGTTTCACTCACTTACTCCAGTGTTGATGTCACTGGGCACATTGTAGACAACAACTGCAACACAAAGCAGACACATTGATTTTGTAAACCTTACCTCGCTGTTCTAGCTGGCTGGAAACACTAAAAGGGGCAGTTCCGGCTTTACTGTACTCTAAAGCGTCACTGAGATTAAAAGTCTATTTAAAGTCTCTCAACTCAAGGTAAAACAGGATTACCCGTCACTCCACATTCACAAATAAGAGGTGAAATGAATCAAGAGGATTCGTACTGTACATCTTACCCAGTCTACCCTATCCCTACCCTCTCTTTTCCCTCTCCCCCCGTCGTTTACCCTCTCCCAGGCTTTCATGCAGTTTCACTGACTCAGCATTCCCATCCCTCCCTCTGTACAGGCTGTAGCTGCCTGTTATGCAAACTCTCACCGTCTCTCTACCACCTCTTGTCCACGGCACTGTACTATACTCTATGGGAGGCAGGGTGTGTCCTGAGTGTGATGTGGTGCATCAGTTGCTTCCTTTGGTCAGCCAAACTGTAACCCCCTCCCCCCAATTCTCTCTGCCCCATGTATAGGATGGTAAGTTCCAGTCTACCTTTCAGAGATATTGGGTAAAAAAAAAATCTGCTGGCATGACACAGCACGAGAGGCACCTGTGATGTGTACAGCGGCTGATTTAAAGAGAACACGGATTCAATCTTAAGCATTTTACATAAACAGGAGCCACTCTGTGCTATGACTAGTGCTTACACAACTGTGTGTGCGCACGTGGTTACATTTCCATTGTCACCAAGTACACACAGACTATTATTTTCCTTTAGTCAAAAGAAATTATCCTTTATCCTTTTAAAAGGCTTTGTTATTGTTTTGTTTAACTGCCCAATAGTGTTAAGTAGTTTATATTCATATTGTTGGTCTTGTTATTTTATCCACTCCCTGGACTATTCAAACTAAAATAAATAGGCCAGCATTTAAATCGGACAAAGGGCAACGTCCTTGAAGCTAAAAATAGGTTTCAGACTGTACCTGGGAGGCGAGGACTGTAAATACAAGGCGGTTGGATGCAGGAGAAAAACTAGGAATAGTAGGTTTAATCTTGTTGGAATACCCATTTTTCAGACTGGGAATACATTCTCTTTCTTTTGCCAATTGGCATTTTAAATACCTTGTTTATATATTCAGTGAGTGTTATTGACACATTTCATTCATCTTTTTGTGTTTGTCTATGATGTATAATTGTTTGCTGCTCCCACTACTGTTTTTTTAAAGGCCAACACCATCATCAAAGCCCAGTAAATGGACTGTCATTGAAATAATCTTCCGACATCAAAAACATGAGGACCGAAACTCCCAAAATAATTGATCTGGCAAGTCGTTAATTTTGTTACCTAATTAATCATTAATGGAAATGTTGGAGCAAATGAAGTTAAAGAACACTATGAAAAGCTATTTGTTTGACAGCAAAGCATTTGTTTATTACATTTTTCGTGTTAATACAAAATACTGAACGTCATATCTTTCCTCTCAGTAAAGGATTGAAACTCCCTTATTTCTGAAAATGAAGACTTTCCAATCACATGACTGGAACCAAAAATGCAGAAGAAAAAAAAAAAAGGAAAAGAAACTACCTTACAGTTTTCAATACTAAATGAATTTCTATACATTTATAAAATCATAGTTATTTGCAATGCTTTTAAATTCTTTGTTTCTTTATTCTTCATTTTTAAGTACACTTACAAACAAAATTATGAAATTCTCACACACACACACACACACACACACACACACACACAATCTCTTGGTTTTGGTGTTAAAATGTACTTGCATATGTATGAACTCTTCAGCAGATACACAAAGGTGTATTTTTCACCACTGCATTTACTTTAAATTGTATTCTTCGCTTATTTGTCTGTGTTCCTCTCAACACACAAAATAAAATCTGCAAAATGGAAAGAACATTATTCCAGTATTGTGAAAAGGGGTCATTTCAATATTTGTCATTACATAAAACTGCACTAATGGGAGATTTTCTCAGCACTGGAACAAGTGTTTTGCCATATTGCAGCTCTGTAGTCGTTTCCCTACTTCTTCAAAGCACAAGAACCCTCAACAAATGTCAGCAACATATCCACTGAGGTGGGATTTAAATACAAACAAGAGCAGGTTGCTCTTTTCTAAGGCGAAGAGAAAGGGTCCGTTTGCCAATCAAACTTTTCACCATCATCATTTTCATCAGGCCTTTGTGATGGGAAAACATATATATATATATATAAAATCTGTTCTACCTATTATACACGAGTATGGAGGTTCAATCTGGATTTCAGACAATCATTTCTTTTTAAACACTGTGTACTGCACAGTGGCAGTGGTGTAAAGTGATGGAAGAGCAGATATGCAGTCATACACACAAGCACACTAGAACCGTCACTTCATTACATTAAGACACTAAATCAGAGAGATAAACAAGAAATCCTCGCTAACGTTTTGAAGGCCACCAGTTGACACTTAAATGAAATTATTTGAATCATATCTATACATAAATGTATATATTAATCAGGTCTTACCCTTTACTCTTTTTTTTTGTGATTACCAAAGCACACAATGCTGTGGATGACAACAGGAAACCTATATTATCTCACAGGGTGTTATCAGCATAAAACCTGCTCTGCTCCTGACTTGAGCAGAGAGACTAAAAGAATGATCAACTAATGATTTGGAAGCACTGCGCATTTCATTTCCTCCCCTTCAGCCTGACCCGAGTCAAAGCAGCACGAAATGTCTTTGTTCCAGTCCTCTCAGATGTGTGATGGCAACAAGGGGGTAGGTGCTAAGACTCAAGGAGAGGGGAACCAATGGGATGAAGGGGAAAACCCTGCTCCACCGCTGGATCAGACAGCAGTGATTGTCCTGGAGATCTCTTAGAACAGAGAGCCACTAAAGGGAGTCAGCTGTCCAAGTGGGAGGACAAGTCGGCCTTTGCGGTAGCCGTCCACCAGGTGGCTTCGATGGGTCTCTTCGGGGCACTTTGCAGTCAATGCTGAGCTCAAAATATGTCCAGACAGCCCTCCCAGCTGCCACAGTCCTTGGCTTCCCAATAGCCTCCCTTGTAGATATGGATTTGCTCACCTGTGATCTGGTCCTCGCAGCGCTCGAACCAAAGTGCCTGGTGGCTGTCATGAGGCGCGCCTGAAAGACAGAAAAATCGTGTTAACGACAAAGACGAAACTACGTAGATAGAAGATCCGAACAGGAAGGACAGCATGAGGAGGCGGCAATAAAGTAGTACTTGCTTTTTAAGGATGGATCAGTAAGAGAGTCCTCATCGACAGCTTTTGGAAGAGAAAAGGGGGATCATAGACTTTTTTTTACCCTTTTATTCAAAAATGTGCATGGTAGAGGGGAATACAGATAAAGTGAACACACACTGGACACTCACTTTCTTCTGACTGGCTGGAGGTGCGTTGGCTGGCAGCTTCCCTCTCTCTCTCCCGCCGGACACTGCGCTGCTTCTCCTCCAGTCGCTGCTTCTCCGAGTTGGCCTCGTCCCAGCGGCCTTCCTCCATCAGACGCTGGTCTGGCCGGCGCCGGCTGTCCGTGGGAGCCACGGCCTCCTCAAACTCGTTTAGGGTCAGCGCCAAGTCGGTGAAGTAGTACATGGCCTCTGCTCCCTCACTGAGGCGAAGCGAAGATGAAAAAGAGCACTGAAAGTCAAAGAGCTGCTTTAACCAAGATGCGATTCCCTCTTCACTGACGGGAAACTAGAACTACACAGATGATAACTCACTTTTTTTAAAAGAGCTTGTTATTACCTCTGGCTTATTCTATTGAGTATTCTGTTTTATTGTATTTTAAATTGTTTGAATGTAGCCTTTTTAAAAAGTGTAAAGTGTAGTACCTGGTCATACTGTCCGTAATACAATCGAAATAAAAAAGCTACCAGCAATGCAAGAATACACAAAACACTAAAACTAACACTGCTATTTCATATGAATAATGTGTTCCAATAAACAAACTATCAAAAAGCAAATGGACCATAGATGGAGGGCCAGCTCTGCTTCTTCCTTCTCTGGGCTGAGGGCAGACTGACGCAACAGAGAATCACTCTCTCGTCTCGAGGTACAAGTAGTACTACAAGAAAGTACAGGCAGTACCTTGCTGGTTGGCAGTAGATATCTCTGCAGCACAATACATCAAAGTATTTGGCATGACGTCAAAACGTGTTACATGAATATGTAAAAGAAAAGAAAAATAAGGTGCCTACTGTTTGAGTCGTCATCTACTCACTAAACAAAATGCATTTAGATCATTTCTTGCAGTAAATGAATGGATGGATTCTTGGCATGTTAATCGAGTAAGCAAACATTTTATTTTTCAGCTGAGTTTTGCTGCCAACCATCTTTTACCATGTATTTTGTGATTATTTCTGCTTAAGAATACAATTAAAATGATTTTGTACAGTATATGATTACATTTTGCTGGATCACTGATGTCTTTTTAGTGCTTTTCAGTCTGTCAAATATTTTAGAGCACAATGTTACACACACCTAACCATGCACCGATAGCACTTACGGTAGAGGGTTCCTCCTCCAAACCTCTCTGGCTTTGAGAGTTTGATAGACGGTCTTCTGTTTGCCCTCCGTGCCATTCTCTCCTCTGCTGCTCTGCATTACCCGGGAAAACTCCATCTTCTCATCCCACGTGCCCGACAGCACGTAGTGGGCCTTGCCGTCCTTGTCCATCACCACACCTGTCACCTGAAGAGAGAAGAAAGAGAGTTAACAGGGGAGTGAAGCATCATGGGTCATTTAAACTAAAGAGACTGGTCACAGGGTGGAGGGCATGGAAGTCTTACTGTAGTTTAGTTACACCCACAACTTTGTTGGGTTGATAGATGGTTTGATTCCATGCAAACCAGATGAACCGGCATTTGTCATTACCACACATTATGGCAAATTAAGTATTTCATTTAGAAATTGACTAACAGATCCACTTGAGTCTGACAGGTCGTGCCCAATTTACTGCCCAGCTGAAGCCGGCAACATGAAGGAGATGAACTTTTAGTAGAGGTGGAAGGTGGAAAAGGCACATGTTGTGTTTGTTCACTAGACAGTTCCTGTGTGTTTATGGTGACGAAACAACAGCGGTTTACGCCAGGCAGTGTATTGCAAGCTCAAAATGAAGGTTGAATTATGGAGGATGGAAGGGCTCATTGCCAGCCAAACATCACACGCTGTCGCGGCCCTTTTCTCACCTTCCTGGCAACATCTCTGGAGAAGTAGCTGTACGGAGCAAACTTCAAGTGGCAGCGGTCTCCGGTGGTGTGGTTCACCACGTCTATCTCTCCCGACTGGCAGAAAGCAAGAAAAACAAAGCTATAAAGAACACAGACTAGTGCACTATCAACAAGAAGTAGAACAAAATGAATTAAAAAAAATGTTGTGCAATTTTGTATGTTTTTATATGTGTATAAAAACATTAAATGGGTCAAAATTGTATGTTTAAATGTGTCATCTTACTTTTATCTGTCAGTCTCACCTGATCGATCCATAGTTTTCCTACAATGATGTTGTGCACTGTGGTGGTGACTTTCTTCCATGTGTAATGATTGTTGCCCTTTTCAAAGATTGCGTGTATTGTGCCTGAGAGAAAAGACAAAATGCAGACAGCGGAAACAAATGGCATGTTACAAAACAAACTGATGCTCTATTATTAAACAAAGGTGTGAGACTTTTCTTACAGGAACACTGAGTGACTTGTACAGGCGATGCGTGTTAAGAAAAAGCCACAATGATGGAGTCGCACCCTCAGCCTATGTCACGATTAGACCGCAAGGCATGGCATGTTCTGATCCTCTTACCTAAGGGCATAATGGAGAGGTATTTTCCCCTGAATTTACTGGCAACAGTGATTTCCTGCCTCAGAGTCCAGCCACGATCAGAAATGACGTGATGCGCTGCGGCAGGGGGGTGGTGACTCACCTGAGAAAAAGGTAGAGGTGTTAAGGGTACAAATGGTTTAAAAATAGAACTTGACACGGCACAATGGAAAGTTTGTCAACAGATAGTGTCATGTGTTTTGTTACATTTCAACAACTTATCAGTTGAGATTCACTTTGTCTGTAAATACAGCTTTCACCACGGCTACATGATCACCGGATTTGTGTTAGACTGGATATATTTTCTTGGTCTTCAGGAATAGAAACCTTTCTGACAGTTTTCCAACAGTAAGCCTCCAATCTGTGTCCTGCAGTCCGCTCCACAAGTCATTTCCTGTTTCTCCTTTTTACCCCAAAAAGAAAATGGACTTTGCTTTTTTTAAACCTTCTATGCCAGAGTATACACCAAATTAAATATCATCACAAAAATATATTTTCATCAGAGTCCTGTATCTTTATGTCAAAATGCCACAACCACAATAACTTGTAATACAAGTTTAATTTAAATTGCAACCACTAATTATTGTTCATTTACCACGACTCCTCTAACCCTCAATTATAATAAACCTTCATTTAAATTCGTGGTTTGATTTGTTATAACACATAATTGCTACTTCTTTGTACCTGAGCGGCATTTCAAACAATCCAAAAAGGAAGCTAAATACTATCAAAATGAAGTTGTTTTCATTCATTCATTCTTTGTTCAGTTTAATTTCCTTGGTTATAGTTCTACATCTTTCTGCGTTTCTTTTCCCCTCACCTGCTCGCAGAGGGAGCGGTAGCCACTCTCTCTCCGGCGGTCCAGCTCATACGTCTCTCCCAGCAGAGGGTTGAAGGGTTTGCCCGTGCGGTACACGGTGGTCGAGTAGGAGGACACGGAGAAGGCGGCCACGTAGCACATTTGCTCCAGCGAACTCTGGCACTTGGAGGCCTTGTCCAGCAGCTCGTGGTACTCGAGGTCCTCAGACAACCGCTGCAGCATTGAAATGGGCTCGTTGAAGTTTACCTAGAGATCAGAATGATTCAGAAACAAATTGATGTTAGCATTCCTGCTCAGTCAAAGTGCCATTAATATTTAGTTTGTCAATTTCTACTGTCATGGTCTTTCTAAGCAACAGTAGGCCCACTTACACATCTAAATATAGGGCATGCTCTTACACTATATAATATTTACAGTATAATGCATTCTATATTATACAGATATTGACAATTGGGTTCTTCAAAAATGTGATAATGATATATTTCGCCAATTTAAAAACATTAACACATACTATCAACAAAGTATTTTGATGAGGATCCTTTTTTGTGATTAATATACATGCTGAGCGGTCTTAATAATTGAATAAGTATGCACTGTTTGTATAAAGAGTACATTGTATTATTGTATTGAATCTTGTGTTATCATATAAGTTGAGTTTGGCCCGTGTTGTGACATGTAAGATTAGTACGTTTGTGACTGGAACGGATTTTGGCTGATGAGATTCCCGATTCTGGAATATTTTTGTCTTTCCATGTTGGATTGAATCTGTGTATTTCTCATTTACTCTATTACTTTTCCGATGAAGTGTTATGTGCAGTCTGTTTATGTCGCCGAAACCCGTAACCGGTTTGTGCCGCAAATAAAAAATTGTTATGATGAATTATCTTTTGTATTGCTGCTGTGCTGAAAGAAAGGTGCGGTTGCCGGAGCACACTCATAATAGACCAGACAGAACACAGATGTAAATCTACGATAAGTCTCTAAAGGAACAAACACTTCTTGTTTTTTCAACTTGTCTGTCAGTCAAACTGTCAGCTGAGCTATTTTAACCACAGATGACTGTTACAAGGTGTTTATTGTGTTTTGATAGAACCCACGTCACAGCTGCAGGCTGGTGCCAATAGTTTAAGATGTACTGATGGGACCTTAAACTCTTTGTCACAGTGAATGCATTCCTTTAGTCACCATACAAAGACACGAAAAGAGCCGCCAATGGGGTTGGTTACGGAAGAGCAGTTGAAATGCCTGAGGCCTCGTGCAGTAAGGTTGACTAATAACCTTCATCTAAAAAATAAAAAATAAAAAAAATAGAAACATGCACTTTGCTTCACCTTGGAGAAATTCTTCTCTGCATTTGACCCATCCCTGGATAGGGGGCAGTGGGCAGCCCTGTGTGGCGCCCGGGGAGCAGTTAAGAGTTCAGTGTCTTGCTCAGGGACACTTCGACATGTGAGCTATGGGGGGACTGGGGATTGAGCCGGCTACCTTGTGGTTGCGGGACGACCACTCATCCCCCTGAGCTACAGCCGCCCTAAATTAGATGGGGCGTAACCTCTAAAGAGAATACTCACAGGCATCGGGATCTTGGACAGCTCTTTGCCAATACAGTTCTTCATGATACTCCACAGGTTGAGAGAGTAGTTAGGTTTATCGGAAATGTGTGTCCGCCTTTTCTTCAGTGGTACTAACTCCTGTGAGGGAGATTCCTGGTTCATCGCTAGAGGCTCCTCATTAAGCTAAAAGGCAGAACATTATTTCAATAAACAGCATATTTCTGGAAAATAATAAAAGCTTTCGAAAACAGATTTACATTTTTTGTTCAAACATGTTTGCAATTCATTTTGAAAATAATAAATGATGGTTAAAATCATTTGAATGAGGTTCGAACTGAAAAAAACAATGAACCAGTCTTTTAACATTCATCCCAGAATGAAACCTACCGATTGATCATCAGGACACATTTCACTGTTGAAACCGCTGATATTACTGCTTGACCTTCTGCAAAGAGGTTTAAAAACAAAGTTTATCACACAAGGAAAATGAACATGAACTTCAACTGACGCTCAACTCAATCAAGCAAGTTTCACAATAAGGGAGGGGTGGAGATGTGAACCTGTATAACTTCATCACATCTCATCAAACGAGTCATACAAGGAAGTGAGTTGAACAAAAACATTGCCAGAGAGATTAAAAGGCTCGTGGGAATTCAACAATAAAAATGTATTTCCTTGTGTGATGCATTTGCGGATGTATGGCGAATGAATGTGCACTGACTTGTGGAAGCGGGGATCAGCTGGCACGGTGATGAACTCAGGAGCTTCTTCCATGGCATCAAAGAACTCATTGTCGTCGTCATCGTCGCTGGCTTCCCCTTTTCCCGGACCAGCAGAACCTTAACAAAACACCACTTTGTCAGTGTGTCCAATATAGAGACTGAAAACCTATTTACAGTTATGAATTAACCCTTTATTTATTTTTATGAAATGCATTTACCCCATTGCTGACACTTATTAATGCACAATTATCAAGCAAACTGCTACGGAAGCCCTGATAATTTGGAAAGAAAAATGAGTTGGGAAAGAATAGAGCATATCCTCACTGTAACAGAGTCACGTCTTACTTTTATTGTCTGAAGTAGCATTAGCCTGAGAAGCCCCTCTGAACGCTCTCTCCAGGTGGTTATGCTGCTTGGCCAGTTGCTCTAAAGTCTCCTCCAGCCGGACCCGCTGGTCCCGTTCTAATTGAAGGGCTTTCTGCCACCGCTTGCTATGAGCCTGCGCGAGCGCAAGAAAGTCTCGGCACGCCTGAGGGGCAAAACATCCAACAGAGTCAAACTAGAACCATTGAAACCTGAGATTCAATTAATATGAGACTTTTTGATCAGTTAATTTGGCCTGCACAGAGTACAGATTTCATGAATGGTAGATTCACATGGCCCACTCTCATTTACACATCACACATGTTAAAGCAATGGATCAAACGAGCAATGAGGTGACACCTACATTAATCATGGCATTGGAGGTGATGCGGAACAGCGTGGCCCTCTCCGTCACCTGCCGGATCTTATCCCCAGCCTCTCCAGTCATACGCAAACTGTCCAGTTCTGATAGAGACCTGCAATAAATATAAAAATGTACAATGTGAATAAGCAGCTGGGACAATATATCATGAACACACACTGTAAAAGGCCATGAGCTTCAGACTCAATGGGTTTATTATTATAACTCACGCTTGTTTTGTCTGTCAACTGCCGTGATTGTTTATTTATATGCTCTTTTACAAATAGTCCAACACCAGCCTGCATGTGACCGTCTATGCAACAGTGATATGATATTCTGGACATAAGGCCATTACTTTAAAGAAGGTTTTGAAATGGAGTTTTCATGTCAAACATTAGTATGCGTATGTCTCAGACGTATGTGTTTTGGATCCTTCGTTTCCATGTTAAGAGAGGAGATACGTGAGAAACTTTGGACTGAGGAAGTAATAGTGAAGCAGCGAGAGAGAGAGATAGGTTGTTCAAGGCTGACCTCTGGAGGGCAGAGCCATGCTTTGAAATTAGATCGTTGCAGGTGCTGAGATCCTCCACCTTGCTGCCTAGAGTTCTGAGAGCAGACTGAACTTCTGAATTCTGTGATCCGCCACCTTGTCCGGGTGCTGCCGGCGGGGAAGACGGGGAAAAGTCGTCCCCCGAGTCATCTGTTTACGATCGAAAGGAAAGCAAAAAAAACACATCAGAATGAAAAAGGCTTTCACGAGACACTAAATACTTATGGTATGCTCAGTTTTGTTTTTTTTGGTCTGCCTATGTGTACGTTTTACCTGACTCTGCCTGCATGCGTGCTGCCTTGGCTTTGGCCAGTTCCAGGGCAGTGATCCAGCGCTGACGTTCCACTTCACAGCTGGCCTTCAGGTGGTAGGTCTGTGCTCCACCGTTGGAGATGACAAAGTTGCAGGCGTCATCCACAGTGATAGTTGCTGTGGCCAGGTTGATTGTACCTCGACATGTGTGGCCCATCTCTGCTTGGGTCCTAATGATCAGAAGGGTTTGATTTGACAGTTTTGGAAAGAATGTAACCAAACAGAAAAAAAAGTAGGAAAGAAACATTTATATTTTGAGGTTGCTTCTCCCCCTGCTTAAATCAACAGCTTACTAATCAGCAGTTCCTAATCAGTAGTTTGGCAGATCAAGGTTGAGAGATTTCTCTGGTGACATGATCATGGCTGTTCCCCAATTTGATGTGTTTTACAGGAAAGCCTACCTGTAGTATGACAAAAGGCCATTGCTCAGGACAAACCACCGCCGCTGATAACCCTTGATGTAATTTGTCCACTTGAACACCCATCCTTTGTATGTGTCGCCAGCAGGAGTGGGGGTGGGGGTCTTGGGCTCCGACATCACAAACCCCAAAATCAAGAGACGGATTTTAGGAACCTTGAAGGGAAATTAAAAGAAAAAAAATTGTAATGTTAAATGACGGGGCTTGTGTTTTCATATAGGGAGGACATTATTAAACAATACGCAGGCTGCCTCAAAATTAATCAACGTGTCAATTGATTCATCATTCAACTTATTCTTGGCAAACTAAGCCACAAATGTGCTGCTCCAAGCTTCTCAAATGAGCATTTTTATTTAATTAATTATTTTGGGCCGTGTGTCAGACAAGGCAAGCTATTTTCAGCAGTTATCTTGGACTTTGTGAAATTGCAATAATTCATCAATAAGTAAGACATCCGTTAGACGGGAGTCTTACATTAATACTAAATCCTCTCAGCATTTCATTTTACATTAAGAGGACTAACACACTGGTGATTGATATTGATCTTTCAGTGTGGTTTGACAGGTAAAAGATTAAACATGGAATCAATAGAGATGTACTGCTGACACGTTTCACTTGGAAAACTTGTTTCAGCTGGAATTAGATGTGCATAAAAGAGGGACTGATTTGTGATTAAACCCCTAAGTGTGATTCTGTTGTCCTAATTTGCCTATGAACTAGTCAAATATCATCAATTGACACAGTAGCCAATATTGTAAAACCTGTGGTTATATTGATATAGTCAGGGCAATGTGACAGTTGTGCAATCAACAAAAGAAAACAGACGATAACAACATAAAAACTTCTGACACATTGATGAGTATGACACCAGAGGCTAACCGACGTTAGCGCCACGTAGGCCAGTGGGAGCCATGGTGATAACAGCCCATAAAGTAAAGAACTCCCGATGTGTCGTGTTTTCTCGAAGTCAACCAGCTGACGTGCACATTCACTACATGGTAAAAAAAGAAGAAAAAGAAAGTCGCGCAGCTCAACGCTCGTTAACCCACTAGCTCGCTTTCAAGCTCGCCGACGGGACAAATGTTTACCTTGACGTGTCCGAAATGTGAGCTGAGGGAAGCAGACACCCGGTGAAGTCACAGCTAACTTTGACACCCATACGCTACTGCACCTAGCTAGCTGGGGAGGCTAACTAGCTAGCTGACCAACACAGGACAGTTTATGATGAAAGCAAAGTAAACCGTCGACGACACGAGCGCGGTGGTTGTAAAATAAAGTGACACCGACGGGTTTCATGAGTGTCCCTCAATACTTGTGTGTATAGTGTTCATTCTACAGCTGCGTACGCGGTTAATAATCTACAGCTAGCTACATCTAACTAGCCTAACGTTGGCTCGTTGGTTACACCCGGTGCAACATAATGTTGGCTCGTCTGGAAACAAATGAACGACATTGTTTCCCCGATTGGCCGGAAGAACCGGTTTTTTGCCTTCAAAGTAAAGCCACATTGTGTCGGTATTATTTGCCGCATAAAAACAAGTCTTAATGTTCACCTCAGTTAGCGGTCATCAAAAAATAAATGGTGTAATATCTACATTTCCATAAATACATTACGTGTGTGCGTTCTGTTGATAAAAGTTATCAGTCCATTTACTAATAACTGTTCCTGTAGTGCACCATTATTTTATCATGAGAACGTGTTTTATTTTGAAGGATACAAGCGGAAACAAACTTGATTGAACACTGCTAACTTTACACATTCAGTGATTATTTTTTACTACTCACTAGTTCGCTGAGCTAACGTTTAAGACAGCAACATAATGTCAAATATATTAATATTAAAAATACATTTAAACTACTGAACACTGTTTGAGGTGCATTCAATACAGATAAAAATGTAGCTTGACAACTTGCTCCAACGTCAAGTTGTCAAGTTACATTTGTACTTCTTAAAAAGAGACAATATCAGTAAACACATACTGAACTGCATTATTCCGTTTAATATATGATTACAATTAAACGACCAGAACAAAAATTCGACTCCGGTGGGACTCGAACCCACAACCTTTGAATCACTTCAATTTATACCTAGAAGTCCAATGCGCTATCCATTGCGCCACGGAGCCACTTGTTGAACATACAAAGTTAAACGTAATTTAATCCAAATGTAAGGATGTATAGCTATATAAAGACCTTACGATGTATGGGTCATATACTGTTTATAATGTCTGGACGTTGGCGTTGTTTTACCTCGAGCTAAAACCGCCATTCGCTTCACAAACACTACATTTGGGAACAAATAATGCAACCTGCGTTGTGGGATGTTAACCACTGGGTGTCGCTGAAGCTCCATTCACGAGACGTTAGAACAGCTCACTCTACTTATGACGACAATAACGTTAGCTAAATAATATCATGAAAATGTAATAGTTATTAAAACATGAGTAGGGTTTAGGCGAATATGTGACAAGTGGCGTTATTCTGGTTTTATGCTCAGAGTATATAACACAATACAATATGGGAGTTGGTAGATGTGAGTGAACACGATGTACTTTGCACGTGCCGGGTCTTGAACCGGTGACTCTACGGTTCCCGACCGAGTCACCACGTAGTTTGCTCATGCCTATTATTTAATTTTTTTTGTTAAACAAAAACAAAACACATACATTATTTAATTGTATTCCATTTAATTGAGTTAATTTTTAGGAATCACCTTTTCAAATCAATGTGACACACTGAAATGCGTCCAACGGATGGGTTTTTACCAAAAACAGTGGCACCCGTGAGTTGACCAAATTCTTGGTTGTGACAGCCAATCACCTTTCCATCTGTAGCCACAAATCAACCAAGAATTGTCCTTTGCGGCCAATCAGTGCTCGTATTGCAACGAAGAATTGATCAATTGACGTCTTGGAGCTCATGGAGAGGTGCGGTGTGAGAACTTATTCCTACTGGCATTGCGAAAGTAAGTCAATCCTTTGGAGCTATTGTCAATACAAATGATTTGAGATATGTCATTATCTGAATCAATGAGCCGTGGCTCGGTAACGTTAGTTAACTAACATCTAACATTACCGTTCCTATCGCTGTAGTCACTGACAAGCTTTAATTAAAAAATTCACAATTTGATTATTTTTTTCATTTTGTGAAAGTCACCTGCACCTTTATTTCTTCTTTGTTGACCACTGCAACATTTTTTGCTCCTATAAAGTGTGCTTAGGCTTGCCTCGAAGAAAACAGAAAGTGGCTTCTTTGTCAATTTAAAAAGGAGAACTTTGGAAATAATGAGTGAATGGCATTTGAATATAAATGTATTGACTATCATTTCTTGTTCAAACAATCTAACCATGAGGGTGACAACAGAAAGCAAGATAAAGAAACTATAATTTCTTTATCTCAAATAAAAAGCTGAATTAATAGACAATAAAACACCCCTTTGGTTAAAACACTAGAAGCAGGCCTATAGCGATTGTAGAAGTCCAAGGTCTCCAAATACTTCCCATCCACCCTCAGAAAATCCTGACATTTTCCAAAACAAAGCTCTAAATGCTATTTAAAAAATGTCAAATAAATGATGTCTAATTAAAAAAAAAAAAAAGAAAAAAGCTATTTAAAACCCTAGTGTGTGATATTTCACTGCAGAATTCCACCAGCTATAACTCTCAAATATCTGCTACATGCCTCCCTTGGTCTGGTAAAACCAGTGGCGGCTGGTGGATTGTTTTTGGGTAGGGCCAGCCAATCAATTTCAGCAAACATCCCCATATGATTCAATGCAAATAAAAGTATCACGCATTACTACTTTGCAGTTAAATATTTAACATGTATTCCAACACTTTGACATAATAACGACATCTTATTAATACAATTCAGTATATATTTATATATACGCCTTCAAAATAAAAGCATCTCATCTCTATTTTACAAAATTTCTTAAATTCACCTTTTTAAAAGGCACTTGCACATGATATATACCCATGTGTTTTACATCTAAAATTGCAGAACAATCTCAGCTCTCTATATAATGAGGCACCTTTGACATAAGACACAAGTGTAAAGTGATAATATGGCCCTAAAGCTGAAACATTGACACTTGAATTCTTCATATCTCTTGTGAAAACATACCTTTACTCATGTGGACGAACTGTGTTGGTGCTAGAAATTGTTTTAACAAAGGTCTTAGGTTCACAAAAGCAGTGGAATATATGAATAAAAGGGAATATACAGGTAAATAAAAGTCTAAAACCAAATGTATTATTATAATATGGTGGCGATTCGTTGCTCCTCCAACGAATCGCCACCTTAACGTGGTGGAGGAGTTTGAGTGGCTCAGTGATCCTGGGAGCTATGTTGTCCGGGGCATCAGCCCCTGGTAGGGTCTCCCAAGGCAAACAGGTCTTGGGGGAGAGCCCAGACTAAGAGCGGTTCAAAAAAACCCTGATGAATAGCAGCCCACGGTCTAAAGTTACCTCGCCCGGACAAGGGAAACCGGGGCACCCTCCCGGAGCCAGACCCAGGAGGGGAGCTCGTCGGCGAGCATCTGGTGGCCGGGCTTTCGCCCATGGGGCCCGGTCGGGCTCAGCCCGAAGAACCATCATGGAGCAGCAGTCGCCCTGTGGACCCTGGTACCAGAGCACCTTAGGCCGGAGATCAATGATCGACTTTGTAATCGTATCATCTGATCTGCGGCTGTATGTCTTGGACACTCGGGTGAAGAGAGGAGCAGAGCTGTCAACTGACCACCACCTGGTGGTGAGTTGGATCAGATGGCGGGGGAGTCGGCTAAAAAGACCTGGCAAGCCCAAACGTGTAGTGAGGGTGAACTGGGAACGTATGGCAGAGGGTCCTGTCCGGGAGGTTTCCAACTCCCACCTCCGGAAGAGCTTCTCACAGATCCCGAGGGAGGCTGGGGACATGGAATCCGAGTGGACCATGTTCAAAGCCTCTATTGTGGACGCGGCCGCTAGGAGCTGTGGACGGAAGGTCATCGGTGCCTGTCGTGGCGGCAACCCGAGAACCCGGTGGTGGACACCGGGGGTGAGGGAAGCCGTCAAACTGAAGAAGGAGGCCTTTCGGGCCTGGCTGGCCCAGGGGTCTCCTGAAGCAGCTGACAGGTACCGGCAGGCCAGAAGGGCTGCAGCTGCGAACTGCTGACCTGGACTGGGGACATCGTCGGGCGGTGGAAAGGGCACTTTGAGGAACTCCTAAACCCGGCCAACATGTCCCCTGGAGAGGGGGCAGCGCCGGAAGACTTTGGGGTGGTTGCACCCATATCCCTGGCAGAGGTCGCTAAGGTAGTCAAAAAGCTCCTTGGTGGCAAGGCGCCGGGGGTGGATGGGATCCGCCCTGAGATGCTGAAAGCGCTGGACATTGTTGGGCTGTCTTGGCTGACACGCCTCTTCAGTGTCGCATGGGGGTCGGGAACAGTGCCCTTGGACTGGCAGACCGGGGTGGTGGTTCCCATCTTTAAGAAGGGGGACCGGAGAGTGTGCTCGAACTATCGTGGTATCACACTGCTCAGCCTCCCGGGAAAACCGTATGCCAGGGTGCTGGAAAGGAGGCTCCGACCGCTTGTCAAACCTCGGATTCAAGACGAACAGTGTGGATTCCGTCCCGGCCGTGGAACAGTGGACCAGCTCTTTACCCTCGCAAGATTACTGGAGGGGTCCTAGGAGTTTGCCCAACCAGTCTACATGTGCTTTGTGGACTTGGAGAAGGCTATCGACCGGGTCCCTTGGGGGTTTTTGTGGGGGGTGCTGCGGGAGTATGGGGTGCCGGACCCGTTGGCACGGGCCATCCGGTCTCTGTACGCCTGCAGTAGGAGCTGTGTTCGTATCCTCGGTAGTAAGTCAGACACGTTCCCGGTGGGTGTTGGCCTCCGCCAGGGCTGCCCTTTATCACCGGTCCTGTTCGTGACTTTCATGGATAGGATATCTAGGCGCAGCCAGGGGGCAGAGAGGATCCGGTTCGGGAGTCTCGGGATCGCATCTCTGCTGTTCGCGGATGATGTGGTCCTGTTTGCCTCCTCGGACCGTGACCTCCAGCATTCACTGGGGCGTTTTGCAGCCGAGTGTGAAGCGGCAGGGATGAGAGTTAGCACCTCAAAATCTGAGGCCATGGTGCTCTGCCGGAAACCGGTGGATTGCTCCCTCCAGGTGGGGACAAACTGCCTACCCCAAGCGAAGGAGTTCAAGTATCTCGGGGTCTTGTTCACGAGTGAGGGTAAGGTGGAGCGGGAGATCGACAGGCGGATCGGTGTGGCTGCAGCAGTAAAACAGGCGCTGTACCGGTCCGTCTTGGTGAAGAGGGAGCTGAGCCGGAAGGCAAAGCTCTCCATTTACTGGTCGGTCTACGTTCCAACCCTCACCTATGGTCACGAACTCTGGGTTGTGACCGAAAGAACGGGGTCTCGGATACAAGCGGCCGAAATGAGCTTCCTCCGTAGGGTGGCCGGGCTCAGCCTTAGAGATAGGGTAAGGAGCTCGGACATCAAGGGGGAGCTTGGAGTCCTTCGTGTCGAAAGGAGTCAGCCGAGGTGGTTCGGGCATTTAATCAGGATGCCTCCTGGACGCCTCCCATTAGAGGTTTTCCAGGCACGTCCAACTAGTAGGAGACCCCGGGGAAGACCGAGGACACGCTGGAGGGATTATATCTTCCGGCTGGCCTTGGAACGCCTCGGGATCCACCAGAATGAGTTGTAAAGTGTTGCGGGTGAGAGGGAAGCCTGGGTCGGCCTGCTGAACCTGCTGCCACCGCGACCCGACCCCGGATAAGCGGCTGATAATGGATGGATGGATGGAGATGTGCTCTGTGGCTGCCATTGTGGCCGGCCGGCGGTGGTGATTTGTTTGGCAGATGAGACAGACTGGGAGTCTGCATTTGTTTGGCAGATGAGACAGACTGGGAGTCTGCATGTTGTCCACTGGACCGCTGTGACTCCTCTCTGTAAAATAAATTCACTACTAGTTAGTATATAGTGACAATATTTGATTTGCACCGTTCAGTCTTAGATATGTAAAACGACATCCGGCACGAGTTACGTGTTAACGTTGCTAAGCTAAGCTAACGTCAACAAACGTTAGTTACGGTCTTACAAACACACAATGGAGATCCAACACTACTAGTCATACTATGTTCACTGAAAGAAAGTTAACGGTGATAGTGGCAAAAGTTGAGTATGCATCGTTCAGTCTTAAACACGCAAGACAACATCCAACACTGCATGAGCTACCTCCCGTTAGCTTCCTGTTAGCAGCAGCGATAGCTTGCTACAGGTCACGTTACTAACATAAACATGCTATTGCAAAGTTCAGTAAATACACTTACCCATCCCAAATGGATCCCTTTGCTTGGCGTTGTCCACGTTGGACACGTAGTGAGCGGCCATCGTAAGCTTGAACGACCAGTTTGTCCGTGTGGGAGAACGGTGCTCAGCCTCTCCATAAGCGCTGTAGCGACTGATCTGGGACCAGTTGTTTCACCAGGAGTTTCTCCGCTATACTTATTCTCTCAAACGGGTCTTGGAGGAGAGATTTGATCTTGTTAGGGTTGAGTCTTCTTGAAGAGTAGTGCTGGTGCTGGGCGTTAAAATGGCGCTGTTAGACAAGAGAAGCCGGCGAAAGCACAAGAGACCGGCGTGACAAGAACACGCGAGATGAGGACGAGAGACTAGCCGTGAACGCGCACCGGGGCCTGGCCCCGCAGAAGTCCTTTTTAGGGCGAGGATTGGATAAATGATATGTCCATCATTGTATATCTTTAATCAGTGACCGGCTAAACTGCGTATTAGACCCATCTTTCTTGGACCAAATCACTTCGGCCCCGGCATGTGCACGCGCAGCAAGGACCAGCAGAGACGTGCACTAGCAACAGAGCCGAGGTGTATGAGCAGGAACAAGGAGCAGGAAAAGCATATATTTTGCGCAGATATCCTATTTTACAAAAATATTACTGGGTACATTCCATAGCTCAAAAACACAAATATTGAAAATTTGTATAATTTATTAATATTTTTTTATAATTAATAAAAAAGTGGCCGGCCGCCACTGGGTAAAACCATTATCTAACGGTATCAAACTTAGACAGATATTGCGGCAGCTTATAGGCATTATTGAATCAGAATCAGAACCATTTATTTACCACACATACGAGGAAATTGTCGGGTGGGTGGTGCATACATTAGACAAACAACAACAATCAACACTGCAGGAATAGAAACATATTACATTTACAATAGAATATAAAATATAAGATATAAAAATTACATATATGCCGTATATACCATGGTGATAACAAATCTAGACCTGTTGGGTTCACGGTTTGTTATGCGACTCATGATGAGCTGCAGTGTTGTTCCTTCAATTAACTTAAGACACATGTTCCCTTTACAATATGCTCTCTGATATTGCTATGCAATGTTATGGAATGCTATGGAATGAAGTGAAACCTAACATTTTACGTGCATTTTAGGATGAAAGAAGAAGTCCAAGAAGACGTCACTTCACAAAAGTGTGAAATCTAGAGCTACAATTGCGTTCAGAAGTAGTTTAACATGATTTAACTGATTTAACTTGTCTACTTTTACTTGTTTACGTTTTGGTGAGAAAACCAAGAAAAGATTTGTAACTGTCATTATGTTAAATATGGCGAGAACATGTTTTTTTCTTTCTTTTTTACATGTGCCTCCTCAAACCTAATTAATTGCCTCTGACAGCAGTGTGCCACCAACCAGCCTTTTTATAGCATTGGTCAGGCTTTTCTGGTTAAGCTCCTTCCTAACCAAGAGGGAGCGGACAGAGGTGGTGCAGCCTGCTGGGGACCTTTTCCACCATATTGTTCATTCTTCATGGCACTTCTTAACACTTACAAAAGTCGACAAGTCTTCGAAAACTGGTAGTCATGCATACTTTTGTTTAACGCATGCGCGGTAGAAGAAGTAGAGACCCGTTATCTATATACACCCACGGGTGCGCGTGCGCGCGTACGTTTTGTAAATGAACAAAAGGTTCAGTCGACTTTGAGCGGGTAGGCACATATTTGGGAGAATGGGGTGAATGTTGGCGTTTTGTGCTTTTGCGCATGCGCACACATCCGGTCTGTGAGACAGGAATCCGGATGTAGACGGACAGTCTCCCTCTTGACTCCCGCGTGTCTTTGATATATCCTGCCATGGGCGGAAGTGTCTGGGATTCTGCTCTGCTCTTCAAATTGGTCGTTTGCAAAAAGGAGACGGGGCGAAAACCGACGTCGTCTTGCGTTTAGTGCGACCCGGTCTGCGCTCGGTCCTCCGACTCCATCCAGCGTCGCTGTGCATCGTTTCATGTAGCTCTGTATCGGCACGGGACATGCGCGGTCAGGCTTGTAATACGCCAGACGTGCGCAATTACTGACTAACTAGCGCGAGGACAGCTGAGTGCTTGGTGATAGTACGGATGCGTGTTTATTTCTAATGGACGTGTTTGGTTATAGGTCTGCGCAATCAACGTGAACGCCTGCCTGGACACAGTAGAGGATTAAGTTACTGCTGCTGACGGCGGATTATTTTTTATTGGCCTCCTCCTGTCACGCCCGAGTCTTTAGGAATCCTTTTTTTTTCTTCTTCTTCCAATTAGGAGAAGTCTAAAAAGCCAGGTATGCTATTGTACTCGATACTAATAACCTTGTCGTTTCCATAAAAATGTGTCAGTCTGGGATCAACAATTCGTTTCTGCGCACCCTTTGTCGCGCATGCATGTAGTTAATCTTTGCAAAAAGCCATATTTGCTCGCATTGTTGTGCAGGCAACAATAGAACCCCCCCCCCCCCCCCCCCCCCCCCCAACGGAAACGGTGTAAAGTACCATGTGGATGTTGTTGTAACTATATAGAAGGGAACTAAAACTACCGTCATGCAGTAGGAGGACATCATGTATTGGCCTAACGCAGATCGGACACGGATGCAAAGTGTTACAGTTTGTGGCTCTACTATACAAAGCTGCGTGGATGTGGAGTCGTTTTATCCTCACACGCTACTGGGAGGAAATGAATAAGACTACCTGCATAGCTGCTCAAATACACGTTATCTTTGAGAAGTGTGCAGCAGCACATTGCGTTGCTCTGACTGCCCAACCCCCTTCCCCTCACTGCCACGGCTTGTTTTGGTTTGAGGCGGATCATGCCCTTTTGTCCACTGAAGCTTTTCAGGACAGACTCCCAGTATGAAAGAATTTGCCTGTTGTTTGACCTTTTCTCTCTCTCTCTCTCTCTCTCTCCTCTAGCTGACAACCCAAAGGTGTTGGTCGTTTGTTGAATGAGCTGTGAAATAACTGAATGTACAATTATTTTAATTGGCTGTCAAAAAGCCACGAGTGTATTTGTTGTACTTTCGAGGAATGGAAAAGACTAAAGCCGTCATTTATCATTTATTTATGTTTAAGTGAGTTTTATTTACATGGCAAACATGTTGCCCTTCTCACATGGGATTACATGACACAGCTATGTGTCAAACACCAAGACATCATCTAGCTACACATTGACAAAACTCTGAACTAACAAGCAGAAGTCAGAATAGAAATGCTTCACTTGTCTTGTTTGTTTTTGTTGTTTCTTATGTGAACAGTGAACTCGGTTTTTCAAACATGATCCATGTTTTTTTATTTTTTATCTTTAAACAGTATTGTGTTGTTCCCAGTGAAACGGATTTAGAAAATAAAACTGCCCACACAATTTAAGGTTGAATATTGTAGAAATGTGCCTGTAACTGCAACCTGAATGACCTCCACAATATCCAACAATCAAACAAATGTATTCCGACGTCACCTGCAGCGCATGAGTTTAACTTTGGCACAGGTCGTTCATTTCCCAGAGCCGAAGTTTGTTTGGTTCTGCCAACAGTGTAAAGAAGATATAGTCCGTTAGCTTTAAATCCAACATATCCACAATCATGTGTATCAAAGAAAAACAGCATTTTCACATTTGTGTAGCCGGAGGAACTGGAGAATGTCTTTTGTTTGATAACCGATTAAACAATGAGTCGAAAATCCACATTGTTGGAGAATAATTGACAACTGTTATCATAGAAAGTTGCACTTTGCTATATTCTTCACTCTCCCAGATGTTTTCAGCTGACTGTGCCACATGATTCACGCATCGTGTTCTTGTTCCTTCTCCGCAGACATGTCTTTCCGGCGCGGTGTCGTCAGGCAGAGCAAGTTCCGCCACGTCTTTGCCCAGGCGTGGAAAGCCGAGCACTGCATCGACGACGTCAGAGTGTCCCGCGTGACGTGGGACACCGGCCTCTGTGCGGTCAACCCCAAATTCATCGCTGTCATCATCGAAGCCGGCGGAGGAGGGTCCTTCCTCGTCGTTCCTATCAGCAAGGTGCAACGCCCCTCTGCTTTTGCTCAGCGTCAAATATACAGCGGATCAATTTTCTTTCTCCAAAGCTTCTATCTTGTTTTCCCGTCTTCCACTCTGCTGCTAAAAGCAATGTGTCAGCAAGTCTTTGACGCCTCACTCCATGTCTGGCCGACGCACATGCAGCACTTTTACAGTTCCGAGACCAAACAAACAATACAAAGGCTTTTAAAAGCTTCTCGCGCCAGCCGTCACAGGCTCGTGATCTTAACTTTTTTTGTTTCCTCCCACAGAGCGGTAGAATCGACCAGGCGTGTCCCACGGTGTGCGGCCATGCGGCGCCAGTGCTGGACATCCAGTGGTCTCCTCATGACGACAACATCATCGCAAGCGCCTCAGAGGACTGCACAGTAAAGGTAGTTTCACACCTGGTCAAGCTTGTGTACTGGTGGGGTTGTGGCCCTTCATCGGTTATTAGTGTCACATAAGACAGACTACAGTTGTGTAAACTAGATCTAATAACACCTGCAGTGAATTTATTTCTTCTTCAGTAAAAAAAATTAAAAGCAGCATATTGTTGTTTCTGTTAAAGAGCTGCTTGTGTTTTTAACGGCTGTTTCAAAGCCGCTGTTAATTCTGACAATAATACGATTCTGAGAAGACTGCCGAGGCTTAGAGTGCATTCCAGAGAACCGTAAAGGAATACTTTGACATTTTGGGAAATACATGTGTTCCCTCTTTCTTGCCAAGAGTTATATAAGAAGATGGATATATGAAGCTTTAGCTACGAGAAGGTATGCTTAGCTCGGATCAAACACTGGAAGCAGTGGGGAAACAGCTAGCCTGTTTCTATTTGTCACTTCATTATAAAAAATAAGAATTAACACAGGATATCTTGTTTGTTTATCTTGTACAAATTCTGAATTAAAATAAATGATTTGTGCTTTTATGAGGTGTTATGTGCTGGACTAGTCGTGTTGGCTGTTTCCCTCCGCTACCATTCTTTATACTAAGCTAACGTCTTGTAGCTGTAGCTTCATATTTAACGGACAGACAAGAAAGCAAGTAAGAGTACTTCTTAAAATGTTGTACTACTCCAGAGCAAGGACAACTTTCTGTCAAAAGCCTCTATTTAGTTGCGTGTGATTGTTAATATGCTGACTAGTTACATCTCACGGTGTTTTCATGAGAGCAGAAATTCGGCATCAGGATTTTCAACGTAACATTTCTCATTGCTCAGCCTGACGAATGTTTCCGTTTCTGTGCCCAGAAAGCTACAAATTACCTGTCGATACATTACATAAAACAACAGGCGCTCTCGTGTACCTGAATGGCTCCCATTCACAAATAAATGTCTGCTGTGCCTGGCGGTTTGAAGGTGTGGCAGATCCCAGACGGGGGCCTGACGAGCCCGATGACTGAGCCCATTGTGAACCTTGAGGGACACAGTAAAAGAGTGGGAATCCTGGCCTGGCACCCAACTGCTTTCAATATCCTCTTGACTGCAGGTAACGTCACTGTTGTGCTGTCTGTGACTGCTGACATATGACTTGATTAGGCGCTATGCAACCAGACCGATGTGGTTTATATGTCGTTTTACATAGATTTACATGTCAAAGGAACATTAATTTTATTTAGCAAATGTAAATCTGCTCTGCCACGTAAGACATTTCCATGTTCCCTTGTTAACAAATACTGACACTAACTATGAGAAGCATGGCTGCCAACATTATTTATGTTTTGATATCCATGTGCTAAACTCTTTCCAATATCAGAACAGAGACCGGATCAAGCGACGGGTAATGTTGTATTTCTCTGTAGGCTCCTTTCCATAATATTGTCGGACACTTATAATAACAATTTGAGCCCATCGGTGACAAAACCAACACTTTTAGTGGATGTACACACTATTGTCAAGAAGGAGTAGTTTTCAGCCTGTTTGGTGGCTGCTGGCTGCAGTGCTCTCCCTCAAAACTGGACCATTTTCAAAGATTGTTGTCCCCATTTTTTCTCTTCGACACAAAAATATTGGGATAAAAGGTCAAGATTGAAAAATACCAAAGTCACCCATTTACCATGTCATGTGTTATGCTACTTCGGAACACTTTGTAAACAAATATTACTGGGAACGCGACAGAAAATTGCAGAAGAACATTTAATATCCAGGAATTCATATTCACTATTCCTGTAACAATTTAGCACATTGACCGTACATGGTCCAGGCATTTTCTAAGTTTCCACCTCGACTCGTATTCTGATTGGTGCTCAGAAGTACACAAAGTCATCATTTTCCAACCGAGCTCTGTAAAACCAGTGACAAAGAAATAACCAAAACCGGTCGAACTTTGTCAGAATTTGTCTCAATAGGTTTTCAAAATAACTGACTCATCTTCACAGTGAAATAATCCTTTTTTTGCCCCTTGCTAAGATCTTTGTACTCTGGCTTTAAATGTTGTGTGTCCCTGTAAAAGTGGACCCTTCTGTCTCATCTATCTGCTTCCTCTGATCAGACCACATTACTACAATCCTCCGAATCCTACATTAGCTCCCTGTTTGAACTGTACTATCTTGCATTTCCATTTCAGATCCTCCTCTTGCTATACAAAGCTCCTAATGCCATCGCTCCACAGACATCAGACATACTCTATATATATACTCAGCAGATCGCTCAGATCACAAGACGCCAATCTCCTTAAATTTATGTTCCTGCATTTAAAGAATTGGATGTTGTGTCTTCCTCTCTCCAGGCTGTGATAATGTGATTTGTGTGTGGAACGTGGGCACGGGCGAGCTTGTGTACCATCTGAGTGATGCCCACCCAGACCTGATTTACAGTGTCGGCTGGAACAAGGACGGCAGTGCCATCTGTACCGTCTGCAAGGACAAGGCTCTGCGCGTCATCGACCCACGAAGGGGCACCGTCCTCAAGGTTATTTCACATTTCTCGCCATGCGTGCAGATGCATGTCAAATAGGAGTTGTGCTACACTATATTTCCTAACTGTAATGTCATGTTGCGTCCACATTCGTCCTATATCGGTCTGTTGTTGTCCCCCCCCCCCCCCAGGTGAAAGAGAAGGTCCATGATGGCACCAGGCCAATGAGAGCCGTGTTCCTCTCAGATGGGAAAATCCTCACCACAGGCTTCAGCCGTATGAGTGAGAGGCAGATGGCGTTGTGGGATCCGGTAATTCCTGCGTTCATATTTAATGATTCTTCAGGGCACAATTGTTCATTGCCAACTTCAAGTCAATGTAGGAAGTAGTGCACAATTTATTATTGGTTGAGGTGGTGGACATGCATGAAGTAAATTAATCTTAATTTATTTAAGGCAACATGAGGCTTCAGCTGTTGGAGCAAGTCAAAACAGGCAGATATCCTCCAAAGTCTTTTTTAGTAATAGTTTACACGGCTTGATGAATGATTACAGCAAGCAAAAGATCCCTATCCCATTAAGATTTTTACTTGTCTAACATTTAACATACCATAACTGTAGTTTACATGCCATGACTACTGTCAATCCATAATCTAAACCATAAAGTTTGTCATTTACATAAACTTCATAAAATAGATTTAATACATGTTTTGTGCTTTCTTTTTTTTTTCCTCCTTTTTTAGAAGGATCTGTCTGAGCCAATGGCGGTCCAGGAGATGGATACAAGTAACGGGGTCCTTTTACCCTTTTATGACCCTGACACAAACATGGTCTACCTGTGTGGAAAGGTAGGACCTAAGGATTGTGTTGACAAAACAGAATTACTCAAATGGTAACATTGGTATCGATTCCCATTCATTTTCGGGTCAGTGGTCTTAATTGGATTATCTGATGGCTTTCAGGGGGACTGCACCATCCGGTATTTTGAAGTGACGGACGAATCCCCGTATGTTCACTTCCTCAGCTTGCACAGCAGCAAAGAGCCACAGAGAGGTGCAGGCTTTCTGGGTAAAAGAGGTGTCGATGTCAACAAGTGCGAAATTGCCAGGTAAATATGTTTTCCTTGATATTCTTTTAATTAATATATATTTCTTATCGTCAACTAAGTCCATTGAAAGACAACAATACAAAACAACAATAAAGTTGATCCTATTAAGTATTGCCTGTGTAGCCCAAACCTTGTGTAGGTTAGTCATCTATTATTATTATTATTATTATTATTATCATCTATTGAAAATAAATAAATATGCCATACCATTGTACTGGGTTACATGTTCCTTCATTATCATGAACATACTTTCTTCAAAGGTGTATTAACCCGCAGCTGAAAATAGTCCCCAACAAATGCAACTATTTACTCCGTTGAGTAATGTTTGCTTAAAAACTACAGTGCACAGCTTTTATAGGAAGTTACTGAGCCTTTTATTTAAAATGAAAAGATGTGTTGGATTTCCTGTATATGTTCTGTAGGAACAATTGGCCTTGGTGCTTAGTGCCACAGTTGGCATCAATAAGTAATAAAAGCATTTAGATACATGCTGTTTTCATGGGGTTTGTTAACAAAAAGACAAATATTGAATGGGCAAGCCTTCTACTTTAATGAGATTACTAATTCCCTGCTCTTTTGTAGATTCTACAAACTGCATGAAAGGAAAGTGGAACCCATTTCTATGACTGTACCACGAAAGGTAAGACATGCACTGCCTTTTAAAAAAATAAATAAGAAGATACAAATAACCAGTTTGTATTTCTTATTTTAAAAATGAAGTGAAAACAGCATTTGCCTACCCGGGAAGTTTATCCATAACTGTATAATAAATGTATGTAACACTTTTCTGTGTCCGGCCTTCCTCCCCAGTCGGATCTGTTTCAGGGAGACCTTTACCCGGACACAGCTGGCTCAGAGCCGGCTCTCCTGGCTGATGAATGGATCGCCGGGCAGGATGCACCGCCCCTGTTGGTCTCTCTGAGCGGTGGCTACTCGGCTCCTCCATCCAAGCACAGAGACCCCCTCAGAAGCAAACCCAAGCTGGCCTCGCAGGACTCTGGGACGGGGGCCGCCCCGCCTTCAGCTACATCTGGCTCTGCAGCCAAGGAGACGGAAGAAGAGGTGCCACAGCCACGAGTAGCCACACGGGAGACGGATGGAAATAGCGAGAGGCCAAAGAGAGAGGTGAGTTGACTGAATGCTACATATTTACCAACCACTGAAGTGCTCGAAGTTGTTTTCTGACTTGTTCCTTCTCTCCTGCTCTCAGGAGGAATTGTTGAACGAGCTGTTGGCAGAAATGAAGGCCTTGCGCGCTGTCGTCCTCGCTCAGAGCCAGAGAATAGAGTTACTGGAAAGACAGCTGGCGCGAATTGAGGATGGGGATGTATGAGCAGGGCAGACAACCACTACATTCGGAAAGGCATACTTTACTAAATCCACAGACCGTAGCCTTACTAGAATCAACAGTACCTTAAGCTGTGTGAGAATGTAGTGCAGGAAAGCGACGAGCTGTGGATCACAGCGGCTTGCAACCAGGTCAAATATTGTGATGAAAACGAGACCACTCATTATTTCTGTGATTGTTTTCCAGACTGTGATTTGAGAACGGGGCGTCATCTACGTAGAGGGAATTGTGACAGTGAGATAATATTTTCGATTTTCATATGAAGGAGTATTGTAGCAGCCATTTGGTGGTACATATAGTGCAGCTTTGCAAAATCCCCACACAAATATTGAAGGGCTTGGAAGGTGTTACAATTCCATAAATGCCTCAAGTTAATGCACAAAGTAGTGATTTAAAAGCATTGTATTGAAGTTAATGAAGGTTGACCTACTATAGCGAAGCAAATGAGGACCTCCGACATGATTTTCTTTCTCTAAAGCACTCACAAATATAACCATTAGGGCTATTTAATCAAGTAGTTGAAGCTGCTGAACTGTGATGTCATATCAGGCCCCCCCAATTGTTATTCATTGTGTGACTTATGCTTTGTTTTACTGCTTCATTATAGGACGCCATGTGTAAATGTAACCGTAGAAAAATATTGTGGTACACATACCTTGACATCGAAAGTTGTGACTGATCGCTGATGAGTGTAGCTGAATATTTGTGTATCGTGATTTTGTGTCGTCTTTGCAGTCGATGAAAAGGTAGCACTTGTGATTTTGATTTGTTTTCTTTCTTTTTTACACGTTAGCAGGAGCGGGCTGCGGCTTTACATAGGTTTTTGTAATATCACAAGGCATAGTATTTGTGCACATAATCATTAAGAGATATAAATACTTGCCTCTTTCCTTCTTATGACTCGTATAGAATGGCTGCAGTATCTTGTGCCCCCTAAAATAAACTGGTTTTCGAGTTTAGTCGTCAGTTGTCCTCGAGCTGTAAGCTAAAATGAGAGTTGTTCTGTGGACACGGCCTAAGTTGTTCTGTATACAACACATGCAAATATGACATAACATAAATAACAGTGCAGTCTCACTAAAACACACTCATTCATTCAGAACAGCATTTCAGAGAAGAGGAAGTTACTGTGAAATGGGAAACATTTTTACAGTCTGCAGTTGCATTTATATTGGTGTTAAAAATAGTTAGATTTATTTTTTATTTTTCATTTACTTTGGTTTTGTATGTCGGTCGATGATCGTGTAACAATGGTACATTCCACATAAAGCTTATCCCTTTATTACTTACTTTATATTTCTTTATGCACTGACCTCACAACACTAACTGTAAAACCAGTAGCAGATTATATGAGACTACATTGTGAAAACTTAATAAGCATTCATTCCTCCTTTGTATTAAAAGAAATGTTCTGATCATGATCACATGTTTGTGGAATTTCAATTACTCGGTCAAATTGTGTTTCGATGGTCTACATGTTGAGTGTGTGCAAAACAATGGCTGCATACTCCAATTACATAGACACAAACACAACATTTCCTCCATAAAGGATTTAATACCCTGACAAGTTCTCACATTTTATAGTGGCTTTTTTTGTGCCATATTTAAGTATTCTTAAAGGGGCTGTATTTAATATTCTGAACATTAATAGAGTAGTAATGTAATGTCTACCTGCGCAGAGAATGAAGTCCTCTCCATGCAACTGTGTATGTCGTTATCCGATTCCTCCTTGCTTTGTTGGATAGCAAGGCTATGTCGATCAAGGAGCTCATAAACTTATTCTGGTTCAGCTTTTTTCTTGACCTGTTTTACCTTGCTTTCAGTCAAATGTTGATAGCTCTAAATTTCAATGTGTAATTTACATTTGCTGGCATCATCTAATCTTTCATGCAGAGAATTCATCATAGGCTAAACACATTAATGTGCTAAAAGTTCACCCAACTAGAGCAAATCTCTGGATTTCGTTGTACTTAATTAACTGTATAAACTCCAATAAACATTTTGTGAAACATCGAATTGGAATCGGATCACATTTCCGTTGCAAAAGTATAGAACATCAAAATACTGAAGAATGGAAATATAACCAAACCACCTTGAAGGACATAAAACAAAGAAATACGTGTTTTGTTTTTTAGACCATCATATATCATATAGCTTAAAAAACAAAATAAAGATCTAGCATCTTAGTTGACCTAATATTTTTTTATCTGATAACCATTTAACATTGTTGTCATTCTCCATCAGTAAAGGTACATCATCTCATGATTGCACACTGCTATGTCACTGGGTGATATATGCTGCAAAGCCACTGCCTTCGCTTGGCTCCTGAGCTGTGGCTGTCTGGCCTCCAGAGTGAAAACAGGATGTGGTGTTTTTGTTTCACATCACGAAAGCTGTGCTCTTTGTGTTCTTCACTTGAAATCTCTAGTGTGTAGCAAAAACCTTAATATTTTTGTGGAAATCAAAGACATCTAGATCGTGGTTTAATTCTTGGGTTGTCTTGGGCTCTCTTTTTTTCTTTTTTTTTTTTACAAAGCCTGGTTTCATGTTCACCTCAGCTGCCTTTTGTGTAGTTGAGCTGTTATTGACAGCCTGTCGACGCTTATACAAGGTTTAAATGTGTCACAAGAAATAAACATATCATGTATTTGTTTCCTGGAGGGGGATTCTCGTCAGTAAAGAGTAGGAACATTGTTTTTAAATGCATGTGATATATGCTGCACGATGTAATTTGCACCTGTGCTGCAAACCGGAAGTCAACTTTGCAGAAAGAAAATATAAAATGTCTTCCTCTTTCCAGAAATAGTTGCAAATTTTCTTATCTGTGCATTCCATAACACCCTTCATGGTTTTGTCTTTAATCTGAGTCCTCACCCCCTCTAGCCTCCTCCTACCCCAAAGGGCAGCAGCACGCTTTCTTCTCCACATTTCATGCATCAGCCCCTCCTCTCTCATTGTATCATTCTCTCCAAACACACACACATACACACACACACACGCGCGCACGGCGTCACGTTAAAAAGTAGTCAGTCTCTTAGATGAGTTCATGTTCTGCACCTCAAACTTTATCTTCTGCTCACAACTTGGGTAAGTGCTTTACAGTTTATTTCCAACTTTTTTTAAATGTTTTGAACATTATCTTAACACCGTACATTATCTGCACACATTTGGTCTATTCTTAATAATCGTGATATTGAATGTCTCGTGTTTCTGCTGCTCTTCTCTACCGACTTACTCTAGCTCTGTTCATATTTCGGAGTTTAGATATATGAATATTTAACTTAATGTCATGTTTTAAATTGTCGTATAATTTCAGTATTTCAAGCATTAAATTGCCACAAATTATCATCATGCATTTCAGCTTTAAATTCATGTTAGGCACATACTTATTTCCCATTTGTATTTGTATTTTTTCATTAAACATGATGTTGTAACACGCTGATCTCTAGGAGGCTAATTAACCGTGTCGAAAAAGGTTTCCACCCATGGCAGGCTGACTGATGCTGTTCAAATATCCTTTTGACAGGAAACCAGCAACGCTGCGAGCTATCTGCTAGCTTCCTGCCACGCCAGACAACACAACCAGTTCACAGTCACATAAGATAAAAGGCAATACAGACTTCCTGTCGCATCTCCAATGCACATTTCTATATTGCAATTATGAACCATAGGCTACGTGTTAACCAGCAGAAATGGTAACTCTCTTATTGTAAATTGTATCTGGATTAGATATCAGTATTGAGAACAAATATTTAACGTTCAAATTCAGCCGCTAATGCAGCTTTTTAATGCTATTATTGGCATTTCCTGATGAGTTAAACTTCAAACGCCACAGCAATTGAACCGAATGGGTAATCTTTTATATGAAGCCATCTAATTGTTTCGCTGGAAGCACCATGAACCATTATTTAGTTTTCTAATTTTCTTTTTTCTAGATCCTTAATATCAATCAATGGATCTCCTGAAAACTTCGTAACTGCTTTAAAGTACAACGAGTTCTTCTGAATTCTGCCTGTAACTGTGACTCCAAGTGGGATTCTTCTACTCTACTCTGAGGAGGTAAAGTACATTTATAAATCAAAGTCTCAGTTTTGTGGAACGAGAAGACTTTTGTTCTTGGAAAGGAATAGCAGTGGATTGAGACCGAGTTCACACAGTCCGCATACTAGTGTTCAGCATCCGTGTCAACCTGTTTTATATCACCTCCGTGGAATTTTTGAAAAATGGAAAACGTGAAATTTACATTTGCCGGCATCGTCTAATCTGCCTTGCACAGAAGGCCTAGTAGGCTCTCGTTTTACTGCACAAACCACACCCACGTGGCACCCAAGTAAAATATATCACAAAAAGAAAAACTCGAGAATACTTTGTCTCTGTACGGTAAATATGAAGCTACAGCTAGCTAGCGTAGTGTTGCATAAAAACAGGGTAAACAGCTGACTGTGCAAAATAAAGACATGTAAAAATGACAATTTGCTGTTTTTACGGTGCTGAACTATATCTTCAGGCCTGCAGCCTTTGGACGGAGCCATGTAAGATGTACAGTATTTATGTTAAGCTAAGCTAACTAGCTGCTTCAGCTACATATGAACTGTACAGACGAGAGAGGCGCATGAACGACAGAAAAGCAAATAAGGGAATTTCCCAAAATGTCAAACTATTTGTTCGAGTGACAGTGGCACAGAGAACAAAAATATTCAAAGAAATGAATAAATACCAATGTATGCCTATGGTAACCTCTCTTTCTCTTTCTCTTCACTATCTCTCTCTTCACTTCAGGCATGGCTGACGCTGGGAAAAAAATCTCATCATCCACAACCACCGTGCTGATCCTTTTATTCTGTCTACTAGGCCTCCTTGGATTGCTCTTCTTCTTGTACAAGAGGTTGAACAGGGAGGCCAATGGAGAGTACACCGTGCGGCGCATGGTGTATAAGGAAGGAGGGTTCAGGGACCGGGTGAGAAGGGCAGTGTTCGCTCTGGAGACACGTCTCGGAGTCCAGCTGTGGCCTCAAAGTGATACTGATGAGGATGGAGAGGAAATGCAGGATGTCCGAGATGAGGAGGGTCAGGTGGAGGAGGGTAGTAGCCAGGGGTGTGACAGCGAGGGAGACGACCAAGAGGAGGAGGAGGAGGAGGAGGAGGAGGAGGAGGAGCAGCAGCAGTTTGGTGGGTCAAAGGGAGAAGGAAGTGACGATGATAACTCAAGTTTGAAGAGTTCGGAGTCAGAGGAGCAAGACAGACTAACGGATGAGGCGGAGGCAGGGGGAGAGACAGGGGAGAAAGTGGGAAATGAGGAAGGTAAAGGCGAAGCAAGTGGGGGTGCTGGATTGTTGATAGATCTAAAGCAGTTCTCTGGAAGTGCCATCTGGTCTGAGGAAAAGGGAGGTGGAGGCATAGAGAGTAATGTGACCGCACTGTGAGAACAGAATACAACATTTTAAAAATGTCAAGAGAGGCTTCGGAAGTAGTCGCCTACTGAGGTCATGAGTCCAAGTCTCCTAATTAGATGTTAAAATATATTCTCTGTAAATTTGATTTCCCAACATGAAGGTCTAAATGCTGTTGCACACTGCCAAAGAAAAGCCTCAAAGTAGTCTAAAATACTGGAATCCCCCCATAAAAGACCCCTAGATGCCGCTGGAGATTGTCCTCAATGATGGCTACGTTTTTTGTCTAAATTTCACTTCCTGTTGAGGCATCAGAAGAAAAAAAAGTACAATGAATTGCATTTTTAATGTGTGTTTAAATGTTTACCAGTGAAACAGTTCAAATTAAAATGTGTATTATTGTGTCAGGCTATTGCGTAGTGTTTATTGTGGACTGTTTTTATAACTTTAAATGTCTATTTCTAATATACATGAAAATTAAAAACAACAAAAGCAATTGACTGCATTTGTATTGTTCTTGATATCATATGTAGAGCTGAGAAGATTAGTAAATGAATTGATTGAGCACAGAAGATTTTTGTCATTTTTTAGGCAAAACAATTGACAACATTAGATAGTCCCAGCTTCTCAAATGCAGATTGATGCTGTAAATGATAAACTGACGAGGCAATTTGCAGAATATTTACAGTACAATCTTTGGTTGCAGCTGGAGTCATAATGTAGGAGTCAAACTTTCCATTAAGCGACATTTCATATTGTATGTGAGTTACAATGTGGCCTAATGTGTAGCAAACATAGATCAGTTATATAAGATTATATATATATATATATATATATATATCTTTGTTGTTGAATGATATAATGATGATACCATGAAATTAAAATGTAATAAGGTTACTTCAAACTCAAAACCATTGTGATAGATGTACATATATTTAGTTACTTCCCTGTACAATTAACGTATTGTAAGGCAGTTCATGATCGTTTGTGTTTGCAAAATGCGTAAATGTGTAAAAGGTTTGTACACAAAAAGGATTTGTTTTTCTTACATTAGTACTAACCTTTTAGTGCAGTCTTAACAACAGTAGTACTACATCTGCTTTAACTATTAAACCAGAAATTTCGTTGATCTTTTCTATTAATGGGGATGTAGCTCAGTGGTAGAGCGCGTGCTTCGCATGTATGAGGTCCCGGGTTCAATCCCCGGCATCTCCATACTTTTAACAACCTCTTTATCTCCAGGTTGACGATACAACATATCACGACACAATGTACATGTCTTAAAGCTGTTTTTATTATTAGTAACAAATACTAAAACATGTAAACACGAAGTGAAGTGTACATAGTGCCTGTGAGATGTGACATGCCCGTGATTGGCCAGACGGCGCGCAGGCTCGGATCGGATTGGACGTTGGAGGTCTTCGAGGCGCGTGAGTGTGGGAGTGTTCACGCACGCGAGTGTCAAACATGTATTTTTCACCGACCAACAATATATTCAGTGGTGGGTGAGAGCCACTCGATCGAGACATTCTGGATGAACCAATAAGTATGCCAGAGTCAAAGTAAACATACACTGTTGCAGTGAAACCTCATCAAAGCAATTATGTAACCAGAAATCCGTGATTTTACCTCAAGACTGGAGACATTCTCACAGAGACAGGTGGACCATTAGGCTACTAAAGCACCCAAACTCTTCTGTGATTTGACTGGAGACACTGGAGCTGATCTAACCCGGTAAATATTGCAATAATTTGCTTTCAGAAATATGACCCTCCCTTCCCGACACAGCACAGATCAAGTACCAAAAAAAAAAAAAGAAGAAAAAATAAAAGTGCATCCTTGCACGGGCACGATCAGAGCCGTTCAGTCACAGTAACCTACTTCAGGAGTGCCGCACCACCGTGAGCATCCAAGTTGCATTTTCTGCTCTCACCCTAACTTGATTGTGCCGGAGAAATGATTTCAGCAGACGTCACTCATCTGCATAGGGAGTAAAATGCAACCATCCTGCATCAAGCTTCTCGCGCCCTGAAACTCACTGTACCCTCGCCGTGTGATTTTAAAGGACCTACTAATTGCTGCATAACCGAAACTACAAACATGGAAGGTACGGTTTGCATGTCGTGTCATGTCAAGAAAAGAAAAAATATATATATATATATTTGTATTCACAGATAGGAAAACACATCTGGCTTGCAAACTGTCCAAGATGGATGCAGCGCCGCTGTGCGCAGGGATGCACGGTGGAGCGGCAGCAGGTTGTCTTTAAACGCCCCATCATCCTCGCGGTTTTGCCTACATCTATGCCTCCGTGTTGTCAGTAAAAACATTTTCTCCATCTTTCTGCAGGAGGAGGATGTTACTAGCATCCGCCGTGGTGGTATGGGAATGGCTGAACGAGCACGGACGCTGGCGGCCCTACAGCCCGGCTGTCTGTCATCACATCGAGGCAGTCATCCGGAGCGACCCGCGGTGTGGTAGTGTTGTCCTCGGCCAGGTGGACTCTCGCCTCTCGCCCTACATCATCGACTTGCATTCCATGCACCAGTTCCGACAAGACACAGGTGAGACAGCAGAGAGACACACACAGGGGCGGAGGTTGGAGCGGTGTACAGCCGGGCCTGAGGTGGAGGCCTTTTTTTCATTTCTATTTTTTTCTTGTGTATTGCTCATGTGTGTCTACTTTGTCTTTGTGAGCCCTGATGTTGATGCCTTGGTTGGGAGTGTTTTGTTTTCTGCAAGCAATGACAATGCCATTCTTTTTTTCTTTTCCTTTTTTTTAATGTAGATTCCCAAGTCGAGTCTCCCTATACGTTACTCCTTTTTCTGTATTATGTGACATTTCAGTTAAAGGTATAGGGGAGATGCTGTCTGTGATTCTGAACGGTGTCGGTGGTGAAGTGAGTCATACTGGTTGGGCATGTGTGTGTGTGTGTGTGTGTGTGTGTGTGTGTGTGTGTGTGTGTGTGTGTGTGTGTGTGTGTGTGTGTGTTAGCAACTGGCACAAAGGCCACAGTGGCAGCTGAAGTGTCCAGTCATAGCCACACACACCAATTTTTTTAAATTTAGTTTTACTGTCATCAGCACCACTGTCGTTTATAGCAGAATGTGGGCATAATAAATCATCTTTCACAAGTCAAAGTTTCACAAAAGAGAGGCAAGCAGAGCAGCAAGACAAAGCAGGGAGTTGTCAGTTGTCAGGCGTCTTATACTTTGGCAGAGAACCCAACATTTCCCCTCTCTCTCGCTCTCTCTCTCTAAACATTGGCTGACAAAAGCCTTTGTGGAGTTTGTTTTCCAAACCCGGCAGAAGCTGAACTGGGGGAGGCAGGCAGGGTGCCCCAGTCTAAATAGGAGACGGAGGAGGAGGAGGAGGAGGAGGAGGGTGGGGATGAATTTCAGGAGTCTGAGGTCATTGATAAAATGGGGTCGATGGGCGCAGATCTCATGAATCAACTCCCTTGTCTTGTTAAATGTCGAAGAATACTGTTCCAAATTACGTGTTATAGGAATTGTACATGATCGTTTTGTATATATATGTACCTATATGAGATTTTTATTTTTATTTTTTTCCAGAGGGCATCAGAGATGGTTTGCTATATATGTTTGACTCTACATATATTTAAAATGCCTATATTGTTGTAAGTATACTGGGAAGATTTTGTGATCCCGAAATGGTTTCATCTCACACTTGTGGATTCAAGTTCACTCATCTTCCAGAAATCTTTGCGCCCCTTTTGAGGTTTGAGACACGGGATTGGATGTGTGAAGGCTTTACAGTATGGAGGCTCCGCATAGAGTTTCTCTGGACACCCTGGGAAAGCAAACACAGCCAGCTTTGGGTCGGATCAAGGCTGCCAGCCAATCAGAATTCAGAACACCGTGTGCTGTTACCAGGGGCAACCTGTTTGCCCAAATTCTTAGCAACCAAACACAGACATGTCGAATTTGTTCGGGTTGCAATCCACTTATCTACAGTAAACAGTCTCTTACCTCCTATTTGGAACAACCTCTCGTCACCAAGCGTCATGACAGTCGTTCAGGTCGAGGGGCAAAGAATGACTTTATAGTGACGGTGGAAGTCGAGTAGAAATCTTCATTGAATTGGTCCAAAGTCTTTTTCACAGAAATAGTCAAAATGTAATAGAACTGTATTGCCGTCAGGTGTTGCACCTTGTCAAAATCTAAACATTTGTCTTTTGCATTGTTCTGACCTCCTCATCCCTGCCTCAGGTACCCTTCGACCGGTACGACGTAGCTTCTACGACCCCACCTCAGCGCCAGGCCAGGGCTGGTTGTGGGAGTGGGAGAACGACGCTGGCAGTTGGACGGCGTACGACACGGAGGTGGGCATCGCCATCCAGGCAGCGCGCGATCGCCAGCAGCCCTGGCTGGACCTGGCGCCGCTGGGTTTCTGCTACCTCATTGACTTCGAGAGCATGACCCAAATCAACGGGCAGACGCAGCGCTGCCGACGCATCCAGCGCCGCTCCGACCTGGCTTACCCGCTGGTGTCCGGGCCCCTGCCCAAATCCCACCACGCATGGGGGCCCATGTCCATGCCCAGCCATGGAGGACTGCTCGGCGTGGACGTATCTGGGGTGGGCATGGGGATACGGATGAACAGCGGTGGGACTGGAAACGGGAGCGCGTACCCCAGTGGGGCGCTCCCGGCCTCAGCCATCACTTCCTTGGGACAGCCCTGCGCCTGTCAGCAGTGTATGCTGGTGCTGAGTGTCAAAGCGGGCGCCATGTCTGCTCACACTCTGGGTCGGAGGCCGCCACAGACAAAGCCACCTAGTCCCAAAATCAGCAGTTACCCCATCCCAGGGGGGTCGTACTCGCTGACCCTCCCGCGGCCTCCGTCTCGGTCGTACTCCCCCCACAGGACGTCCATAGTTGGGGCGACAGGTGGCTTCAGTATCGGTGGTATGGGTGGTATGGGTGGTATGGGTGGTATGGGTGGTATGGGTGGCATGGGTGGCATGGGTGGCATGGGTGGTATGGGTGGCGCAGGAGGCGGCGGTTTTATCGGCGGTGGCGGTGTCGGCAGCGCCAGCTTCGGTTACGGAGGAGGCTTCCCCCACTCTCTGTCCCTCCTTAGCTCAGCCACCGGCGCCCTCTCCATCTCCTCCACCCGGCCCCCTCCGCCGCCTCTCCCGCCTCCTCCACCGCCGCCCACTCCCGCCACCACCACCCTCTCATCCGCTGCCACCTCCCCGCCTCACTCCTCCAGCTTGTCCTCCCTCTCTGCCGCCGGTTCCGCCCCCGCGGCGCCCGCCCCGGGCCCGCCTCTCATCTCCACGGCCGCCTCCACCTGCACGCCGTCGCCTTCGGCCCGCGTCCTGGGTCCAGTGTCTTTGTCTGGCGCTGCTGCCTGCGCCGCTCCTCTGCCGCCCCGGTCCAGCTTGGCGGGGCTGAGCCGACCTGCGCTGCAGCGTATAGCCATGGCTCAGTCGCGCGCCCTTATTGCCTCTGGGTGAGTACACAACCGACTAGCTGTATATATACAGTCTGAGTCAAGATATATATATATATATATATATATATATATATATATATATATATATATATATATATATATATCGACTGTAAGGCAATACTGAATTAGACACATGATTAGTAATAATATTATAGGAACAGGGGATCAAATGACGATGTGGGCCGCTCGTATTGATGAAGCCATGGAGAATTATCCCCCACCAGCAGCAGCAGGCAGCAGTTTTCAGTGCAAAATGTCTAAAAATCCACTGTGAACGACCTCCAGACGTCCAGTTAGTGACAAGCTGTTGAGCATTTGTGACTGCCTGCCTACAAGTTCAATATCAGCGCCAGCTGGTTTTAATGGGCGCTTATTGTGTAAAGTTTGATGGGACAGCCCAACGACACCCTCACAGACACTACATCACTTATCAATGTCCTGTTTATGAAACATAACCAGAAATGTAAGACAACTCAGACAGGACTGTCTAATTAGTTTGAGGCCCTCATTACACCGACTGTCTGACATCAGCGCTCATTAGCATTCGTGAGCCTTTCATCTTTGTGACAAAGTCCGTCGGGTATTCGGGCGCGTTCACGTCCATGGAAAAACAATGACGAGCATTCACGCTGAACGCGTCGAGCCGAGCAAGTGTTTCACATTCCAGACGTTCGTCATTCCGCCGCTTAATGATGGATTTACTTTGCCAACACACACACACACACACACACACACACACACACACACACACACACACCGGATGTATGCAGCACGTAGTTTGTGTATCGTTTTCATGCAAACAATTTGTGGCTCAGGGCCTCGAGAAGTCTGAAAAGCCTGGAAATGCTTTGTGTTTTTGTGTGTGTCAGCACTGGGGTTGGTAACCATAGCAACCAGTATGAACCAGCGGCTTGTTTCATAAAGCAGGTATCCGGATAACTTCTCTGTTTTAATACCTCACGTTTGAAACGTCGGCTGATTGTAAGAAGAGACGATGTGGTTTTTACTGAGCAAAACACATCTGGAACCGGTGTGTAACATCTGGGATGTCCTCATCGATATGCAATGCTTGATATTTCCATCAGTGGTCTTCTTGTACGGGAGACTTCTCCTCGAGTTTGAGCACAATGTCGCCAACAAATTGGACGTGTTTTCAGACGTCTTCTTGTGGGCGTTTATTTATTGTTGGATTTGACGGCACCTCACCAACATGGTGTGTGTGCATGTGTGTGTGTGTGTGTGGAGTCACAGTCCTCTGTCGCTGGATTTGGCTATTAGTACATGACCTAATTGTTTAAATATGTGTTTTTCATGTGTGTGTATTGTATGTAGTGTATAGTAAAGTGATAGTACTGGGAAGTTGATTTACCTTGAAAAAAAAAGAAGAACAATTATTTACAGACGTCTCTTTCTAAATGTAAGTCTATAGGAAGAAGTATGGTTGGCCCAATTGCATTACGTGTCGCGGGCGTTGTAGTTCCACTGTTTGGCCACTAGGTCTTCCTGGGGGCTTGGCGCCGTACAGTGTGTGTGTGTGTTAGCAGTCCAACATCAGCATGCTCATATTAAAGCCCACCTCCTCCCAGAAAAGCATGTTGTTATTTCTGTTTATATAATGTTGTTATATGAGTTTGATGCTAGAAGACCGGGAATAGTTTGACTGCTCACCTTAATTCTGAAGCTTCAGACGTGTTTGTAGGACCAGGACTTTGTGAAATATATTTTTTCGAGAAATTAGACTTTCAAAATTGAAACAAATATTTATATTTTTATAGATTACGGAATTATTTTCTGTAGAAGGAGTACTTTTTAAGAGATTTTACTAGTTATTTAACTTTTTTAATCATAAATATATAAATATTTTCCAGAATATTTGTACTGTATATGTCCTCAAGCATGTCTAAAGGCACAACAGTCGTTGGCATCGGTGTTAATGAATGAAACAAATCACAGTAGCCAGGTGTCATAGCCAGAGGCGGCTGATTAGCAAGACCTCTGTGGTCGGGGGTGTAAAGAGGTTACGAGAAGACTCGTGGACCAAGAGCACTGCTGTTCCTTCATCATTTTATCGTTCCTGTCAGTTTTGCAGCTGGTTCTCTCTCAGCGCCTTGTTGTGAGCATCCCACAAATTTTAGCAACAGATCCCAATTATAGCCTTTCTTTTTATAACATTTTCTGACAGCGACGTTTCTGGAGTGCTCTAGATTTCACTCGGTATGCTGTTGCCTCGACTGTAACCTGCAAGAAATTAATTTAAACACATGCAGTCACGTTAGCAGATCTGCATGGAGCTACTTGTGCTGTGATTAAACAAAAAAAACACAAAAAAACAAGACCACATGCTGAGGCAAATTTTCTACGTGAGCAAACCCAACATTGCCCCAGCAGAGAACCACAACTCTCAGAATCCTCGCATTAGCCATCCAGCTAAGCCTCAGATTAATACCAAACACCACAGGCTTAATATTCCTGCTCCAGTAATCTGTATTTTGTATCGGGTGAGCTGTGTGTCGAACCCATTCTTTCAACCTATCGGGTGAGAGCACCTGCTGCTGATGCTGCTGCCAACGTCACAGATCAAGAGTCCCGTCAGCCGCGGATTCTCCGCTCACCCCCGTTGTTCGCTCTTCTTCTCTTCCCTCTATTTGCTCCTGACGCCACTTAGAGCTCCTGCTGTCATCGTCTTATTGCTTTATCCCCAAATTCACAACTGGCACCACACGGATACTGGAGCAGAGGAAGGGGAACCGACCCAGTGGTAGAGCTGATGAGGCTCACGTTTATGTATTGAGTAAATTAATGAAGAAAACAATTGACCCTTTAGAAGCATTTTGTCCGTGGCAAAACTCAGTGGACACGCCTACTGTAGCAGGAGCTAACATAGAAGAGTTTAGCCAGCTGTTTATATTTCTGTCCCTCAGGACGGATTTGGTCAGAAACAGCCACAAAACCAGTGTGTGGTTGAGATCAAAATGAACAAAGAGGTTGAAGACGGGTGTGGTCCGAGCAAAGTTAGTAAGAAGGTAGGAAGTGGGGAAGTCAAAACAAAAGAAAATAATTATATTCCTCAGAATCAATCGCTCCCAGCGTTATCTTAAGCCACCACTTATCTGCCAGCTGCTCAATGGTCATCTTTGTTCACCAGCTAGCTGCTAACTGTGCCTGTCTGCAGTTTGGCGCTCAGCAGGCTGTGTCGTTTTACCAAAAGCAGCGACACTGAGCAGGAGTGAAACACAAAACACTTTATTCGTCAGAGAGAGGTGTGGGGTCAGGTGTCCTCCGCGGGCTGGAGGCTGGTCGGAGGCGAGGCAGTTCTCCCGTAGGATTCCGAGGGAGCTGCTGGGGAGAGCAAGTTAAGCAGACCAGAAATAGGCAAAAGTCCAAGAGGCCGTAGCAGTCGTTCCTGGGGACAAGCACAAACAATCTGGCGAGGTGTTGAGGAGCACTGAGGTAGATATACTGAGGGAGCTTGATTGGTGAATGGTTACATTACATTACATTACATGTCATTTAGCTGACGCTTTTATCCAAAGCGACTTACAATAGTGCATTCAGTCATGAGTACAAACTCAGAACAACAAGAATCAATAATCAATAATCACTAAAGTACAGTTTCTTCAATAGAGTTAAATTACAAAAATTACAGAAAATTACAAAAGTGCTATCAATAAGAGACATCAAAGTGCTACTAGAGTGCTAGTACAGTGCTACCTTCCTTATTCAAGGTGTAGTCGAAAGAGATGCGTTTTTAGTTTTCGACGGAAGATGTAGAGACTTTCTGCTGTCCTGAAGTCAATGGGGAGCTCATTCCACCATTGAGGAGCCAGGACAGCAAACAGTCGTGACTTTGTTGAGTGTTTAGCTCGTAGTGACGGAGCTACAAGTCGATTAGCAGAAGCCGAGCGGAGTGCCCGAGCTGGGGTGTATGGTGTTACCATGTCCTGAATATAGATAGGACCCGATCTGTTCGTGGCACGGTACGCAAGTACCAATGTTTTGAAGCGGATGCGGGCGGCCACCGGTAGCCAGTGGAGTGTGCGGAGGAGGGGGGTAGTGTGGGTGAATTTCGGGAGGTTGAAGACCAGTCTAGCTGCTGCATTCTGGATGAGCTGTAAAGGTCGAATGGCGTTAGCGGGTAGACCTGCCGGGAGGGAGTTACAGTAGTCAAGTCGCGAGATGATCAGAGCCTGGACCAGAACCTGTGTCGCCTTCTGGGTGAGAAGGGGACGTATCCTCCTGATGTTGTACAGCATGTACCTACAGGAACGCGTTGTTGCGGTAATGTTGGCAGTCAGGGAGAGTTGACTGTCAAGTGTCACACCGAGGTTCCTGGCAGTCGGGGTCGGGGTCAACACTGAGTTGTTGAAGGTAATAGTCAGGTCGTGGGTGGGAGAGCCCTTTCCTGGAAGGAAAAGTAGTTCCGTCTTGTCAGGGTTGATTTTCAGGTGGTGCGCGGACATCCACTGAGAGATGTCAGTCAGACAGGCAGAGATCCGTGCCGCTACCTGTGTTTCTGACTGGGGAAACGAGAGGATCAGTTGGGTGTCATCAGCGTAGCTATGGTAGGAAAAGCCATGGGCGCGAATGACAGAGCCGAGAGAGTTGGTATACAGAGAAAAGAGAAGAGGACCCAGGACGGAGCCTTGAGGGACCCCAGTAGTGAGAGGACAAGGCTCAAACACAGATCCTCTCCAGGTTACCCGGTAGGTGCGGTCCTTGAGGTAGGATGAGAAGAGGGAGAGCACAGTGCCTGAGATACCCAGGTCCTGGAGGGAAGAAATGAGGATCAGGTGGTTCACTGTGTCAAAGGCGGCAGAAAGGTCTAGAAGGATAAGGACAGAGGAGAGAGAGGCTGCTCTAGCGGTGTGGAGCTGCTCAGAGACAGCAAGGAGGGCAGTCTCTGTTGAGTGGCCTGCCTTGAAGCCAGACTGGTGAGGGTCCAGAAGGTTGTTCTGGTGGAGAAAGGAGGAGACTTGGTTAAATATAGCTCGCTCCAGAGTTTTGGAAAGAAAGGGAAGGAGAGGGACCGGTCTGTAGTTGTTGACTTCCGACGGGTTGAGAGTGGGTTTCTTTAGGAGAGGGTTAACTCTTGCCTCCTTCAGAGAGTTAGGGAAACAGCCAATTGAGAGGGAGGTGTTGATAAGCTGGGTGAGAAAGGGAAGAAGATCAGGAGCAATAGACTGGAAAATGTGAGATGGGATGGGGTCAAGGGGGCAGGTGGTTGGGCGGGCAGAGGTTACCAAGGTAAGAACTTGATTGGGAGTCAGGGGGGTTACAGGTGTGTGGGTAGATTGGCAGCAGGAGGGGGAAGGAAAGGCCACGCCCAGGCAGACACACACAAGACCATGACAGTAGGTTGCTAATTCTTAACGGGTTGATTGTTTAGAGCGGTGCCCTTTCACATGATGTATCCCCTTTACTGGTTAAGATAAGGTCATATGAGCAAAAGGATGTACAACATGCAGAAACCCTAAAAAGCTAGAATATATATACATACAAAGTGATTCATTAAAAAACAAACGAAAAATCGCCTTGAGACACAAAATGAGGAAGTGAGATGCATTAAAAAAATGTATCCTGACAATAATATTAAATGTTTATACTTTATTATGATTCCAAATTGGTCGATAACTAAATATGATTTTGACAAAAAAGTCTAACATGGTTATGGTTATGTCAGTGCGAGAGCTTGCCTGAAGTGAAACGGAGCAGATGGTTCCAGAGTGAAGTGTTGAACTCCGCTAACGTCACAAATTCATCACAGGGACGAGAGTGGCCTTCGGTCCACACACCTGTTGTGATGCTTTCTCCTCTCACCGCACTGGCTTTGATTTCTGCAAGCGTGTGTGTGTGTGTGTGTGTGTGTGTGGCAGCTTGTGTCTCCATCATCCAGCGGTCCAGATGGAGGTTGCTCTAATGCCACTCGATGAGCCGGGATTAAAGAGACGTGACCAATCAACACTTGTTTCCCATCGTTCCCCCGCTTTCCCTTCACCTTCCTTTAATCTGTATTGTAGCGACCCTGTACAGGCGTCTGTTGGTGGGGAGGGTCAGGGACCTCTCACTCTCTCTGGCCAATCACAGGGAAGCAGCGTGCTCTTGGTAGGGTTGCGGCCTGTGATTGGTGGAGTAGGGGGGTAGGCGGGTGGTTAAGGAGGAAGTGACGTTGTGTGTTGTGGTTAGTTATGCTAGTGTGGGGGATGCTACTTGAGCAACTGTTAGCAAAAAGCCTGTTGCCCAATCCTGTGACCAATGTTAAAACCTGAAAGTTAACGCAACCAACGTCTGCGAGTCGTTACTGCGGACGTTACTGCGGACGTTACAGTATTATCATATGACTCACCGATGTCGGTCAGTTTATTATGCTCGAGTTTGACCCAGTCAGCACGTCTCTGTGACTTTGTGAGTCACGTATGGCCGCACACAGGAAGCTAACACAGATTGTCAGGCACAGTTCAGTAACGCTTGACTGTAAGTTTCATGGTTGCATCATTTGTAGCGACACAGCTAATGAAAACACACAAGTCATTTTAACATTCCCTAAAAAAAAGACTTATCATTGAAAAATTGTTCAACATCTTTTGTAAACATCATTGTCTAACGTCACCCACCCTCCGCTTTTAATTTATTTGGGTTAATGTTCTTCATCATACCAATTTAAAGTTAGTTAGAGACATATTCTATGGTAAAGTATAACAATATATAAATATAAGGAGTATAGTGTGATTCATAAAACATTAAATATACTAATTAAAACAAACAATATTAGTGAATTAAATAGTTAAACGAACTGTAATTAAATACAAATTACATAGTTAAACCTTTCTAGGGAACCTTTTTTTTTAAACGCAGTGCCGTTTTTTTAATGTATATTATTCCCATTGCACAAATCAAAAGGAGAGCTTAAATGCCAAAAATAAAGGGTAAATAATAATAAACACAAAAAAAGGGAGAAAAAAAAGAAACCCCACACACATAAAAGAAAAATAATGACAAAAATAAATGAATAAATAAAGGGTAGAGGGTGGGCTGTCTTTGTGGGTGAAAAGAATGAATAGAATATATAAAAGATACATAGATTAATGCAAATATCTCCACTAGGTATTCGAGAAGTAAAGGCCCCCAAACACCAAGAACACATCAGTGTAGCTCTTCTAATTGATTGGCCTTCTTTGCCGTGAGCATCGATCAATGGGGACTGTAGGTTGTAAACATTCCAGTTCCAGTAAAACAGATCACAGTGAGGTCAGAGGGCAACTTCAATGGATAGCTTTGATTAATGTAACACTATTCAAATCCTCCTGCCAAAATCTCAGGTTAGGATTCTACGATGGCGGGGTGTAAAGCTAAGGCACTTCGTTGGTATGTGTGCTCGTGTCCGTTGGCCTTATGGCGGCCTGGCAGTGTGACACAGTAACTGACGGGTAATCCCTCCTGTGACGGATCTCTGGCCCAGAGTTTAGTCAACAGATGGAAACAGGTGGATTATCCCTATAAAAGGAGGGAGGGAGACCCGACAGCCGCACACAAACAGAGAAAGAGAAAGAGGGAGAGGCAGGGGCGGACAAGTACCGGAGGAAGTCAAACACTACGACGAGTAGAAAGTGTTGCTGGAAAGTCTTGAGTTGGTCTTCAGTGCTTTCTAGCAATGACTATTATCAGAATTGGCGCACCGTAAGTACAGACCTCTGACTGGATAGTAATAGTGGCAGCTATCATGCGTTTTATATGTGTTGTTAATGAGCAGAGAAACAGTACAGCAGTGGTGGAGGATGGTTTGACATTTGATTAAAACTCGTAGCATTCAAAACATGCCTGTTCAGAACGGGCAGAATGCTTGGCCTTTCTGGAGAACCGCTCATACAAACAAACTTCACACTCAACACTGCGCTCTCTTGGGTCCTCAGACAGGCTACTTATACATCTATTATTACTATTATTATTATTATACATCGTTATTCATTAAACTATCCAGCATCATATTACAATTGAAAGCTCCATTTTAAACAGACATCAAGTAAAATGAAGTGCATTGTGCTGATAATGCCTCTTTTTCACTCTTCACTTGAAGGAAACATTTGATTGCAGGACTTTTACCTGTGTGGTATTATTAGTTATTAAAACGTCCGTCGCGTTTTGGCATATTTCAGTGAACCCACGGTGTAAAGAGTCTGCTGCCCGCTGCAGACGACATGCGCAAGTCTGCAGACCCCCTGAGGCTCCGCCCCTGCTGCCACACAGAGCTGTGTGCTTATTTATTCAAAGTGTATTCATATTGCGTGTCCAAATTGCACCAACTTTGAAGAAGCGATCCGCCGGATCCCCAGCAATACACCCGCCAAGTGTGAAGTAGATCGGATGAGCGGTTCTTGAGATATGCTAAGAACACCGACAGACACTCCTCCAGTTAGATAAGGGTTTCTTTACTGCTGTCAGAAATATCTTTGTGCTCTTTATAAAAAATGGATTGTGCTGTATTAAAATCAAAGCTGCTTTGATTTCATTCAATCTTGAAAAATAGTGAATAGCAAAATACCTCCATTGTCGATAATGCTACAGTACACACAATCCTAATCTCAAACCTTACATAGCAGGAAGTCCTACCTGGTAATTATAGGACAGTAAGTCAAGTCGTGATGAGCAGCTTCTGTTTGTTTCCCTACACATGACTCGGTAAAAGCTCCTTAGCCTGGTGACGTTGAGAGAACCGGAAGCTACAATATTATTCTCTGTGTCATTCCACCTGTTTACATGTGACTCATCTGAGGCCTCCAATCTAGGCCGAGGCGGCTGGGGACAGTTGCATGTCTGCTTTTTGTGTCGCAATCAGCAGAGTAATGTGTTTGTGTTCCTGTTGTTCAGAGTGCCAACTGTTCCAGTCAAGAACCTGAATGGATCGAGTCCTGTACATCCTGCGCTGGCAGGTAAATGATTTCAGACAACCATTTTGTTCCCTCCCTCATTATATTTAAATCCATCAAAAGGGCTTACTTAAAAATAGGTCTGCTTTCAAAACTTTGGAGATGCATCTTTCTTCATCTAGCTCTTTAAATAGACTTTTACTTGACACTGATTTACTGCCCTACAGAGACCACAGTTAATGACATTTTGCCCCAAATTTAACGAGTAAATCCACTGACTATACCTCTAGATTATGGTTAATAGAGAATTCCCTGGACAAAGAGCTCATCACGCTCCGATTAAACCCCAAATGCAGTGTCTCACTTTCCCCCTCTGCTGGCTGTTTCCAGGCATTACAGGCATCCTGATGAGTGCAGCGGGACTTCCTGTCTGCCTGACCCGCCCTCCCAAGCTGGTGCTTCATCCTCCACCCGTCAGCAAGAGTGACATCAAGCCCATCCCCGGTCTGGGCCACTGCTGTCGCAAAACCACGAAGAAACAGGCTCGTAAAGGTGGGTTTGACGTTAAAGCCTGCTTGTGCGTTCGCTTTTTCACCCGTGTGCAGTCAAAGCTACCATGTGCATTCTAGTCATAAACAGATCTTCTGATTTCCTGTTTCCATCTCGTAGGGAAGACCCCTGAGGAGGTGGTGAAGAGGTACCTTCAGAAAGTCCGCAATCCCCCAGAGGAGGTGAGTTCTCCTTTACCGATGGTTTTTGTTTCATTCATTTGGAAAGACCTGTTTTAATTGGCTGAACCTAAAAAGCCAACAGGAAAACACATGTTGAAAACCGCCTGTATCCGCCTGGGCAAGTCATAACCCGTACTTGTCTTCCCGTCTCAGGACTGCACCATCTGCATGGAGGCCCTGGCCGGGCCATCGGGCTACAAAGGCCCCGGCGTGGGTGGCATCTCCCGGGCCGAGTCAGTGGGCCGCCTCGCACAGTGTGGCCACCAGTACCACCTCCAATGCCTCGTCGCTATGTACAACAACGGCAACAAGGACGGCAGCCTGCAGTGTCCCACCTGCAAGACCATCTACGGAGTCAAGACCGGCAACCAGCCCCCGGGCAAGATGGAGTACCACGTCATCCCCCACTCACTACCCGGCCACCCGGACTGCAAAACCATCCGTATCATTTATAACATCCCTCCTGGCATCCAGGTAAAGTCTTACCCATGCTTTGCATGAACACTAGCTTCTAAATGATGACAACAGAAAGCGTTATTGGATTTTGCTTTTTATGATGTGATGACCTTTGCTCTCGCTGTTTAGGGCCCAGAGCACCCGAATCCAGGCAAACCCTTCACTGCCCGCGGGTTCCCCAGACACTGCTACCTCCCTGACAGCGAGAAGGGACGCAAGGTAAACTCTTCTCTGCGGTTTAACTTCCTGGTTGTGTTCAAGTTATTGTGACGGGATTCTGTGACGAAAGCGTCATCTTTTCTTTCTTCGTCTCTGCGTCCAGGTTCTGAGGCTTCTTCTGGTAGCGTGGGACCGCCGGCTCATCTTCTCTGTGGGTACATCCAGCACCACCGGCGAGTCGGATACAGTCATCTGGAACGAGGTGCACCACAAGACAGAGTTCGGCTCCAACCTGACGGGCCACGGCTACCCCGACCCGGGCCACTTGGACAACGTTCTGGAGGAGCTCAAGGCTCAGGGCATCACCGAGGAGGAGTGCCTGCCCAGAGACTGAACAGACGCATTCAAAACGCTGTAGACACGAGAAGAAACACACGATCCTGGAACGGGATCCACAGCCGGACAGACAGATGATTTTGAAAGTCTGCGGAAAAAAATAAAAAATCAACAGAGAGAACTTTTACCAAGCGAGATGGACAACAACTTCAAAAAGCAAAACTCTTTACGGGAGCGTTGGAGGAAGTGTTTCAGCAGAATTTGCTGGGAATAAAATGTCTCTCATGACTGCATGAGTCAGTTACGATACATGGGAAGACTTTTTTTTTCTCCCAATGCAGTAACAGTGTCAAGATCAAAGATGTTATTCAGTGAGACATTTGAGACCACTGTGCACATACAAGTCAGTGTTAGTTTAAAAAACAACAAAAAACAACAACAACTGTCATTTATACTGTGAGACTTCATTTCAAGAATGTAACTAAGTGAATTTTGCTGAATTGATCAAGTGTTTACCACAACTACTACTACTGCTGCTGCTATGTGGAACTGAAAGGAGGTTAAACTGAAAAGGAGGGAGGGTCTATACGTTGTTTCAAGTGTTTCAAGTCCACAAGCAGAAGAAACTTGTCATTGCAGATAAATATTTCAAATGTATAACTGGATATCTGAGCATGAATATTTGCTGACCTCTAGTGGTACTTTTCCAGAACTACATTCCTGTTTAGGTTTGATTTATATTTTATTGTATTGTTGTATATTATGAATACTTGATATATGATATTGTTTCCATTCTATCATGTTTTTTTAAATATTTTAATTAGACATTTTTGTTTTATATGGTGTGTTTCTTTGCATTGTTTTCAGGTGTGGGGTGAAGTTAAGATGAGCTGCTGGTGTACCAGAGTTTGCCTGACACTTTATATGCCATATACCAGCCCCCTTTCCTTAACAAAAATCTTTTTTTTTTTCAGTATTTTGTATTAGATTAGTTCACAAACTGACATTCCTTAATTGTTCTGCCCTCAGAGCATGGGTGCATTTAATAGCTTTCTATGTCTTCTTGTATCTGCGGTAATGTTAAGAACTGATAGAGGAAAGGCGACTATGGATTACACCATTCCCCCCAGGAGGAGTAAATTCCCAAAAAGCTAGGATTGGACCTCCTGCCTGAGCTCAGACTTGCACAGAGCTTTCTACTTAGTATCAAAATGAACCGGACAGCTTGTATCTACTGTATTATTGTGTAGGACACACACACCAGCCTCAAATGCTCTACTCACACTACAAAATGTGCTCATCAGTTGTTTTCATCATATGTAGTTTTTGCCATGAGCAGGTGCAGAAGACTATCTCTTGTTGTGGATCCAGCTTTGGCCAAAGTGGTCCAGTTAGTGTGCATTCGGTCCATTGTGGACCGGTTTAATATGAGGTACAATAGATGAGATGTACAGCAGTATGTGTTGACATACTAATGTAGGCCAACATTAAAAGCATTTATACTTTATGATACTTACTGTATGCACTGTACTGTATGTATGTGTTTTATGTGCACAAATTTGCATTAAACGTTTTTCTAAGGTTCAAAGAGATAACAGAACTTTACTCTGGTCCTTCATTTAGGTCTCTAAGGTTTACTGATTCCATATATGTGCCAGAATTCATTACTTTAAACGTTTGCTGTACAACACTCATAGCTTTAATACAGCATAAAACAACAGTTTGAAATATAAAGATATAATGGAGTAATGCCGACCTGAGCAGAGAATTAAGTCACCTTTGCGTGTGTTGTAATCTGAGTTTCTCTCTGCTTTGTTGACGTAGCCGGCCGGCCGGCCAGCCTGAATGCCTTTTAGTTAGTGCATGTACGCGTGCCTCACAGATTAGCTCATAGTCGACTGCACTGTCAGCCGCCTGTTTAACCCCCGTCGCGTTGAACGCCGAGTGAAGGCCATAGATATGCTCTGTAATTCAAATGTAACATCTTTTAAAGTAGGACTTTGTAACTTTGTAAAAGGGGGAGCAACAGAGGAAGATCCCTCTCCCATGAAGTACAGAAATACAATAGATGTCATGTGTACAGAATGAACAACACAACAGAGTTATAACACATTCAATGCATATGACAGAAATTCTTCGTATAATGAGTAGTAGTAGGCATGATGAAAAAGTTACGACCACTAATAATAATAGTAGCAGTGGATGTAGTGGAATATACATGATGATAAAAGCAGTAATGGTATTGCCAATGATTAATAGCAATGTAACTAATAATAATAATAGTAGGTGTCAGGCAGGACCACAATCCTCCAACCTGTGAGGCGAGAAAGCACAAAGACTCTGGGGAAGAAGTAGAGTTAGTAATGTGTATTGATGTGACATTAATTCATACAGAAGGAGAGAGAGAAAAGGAGAGAGGAGCTCAGTGTATCCTAAGATGTCCCCCAGCAGTCTAGGCCTCTAGCAGCATATCTAGGGAATGGAGCCAGCCCTCACTATAAGCACTATCATAGAGGTAGTCTTAAGTCTACTCTTAAATGTGGTGAATACAAATTAATACTGAATGCTAAAGTTTTGTGCAACAGTAACTTTTCATTTGTATGAGGATGAATGGTTTATTTCTTCTCTCAGAAGATTTCCGAACCCATGAACGTTTCATCACATCTCTCTGTGGCAACATAAAATGGTAGCTGTTGATTTTTAGGATTAATAGGTATGTTTGACTTGTATCAACATTTTGGAAGTAAATGCAAGAATGTTTGGGTCAGATATGTATCATGATTCTTGCACTGCAGTTTAATGGTGGAGTTTTCTTTTTTTTTTTAAGCTGGTTCAGACACGTCATCCCATGGGTTTAGCATTTTCAGTTTTTTAAATAAATGTCTGTTCTGCAACTCTGTGCTGCTATTGAACTGTTGAAATTTGTGTAAATCCACCTGTAAATGTAATTTAAGCCTTTGTATAAATATTTGTGGAAAGAGTAAACATAGCAGACACTTATGCAGTACAAAAAAATCAAAGACGAGAAATCAGTTGTTGTTTTTTTCTCAGTTTTTCCTTGTGTGCGTTTGTGTACTATGTTATACTGGATTCATTATAATTCATCATCCACTCTGAAATAATCTATTTAAACTGATTTAAACTTTTTGCCGTTTAAAAAATCTATCGCATTTACTTTCAAATTTATAGATTAGTTATATAGACAGTTATAGATACATTTTCTGCCATTGTGACCAAGATGACATTAGAAATCTGTCTCCTGAGAATGACTGTAGTTCCTGTTAGTCTTGGGATGTTATAGATGTGGGTCCATTACTACAAGACAAGAGCGGCGCATGACCAGTTTATCTGTAGATTAGTCTGGCTCCTGGATTAGTAGTCTGGATTACTTCCACTTTAATGAATGAACAAATTTACGCAGATAATTAGACACAATTATAGTGGACCCCAGCAAGAGGATTTATTCAGGATATTGAAACGGACAAGGGTTAGTGACTACTTACATTGTCCTGTGAAAAAAACCCACCTAGCCTGTTAATTCTGAGCGAAAACTGCAAAATCACAACCTTGCAAAGAGAGTATTTTACCATCAGGGAGTCAGAAAGCAATACATATGAACCCATACTCAAAAAGGCTAATTCACTTTTTGAAAGACAAATATTTTACCTGCACACTGGAGGCATCGGTGGAAAAACAAACACAAAAAAACCTTTCGCATCAACTTTCGTTTGCCCTTCCATTTCTGTGACCGCAGAGATTGACGTTTGTCTTAAGTGACATATGTGATGGATTGGGCAAAGATGCACATTTGTGGCTTAAAGATGCACCGGCCGCCTGTCAGGTTACTGAGGAGCAGATGGGTTAAATGTCTAATCAGGCTCAAACTGAGTTAAGCCGCACTGACAGCAACTAGTGGCCCTAATAAAGATGAAGTGAGGGTGGGCTTGTGTGTTAGTGCCTTACCATTTTCTGCACTTTTTGGGGTATCAAAAGTAAATATGGAGAGACAAAGAAAATGGCAAAATGCTGCAGGGAGAGAGTGGTCTGTGCAGTGTGGCTTTGGTGCATACATATTCTGAAATGAAGGATGGGAACAAAGCGGGAGGAAGAGAGAAGGGGAGCAACAGACAAGGGGAAATAAATGCACATAATATGGTAGATTAGGGTGCTTGAGATGGGGGTAGGTTGGAGATCCGCCCCTTGCTGAGATCTAAATGGGGGTGGGGTCTCCAACTGGTCAGAGAAACCCCTCCTGCAGGGGTCCATTGTCTTCAACCCACGGCTATGAATAGAAAGCTGATTACAGATTACAGAGCAGTCAGCAATTTGTATTCCGTTGCAATGGTGCCTATGGTTCATCACCACATGTTGCCAGATATGTCTCCCCCCTCCTCCCCCCCTGGTATTTCCACCTAAAGTGTTTCACAGTTTTTCAGTGAGCTGTTTTTTTTCTTCCCTTTTAGGGCTAAACTGCAGACTAGAAGCGTCTTCCTCTCTTCTACATCATGCAAAACCTCTGCAGTCTGTCTCAAAATGACTTGTCTATTATTAAAAGCTTTTAAATGGAGCAGTGTGTTGGCTGACGACCAAATCCAGTGCCTTGTTGCCAGGGAAACACATACCTTCAGCTCTCCCTTTTTTTCCCCTCATCCCCAGAGGCTCATATTTCAAAACTGTCTGCAATCTCATGCGCTCACACTGCTGCCTTTCAGCTAAAAGCTTTTTGTACTGCCAGTGGAGCAGAGTGGAGGGGAAAGGAGAGCGGATGGGAGTGGTTAGAGGAGAGGGAGGGAAAATGAAGTGCACGGCCTCCCTCGCCGTTGCCAAGGCAACTTGATGTCACGATGACATCACGCACCACTAAAAGCTTTTAACCGGATTCCTCTCCCGCCTTAGGCCCCATTTTGAGTCCTCTTTCAGCTAGGCTAGGGGGAAGGGCACAGGCAGGACGGTGTGTGTGCCTGCTTGCATGTATCCCTCCCTCACTGCAGATTCAACACGGCTCTTAGCTCAGTAAAAGACTTTCAAATACAACCACCAAAGATCCTGTTTCTGCAAGCACGGGCCAAGAGACACCATTTTTCAAAAATGGCAACAGAGGACGGTTTCAGCTACCTCATGGCAGGTAACAATGAGAAACACAGGCGGGCCCCGAACTGGACCGACGGCGAAATGAAAGCCCTCCTGTACGTGTGGGAGGACCACCACCACGAACTGAAAATGAGCAAGAGGAACGCCAAGGTTTACGAGAAGATGTCCCAGAGGTTTTACCAGCTGACCGGAGAGCAGCGCTTCAAGGAGGAGATCAAGATGAAAATCACCAACATGTCATTTCAATACAGGCAAGTGCAGTAGATCCAAATGGCCAATCAGAGGTATGACAGCAAACTCCAGCAGTTGCATGACTTTAAACATCTATATATGTTTTTTTTCCCATTTTAACAGGCGACTGAAAACCGTAATTTGTGAAAGTGGGGAGGCGCCAGACTGGCCGTATTTCAAGGCCATCGAGAAGATCCTCTCCAAGCCGCTGGAGAACGGGCGGGTGAACTCTTTGGAGTATCAGGCCTCCGCTGCAGGTCCCTCCACTTCCTCCCAGTCTACAGACAACCTGGTGCCCCAGTCGGAGGAGGGGGTGATGGGATTCCTGCCAGAGTACACAGGCTCCTCAGATGAGATGGAGATCAAACAAGAGCTGGACTCTTTGAGTTCTGACAGTGAGACACCCACGCAAGGCTCCAGGTAACAGGAACTAGTGATCAATGTATATTTTTGAAGAAGAGAAAACCTAAAGCGACAGTCAAACTAAATGGCAAAAAACTCAAGGTTATAGCTTTCAGCTGTATCTTGTCGTCTTCCTGAGCAGATGGAGTTGTCAGAGAGAGAAAGATATTGATATGACATTATCATAGGCGATAATATCAAATAATATAACGTCTTAATAACTCCGTCTGCCGAGGATAGACCAAAGGATGTGGTTGAAAGCCTCAGGAAGTAAGCAAAACATTTTTTTTGCAAAACTGCTGATTGCGGTGATCGCTCCTCTGCTAAGCTTGGCTAGTTGTAGCAGGAGTAGTTTAGCTGGTCTTTATCCTCAATGATTTTGCTGCTGCCTTATTTACGTGGAATAACCAACTACATCACTATGGTGTTAGTTAATCCAAATTGATATGTTTCAATTACATTAAACAGCTCGGCTAGCTGTGTCTATCCTCAGCTAGCTTAAACTGGATTTGGCTATCTTGTAGTAACTTCAAGTTTGACACATTGTTTTCTGTGAACTTATACACATATATGACATAACAAGGGGGGACCAGTAGGTACATTTGGCTTTCGCCAAGTCTGACTGAAGAATGATTATCTTCAGCTAGCTTGAGCTTTAGGTAGTTGACTGTTTGGTTTGCTGTTTAGCAATGTTTTAGCTGATAGCGATGATAAAACCTTTACTTTGTGTCTGGTCTAAAAAGAAAATTTACTTACTTACTGCATTCTGGCTTTTGTATGCATCAATGCCAATTTAATTAGTTTATTCCGTATTTTTCATGACTTTTAAAGTACTTTCTGTCCTTAAGTTCTACAATTTCTGGCTTTTGTAGAGAGTTGCTTGATTTAGATCGAAGGACTAGCAATGAGCTCTTGCATTCAGAGGTGATCTCTTACTACAAGACATTGTCTGCTCCACTCTCTGTTCTCCAGCTCTCACCCGACTTCAGCCAGGAAAAGACATGCCAACAAGCACCTGTCCATGAAGAGAAAGAAACTGCGGTTGATGCAGGCCATGTTACAGCAACAAAAGAAGTCGAGCCGGGCCATAGAGGAGACGTGCAGGGAGGTCCGACGCGCCATGCACCAACAGAACCTCCTGCAGGTCCAGTGTCTGCAGCTGCAGGAGCGTATGATGAACCTTCTTGAGAAGATGATCCAGCCTCCTTCTGCCACATCAGCATCGTGGGGTCAGAGTGGGGTCAAAGATCCAGTGAAGCCATGAAGTGTGAGGGTTCTGGTGCTCGGGGAGAGATAATAGTCTTGCCTCACATATAGCCTTGTTAAAGCGAGAATGAAATATATTTATTTTTAAGGTCTATCATGTTGCATATGTCAAAGTTTAGCTCTAATCAGAGCCGAGAGTTACAAACTCATACGTTACGATTTTTTTTTTACGAAGTGTCATCAGCCTGAATATCATTAATGGAATGGCCCATGTTAATAACCATAATGACTGGCATATAAGCATAATGTATGTCAGGCCACAATGTGAGCTTTTATTGTAGGGATAGCTGTATCAGATATTCTGTCATGATAATTTGTCAAGTACCCTATTAAAATCACTGTGGGAACAACAACGTTGCAAAAAAACAGATCTTATCTTGTCACTTTTTCACTGTGCCAGGATAATTACAAGTTGAAAAACGTTGATGCCAAAACAGGACAATGTGTAGCATTATGAAGCTGAAGTTGAGGCAATAATGAAGGGATTGGAAATGTTGTCAGTAAATCTCAACATAACTGGCTGCAGCCCACAGACATATCTATTTTGTGACTCTTATTTAGCTGGAATAAAAAAAATATCTGACCTTTTTTTTGAGTCCATTGACTCATTTTTCTATTCATATCAGGAAATTCAGATTGTACGTTGCTGTGACCACACAGACTGGAACTTTGCCTGCACACTAATTGGACTGACTAAGGACAAACAAATAACATGCAGTTGAATCATGCATGCATTGTGCTTTTAGGATTAGATAAAGGCCAAATAGAAACAGAAACAAAAAAAAAACTTGTCCTGTTCGTATGTGCATTTCTGCTGAATAAAGGAACACACGGTCTGCCATTATTTATCGTCTTTCATTTTTTATACAGAGTAATTATTGTAATGCAAAATACACAGAAGGCTTGGGCTGATCGTCAACATGTTAAAGTATTTGCCTTTCAGCCTATTTGAAGAGGATTTGGAGAAACTGGGGATTAAGTTAGTTCCATCGCACAATACACCAACTCCATGGAAGTCACTGCTTCATGAAAAATAAAATGCAATACTGTTTGTTCAAGATGTGAAGCAAATAGTGCTACCTTTGATAGTGCCGTTACCAAAAACTATACACAGAAAATAAACAATTGCTTCATGACAAATGGCATCAGTAATCACAATGTGACATCTTTCATCAAACCGTCTTTCTTGCAAAAGTGTAGGCTGCTTCAGGTGTGTAATATAACCATGTGACAGTTCAACCGTTGCCGCCCTTTGAACAGAGAGGTATTGTTTACAAGACAGACAATGAGCAGTCAAGTGCTGCTGCACCTGTGTGGAAGAGGCAGGTGGCAAACAACATGCACAGTGATTGAGAGACACTGCAGTAACAGCAAAACAATTTAGGTAAGACTTAAAATGTGTGTTTTTTTAGAAATGTATATTGATAACTTATTAACATTTAATGTTTATGTGTATTTTAAAATGTTCACATAATGATAACAGAGCTTACACTTGGTTTAAATCACACTATTTCCATATTTACGTGGCGTTGTTTAATAATAAAATACTCTTTGCTTTTAAATGAGTTTTATCTGTAAAAATAAAGACTGTCAACAGTCGTCACCGTCAGCCAATAGCGTCCCTCCAATCGTTTGAATATTGAACGTGACAGACGTGGTGATTGGCCAGGAAGGGAGGTCACGTGCTCCAGAGACGTTACGCTGTCATGGTTACAATGAAAGACACTGTGTGAATGGTGCGCGGCGGGGCTCGCGCGCGCTGCCACATGGACTAAGTACTGAATCACGGCAGGGAAAGACTGCTTTGAAGCATCAAAACAAAGGACGTTTAAAGGGAGAATGTAAACTTTTCGACGTTGAGCAGCGTCAATGTAAATCCGTGGCAGCGTTTTGGGATTTTTTTCACTCCCGTGAAAAGGTAATTCAAAAAGTTAGCGTTAGTCCTCGCGCAGCCTCGTTGTGGCGAAAGCTTCGGATTTAACGAGCTAAACGTCGGTTTAAACTAATGTTATTTTTTTTTTATAACTGATACAAAATACAAAATAAAACCACTAGGCTTCGTGTTTCCGGAGTTGAACATGTTTAACTTGTGTGGTCAGCAGAGTATTGGAGCATTTAAAACCGGTGGTTGACCGAAACCAACGAGTCTGGTTCCCATTTAAACGTTGCTGTGAGCAGAACGCCAGCTGGCTCTCTGTTTTGGGCCAGTGGGTGGAGGGGTGGGTACTCTGCAAGCTGCTGGGCCTTATCTCTGACAGATAATTGCTTAAAAAAGATTGATGTCAGTCTTTGCTTGGTTTATAATTTGCTTTAGTGCTGTAGTAAGAAATAGCTGGAGCAACACCCTGCCCTTAATGTGTAAAGTGTATTTGTAATTCCGTTTTGTTTGCCTCAACAAGAAGTATTATTCAAGTATAACATTTCAATTTAAACATAACCTAGTTATTATACTGTGTGATATGGAGGTGAAGTTAGTTTCAGTGCAAAAAAAAGCACAACTTCTCTTGTTTCAGCCTCTCAAAAAAGGAAATTCTCTTTTTTTTCTCAAATGGCTGTAAACTAAATATATTTGTTGTTTGGACATAATATTGGGAAACTGTGCTTTTTTTCACATAGATCAAACTCAATTCCTTGCTAAGAAATTTGGCAGATTAAGAGATACTGAAAATAAGTGTTGTAGCCCTATATATATATATATATATACTTCAAATGAGTATTTCATCACACCATGTCTCTGTTGAAAGCTGATGAGCAACTGAATTATTTTCTGATCCTGTGTGATAATATTTTTTTCTTTTTTTTCGGGGGGTATAATTTGGCAGACAAACTGCTTTTAAAGTGTCTTCCTGTTTTTTTTTTCACTGTTTTTTTTTTAGGATGACAACAACACAATAGTGTTGGCAACCTGCAAGTGCTTCAGTTGCCACACACTGGATCTCACAGCATCCCGACAATAAAGATGAAGATCCAGCCTGAGGGCGCACGGAGGCGTCTGGATTTAAATGCGGTCGGTGAGCTGAGGGGTGTGGAGGTCACCCGTGGTCGGGCCGGATATGGCTTTACTATTTCGGGACAGAGGCCATGTCTGTTGAGTGGCATCCTGGAGGGAAGCCCTGCTGACCTGGTGGGACTCAAACAGGGGGATCACATAATGGCCATCAATGGAAACGATGTGTCCACTGCTTTGCATGAGACTGTGGTGCAGTTGATTGGCAGCTGCAAAGGACCCTTGCAGTTGGTGGTGCATGCTGCAAGCCGAATCATGGGGAACCCCATTCTTAATGATGCAAAATTTGGGAGTGGCCCGAAAAGTGGTATTTTCCAAAAGGCAGGTGTTCTCCGCACTATCTCTCATGATTCAAGCAATTCCTCCTTTAACTCAAGTCATGCTAGCACCACCAAACAGAGGCCGGTGTCCGAGCCTGATATGTCGCAATGGTCCCAGTGGAGCGGACAACAGTGGAACTCTTTAGCTGAGCAGCGACAGGAGGAAACCTCCAGAGCCGGGGACACAGACTCTGTGTTTACAGACTCAGAAGAAGCTAATTCAGACTGGGGTGTGTTAAACATGACCTTGGTGGTGGGCTACCTGAGCTCCACAGAGCTGATTTTAAACACTACAGAATCAGAGGAGGACAGTTTGAAAGCCATTCGGGAGCGAATCCGATTGTTGGGAACCGAGCAGAGCACCCACACTCTGGTGATGATGAAGATCATGTTTGACTGCATCCGACTTTGTGACGATGCAGGAGCTGTTTTGGCAGCGTTGCCCGCTGAGAATCTGGTTTTAGGGGCCGTGTGTGCTGAAGACCCACGTTTTTTATGCCTGGTCACTACAGCACATATAATCAATGGCCGTGTACCCGAGGATGGTCCTCTGCGGGCCTCCTGCCATGTTTTCTTCATCGACCCAGAGCTGGGAACTCACGACGACCATATAGGCATTGCCGGACGCTTTGGCTTTGACTGCACTCCAGATCCAGATGCCTTGGGCTGCCTGGAATTCCCTCAGACTCCCCTCGATGTTCTTCACTTTGTCACAGTCCTGTACAGTGACATGGGGGAGGCTGTGGAGAAGCTTCGAGTCAAACTTGACATCGAGACTCAGCAGCAAGTCAAGGAGATCAGCAGCGCGGGCAAACAAGGCAGCGCCAGCAGCAATGGGGACAGTGGAATTGGAAACGCGTCCCCCCCTGAGGAGAGAGCGGACAGGGATTTCCCTTCTGCCGTCCGAAACCACCCTGGAGCCCACCTCCCCAGCTGTCCATGGGATTATCCCCGGGCTGAAGACCTCACCCCAATAAACCGCTCCAAGAGCGGGCAAAAACTGAATCCCGAGAACAGTGCCGGCACACATTCCCTTTCAGAGTCACTACCTGGCCCTGATTCTCTTCATAGCTTTTATGGAGGTCCTCCACCCAGGCTCGAGTTCCAGTTTAAGCCGCCACCCGCCTCCCCTGCCTTTGAGTAAAAAAGCTAACTTCATTGGAGACCCTCTCAGAGGTAGCCAAAGGTGGTTCTCAAAGCCAAAGTGGTCTAAAGCCCTAAGCGGTGATCCTGAGCCCCCGGTGACCAACAACTGGTCCTCCAGCCTCGGCCTGAGCACCGGCACAAATAACCTGCCTCCCCCCATGAACCAGATCCCCCCGGACAGGTACTGCTCAGCAGAGGTCATGATGCTCCCTCCCAGACAGGAATGGACCAGAAGGTTTCTTCATCAAAGAGAGAAACAGCGGAAAGATGACGGTACCAAAAATGTAAGTAAGACACTTTTTTCACATTTTAAAATGGAAGTCTGCAATTCTTTTGGTCTTTTTTTTTTTTTTAAGCCCGAAGAGGGAAAACATATCCACAGGAAAGATTAGAGAAGTCTGACAAGTTCAACATTGTTTCTAGCATCAGTTTGGTTCCTGTCTTGGTGCTCATCTTGTGTACACATAGCTGTCTAAGTTATGGCCTAAATGAATTCCTTCAGTGACATTAACTGGTCAGTCAATGCCAGTTTTACTTCTTTAATTGTAACCACTATCTTGGCTGCAGTTTGTATGTATAAAACAAGACTAATTCATTCATATTTGGATTTTAGAAGGTAAAAACATTTTACCCATGGCTAATTTATCTTACATCAAAACTTGATTTGTGTGTACTTTTTCGCCATATCGGATTTGGAGTACTGCGGCGATTTGCTTTTGCTCACTTATACTGTATCCTTGCATATATTGTTTTTTTTTAGCCATGTGTTAATGAGAAATCCTTGGAAGCGCAGTCACACTAAGACATCTGTTTCTGTACTTGGTTCACGTTTAACACAGCGACACAGGAAGTATTAAATGGTCAGATGGAATTGACTTTCCAGACACTGAGTGGGTGTTAGTAAGCCTGTTTTTGGCGGCACCTACAATGAAATACAATCCACCTTTTTCAGCAGTCAATTGGTGCCGAGTGTGAATTGAACTCAAGAAAGCACCTGTTTTAAGTCAATGATGTCATTGTTATAACCATGCAGAGAGAGGGATTTTTTTATGTAACTATCCTTTCTGCCCACAAGATGGCCCTGTGTATCCACACAGTCCCGTAAAGGAGGAAATCCATGATGTGTATGCAGAATCTCACAGTTTATTGAACTCTCTCAGCCAAGGGGATTAATGCAATCAGCCATTAGACATGTATGCGAATATGCCGGTAGCTTTTTTTTATCCAGGTAACCATGTAGGGATCTCTTAGTTTTTCTACTTCACTTTATCTATTCCGTGACATTTTTACTCCAGCTTCTATTAAATTCCTCTTCTGTGTTACTCCACTTGCAGATGATCATTTCCATTTCTTTAATCTCTGTTAGTTTTCATGTGTTGACAGATGGTGGATTAAACGTCCAGCCAATTCCATGACATTATTTAGATGCGACTACGCGTGTTATTGTATCCAGACCTCTTTCCTGTTCTATTTCTTAGTTCTAAATATATTGTTTCTGAACCTTCGTTGACACTATTTACAATTTTTTATTTTTATTCAGGCAAAGCATTTAGCTGTGTTTATAAATCAGAAGCAGATTGTGTCCCGCATTAGATCAGAAAGGAGACAATCTTCCACAGGAAGCCGGCAAATTACAGGGTAGAGCCCATGTCATGCAGTGGTAATTATCTGCAATTCTTCAACTCTCCATCAAAACATTAGACTCCGCCTCTCCAATCATAAGAACAGGGGTGGTTGGTGAAACTGCTTTATCTCTTCTAAAGTGATGATAGGCAGACAACTATGGTGGTTTTGTCTGGTTAAGTTAGTGTTGCATCGTTACTTTGGAAACAGGGTTGTAGTCGTTCAGGTAAACCTTATGGGACCAATCTGCGTGTTGTCAGACAGGACTGTGTCATGACCCCCATTATATGTAAATACAGAAGCTCTGTAGAAAATCAGAAATGTCCAGAGCGTGTCACCTCTTATTGGTAATCTTTGATAATTCACCCAGACCAGTACTGCCAATACAATCGAATGTAATGACATATATTTTAAATACATTTCAGTCACTTGGACTCGGTATTGTTGACTAACAAACACTCCGTTAATTCACAATGAAATACAAGGGTAATGAATGTGTTGAATATGCTGTCTATACTGTTGGTCGTTGTGTCTTTGCTCATCTGTTACTCCTTTATTCTCACAGGGCTCCAGGTTTTGGGGTATGGGTGTTACGCGTGCCTCCAAGCGCCGCTCTTCCAAACGCATGAGCTTGGCACGATCACTGGATGACCTTGAGGTAGGTGACGCGTTTTTTTTATTTATCTTTCTTTTTCATTTATTTTTCCTCCAGGTTCTTCTCCTGTATTTTGTCTTTTCATTTTATTCAAATCAGAACATTCATATATATATATATATATATATATATATATATATATATATATATATATATATATATATATATAAGCTTTTTATATGATTAATTCTCCCACAAAAGTTGTTTGAAAATAGAAAATTGTTGTTTGAAAATAGAAAATCATCAGAGGTCTGCTACATTACCGTGGACATTCAGTTGAACCTTTCTCATGCTGCTCCACTTTCAGCTCTTTCTCAACCTTTCATTTCCGTTGCCTTGAACTCTGCGTTTGCTGCTAAACTTGTGGCACGGGGCGGCTCACAAAGTGGTCTTTGTGTGCACCAGAGGCGTGGTCCTGTTTGTTTGGCCTCGCTAATGAGCACTGCTGCGCGGCTGAATATCGTGCTCGCATTTTCTCATTTTGATGTTGCTAAAGGAACTCGCTCGCATGCGTGCATTACTCATGCACACTGATTCATATCCACAAAAATACACACACGCTGGGCCGTCCTACCTCACATAATTGCCCTGAAAGCACACAAACAGACACAAAAACAAACCAAATACTGCGTTGTGTATGTTTGTGTGTGTGTGTGTGTGTGTGTGTGTGTGTATAGCAGGCACAGACACACCCTCCGACCACACATTGTACTCATAGAAGCTCTCCTCAGGATTGTCCCGGCACACTAAACAGGGCTGTTGGTGAAACGCTCCAGGTTCAGAGCAGGTCTGCCCCGGTTGTACAGCCACAGGATTAGAGATGGCTGTAAAAGGTTACGACAGCTGCATAGCACAACTTTTTATGCTTTCTTTCATTGTTGATTTACGTAACGGTTATACCCCTCCCGATCCTCACTGTATGCTTAAATGCAAGAAACTTGTTTGTTCTGATGAATTCCAGGCAGTGTTTTTTGTTTTTGTTTTGTGAAACTACAAACCTTTGAACAAGTTGGTAATTATGCCTTTTAGTTCTGTTTCTGTGCTCCAAGTCGGCCAATGTGCAGAGATCCCCTCACCATGTTTGTGTCGTGGTTCTGTCGAGTGTTTAATTGTATTCAGTTGCTATGGTCATGGTTTCCCAGCAGTTGCAAATTGGGTTGCATCTAATTACTTCTGAGTTCACAAATATCCCTAACAACTGATGCAGCTGTTTGCCAAGAATGGTTAAAAGTAAAAAAACTAACATATTTTTAAAGAACTGAGTAGCCATAATCACTTTTCTATTTCACGCTTCTCGTGTGGAACTATTTCTCACCGAACAAAATAACATTGGCATGGACAGAAAGCAGGACGCTTTCACACTTGTAGTATTGTGTGGAGTTCTTCGTTACATAATGAGTTGTGCACAATGTAAAACCTGGACTTCACACACCTACTCTATCAGGAGCTGCTACGACTCCGACGGAGGGAAAGACATCCTAGTATCAGCTCTGGCCTCTCGCATGCAAGCATTATGGGTAACGTTACATGATCAAGCTCTGACATGTTGGCTCCTGAATTAACCCTTTTGAAGACAGATGTAAGAATGTTCATGTTTAATTGTCTGTTGCAAGAAAAATAACCCCCACTTTTTTTTTTTTATACAACCTGAATAGGAATCCATTTCCATTTCAATCACGGCTGTGCAAACAGAGTTGTGTGCTGTTTGTTTGTGCACAGAGCCGTATCCACTGCAGTGGTTGGGAGTGAAGAGAGGTAGACGTTCAATTTCCCCACAAGACAAACAGCTTTAAATAAAGGTCCCTGCGATTTGTTTCTCAAATAATCATAACCAATACAAGTCCCCATCTGGACGTTCTTCTGTGGAGATTGCGTCCTGTGTGTGGTACTATAACAATACAGTGTTTCCCCTAGGTTTACAGCTTCAGGGGGGGGGGGGGGGGGCACGGCGGCGGCGGGGGCGGCGGCGGGGGCGGCGGCGGGGGCGGCGACGACACCAACACAAACACTTAAAGTAGTGGTTCTCAAACTTTTTCTGTAAATAACTTCATTTTGTGACTCCATCTGTGCTTTTAGAAATAACAGAATAAAGAAAATTGCAATCACTTTCAAGTAAATCAGATTGCTCCATCGGACATTTTTTTTTATTTTTAAATTGCAATCACTTAGAACAATGAAAATAAAGTTATATCTGTGCAAAAAATAACTAATATTTAGTTACTACTAAATAGCTCATTGTGGAAAACAATAAGCTATTTTTTTTTTTTGCCAAACAAAACAGAATGAGTGCAGATTTTATTAGGTTGCATCAGTATTAGTGGAGCAGTGAGCCTCTACACATCTTTATAAACGGGGTTGTAGATTTGATACAATACATGTTCAACGTCGATCTGAGATCTGTTTTCTGTTTTGAGAGACGCAGCAGCAGGAAGGACGTCACAGAGACTTCGGGCAAAGAGCCAAAAATCGACGAGTCGCTATGCGCATGCGCAAGCCTAACCTGTTAACGGCATAACGTAAACATTTACCCGAAAGTACAGGCTTTTCTCCATGTATTTATTAATGACTTAGTTTTATGTCCGTGTACTTTGTACTTCTGTAATGTGTGAAGGCAGCAGCTTGTTGGTACAAGACACGAGCACTTTGTCTCTTTCACCTGGAGCAGGAGAGCTGCTCCGGGTTCAGAGCTGCTCCGGTGTTCCTCACAGGAGAGCTGCTGTTGCCATCTTCACCCTGGGAGCGTTTAAAACGCAGATATAGGTCTGCTTTTCACGCGACATATTTTTCGACGCTCTCTGTCCGCTGCTGTGTGCTCAGCGCTCACCTGTCTGTGCGCGCGCACGTGTCTGTACGCATCAGGGCGGAACTCCGCCGTGCGCGACGCAGAGCAGAGGAGAAGTGTTAACGCGACCATGTAGAGACCGAAATGACAAGCTGTGTGTGGATAAGATCAATAAAATACGGCCGTTTAGTTTGTTTAATAACAGAACAAGGTGTAGACCGGTTCTATAGGAAAGAGAAACTTAAATGACGACTTGTGATCTGGCGCTGTCGAGAAAATTACAGGGGGGCGGAGGGTTTTTTCAAGGGGGGCGCCCCGCCCCCCTATTCTAACAGTGGGGGAAACACTGCAATATAATGACAACAATATTTCTTAGTTCCCAAAAAGTATTGATTTCAGTTCTGTGCTGCGATGTCTGCAGACAAACACGCAGATGTTATACTAATCCGATTAGCCGATATCTGGAGATGATCTCGCTCCACCTCCTGTGAGATAACATCCAAGAAACCCGAGGGTCTGAGCTCGTGCTGCATCCGGCTCAATAGGTATTCAGACTGCATCTAATCTTCAGGAACGGGTCATTTTACCGCTCGCAGTTTGAAGTCATGGTAGTCCACCACAGGGGAGGTTTTTACGGTTGTCGAAGGCCATTAGATCCTCACGTAGCGCTTGCCCCAGGACTCTTGTTTCAAGGGCTGAGCTTCACCCGGGGTTCATGGTCAGAGCTCTGGTGGTGCACTTCTAAGAGCGCCTGCCACAGCAAACTAAAAACCACTCCAATGGCATTACCAAGTGTGTCGTTAGAAAGGCCTACACACGCACACGTTGGCGGTTTTGCTTCAGCAACAGATTTTTGGCAAACGTCTCTCTGAAGAGCCATCGCATCAGACGGGAGAGACGGCGAAGCTGTTGACCTTGAACGACTCCTCGCCTCTACATATTCAGTTTGCGAGTACGCACTCGAGAGGTTGAAGTGGTTTCTGGTCTCTCTAACGTGTGTGTGTGTGTGTGTGTGTGTGTGTGTGTGTGTGTGTGTGTGTGTGTGTTGTTGTGTAGGATTTTTCCGAGGGACTGTTCTCATGGAGAGCTTAGCAAAGATACGTGATGAGCGCTCAGCCAGCGCATGCATCTGGACTCACAAGGACGCCGTGAGACTATTTTGGAGATCACGACCGGCGCTCGGGGGCAGACCCCTGCGGGTAACCCCCGTACGTGGCCTCGCTGCCTGTTGCGGACAATTTGGAGGCGTGTGGCCGCGTTGTGCGTCACAGTGGCTTAGCACAGGAATGAGCAAATGTTGTTTTTTCTCCCCATTACAACGGCTCTGACACGTAGCCTTTGCGACCCACGCACCAAGTCAACAGCGCTAACGTGATCCCGTGCTTTTTGTTTTTGAATGTGTTTTGGATTTTGTGTCCTTCTGGGGGAAACGGCGGTACAGCGCTGTGTCTGTGCCGATTCGTCTTCCTATCCTGTGACGAAGGCCGCTTTTGATGCACCCTGAGCTTCCGTTGTCAGATCCCCTTATGTCGGGGCATGTCGAAGAATGTGCCGCTTTGTACCTTCCTGGTCTTATTTCCACGCCGAGCTTGTCAAGAGCCCTGCTGCGAAGGCCCAACACACCACTCCACCACTACCAGACAGTTTTCTTACTCCCGTGCCCTCTCCTCTCCTGAGGTGAAAACATCTGTTCATGTGACTTAGTCAAAGTGCAGTGTTTTATTCAGGCAATGCATGCTGGGAGAAAAAAATATGCTGGGGCACCTCTTCTCCTGCCCCATGAGTGTGAAGTTTCTCCTCTCCTCTTACGTGTGGAGACATTAGCAGCTCTTGTTTGCGCGCCTGCGGGTAATGGATCTTTCTTGTGGGCGTAGCAGAAACCAAGAGACGGCATGAAGACGCAGAGAGGGAACGAGGAGGAATTTACAGCAAAGAGTGAAAGGTAGGGAGAGAGAGAGAGAGCGAGAGAGAGGGAGGGAGGGAGGGGGAGAGAGAGAGAGGGAGGGAGCAGGCAGCAGTGGAAGAGAGAGGGAGCTTTTGAACTCCCAGTAGCTGTCAGGATTCCTCTGCTCTCCTGCGCGCGCTCTCCTCCCCCGTAGAGCTCCGTCTCTCTGCACCGCAAACGCACCGCGGATGGATCTGTCTACCCGGAGCGGCCGTGTGGAGCAGCGCTGAGGGACGAGCCAGACGCACGCGCACGGCGACATACATGGAGAAAACTTTGACTCTCAGCCCTGTAAGTCTTGCCAGGAAATCCCGGAGTCTGCATGTTTTTGTGTGTGTGTGTCTGTCCCTCCTCGTCCTCCTTCCCGCCGCCGGTCGCGTACTCCATCTTTGGGCTCTTTGGAGCTCCGGTTGTAGCCCGCTGAGCGGCATACAGTGGTTGGCTTGTGTGGTCTGTCGGAGGAATGTTTTGACCAGTGCCAGCGGGACTCACACACACTCACTCACACACACACACGCACGCACGCACACACACTGCGCTGCTCTATACAGAGAAATGTGGCCGAGCATCTATATCGGGATGCGCGCTGACTTTAAATTAGACAGCGCACTAAAAGGTTGTTTTGTGACGTGACCCCCCACACGTTTATACTCGTAAAAGGGTCCCTGGATGAAGTGTGTGCTCTGTTGCGCTTCGCCCTGACAAGTGACCCTTTTTTTTTAGTTGTTGCAATCACTTGGATGTTTAGGAGAAGTTGGGTTCATTGCGAGGGAAGCGGAGGTCAGAGGTCACTGTGGTCTGATGTCTTGCATTTTGTTTTGAGGGGATCGTGTAAGAGCCGCAGTTTAGTTTGAACTTGAAATGGTTGCCTGTGGTTGTTCCCTCGCCTCTGCCCCTGTGCAGGCATGTCCCCCCCCCCCCCAGCTCTGATTCACCAGCCCTCTTAATCACTTCTCTCAAGAAGACGTCAACATGACTGCTGCGTGATCTTTTGTGGCTCATGCGATATGTTTTAACCCAAGCAACCGACCCATATTCCCTTTTTGAAGTTGAATCATGATTCTTTTTTTATATTCCAGTCGCTGCTAAATTGAGATGCCGCACTTCATTATGTGAATCCTTCCTTCCATCTCTGATGTTTTATGATTTGAGAAGATGAGCAGGAATCGTGTGTTCTGCAGAGAGAGAGAGAGAGAGAGAGGCAGGAGAACACGACACACTTTAATCTGGCTGACATCACACGGCCCGGCTCTGGAGTGTGGGTGGACAGTCAGCGCTCAGGAAACGTGTCCTTAGGCTAAAACCACGCAGCCTGACGTTTTTCTCAATGTCTCCAGTATGATTGCTTCTCTGCCTCTCTTCTCCCGCAAGAGTTTTTATTGCAATTACGTCTCTCTCCAAACCCACAGACTGGGGAAAAACAGTACATTAACACAACAGAACTTGAATAGAAGTTATTTAACTGTCCAGCTGCTCGGGGGTATGAATATGCAACAGCCAATAACCAGATGACCAGATGTGGCTGTGGTTGCTGAGTTTGCTGTTTTGACCAAAATGTGACCACGGAAAAAATACCCGCCGCCTCGCCATCTCTGGACGGAGACGCGCTGCAGCTCCACTCTGGGCTGTTGTCACACCAACGCAGTGACATCATCCATCAACATTCAGGATTCCGATGTATTTATTTTAATTCGTTAACCGCACAGCATTTCATCATCCCGTGCTGATTGGCGATAGGAAAGAGTGTCTGAACCAGGACGGTTGAACGTGGTGCACAGCTTCTGGGGGTGATTCATTGTTTACCTTCCTCAATCGTTCTATTATTATTCTCTGCGCCACTGAAGGTGAATCTACTGCCAAGGGTGTGGAGGTTACTCAACAAGGAACGGCTTTAGAAGTGCCAAAGTCTTGTATCACCTCCCTGGAAACAGTTTAGACATGTCTGGGGAACAGTGGGCTGCTCGTCGTGCTCAACTCTATACCTCACACCTGTAGCTCAGACGACGCCACGGCGCATTATTTGCTGCACGTCTGTCTTTGAGACATTTGTTTGACATTTGTTTGACATTTGTTTGTGTTTGAACTAGAGTGGTTTGCGCGGAGGCTGGGAAAGTGAGTCTAGCTGGTATCTTTTTGGCTTTGTGTTGGCGCAGGTTGCCCCGCGGAACCAAAGCCTTGTCTCCTTTCCCACCGTGGAAGTCATAAACATGGGTTGTTGGGGCGGCCAAGTTACTCTCCCCGTGACTTTGGAATTCTAAACACCAACTTTCCCTCGTGAACTATTCCTATAACATATTCATCCTGTGGTCCACATCAAGAAATCCGATAATTCTGTTTACGTGGCTTGGTTATTGCATGACCTCACTGCTTTAGGTGGAGTAAACACTGAACAGCGACACATTGTTCATGCGTTGACCTTCGCCTGCGTGTCACGGCATTGCTAAAAGGCAGTAGATAAAAAGGTTGCTTTGAAATGCAAATTCTTGTTGTTGCAGCAAAAGATGACCAGCACATGTTGCACGTATGAGTTTAAAGTGATTGAGTTTTTGAAGGAAATATGCAGATGCTGAATCGAGACGGTTTCTCAACTCTCTACTTGCGTTGCCACTTGTCGCCATGCCAAATTCCCCTTGAGACAAAATGTCATCATATTTCAGCCGAGGGGGATAAACTCTTTTCCAGTCTCCCTCAACCAGCTCAGGTTCCCTGCATGACCAAACAGGATTAATAGTGGGGTGTGAGGTCAGTGGGACTTACACAGGAAGTAAACATTTATGGCAGTCCTTTGTCACTGGGAAGATATAGTCATGTGCACTTCCAGGAGGCAGATATTCATTTATATCGACACACAACAAATGTACCCAAGCACCCAGACTTTTCAAAACACTGTGCGCTAGACTTTCGTGTCAGTTACTCTTAGTGTAAAAAAAAAAAACCTCACAGGACTAATTACAAGTGTCGGGTTTCAGGATGGAAAGTCCATTTCTGGGTTTTTTTTATGGAAGAGAAAGAGAGCAGTAATAGGGTGTGGTGGTATCTTATGTGGTTTACCCACCTCGAGCCCTCCAGGCGCATGTGAGCGCAGCTCTTTCTCTATGATAATAAATTGAGATGGGAGGGGTTGTGGTCACTGGTTCCAGTTTCCCTCTCTGGAGTTATTCTATTTTTGTTTAGCTGTGCCTTTTTATAAATCAAATGTATTTGTTACTTGCATTTCCTTTAACCTTCCTTTTTTTGTGTTGCTACTCCAACAATAACATCATGTTCCCATGCGTGCTTTTAGGCTTCAGAGTGAAGCTTCGGTTAGTGAGAACGGTGACGTGAGCTGTACAGGTTCAGGCGAAGATCACAAGAATTGACATTGTCGTCATAAATTGCGAAAGACAAACTCTGTGGGTTCAAGCGCCGTGTTCCCGACGCAGTGAGAAGTAGGGCAGCGGAGGGGAAAAGGTAAACATCTCCATCCAGAGGAATGCTACTATGTCAGCAACAAGTGGTGAACACGGCAGCACTGAACAAATCATAGTAATGCCACTTTAATCCAGACAGGAGCAGAGCCGTACCCATCTGCTAACCGGTTAAAGTTGGGGAGCAGGCAGTAGATTACCGCTGATGAGGGGGATTAAGAGATGAAGCGCGTTGTGGCGATGGCCTCTGTTTGCATGCAAATCACTCGTGTCCTTAAAGACATTGAGAATAACCCATTTGTTGGTTTAGGGGATTACACTTAAAGGTCTGGACCGTTATGGCTCGGTAGCTGAGGGCCAGACACGTTTGCACCCATCATCACTTAAGGTTCGATGGACGATCTTTGTTTATGTATTTGATTTATAGAACCCCCCCTGCACTCGATTTGTGTTTAAATTAAACTCAGACATTGAGTTAAGTGTTTGCTTTCCACTCGCGTCAAGTCAAGTGCTGGAATATGGTCGCATCTGTAACTCTGAATAGCATGACAAGATCTCACATCTGCATTTGTACACTGTGGGGAAAAACATTTTATGGTTTGAATGTAAATCTGAACGTTCCATTTTTGTCAACAACTGAATATGTACTGGTGAGATGATGGCTAACATTTGTAATTATCATTTTGGCAATAACACTATTACATTTTGTCTAAAAAAAATAAAAAGCCGGAATGCCCGCATCACATGCCTGCCAATGTCCCCTTGTTTTCAGTGAAAATCGAATTAAGTGTCCCAGAATATGTGACGCTAAATTAGATCATAACTTAAGTGAAGTTGAATTACACCACTGGCATGATTTCTGAGGCGCAAAAATATCAAATGGGAAATTCTCAACTGCAAATCACATAAATATGCTGTTGTCTGAAGGGAATCAACATCACGGCCCTTGATCTATGGACATAATACAGATAGGGAATCTAAAGGGGACTCTAATTACAGTATGTTTGTGTTGTTTACCATTCCTGACCGCCTTCTATCGCTTAAGCATGCTGACCTCATCCGACCCTTGCTAATGTGATTGCGTGAGTGTCTGACAGACTTGCTGTGCCAAACAAGACGTTCCCACAGTCAAAAACACTGGATCTTCCTAAACCACCGAAAATCAAATACCCAGTTGTCTAACTCCACTATCTTCACTGAGATACCGTCGGGGGTGTTTCATAATTCTCTCCCACGCCCTCCTCGCTTGGTTGGGAATGAAATGTCTCCTCGGTCTTATCAGCCGCCGCACCCTCGCCCCATTCTGCCTCGAAAGGAAGCGGCCTCCATGCGAGGGTCTCTCCTGATGTTTATTGTCACGGAATAGTTTGTCGTCTGCCACAGATAGCCGGCCTAGATTGTTTTCCGTCTGCGCTGGCGGAGAACTCGACATTCAATTAGTTCGGTCTTGTGACAAGCAGCGCTCTCGTTTGTCGCTTTAAAGCCTGTCAAAGGTTTTTATGAATTGATTAAATTCAAGTGGCGGCTCAGAGCGCACGTGGGACCCATTCACTTTGTGGCAGCGTGCGCTTCTGTTCGCAGACCTGAAGCAAGAGGGAGAAAAATGCTTCTCCTGGAGGCATATTTGGGGGTTTGAAGAGTGCCAACATTGCTTTGCTCTTTGTAATGTGTGCGTAGATGGGCTCGCCTGGCTGCGGTGGACGCTCCGCCTCAGGGAGGTCAAAGGGCAGAAACGTGCAGGGCTGAAGTAGACTGTTCGACCGAGTGTGTTTGAAGCATACGGAGGAGGCCGTTTCCCATCACTCCTTCTTTCCCATTGCATACATGAACGCACAACCCTCTCGAGTCACCGACACAACCATGCACATATGACGAACATCCCAGTTCCAAAGTGATCGACATGTGAAAACCCAATTAACCTCCGAATGAGCCACCAATGCTTTAAGAATAATACACCGTCCAACTAAACAGTCGGCATGCTGATTGCAGAGATTTTCCAGAAATGTGGAGGCACAGTGCTGCAGCGACGGCACGGAACGAAGCCAGAATTGGTTCTTTCTGCCGCTACATCAGATAAATTGCTCGAAGAAAACACCGATTGACATGATTCAAGTTGGGGGGGGAGTAGCAACGCTGCTCTGTGACAGCGGCTAACGAAGCTCAGAGTTCAACTCATAGGCGACCAAACTTTTATTTTGCTCAAACAAGATTCATCTGGTTTCCATTTAAACGGACTGGGTATTTCTTCTTCTTCTCTCTCTCTCTCTCTCTCTCTCTCTCTCTCTCTCTCTCTCTCTCTCTCTCTCTCTCTCTCAAGAGAGAGAAGAGAGTGCCCCAACTGGAAACAGAAGAGGGGGAAGGCCACTCTGTGGTTTGGACGTGTGTGTGTGTGTGTGTGTGTGTGTGTGTGTGGAACAAAGCGGCGAGAGGTTAATTCATTTGATTCCTTCACGCCACTGTGGCAGAGGCTGTATGTATTGTCGGGTGCGTTTCCATGGCAACAGCTGCGGCGTAAGGAAATCTTTATTTCCTCTTTCTCAACCCCCCTCTTCTCCTCCTCCTCCTTCTCCTCCTCCTCTTCCTCTCTCTTTCTGTCCAGTACCTTGTCAGATTTCTTCCTCTCCCTCCCTCCCTCTCTTCCTCGCTCTCTCTGACTTGTACAGACATGGTTTGCGGAGTTTTGGGTGGGGAATGTTCAGGTATGCGTTCGCACACACACACACACACACACACACACACACACAATCTGTCTGTGTGCTCCTCGTGTAGCAGACTAGGGAACAATGAATCTCAAAAAGAGACTTTCCTTCAAGAGGACTTGGAACTTCAACACTGTAAGTAAACTGTGGTTTGCCCAGTGAGCCTCCTCTTCCTCCTCCGTACGAACCCGGGAGACTCCTTTTGTTCAGTCAGCTGCTTTTGTCATTAATCTCCCTCGTTGGTGCTCGTCTCTCGACCTCTCAGAACAGCTGTTTGAAGTGGTGGGGACTCACGGTTGTTTGTTTGCGGGATGCTAGAATCAGCCTGGACTTGTGTAAAAGTTTAGCAGAGGCTTTTTTTCTCCACTATTTTTTTTTTTTTTATCTCACCCGTGGTCAAGTGTTGAGCAGGGTACATCTCAACCCAGTTTTTGAGGGACGGAACATGCCTAAACAAGCCCAAAAGGTAATAGAAATCACTTTTTAAAAGATCAGAAATAATTCACTCTGTGAGAGGTGGTAATGGGTGACATTAGCATTTGTGTAAATGTGGCCTGTCCTTCCACTGGTTCGGTGGGTGAAGGTGTGCTTTTGTCGCGGCGGCGGCTCACTTCAGAGATCACACATGAGTCCGTCTCGGTGGGATCTTCTACGCTCCTTCAGCATGTGGTGTCTCGGGCTGCCGGAGTGTACGGCGTGGGGGCTGTACCACACTAAAGCTGGGAGAGTATTTTCCAACTGGGGAGCCAAAGTACCCTGGCTCCGCTTGGACTGGAATTGGGATTTTGTCCATTTGGTTGATAACGGCCTCTAACGTGGACGGCTTTCAGAGGGATTCCAGCTGTGAAATTGGATCTCTGCAGTTCAGCCGTATATGAATAGGATCAAAGCGGGTCCTGTAGTACCACAGAGCCACCTGTGGTGGACCGGCTCGTCACCAGAGGTGTCAACTGAGGAAGGTGGACAAGAGGTGACGGGGTGCCTCATTGCAGGGGACTTGTGGGCGAGGAAGTAATAACGAGGGGTGTGTGTGTGTGGTCTAACCCCTGCAGCCTCACACACACACATACACACACACACACATACAAACACCACCGTGTCAACCTTTACAAATGTGATCCTTGATCACGATGTCATTTTCTTCGTAAGTACTTGATCGAACAACAATGCATTTAGCTATTTAGTTTGTTTATCAAGCAAAACAACCAAACATTTGTTGTTTCCAGATTTCCAGTTTTCTATAATTGGAAACTTAATGTGTTTGGGTTTTCGACCGTTGGGCTTAGGGAACTTGTAACATGCATTATGTCATTTTATAGTTTGATTAAAAATGTTATCTATTATTTGAAGAAGAAAAGAATAACGAATTCATGAACAAATTAATCAACAGTTGAAATCATTAGCTGCCCCATTTGGGAATGCAAGTAGATTTTTAGCTAAATATAAAACAATTGTGTGTATTCTAATATGGCCAAGAGCTTCTATCGTGTTATAACATGTTTATTTCTATATCACAATAATGTAAATTAAATTAACAAAACAAACTGCCACACATGATACAACACTTGAGTTGAAAACAAAAGACTCAAAACAATAAAACTAAAATCCGTTCAAAATGGAATAAATAGCTTTATAGGAACAATCATTTCACCGGTTACAGATTTGAGGGATAACAGGTGCAAATAAATACAAGCCTAAATTCAGTCAGCAAAATATAAAAATCAATCGCACAAATTTAGAGTATACCAATAGAAGAAGAAAAAAAACTTTTACTGCATGATGATCACCAAAAAATCAATAAAAAAACTGCAGTGGTTACGTGATTAACATTCTTGCTCATCCTGGGTTGGTTGGGATACCTCCCCCTGCATACCAACCTATACAGACATATTTGTCATCAACATAATTCTCCTCTGACACAAGCTTGCTTTAAATGACGAGATGTTGCATAAAACCTGTGTCAAGAGCATTATGATTTACCTCTCCCACTCATATTATGACATCTGTGACGTCTGTGAATGAGAGGAAGTGGATATATATCCTATTTGTCACCATAGAAGTCAAATCTTCCCATACATAGGTTTGGAAAGTAGTCTTGAGTAGGAAAATACACCAAATTGTACTCCTCAGCCTGGAGACCTTTGTTCGAAACCAAAGTTTACGTCACGTCGTGTGATGTCTGTCTGCTTCTTTCAAAAGGAACCGCTCAGTGTATATATTTAAGGTTTGAGGTTTGGCTGTTTTTAGACCCAAAAGGGACAGACCGATGGCGATGGAGTGGGTGTTCTTCTCTGTTCTGTTTGGTCCTCCTCCTACCCACCCATGATTACTGTACACATGCTAGCCACCACAGATGGGGTGGCTTTTTGGGTGTTGACTACATGGGGTTGGACTCGGCAGCAGCAGAGTTGTAAAGAGGCCGTGACAGACAATTAGTGGTTTCAGCGGTCTGTGTCTGATAGAGCTTTTACATGTGGTCTCTCCCAAAATGGAACGGGGCATCACGTCAGCGCACATGGCCCCGCGGTCACGTCCCCGGCCTTCAGACGGCCAGTAGCACCAACAAAGACTATAAAGAATGGGCCGCTCCACAATGCGTCTGAGCGTGTTCTTCGGCCGATTGATCGAGCTGAAAACGGCTATTTAAATTCACAGCCAGCTTCATTCCGTTCCATTGTTCTGTGACATTGCAGCTTTGCAGTCCAGTATTATGCAATTGCACTAAAGTACAAACTGTATGTACTGCTCCCACCGAGGCACCAGCCTGGCATTAAGAGCCTTGTTTAGCCGCATTATCAGCCTTGGATATTCACACTTTGAAGTGGCAGCTCAGAAAACACTCGTCTGGAAATAGTCTCCCCTTTTCAGATGAATCCTCCAACGCGCCGTGTTTTTTGTTTTGTTCTTGTGTTCTTGGACCAAACCCTAAGATGCGCCTCTCATATCCTCCCCTGCATTTAAATATATTTACGACAGCAGCTCCACAGTTCGGGCTTTAAATCTCCATCAGCCTCACCAAAAGGATGCTAACAGTTTTTTAAGAGAAGCCCAACGCTGAGGCAGGGATTTCAAACTGAAACGTTTCCCACGAGAATATTTGTTGATCCATCGTAAGATCAGACACAGGTGGCGTCTTTATCCAGCATTATTCCTTCTCTATAATTACACCCAATTATGGAAACTTGTCACCATTAAAATGGTCATGCCAGCAAGGGGGGGGCTTGTGCTGTTTGCCTTTTTATTCATGGTCGTCTTCACATGCATACACCCCGATTGCTCGAATTAGCAAGTGAAAAGAGGACCATTATGGCCAGCGAGGGCCTCTCCAGTAGCTCTGCCTTGATGAGCTCTGATCTTTGTGACTGCAGTTAGCAGGAATGCACAGTGTGTGTGTGTGTGTGTGTGTGTGTGTGTGTGTGTGTGTGTATGTGTTTGTTTGTGAGAGGATAATATAAAACAAAGGGTGGGTCCTGGTGTGGAGGTGTGAACAGCTGTGTGTGGTAGAGGCCTGGGGTCCACCCACTGACAAATTGATGGCCTTGTGTAAGGACCCTAGATCCAACCCGTTCCCAGTAGCACACACACACGCGCACACACTCTCACTTACAAACCACAAGGACCCACACCTCAGAGCGACTGGTGGGATGCCTGAAGAGACACTGCTATCTTCAGTTTCTTGTCTCAGCACAGAAGGTCATGAGGGCAGCCTCTCACTCATGTCTCCCTTTGTTCTCTTTCAGTCTGCTGCTTCCTCCGATGGCGGTGAGTACAATTCCTTTGTTCCTACTACTTTAAAACACGATTCCGGAAGAATCTCAATGTGATCATTTGATGTGAAGCGTGGGAAAAAAGAATGCCAGCCGTCCAAGGGAAACTCCTGAAACTGAATTAAATCGCAAGAGTAACGAGATCGGAAGGCTTTTTCTTAATCGTCGCTTTTCATTAAAACGGCAAAGCTTTTTGATCTTGTCCAGCTTGCGGTGCTTTTTCAGAGTATTGCATTTTTTATTTCTCGTTTTCTGCTCGGCGCTCAACTTTGTAGCTGCTCAACAGAAAAGGTCTCATAAAAAGACCTAGTGAGGATGATGCACTGTAGGCAGCAGCATGCCTCATTACCAAAGGATGTTTGCAGAGCGTGTTTTGGGTTACAGTCGGGCCTAGCGTGCACACGCTGTCTGGTCCTCCCTTTCATTGCAGTTTTTAATAACATTTGCTAACAGGCTGACCGAGGCTGCGGCGAGGAGGGCAGCTCCTTTCAGCGTGGATGTGCATCAGACACGCACGGCTGTTTGCTTTCTAAAGCCAATCTCATTAACCGAGCGGCACACAATGTGGTGAACACGTCTCCCAAAGCCTCCGTCCTAATGCATTAAACCCAAGTCCAAACAAATGGCTTGTCAGCAAACTTTAGACGGGGGCTTCCAAAGGCCCGGGGGGAAACCAGCCATTTGGCTTCATCGTAAGAAAACAAATCCCACAGATTCTCCTGCTTAACGTGAAGTCCTTGCGAGTTTAAAGACACACTCATTCAGCTGGACTAACGCCTCAGACTGAGATGCGCTCTGTTTTTAAAAGGTCATGTAGAGGCCACCTGAGTAATATTCTGAAAGACCTCACTGAACAGCTGTTGGTGACGTCGTGAACTATTTACAGCGCTTTTATTTCGCCACAGTTGAACTACACCTTTTTGTAAATCCACCCTACTCCCTGTGCAGGCGTATGATGAGGATATGTTCGGTCGCATCCTTTTCTCAACAGCAAAGATGCACTCTGTTAATACCAGTTGACTCTCAGCAGAATGACGACGGCAATGTGTCTGTTATAAATTTGACTGTGCCTGCTCGGCCTCACAGCTGTAAAGTGGCCATCTGCTGCCATGATAGCAGGCACTGCGCTGGCCGAAGCCCCCACTTTAGTTGACTCACCCGCACTCCCTCCTTGTGTCCCTCCAATCATCCTCGTCTCCTCTGTTTTGTCTTCTTTTATTCTGCTCTCTGTCCTCGCTGCCCCCTCTCTGATCCTTTCGTACCAACCGAGTGACATCTGCTGTTTGTCGGATGCGATCAGATCTGTTAGCCTTGTTCTCCACACTTCCCCCGTAACATATTTTGAACTTTGACTTACACTTAGTGTGTGACATTTATCGGTGGGAGGTGTAGAAATGGGTAGAGTGCAGAGCCATGAGCTTTCCTTGCAATTCCCTTGACCTTCACTTTATAGTCTAAATCCATTTCCTTTTTGCAATTATGCTCGTTGCAGATATACGGCACCTTTTGGCTCCCCATTATGTCGAGATCATTTTATGGCAAGTTGTTCCCTCTTTTAACTCCAACAGGATCACGACTTTTATTAGATTGCTGACAACTCATATGTCATTCCCTGTACTCTGAAGTAAAGTGTTGAAAAGACTGTAGTGAGAGTTTTAGGTGAAGTAATTAACACCTTCACCCGATTCTGATGGTAAAAATGTGCTGTTTTATTTATTTATTTATATATATATATATATATATATATATATATATATATATATATATATATATATATATATATATATTAAAGCTCGGTTTTCCTCCATGGATTAAATTAACTCAGTCTACCTTCTCAAAAGCACCCAAAAAAAGGCCGCAGGGACACAGCACAATCGCTCTGGCTGGGATTACCCTTTCACACTAGAGCCCTCTAACATTTTGCATTGTGCTCTCTCCGTCTTGCAGACTACAGCGGAGTCCAGTTGCAGGGATGCTGCAGCCAGAGCAGCCTGAATAGCAATGGCAGTCTCCCAGGAGCAGGCAGCCTTCGAGGGGTCCCAGAGCAGCGCGTGGCCAGCTGGGCCGCCTGCTTCGAACGCCTCCTCCAGGATCCAGTGGGTGTGCGCTACTTCTCGGTAAGAAAAAAAAAAGTTTTCCGAAATGGATTGAATCCCGTTTTACTAAATCTCGGCGTCTCAGATTTAGGATTTAAGTGCAAAACAAAAGTGGGCGAGCGGCAGTAGACTGTGTGTGTTGTTTGGGTTTTAGTGATTCTGCTTATTAATTTGGTTTCTTGTTGAAGCCTTGTTGTGATCCGTGGCATGTTATTTGAGAAGAAAAGGAAATGTAGTGAAAGCAACAAAGAAAAATATCCTCTTTAGTTTTACACTTGTTTTACTTGTGCTTAGTGCTCTTCTATTACCTATTGATTGCCCGTTATGGCATGAAATGGCTTCACTCTAAAGCAGTGCTTTATCATGTTAGTGTTGTAGCACTCACGGTCGTTCTTTTTGAAGGTCGGAGCTGCCCGCGTTTTTACTCAGTCTGTGCATCGTCTGAGTTATTTGTTACCTTGATTACTGTGAACTTCCACACATAAAATACGCCTTTTGGTTATTGGTTATTTTTATCAAGACATTTCTCATGGCACACTTATATACTTGCACACATACACAGTATATATGGCAATAAAAGAGGTGAATGAAGGAATCTTCTTTAGTTTTCTGTGGGAATGTGGATTTTTAAGATCAATTTGATGAGTGTATTTGGTTTGTATGTTCCATGTTGTGTGGGACTCGCACTGGTCTGGTCTCGACTTGGTCCTGGTTTAGGTAGTCTTCACTAGACCAGCTTCCTTCGTGAATAGAATTATTTCAACGCGTCATTACTTTTTGTTGAATCACCTTTTTTCCTCTCTAAATCATTGCCAGACTTTGGAGAGTTGACAGAATTTTTAAACAAATCCTAGGTTTATTTTGGAACCGGGTCAGAACCGGTTCTCAATGTCCAACCTCTCCAAGCACGGGCGCCTCATTTATGTTACCTCCCACATAAAAGATGTGTCTTTTTGAAGTGAGCCCACAACACTTTCAGAGCGCTCGACGTTGAGTTGTGGCGTCCCAGAAGCACCTCGCTCCTCACCTTCCTTCAGCACTGCACTGTGCGCCTACACTATCCCTCGCCTACACTTACACCAGTCTTGTTCACAACATCACACCCGATCATTTCTGGCCTCACTACTGGTCTCCACAACAATTGCACTGGAGCGACGAGAAGGAATGAGCTTGAGATCATATAGAAACTCTCCTGCTGTGTGTCTCCACAGGAATTTCTCAAGAAAGAATTCAGTGAGGAGAATATCTTGTTCTGGCAGGCCTGCGAATACTTCTGTCATGTCCCTGCAGCTGATAAAAAGCAGGTAAGTCCACAGTATGAGGCAAATCCCATTGCTAAAAACATATACGCTGATTGGAATGGTTCCCAACCTATTTGTCTAATATCCACGTGAATAAAACAGTCAAACCTGACCTCCCCTCTCCGATTTAATATCAAGTGAATTTTCCTTCCCTCAATTTGTAGAATTTGGGCTGGGATGTAGTAGATACAAATAATTTGTCAACATAACTTTGTGTACCTGCATGTGTAGAACGTAAGATTTTGATTCTCTGTTAGAACGACAGTAATATGATCACTTATGTACAAAGGGTCAATCCAAATAAAATGTATGTAAAAATACATCAATGAAAGAGTTACATAAGAAGACTTGTGGCGACATCGTTTGTTCTTAAACTTCTCCATCATCCAACCTCTGTGCTGCAGCTGTCCCAGAGAGCTGGAGAGATCTACAACAGCTTCCTGTCCAGCAAGGCCACGATGCCGGTCAACATCGACAGCCAAGCCCAGCTGGCCGACGACGTCCTCACTTCCCCACGGCCCGACATGTTCAAGACGCAGCAGCTACAGGTAACAACAAGACAGCCGCAGTAGTTATAGCTCCTCTCCTAACGCAATTTCTGAAATACTTCTGTGTCTTTGGTTAATTTAGACTTATACTCGAATGTATTTACATTGTTCAATTTCTATTTCATTTGCAGAGCCCAATAGAACTGTAATAGCCTCAGAGGGCTTTACAATCTGTACGACATACACACTCGATCTTCAGTGTTCCGTATGAACACTGAAGATCGAGACATTTTTCTTGACAGTGGGGGGTTTGGTTCTCATCTAGCCTTTAGTCACTTTCCACGAGCATATTGGTTTTTTTCCGGTGGCCGTCTGGGTTTGTTTACGAAAGGGCTCTGAGCTTTTGCAAGAGTGATAAACACAAACTGGCATACACCCACAGAGAATCTAGCGCGTACTGTACACACTGACACATCAACATGCAGTCAGAGATCTGTATATTTTCTGCCTGCACACAAGCATGATAATATGCTAACTGTTAAGATCTGCCATAACGTCAACTGTAACCATATGTTAACACTAGTCGTTTCTTCTCTCTTGTTTCTGTCTATGTGTCATTTTCTCTTCTTCTCTCCCTTATTTCTGACCTGGATGTGTCTCTTTGTGTATCTCACCTCTCCCTCACCATCACTTTCATTGTTTTATTTGACTTACAAACACCCACTCTTTCCATCTTCAGATCTTCAACCTGATGAAGTTTGACAGTTATTCCCGATTCCTCAAGTCCTCCCTTTACCAAGAGTGCATGTGTGCCGAGGTGGATGGCCGATCCCTGCCGGACCCCTACCAGATTCCCTGCAGTCCTGCGCCCTCGAAGCACAGTGCCAGCTCTGACCGCTCTGCCCTCTCCACTCCCAAAAAGGTGCCACTATTGCTTTCTGACTGTATCAAAGCCACTGGTCATAGAAAAACAACGTTTCGGGCATCGCTCGTCATACCAGTACGTGCAGTACCAATCTTTAGTTTTTGTTCTCCAACCAACAGGAGGCCAGAAAGCAGAGGTCAGGGAGGTCACTGAATGAAGACAGCAGGGATGAGAGCGCTGACAAGAAACGCGGCATCTTCTTCTCGTGGTCACGCAACAGGAGCTTTGGGAAGGGTCCGAAGAAGAAGGACATAGGAGACATTAACCTCGGTAAGAATGTGATGCTTTCTGGTTACAGTTTAAGGCTTTTGCAACAAACAAACTTCCAAAGTGCTGATGTGTCCTTGAACAAGACACCAAAATTGCTGCCAGCTCCGGCGTTGCCATGAACTCGATGCGGGGGAGGCACGTAGAAACACAGCTGCTCCGCAGTCCTCAAAGTATCCATACACAGTATAAGTCTGGCATTTTGACACACCGGAGAGAGTTAGAGGCCAATGTTTGAAAGGTGGCAAAATACCAAAATGAGGTTGATATGATATTGATTAGAATAGATTTTTAGTATTATAATGTCAAATTATAGCTTAACGTTTCTTATTTTCAAGGCTCCAATTGACTTCAATGTTATTTTCTGATTTTTTTTCCTTTCTTTTACACGTTCAAGCTTTGTGGAATATATAATTTTTTTAATTTTATATTCTCTGAAAGTATTTGCCGATAGCACAGTTCTGCTACCATCTTAATTATCTCCATTTCTATCATGTGATTTCTTGCTAAATTAAACGTACTATCACACCGACGCTTCAGCATAAATGTCTCACTAAATGTAGCTGCACCATAATTTAACGGAACACCTACTGTTTAATCGCAACTATCTTCTGTGACGACTTTAACTTTTTTGCCTGTGAAGATTTAGTGGCGTCAAACAACGATTATAAGTGAGCTCGACGCTGTCTTGGTGTTACATATTGTGTCCTTTAATGCGAGCAGTCTGCTAATGTCTCTTATCGCCATGTATTCAACATCCTCTGTGTGGTTTTGTGCAGATTACTGGGGCAGTAATGGGCGGAGGGAGTCCCAGGGCTCCTTGTCGTCCGGTACCAGTCTGGAGATGGCCACTTCCTGCTCTGCTGGCAAGATTGAGGTAAGATTCCTCTGGACTGATCACCATGGCAACACAGAGCCCTATGTCTGATGAAGCCAGCGTAACAAGCCACAGTTGTTTTTTCTTTTACTGGTCAGCCCACTCATTGTTTGTTTATGGATGGCATAAATGAGAGTACAACAAAAAACTTGCTATAATTTCAACTGAAACTATGTTGACACTTTAAAAGCCATAATCCAGATCTTTACTCTTTTTTTTTATTTTTTTATCTTGTGTCCTTAGTCTGATAATCGCCACTCAGTATGGGAGCGTTCCCCCAAACATTGCAGCGTGATGCTGCCCAACGGTTCCTGCCCTTCGATCAGCCTTCGGCCTGGTGCCTCCATAAGGGAAGTCCTGCAAGAGCTCTGCCAGAGCATTAGCATCAACATCGCTGCTGTGGACCTCTTCCTGGTGGGAGGGGAGAAGGTGAGGGAGGCAAACTACTGATGATTGCTAAAAACATCTGCTGCTAATAGATCAGAGAGCAGAGCACTGCTGCAAGCTCCTCTTTAATTAATTGACTCAACCTCTGTTTGATATAAATCACACTTTTGGTAAATACTGCACAAATACATTTACCATTTACACATGCATTATTTAACAATGAGTCATTGTGAGAACTGTAAAAAGGGGAATTCAACCAAAAATAATTAAAAGGATTTCGGAGGATTAAAGTGGACAATGTGTACAGTCTTTTTTTTTTTTTTTTTTGCTGGAGCTTTATGTGTTGCTAATGGGCAGTTTCATTTTTTCCCTCATAGCCTTTGGTGTTGGACCAAGACTGCATGACCCTCAGCTCTCGAGAGCTGAGAGTGGAGAAGCGGACTTTGTTTAGGTATGAATAATTCATCAAAGTTTGCCGGATCTGTCAGTTTCTTTTGAAAGCAGCATATTCTGTCTATGCTTTCATGTCTGTGCTGACATTTACTTGTGCTCTCTCTCGGCTCCCAGATTGGACCTGGTACCCATTAACCGCTCCGTGGGGCTTAAAGCCAAACCTACCAAACCAGTCACTGAGGTCCTGCGCCCTGTGGTGGCCAAATATGGCCTCCACCTCAGCGATCTTGTGGCCAAAGTAGTAAGTCGTCCCCGGTGGCTACAATGGCCGTAATCCTTTTGAAGCTCCTGTGTAGTGTGTGACAGTGCCACAGGGTGGAGCGTCATGGTTAGGGGAGGGAAGCGACCGCATCCTTTTCCATCTCTACACGGTGGTTAGCTCTCTGACTCAGCCCAGCCTCGGAAGATGGAGCACCAGGGCTATAATTAAGAATGACGACACTCCTTAAACATGCCAACTCCTCCCCTAAGCCCCTGCAAGAAGATTTATTTCCGTACTGTGGGTTTTCAGGCATTATAACTGTATTATATAGTAGTCCAGAGCTGAAGAATAGTTCACAAATTAAACAAGGGCTCGTGAAGTCAAATATCAGCCTTGTGCTTAACATACTAAGTATTCCTTATTTAGACTTCTGCACAACAGGTGAAGATTCTGATGTGTTGACCATCAAATTGTGTTTGGTTTTCAGAGTGGAGAAACTGAGCCTTTGGACCTGGGCGCCCCCATATCGAGCTTGGATGGCCTACGAGTTGTTTTGGATCGAATCGACCCGGCAGCTTCAGGGAAAGGTAAGACCATCAAACATTTTAAATGGATACGAGATGTTTTTTTCCCCGACTGGAACTTGCAAACATCAGTTTCTTCCGTGGGTTTATTATGTCTAAAATGCCCTCCTCCTGTCTCATTCTCTCCTCTTTGATTTCTCAGCCTGATGATTTATTTTCTTGTACATCTCTCTTTGTCTTCAAGTAGACAAATCTAAGGCCTCCTCCCTAAAAAACCACCCTCCAAGTCGAAGTTTTTCTGCCACAGTAAGTACTCGCGACATCTTCACTCTCCTATGTGTGTCCTCAAAAGTCCCGGTCTGGTGTTTGGTCCCTTTCCACTGCTGCGCGGCCTATGCAACATTCAGTGTCATTCATTAGTGGCTCACATTCATCTTTATTCACATGTACAATCTTTGACGTGCTTTAAATTGGTGGGTTCCTTTTTTGTTTGTATTCCTTGCCCTAACACTGCCCGTGGCTGACTCACTTGCTCACTTTCCATGCTTGAGTTATTTACGTAGGCAGATAGCACTCGGTCTAGCGAGGTCAGGGAAGACACAGAGAGCCGACAGATGGACGAGGCTCATCTATACATGAGGTGTCAGTAAATCCAGACACTCTGCTCACTAGGGTGCTTGGCCTCCCCTTTATGACCCCGCACCTCCCATCCCTCCATCCCCTAACAGAGTGCATTGTTATTGTTGCATCTGCAGGGAGATGAGAGGTCAACACCAAAGGACTTTTCTGTGAGAGCAAGTGGACCAGACTCAGCACTCCCAGGGGAAAAGAGAAAACAGAAAAAGATTAATATAGATGAAGCTGAAGGTAAATCCCTCTTGTCTTTCTTTCTCTCTCTTTGACTTATTGGTGGATTTCTTAGCTTTGCTTTGCTTTGCCTCAGGACTAACCGATATCTTTGGCAGCTCTGGAGGGTTAATTTCTCTGTCAGGTGTGAGGCTGCTACGCCGAATGTTAACCCTCGACTCATCATGTCCTTCCAGGAGTTCCCCTTTGTGGACAGTTTAAGTGAAGGGAACTCATTTTTTTGTTGCAGAATTCTTTGAGCTGCTGAGCCGGGCGCAGAGCACCCGAGCCAACGACCAGCGCGGACTCCTGAGCAAAGAAGACCTGGTGCTTCCGGACTTCCTGCGCCTGACCCCACCCACCTTCTCCTGCTCCGTCTCCTCTGACCTGGCCTGCTCCACCCCCGGCGGCCTGAAACCAAGCCGGGAGAACGGCGTCTCCTCGCGGGGGGCCCTCACCGCCGGCCTCCGTTCGGAGAGCCTGGACTCCTCCCTCAGCTCCAGTGCCAACGGACACTCCGGGACCAGGCGGTGCCTGATGCCCCCTCCTCGCCACCCAACTTTTGGCACCCACCTCTCCCCCATCCCCCGGCCCTTGGACACCCGGCCGATCCTCCGCACCGTCGAGGAGGACGCCCACAACGACCTGACTCTGGTGGGGGAGGGCGACATCAGCAGCCCCAACAGCACCCTGATGCCTCCATCACCGTCCCTCATGCCGTCCTTCGACAGCAGCCTCCCCGAAGCCAACTTCACCCCGCCACCACACTGCCCTCCGTCTCAAGACGCAGGTGGAGAGGGAAAGTCCAGTTCAGGTACTGCTACAGTGTAACAACACAGTGCTCCGTGTGTTTGCGTGTGTGTGGTATGTGCATGTGTGCGCTCTCTCCCCGGTGGTCTCAACCCGACCACCTCCATGATTAAACTCCCTCTACACTGACTCTGATGCACTTTAATGACAAATTGATCCTGACTCTTTCTCAGTTTGCCATTCATTTAAACTGATTTGTTTGATTATACTTCGCAAAGCATGTGTGTGATTGATCTTAATTCCACTCTGATCGTCTTGTAAATAGGGATGTGTATATTTTGTTCAGTGAGTAACGTTTACTTGGATGTCACTTCTCACGCCACGAATTGTTGGGTTTCCCCACATGACTGGGATTAGGTCATTCCAGTTAGATATTCAGTTTATTTTGTAGTTTGGGGTGCATGAGAATGCAGATGTAATTGATTGCAGAGCTTGTGAATATTAACAATATATGCACAGTGCATACAGATTAATATTAGATCAATATTTGACAGTACTGTAGTCGATGAATTCAGAACAACTGAAAGTGATGCGATTAGCAGCTGTGTTTCCTGGCATGTGGGTTCATTATGTACAATTAGATAACATCGTAGCAAACCAGACCCATACAATTGTTTTACGGTGTTGGACCTGCGACTGCGAACAGTCGGTACAATATAAATACTGTATTCCTCTCCATCCCACCACCTCGAGTTAAGAGCAATTCAACAATGTCAAAAACCTTTTTTTTTCTTCCTTTTGTAATCTCTCACACCTGTGAGTCATTAAATGGTGTCAGCAAATTGAGCAATGCCATAAATAATTAGTCACTGGAGAACAAGTGCTCCTTAGCTCTGGTGACATTGTTGAATTGCTTGTCATTCTCTATCTGGGTCATTCACTCCCTCTATAGATGCCTGTTGTAGATAATCACTGCCAATAAACTCTGTACCTGTGATTGAGTAGATCTAATAAATGTTAGAATTGGAAATCACTCTCGTCTGTCTTTTTACACGTTTGTGAGCTCAGTTTTCTTCCTCCTCCTCCTCCTCCTCCTCTTCTTCCGCCGCCGCCACCTCTCCTCCGCATGCCTCCTCCCCTTCTCCCTCAGCTCTGTCTCATTTTTGTCTTGTGGCTTCCTCCTCTCATCAGCTCCCACTCCTTTGTGTACTTTTGTGTGTGTGTGTGTGTGTGTGTGTGTGTGTGTGTGTGTGCTCGTTCCAGGGTGTCGCCGCTCGCCGTGTGTGCTCTGCTCAGATTGCTCAGTGCGGCGTGTTTGTACGGCGTCGTTAAAACGCTGCTCGGTCTGCCTGCTTGGTGTATTGTTATTTGATGGGGGTCACTGCTCTGTTGTGTGTTGCCTCAGCGTGGCATTGTGGGTCTTTTTTTAAGTGCGTCCTCTTTTAAACTTGTGTTTTCAAAGCTTGGTCGTTTGTGTGTCGACTCTTTGTGTATGGAGTGCTGGATCATCATCATCATCATCATCATCATCTCCTGCAGATGGATTTCATTTTCTATTTCCCCCTCCATGTAATTTCCCGCACTCCTCCACTGTGTTTGTTTCTGAAATAAGGTAAACAATCAAGTGGTGAATTGATTTGTAATGGGGATGGTTTTTTATTTCTACATTGGACATTTTCAGAGTTGCCAGGAATATATTTATATCCACTAAGGCCAAAAGCTTTCTGTTTTCAGATATCCAATCAGAGGCAACATGTTTTTTGGTTCTTGGCTTTAACGAAAATCCCAGGAAACCTTCTTTGAAACCCTGTGAACTCTACAGAAAGAGAAAATAATCACGCTACATGTTTTCCAACCACACAGCTGACGAGTCTCTTCCGCTTCAAAGCCCTTCATCGATGTTGATAGCGAGGCTTTAATGAAAGGTGTGTGTGTGCACGAGACGATGAGGAGGGATGGAAGCTCCTCCGCAGGCTCGCGCCTCTTTTCTGGTTGCTAAGTACATCCGCCTGATTCTTCCCACCACTGGGCGCCATGGTAACCTTATCCATGAGTTGACTTGAGCTACAGATAGAAACTGTCGCTGCTGGTTTTCATCCATCTCCCAGCCTCTTTCTCTCCGTCTCTCCCCCTCTCTTCCCACCAGCTAAAATAGGAACCGCTATGATTCAGGCCTCTATATCTCTGACTCTGGTTTGTCACCGCGGTAAAGCTGTGAGGGGGTCTGCAAACATGGATATGCAAAGCAAGTTAACACGCCTCCACTTTTTAGAGACTTTGTGAAGTTGTTACTTTTTGAATTCTGGTGGAAAGTCATGCTAACGGGCTTAATAATAAGACAAACACCCACGGAGTAAGTCAAAGGCCGCCGGTCCACGCAAGTAAACAATGGTTCAGTAGCAATTATGCTCTTTTACTGCCTCAATCTGCCGGATTTCAGCAGTTGCAGACGTCCCTCTTCTGTTTGTGTGTTAGACTGACGCCCTCTGCTGTTCCAAGGGAATAAATAATTGCTGCTGAGGTGGATCAACATTATCCTCAGACACCACTGCCACTATGCCATGAATAATAAAGCACTATAGAAAGGCAGAGGACAAAGTCCAGATACATCTTCTTAATATGAAGTTATGTTGCTTAGAGAAATAAGATACCTTTTTTTTTTTTTTAAACACTGGGACTTTATTGTTTTCTCTTATTGTACTGCAGTCATCATAAATACATTTTAAGGAGCACATTAAAATTGCTTTATATATTTATTTTTGGGGGGGTAGAGTTAGTTTTGTACTAAAAAAAAACAATATACCCAAACATCAGTATGAGCATTTGCATCTAAAACTTAGGGGTAGTTTATAGTACGCAGAGTACTTCTAGCCCTACAGGTATTTGCATTTACTTGGCATATCAAGTGTAAATTATCCCCTAACTAGATTGTTAAAATAAAAACCAGAAGGCCTCTGGTCTGTATCCAGAGGACCAGAACGGAGAACTGCTGCCCTGTTGTTACCGTCATCATTTCCTAATCGAGGCTGTAATCACCTCTCCCTCTGCCAAGCGTTGGGCCAGCAGGCCGGGCTGGTGGGGATACGGACGCCCACTAGGGGGCGACATCACACAGTGTAACTCCATTCGTATGACTGCTTTGAACTCACTCGTGAGTTTTTATAGTTTAGTGCTAAATATTACAAAGTAATTGTAGAAATGTAGTCAGTGAGTTTATGTTGAATATGTGTTTCCTGCTCCCCTCTACACATCCAGGGTCAGACGTTAGTTGCTGGGGGTTTTAATTGAGAGGAAAGGTTTGGCCCATACGAGAAGATTAAAGGATTCCTGGGAGTAAATGGGACATCCACTCTCAGCCCAGGCTATTTCCCAAAAATGCTCTGGAATGACGCAGCAGTCCACCTGACCGCAGGGACCATATGGCTCAGTTTCCCCTCAGGCCCCTCTCCTCATCGTGTCTCTGTGTCGGCTCTCAAAGACGGCAGCCTCTGACCCTGGGCCAGCCTTACCGTCCATCTGGCGGTCAGGAGAGGGCTCGACGCGGATCTTTGATCCTCAGTGAGAACTGTTGCTGGGTCAGTTCCAGTCTGGCTGGTCTTGTCTCAGCACCCGGCTGCTGATGAAGAAGAAGACTCGCCACAGGAGACACGGTGACATGTCGTGTTTACGCGTCATAGCAGCGTGAACAAGCTTGCACAGTGAAAACATGTTTGAGAAAAGTTTTGGGTAAATAATGTAGAGAAAGCAAGGTAGACTTTAAAACGAATAAATCTCACTGGGGTTTCCCATCTTCCAGAGACACAGGAGCATGCGACCTATTTGAACTGTCTCTCTTGAGACATTTATTGTAAATAACACTAGTGCTATGGTGGCTTAATGGTTACAGTGGGATCGTCAACTATTTTGAAAAGTTATCCAAGTAATCTTTTAAGCAAAAGATAAGTTGCAGTCCTTGGGACCCTTTTTAACGAAGGGAAGTTAGCTGACATGGGTTAGCGAGTAATAAAGACCTGAGCCAAGAAGTGATTTTTACTTTTATATGTAGCTTTTTCTTTCATCTCTTTACCCTTCAAATCTATCTTGAGGGGTCCCTATACACAGGTATGGAACCACGGGTGCAGGGAGTGGATGAGAGTAGGGTTCAAGGATGGATGAATACATTTATGCTAATGATATAGATTTACACTACCGTTCAAAAGTTTGGGGTCACCCAGACAAATTTTCAGTTTCTTTGCAAGTTCTCGCATGGAATAGCCTTCATTTCTAAGAACAAGAACAGACTGGTGAGTTTCACATGAAAGTTCTCTTTTTCTGGCCATTTTGAGAGTATAATGGAACCCACAAATGTGATGCTCCAGATACTCAACTAGCTCAAATGAAGGCCAGTTTCATAGCTTCTCTAACCAGCATAACTGTTTTACGCTGTGCTAACATAATTGCACAAAGGTTTTCTAAACATCCATTAGTCTTCTATGCGATGAGCAAACACAATGTACCATTAGAACACTGCAGTGATAGTTGCTGGAAATGGGCCTCTATACACCTATGTAGATATTTCATTAAAAAACAGAAGTTTCCACCTAGGATAGTCATTTACCACATTAACAATGTATAGTATATTTCTGATTAATTTAATGTTATCTTCATTGAAAAAAACAGTGCTTTTCTTTGAAAAATAAGGACATTTCTAAGTGACCCCAAACTTTTGAACGGTAGTGTATGTTGATGCATCATCAATTCTATTACATTATAACAATCAACGCCACGACACACGTATGGATCATGTCCTCGAACGTCAGACGAAGCCCTGGGCAGTTGCTGAAAAACCCTTGGATATGGTTCGGGATCCCCTCAGCGGTTCAAGTTGTGCTGTTCGGCTGAGGGTCCGTGTAATGTCAGCTGCTGGAGCTCACAGGCTGTGTTTACATCTGAACCCAACAGCAGTGAATCACAGTCGGCAGAGTTAGGAGAAGTTCTGTGTTTGTGTCACGCGGGCCTCTGTGTTTACAGTCTGAGGGGCCACAGGGTTCACATGAGGAGGGGAGAGTTTATCAGTCCTGCATCCCAGGAACTCTGCTTCGTAGCCGCCTGAGTGCACTGGCATGAGATGGGATCCCCATGGACAACACGTGATTTTAAGGTTTTATTAACTTGTGTCTGATGAGGTCATGCAGCCCTGAATTGTAAATGTTGAAATCCACCGCATGTGACAACAAGTCTATGAAATAATACATTTAATCCTGTTGCCATTTCCTTCACTTCTTTCCCATGATTGGGCAAGCGAGTTCAGCAAGTTTGAGCTGAAGCAGTTATGTCATTGTTTTCTCTCTTGACAACAGCTGTCCAGATTACACAGCCTATACAGTTGTCGGATTACACGCATATTAAATGTTAATTTGAGCGGCGCAGAGTTAAAATGCATGTGCACCTGCGTCATGGGTGACAATCTCCATTCCTTAGATCCTCTGAAGTCTCACACAGTCATGCTAAGCATCTGCTCATCAGGCATTCTGATCGGCCGCAGGTTCACGTGAGTCAAAGCTGCACAGAGATGGAACAATGTTTTGTATTTATATTTAGTCCCCATTAAAGGAAAAATATATTTTTCACAACAAGTTGTAAAATGAAGATTGTTTGCCTGTTTTAATTTGCTCGTTTAAAGCTGCAGTCATCAATACATTGATATAAACAATGGATACAATTAGGACGTGACATGTGAATGGGATAACTCATAATGACCACGCTCATAACTATTTAAACGGACCATGGCCGTCCACGATGCATCGACTCGTCTTAAATCCTCCATGTCTGTCTTTATCTCTCGTGCACAGAGAAAGCAACGGACCCAAACGCCGACAGAGCCGACGCTGCACAGGCGGTCCAGGAGGTCCAGGAGGCGATGGACGTGGACGGGGTTCATCTAGAGGAGGCGACGCTCGAACCGTCCCAGGGAGAGGACTCCGAGCTCAGCCTCAGCTTCCAGGGCTACGTCGCTGAGCTGCGGCAGTGCCAGAGCAAGCTGAGGAATACCCAGATGCCCCAGAGCGGCCGCAACGCACCAGAGGGCAAGGACTGCCAGACGGACCTTTACAAGGCCACGATTGTCTAAAGGGAACCCCCCCACTGCTGCACTTTTTAAACCTGAGGCACTGTCTTTCGAAAGGGAATTACGTAGTTTAACGATGGGCTGCATGTACACTCAAAAATCATAATTCTAAAAAAAAAAATCAATATTACGGTGATAGATATTGTATATTTGTTACTGATTCTGGCGTCTTCTTGTTGATATTTAGTACTGGTTGTGATATTTGGACAGTGATATGTTTTTGTTATGGTTTAGTTTAATAATGACGTGCATTAAGAGCCATGTTAGAGCAGGGACAACCACGGATGAAGCCGGAAATGAACTTTTGGGTACTATTTTCTAAGTAGAGCATGCATTGCAAATAGTTTATCAGTTGTAATCAATGAGTTTATTACAAGTATTTACTTTCTAATAAACCATCTAAATAAATTAAGAGTGAGGGATTCGTACAAGCCAAGGGATTAACCATTAATTAAGCTATTTATTACAACTAACAGGATAAAGACTTTATTAAGTTTGATCTAAAAATCTTGATTCAATGTCCACCTACTAGCTTGTCCAGCTGGTCTTATGCTGAGGAAGTCTGTGAGATGCAGTTGAAAGCTAAAAAAAAAGAAGCTAGTGAGTGAACCTTGAGTTAGATTTTTTTGGTCAAACTATTGTTTTACCCGACTAGAAAGTTGTTCCCACTTTTGTTGGACCATACATGCTGGACAAGACTCTGTTTTAAGGATCAAAAGGGAGGGAAATCACACTTTGAATGCATATTTAAATATTTCCTCTATATCATTCCTATGTTTTGCAGATAATACATGACCGTAACTTTTGTTGCTTGTACTTCCTGCTTCTGTGGTTTTGAGGTTGTTCACATGTTAAACGATTAAAAAGCTTTGATGGCTGTAATTCCAACAAAACTGACACAGTTATCTTTTGTACGTGATTAATTCTGGTATTTAAGACAGTAGAGAAATCCTCACCATCCCATCCTTGTAAAAAAAAATATACTTGAAATACTTCTTTGTTGTAATTTATAACTCCCCAGGTCTTACGCAAGACATTCACAGCTCCGAATCCTCCTACTTGTCATATTTGGACAGCTAAATGTGTTTGCCAAGTTAGTCATAATTGTCAATAATTAATGGAAAGCCTGTGGTTGTCTTAGTTGAACAATTTCCCTTTTTGGAAACACGCTACCTTCACCTGGGGATTGGTTGCCAAAGTGGACGTGCAGTTCAATCGTCCAGCCTCCTCTTTGTATTTTTAGCTCAGCATCTGGAGAGATTATTGCAGCTGGTGGAAATTAGAGGTTAGATATGGGACTGGGGAGTTTGTCTTGACACAGCATGTTGCTGCCGGAATGCTGACAACACGTGGGGCATACAAGAGGGTTGGGCTCTTCACTTTCATGCTTCACTCCTCACTGTCATTACTGAATTCTTCATTAGAACAGAAGCCTTTTTCCTCCCAACTCCTTCATACACCTTATCCTAAAAGCTGGAGATATAGGCCAGTGGGTGCTTTCATGTCTAGACCGCTTCTCTGCCAGTTATATGTGTAGTGGGAGAGAGCAACTTCAACCTGTTTGAGGACTTTAAAAAAAATCCCAAGTATATCATCTCTTGTTGTGACATTAGCTACTTTGGCCTCGGACAGGTCGCTCCGGATATCAGCAGTGAATTGCAACGTTAGACCAGTGGTTCTCCACCTTTTTTCAGCGATGTACCCCTGTGGAATTTGTTTTCAGCCAAGTACCTCCTGACCAGTGCAAAGCATTGTGGGTTGAAAAAACAATGTAATACACAGCGCTGTGCCATCAGTGTCTGATTTATTATAGAATATATACAATTCAGTTTAAGAACTTACACTTATGTTATTGAATATTTATTAAATAACTTTTAAAGGATTTTTGAATTGATGCTAATTTTAAATGTATATATTTTTTTAAATCTCAAGTACCCCCTGAGGTACCTTCAAGTTCCCCTAGGTGTACTAGTACCCCCATTTGAGAACCACTGCGTCAGACTACCAAGTTTAAGTTAGTTACTAACGTTCGTGATTGATTTCAGTGTTAAATCGTTAGGTATTTTTATATTAGCTGAATCCTCTGTCATATGCTCTAATGCGAGAAGTGTTATTTTATGTCACGTTCATGTAAATGTTTCTGTTGTAAACCCGTAAATCACTTTGTTATGTCTAAATTGACATTGTTTATAAAACATCTTTATTAAAACCAGTTAAAATCAACAACAACACACAACCACAACCAGAAGTTACATCTTGCACCGATGTATAAGTTGACATATGATGTGGTAAAAAGTAACGTGAACGTCGCCGGAGTAGCGCGTGAACGTTACACGGTCCCCGACCCCGGGAAAGACCAGGCGCCACCCGCCTCTGCCCCTGGAAACTTTTGGGGTTTTTGTTCTCTCGCGATGACTCTCAATGATAACCCGCGTGGGCGTCAGCGGAGAAGGTGCAGAGGGAACACCAGCCGGGATACGAGATGCCTCAGAGGTAGACGAGCCCCATGACGCAACGGGTTTACTCAATCCGGCTTGAAGTTGTGAGGGACAGGATAATACTTGCAGGGTGTCCCAAGTTTCCTATGACCAAAACCTGGCTGCGGACTCGGAAACTCACTGATATAACGTGACAGGCACACAGACCCTCTTCCGACTTCTGGAAACGAGCTCCTCCGTCCGGGACAACCAGGGACCAACCGATGCAAACTTCCATGATGGCACACTTTATGTTACTTTTTCTACCTTGTGTTTTCAGTACACGGGCGGTAAGTTTTAACCTTCCTGCGCAAACTCTGTGCGTCTCTTTTCTTCTTCTTTTAAAAAAAAAAAATCAATTTTGCGTGCGCTAAAAGCAATAAAACGTGCAATAACTTATCCTCCCTGATTTCAGCGCATATTGGTCCCGTCGTATGAAAGAGTCATCTCCAAAGAGCCGTTCAGGGAGAGTCGGAAAGGTAAGCTTTACCTCAGGTATATGCTTGATTTAGGGGAGAAAATAGGGAGGTGATGTACTTCCAGCTGAAGTAACAGAGAAAGTTAGTGGTACAACATGTGGGGACCAGTGCTTTCATAGGTCTGTCTTGATTGTACACTTTAACAACACATCTGTTAAATATCACACTATGGTTGTTTGCTTTTTTTCATTTTCTATTGTGAATTTTCACGTTTTTATTTCCACTGGTGTGTTTATATTATTGCACTTTGTTTATTGGTATGCACACATGATCTTGTATGTGCAAACACACGGTTGAAGAAGGCTCGTGGATTCAGTGTCCTCAGATCAGAGCTATGTACAAAGTCAAAGGAGTCTTTGTGTGTGAGGTGCGGGGGGAAACCGCACCTCACACACACAATGTGTTTCAGACAGTTTCTGATTTCACTCTTTTGTGTGTTGCCCATCTGTGTTCTTTGAAAATCACTAACAAGCTGTTCTTCTTTATTTTTTGTTGCTCTGCTGCCAGTTTTTACTACAACGGATAAAGAATGTAAATTCCCATTTCGTCAGGGTGGAAGGATTCATCATCACTGCCTCACCATCCTCTCCTCAAAACCATGGTGAGTCCGTACTAGCCGGCCCATCCGGCTCTGCCGTTTTGGTTACACAAACAACCACTAATGTGCGTGCAATCACACAACGTTACCACACACTTGACTCAGACAAAGAGGCATCGCGACACAACTTGACAGGTAGAAGTGCTGCGTCATCATATTTGGTTACATTCAGACAGCCACTCATAAGCTACACACCTTGTCTACGTCTCTCACACACGGACCGCAGGTGTTACGTCACGGACGTTTGTGTGAATGACTGAAGTTGGGATGACCTCAAAATGAAAAAAAAAACACAGGTATTTTCCATAATGCAATGCATTAATGGCATCGATTTACTCGAAGGCACATTGATGCCGTGTGTAATTGGGTTGTGTAGTCGAAGAGATTTATGCTAATGTTATATTTAATGAGGTAAGGAGCTTAATTGCTTCAATAAATTGCTCATCGCTGAATCGTTGGTGGGTTTTTATAATGATTTGTGTGCCCCAACTAGAATATTGTGCAATGATGTTATTATAACCAGAAGATATTAAAGGTGACATAAGCTAGAACGTAGAAAATTCATCTTAAACTGTGACAACGGCTGTAGTTTACAAGACATTTCAAACTTCTTACAGTTTATCCTCAGGGTAGATAAACAGCCGTCACAGTTAAACCATCATGTTGCATTTTGAGTTGCTTCAGATTGTGGCGTGGTAACAAAATCATCCTTTTATTGGATTTTTATTTTGGAGCAACTTGCTGAAGGGCTTTCCAGTCATCATTCCTTTGAATTGAGACGAGAAGGGAGGGAGCCAGCAGCAAGTTGGAGCAACATGAATGCAATTATATATGTCCCAACATTCGTGGTCCACCTACACATGAAGTTAACACAATATGACTCTGCGTGTTTATGTGATGTGCTCATGAGCTCGGCTTCAAGATAGGTTTGTCATTACATACCGCAGCTGCAGCGAGCAGTCCAGAAGTATGCTGAAGTAACTTTGATTAAAGTCGTGGATGATTGACTGCGTTAGTGAAGGTTGATTGGTTATGTTTCAGAAAGATTTCCCAATTTTTTCTCAGAATAAAACTGGCCTCAAAAAGTGCAGCATTTCCGTCACGGAGAGATTTTTGGAGCAGCTTGTTCGTACTTGTAGGTTTGAAATGTGTCATTTAGGGGTGGACAAAATCCTCGCTTCTGGTACAAGTTATTTTATGTCACAATATAAACATATTACATTTTCAGAAAAAAAAGATACCCAGCAAAAATCTTAAAACAAGACTAAAAGTCGAGCCCTGCGAGGCTGTAATAGAGCTCAATGCTAATATCCGCACATTACCTGGTGATGTTTAGCAGGTAAAACATCACACATCCTGAGGTGTTAAATCGAGAGATGTCACAGAATAAACAATATCGCGAAATCTCTGACAATTTATAATGTGGTCATATTGGCCAACTCTAACTCAATTGCAAATGTTTCTTCACTGTACATACTTATACACACTTTATATACACTGCATATACTTTGCACCTTCTTTATTGTTTATTTTTTTTAAATCTAATACGCTCTGCTGTTTTGTGTATATATTGAGTATTTTTCATACCTAATATTTGTGTGTCTTCTATGTAACTTTGCTTGCTGATGCGACAAACTAATTATCTATCTATCTATCTATCTATCTATCTATCTATCTATCTATCTATCTATCTATCTATCTATCTATCTATCTATCTATCTATCTATCTTCTTCCATTTGTAATCCAGGTGACAAGCTGGTGATTGTGTTAAATATTTATGTATATGTATATATTATATATATATTTCTGTTTCCTCTTCTGTAGGTGCTCCCTCACAAATAACTTTGATCGGGACCGGCAGTGGGGCTTCTGTGCACCAGAGAAAACTCAGCCAGGCGGTTAGTTCACTGACCACAGTACATTTAACCAATCAGTCAATCGGGATACTGTATTGGTCATCATGTAATTGTTTTCTTTGTTGATGCGTTTCAGTTTTTGTCCACACGTCACGCAGGATCACAGATCCATGTCAGGTGAACCCATGTCAGAATGGAGGCGTCTGCACGCTGATCCTACAGAGGCGCTGGTTTGAGTGCTCCTGTCCCGAGAGCTTCACCGGGAGAGTCTGTGAGCAGAGTAGGTACAATTGATGAGTATTGTTATTATTTTATGAATGACAAGTATAATACCACTGTTTTGTCGTGTGTATCCTCCATTCAATCTTGTAAACAAGTTTTTAGTTTGGGTTTTGTCAGATTCTGTCTGCAATCATTATTTCATATCATTCTTCACATTTGGCTGACAGCTGCCAAAGGAAATAGAAGAAGGAAAAACTAACAAACTCTATCATCAGCCTCATGATGTTGAAAGGAAACTTACACGAACATGGATACGATTTCACTGCGTTCATTTTATTTTTAATTCTTAAACTTGGAAATTTGCCAGATTCTACGTGGACATCCAATCGGCTTTGATGGTAAATATAGTCGACTGAACATGCGTCAGTGTGTGCGCTACACGGCCTTAGAAAGCTGACGTTGTAGTTCTTCCTGCATCCAGCGCCGTCATTTGATGTGACAGTGACGGAGGTAATGGGAGGAAGAACTACAGTTTCATCTTGGATGTCTAGTCTCCGCCTCCGAATAGCTGCAGGAAGGCTCAGCAAGCAGGAGAAATCAGCTTTCTTGGTCAATTTAACACACACTGAGGAATGTATTGCTTCATTTGACTCAACACTGATTGGATGTCCCTAGTTGCTCCCTGGGCAGCCCACTGCTCCTTAAATGCTGAGGATGGCTTTAATGCAGAGGTCAAATTTTATGTATGTGACAATAACAGTTTAGTTTAATTCAGACCTTAAGTGAGGTTATGTCAAAAAAAGAAAAAGAAAAAACCTGCATATGTTACTTTAAAAAGTCTTAAATGAGACAAGCTTTGCAGTATAATGAAGTTACATGGGTAATATTCAAATTATGTCTTCTCTTGATTTTAAACCTTTTTTTTGTGCCAAACATGATTTCCAAGATCAAGAATGAAATTTCACGCTCTCCGTCTGCCCTTTCAGAGAAGTGTGTTTTGAGTCAATTTAAATCGTTTCCAATCAAACAAAAGCAAAAACATAATAAAAAAATAAAAAAACACTCAAACATTGCGCTTCACTCGGGAAGAATCTGGCAGAGCTCAGCCATCAAACCTCGCTCCGCTACCTCCATTGAGCTCTTCAGTCTGCTCTCACATTTCAACCTAATGCCTTTTCATGTGTTGTGTCGGCTTTTCAGAGAAGTGCTATGAAACCGTACACCTGCGCCATTATGACATCGGACAGTCTTGGGGACGAATTCACCTCCGTAACGTGGAACAGTGCACATGTGTGGCGGGGGAAATCAAGTGTGAAAGAGTTCGCTACACAAGTAAGATGTGCTTTCAGCTGCTGTTCTGCTTCAATTGTGGTCTGCTTTTGTTGAGGTGATTGAGAGTGAAAGCCAATAAGAGGATGTAGTTACAATAACTTAAACACAAACTGTTACTCTGCATGTAGTTTCTAAGAATTTGCTGAATTTGCAGCAGACACTGCGTTTTTTAATACTTAACATCATGTAAAATGCTGATCAATGTAGATGCCGTCTGAAGTTTTTTTTTCATACTTATCAAGCCTCACACGATACAAGTGTCAGATCTCCTCCCAGCCCGGAGACATGCGTTTTCTCTTTGATCCCAGCTCCATAGTTACACGACTAACATTGCAATGGAAGAAAAGACAGATTATATGACTCACCGTGACTCAGGAATGGTGTTTTAGGACACACCCCATGGGTCCGTGAGGTGCTTTCATCTCGATGTGGGGGGGATGTTCTTGGGCATTTGACGGATTCCCTGGCATGAAAGAGAAAGGCAGTGGGGGAGTTTCATCCTCGCTGAGCCGAAACCTGTTTTGAAATATTTTTTTTGTCATGATGGTCGGGGCTTATCTTACTCTCGACAGTGGGGAAAATAAATCTGTCCTTAAAGCTAAACGCAGCTGAATGCTCTTTGACTTGGCTTTACAATGACATTTGACTTTTCACTTTTTCACAATTGGTTCTCAGGGGGACAAACGCAACTCCTAAAACTCTTGTGTTTGAGCTCTTTAGATGATCCCAATGCAGACGTAGCGTCGCTATTCTCCAGCATATTCCACAGATGTTGCACTAGGGTCAGATATACTATTTGTATATTAAGAGCACAGGACCAGTTTGCACTGTACCGTTTGTGCAATTGCTAAAGAAATCAGTGGAGAGATTTATTTTGTTTAACCTAATGGATTTTCTTGCCACAGCATGCTGAAGATAGAACTTTGACAGTTGGTAAAGGCCCTAAAAAAGAGCTGAATTCGAGTGGACATTGGACATTCATCAGGTGGCCAGAAACATGACTTTGTTACTGCTGGCTAGCAACCATATATTCATTCACCTGGTGCAATATCTAATACGTGCAATACGTTGAAGTACTTTTTTATATACTTTTATTTTATTTTGTATTCAGTCTGTATATTTAATATTCTTCTTACTGCTTTTTTATTTTGTTTTTATTACTGTTTACTGTTTTACTGTTTATTTATGTTACTTGTTTTTGAACTTTTATTTTTGATCTTTTATTACCTGTAATTTCCCCACTGCGGGACTAATAAAGGATTATCTTATTTTATCTTATATACAAATGTTGTGTTCACAACTCGTTTCTGCTTTTATTTGAGCTTTAAACGCTTTAAATGGCTTATTGTGGAAATATACAGTATGTATGGCATTAGGATGTGACCTGGCGTCCCTCTCTGTGTCCAGTCTGCCAATCCAACCCGTGTCAGAATGACGGGACGTGTCGACTGATCACAGCCACCGGCAAAGAAGTGTGTAACTGCAGAAGTGGCTACAGCGGTCCGTACTGCAGCTTCGGTGAGTAAAGGCAGGACTGGAGTGTTCTTCGTTATGTTGTGCCCTGCTGTGTGTTTGTCATACATGTGTGTTCATGCACATGCACGTGTGTGACAATGATTTGATTAATGATGGCAGGAGAAGACCTGGGCGAGTAACTGTCGTTAAAGCAGACTGAGAGTTTATTTTCCAGGACCTGCTTTGACTGATTTTAGGATGAAAGCAATATATCTGTCATCACACATCTGGATATGGTCTGATGGAGGTTCACATTATTAACATATCTGTGTTGATCTGCAGAATCGAGACATGCTTGAGACAATTGTGTTTTGTGTGTGTGTGTGTGTGTGTGTGTGTGTGTGTGTGTGTGTGTGTGTGTGTGTGTGCAGAGCCGGAGACAGAGTGCTATGACAGCAGGGGCACAGATTACAGAGGGCTGGTGGGCACCACGGTGTCCGGCGCCAGGTGCGTGGCGTGGAACTCAGACCTGCTGTATGACGAGCTCCACGTGGGCACGGTGGTGGCCCCGCCCCTCAGGGGCCTCGGGGAACACGCCTACTGCAGGTGTGTGTCGAGACATCCTGCTAATTCTGGTAGCGAGCAACGTGACAGACGAAGGCTACTTCCTGTTTGAGTAGAACTTCTGTCGATTCGGTGGTTGCTACAGTAGGAACGGGCTTATCTGAAAGGCCAGGTTTCTTTCGAGCTGCAATATTCAATTTTTCACCCCTAGCTAGCAAAGCTGCCTGCTGGTGCTAGCCCTTATCTGTGAGGTTCACGTGGCAACACTTTTCGCTCATGTTACTGAGCCCTTAGAAGAAGTCTACTCAGAGGCAAGCATAAAACCACCAGGAGCATTGAAGAAGCACATGGTGAATCCAGCCTGTGTAAAATAAAAATAAATAAAAAAGAATCTACTCCACATTCGCTCCTCTTCCATTTCTTACAGCTTTCATCCGTCGTTGTTGCCCTGACTACACAGCAGCCATATGGCATGCTCACAGCAAATGGCATGCACCCCCAAAAGGTCCCAAACATCAAAGAAAAAGCCCATTTCAAGCAAACATTGGGACACGAACACACACATTGTGTTGAGGGGAAAGTTTCATATTGCAGCTCAGGGAAACTTATTTCCTCATTATTTAAACCGAATCATTCTCATCCTCCACATTCAAAAGCGATGGAGCCCCTGTAAGCCATTTAGCTGTGTTGTCACACAATGGAGACACACCTACACACACTCTGTCTCTGTGTTTCTGTGTGTGTGTAGGAACCCAGACAAGGACAAGATGCCGTGGTGCTACACACTAAATGACGGCGCCATCTCCTGGGAGTACTGCGACGTCCCCTCCTGTGTGATGCCTGTGTGTGAGTAAACGGGGCACAGGAAAGGAGTTTTGTCGTCTTTTGTTGTTGTGGAGTTAGTTTCATCACTGAACGGGTGTATTGATGTACATTGATGCTCCTCCATGTTGGTAAAGCAGGATATATCTGTTAGCTTGGTCAGTTATAATAGCTTGATTTTTCTTTCATCAGTAGTTGAGAAAAATATTGCTGTAACTCAGTTCTTTTCATTCATTGTTGGCCTAGGTTATTGTTGAGGTAAGTTAAAGCTAAAACATTTTTTCCCTTATGTATCTCACCAAGGATGGCATATTCATGTCGCTGTCCTTATTATAGACCCCTATTAGAACATAATGAACTTATAATTTTTCCTGATGCGATGTGAGGTCCTGGGACAAGGACGTCGTATGTGTACAGATCGTAAAGCCCTCAGAGGCAAATTTGTGATTTTGGGCTATACAAAATAAACTGAATTGATAAAAAAAAAAATAATCATTATGAGGAATGAAAAGCGAAGACTCTTCACCAAGGCCACACGCTGCATCTTTCAATATGTTCATTCTCGCAGCTTTAGTTGTGTGACGCGTTCAGGGACAAATTCACAGCAGCTCAACGCCTCATTAAATGCCTCGACTTTTAATCAGAAATCCAGTGTTTGGCGATAAAGACAGAAATGCAGAGAAAACAGATAATGTGTGGAGTCACGCTGCTCTGAAAAGTGGAATTCAGCCAATTGGAATGGTTTTGGCACAGCTTTTTTAATAACGTGGGCTTGATGAGATAAAGGGGGAACAAGGCATGACTCACTCTGAATCAACATGTCATGTCAGCAGGTGCAGCCAATTGTTTATGTAATGAGTGGGATTTGGTGCAGTTAACCCTCTGTCATGAAGCCAGCTGTATGCACAGAATCTGCAGTGCCCTCCTCAGTCTAGATTTAAGGCTGGAGGCTGCTCTGTTACCCTCACATGATCCGCCTATAGAACAGCTTTCTTTGCTTCTTGCAGGGGAGAATGAGCCAGCGACAAACACGAAAATATTCAGAAGAGGTATTCTAGGGAGGGCGGTCGCAAAATATTCTAGCTGTTAGACCGGTTTGTTGTAGTTGTAGTTCTCGTTTACAAATTGTAGCTTGTAGTCGCAATTATTGCCACTAAGTCTGAAATAAGCATGCACTTTTTGTTTTCTTCATGCAGCTTCTTCTCGAAGGATTATGCCGTTTGATGTCCTGCCCGGCGTTAAAAAACCCAAGCCCTCCATGCCCAGCAAAAAGAACGTGTGTGGCAAAAAGCACAAGAAGAGGTTATCGATAGCCAGGGGGCGGATTATGGGCGGAACCTCCGCCCTGCCAGGTACTCACCCCTGGATGGCAGCCATCTACATCGGACAGTCAAGCTTCTGCGCCGGCACCCTGGTCTCCTCTTGCTGGATTGTCTCTGCAGCTCATTGCTTCTTCCGCAAGTACGTCATGGATGCACTGCGGCTGCAATGGAAGCTCGTATTTGTATTTGCGTCACAGCAGAAAAGGCAAAAATGAAGAGAATGTGCCTCTGAAACTTTGGGACACTTTGTGTCCTTGGGAGTCTTTTTCAGTGTATAAAAGACTGAAAGTGCTCGGTTTGAATCAGCAATGTAAGAAACATAATCGTTCAGAAAACATTCGTAGATCAGAGGGGAGCAATGTTTTTAACTGTTTTCCGACCTTTACAGCTGAACAAGAGGTCACAGCTTCATGAACGCCCTATATTTAGACATCCAGTTCGAGGAAAACCTAAAAACGTCTCATGCACAGATGCTGTTTACATGCGAGTGCATACATTTCCCATTTGATGTTGGCTAACAGGCATCTGTTGTCATTGCTCAAGTTCAAAGATCTTAGGCTAAATCATGACATAATTGAAGTGGACGCCGATATTATTATTGTATATTACATGTGCAAAGTAGTTGTTGTTTTTTGAAAAGGATCCAGAACATAATATCTGCAAGGCTTTCTTTTACACATGCTGTCACTGCTAAACTGATTTAGTATGAGCTGATAGTGATTTGATTGAAATCATGAAAGTCCACAATATTCCTTACACAACACAGTACAGACACGCAGAGCATAATGAACAACATGCTGGAGATTTAGCTATTAAAGTGTTATTATCTGTCCCGAGGGAAAGCCAAGAGATCATTAAATCATTCTGAAATGGGGAGGGTTCATCCTCTGGGTAGCATCCATGTACTAGATACATTAAATGGAGATCTGGTCATTAGATTTCGATATTTCTTGTGCAATCATTTCCAGTTTATGGCCCATCAATGTTGGTGGTAAAAGAGAGGTGGCGTCCCGTGATTCATTCTCTGGGGATCAAAGTTTAAGGAAATTCAGCTGGTAGTATTCAAGGTGACTTGGCTCTGGACGACGATGTTGGACAGACAGACGGACGGACACGAGTGTTAGTACATCCATACGCCGGCTGACAGTTGTGTGTCTTCCCTTAGCCCCCTGAGGTCTCAGCTTCGAGTGGTGCTCGGCCAGCAGCATTTCAACGTCACTGGTCCCAACACCAGGACATTTGGAGTGGAGAAGTACATCTTTCCAAAGCAGTTCTCAGTGTTTAATCCAACACTACATGACATTGGTAAGCATTAAAGTGGACACACACACACACACACACACTAGTGACTCACATAAACTAGAAGACCTCCTGTCTCCCATTCAGAAACACACAAACTCACTAAAGACGGTCTGCGTGCACAGCTGTGCGTCACTAAGCAGCTGTGTCCCTGTGCTCCCCCGCACAAACACACACACACACGCACATTCTTACACACACACACACACTGACGGTTGGGTGTGGCGTTTTCATTGGCCAACGGAGTCTCCAAGTCTACCACTTGTGTCATCGCGTAAACGACTCTTTTGGTTGTCGTTTGGTAACGTTGTGTTTCTGTTCGGCAGTCCTGATCAAGCTGGCGAAGGAGGACGGCCGGTGTGTGAGGAGAACCCCGTTCATCAGACCCATCTGTCTCCCAGACCAAAGCATGACGTTCCCCGATGAGTACTGCTGTACTATTAGCGGCTGGGGACACATGCACGAGAGTGAGTGATGAGGAAACCCTGGCAGTGTCATCGTGATGACACCCATCGACATTCATAAAGTGGAACAGGCGTTTATTTGGTGTCGCTAGTGCAACAACAATACATGGCTTTCTTGTTTTAAACTGCCAGAGCGGAGCCAGTGTTGGTTTGCTCTTTAGCAGAAGTTTTGTTTTGATTGTCAAAGTACTTATTGTACACAAATCCATCACTACAAGTGTGCGTAAAGTTCTTCCAAGGTTATTAATTATTCTTTCTTCAAACAATTGATGTAGTACATTGGGAGGTACCATTGAAACTAGAGAGCTAGGGAATATCTTGGCTAGTAAAGACTTCAGTAATGTGTAAAACAGTTTCTATAGAACATCCATCCGAAACAATTACCTATGTATTGCTTAAGGTTCAGGGCTCGAGCTCCCATTAAGGCCGCTGAGGTTATATCCTTCTCTGTGAAATGTCTGAGCAACCTGGAAGACAATGTTCTACCACTAGACCTTCATCTTGGGAAATGACATGGAAACACAATTCTTTTGTAGATCGGTAATTTCTTGGAAAAAAACGACGATAGTTTGTATTTGTTCATCTTAAAAGCCCTGCGCACCCACATAGGTGGTATTAACTACTTTAGTAAACCTTTAGTCAGAAAATTGGGTGGAGCTATGCTGGTAAATTATGTGTTTTCATAAAACTTAATGAACTAATAACACTGAGGTTGAGGGAGACTGAGAGGGAGATAAGGCACAGTCACGCCCACACAGTTCTGAGAGAGTAGAGTGTTGGCAATATTATTAATGAACAATTAACTGAAAAATCGAAAAATAATAGTAAGCATTTAGGCTGTTGTATAGGCCTTGTTCATATTCACACAGTTCCACTTTTGTGTCGTGTGATGTGTTATTTCTGCTTTATTTTGACAGAGGCCGAGGGTTACTCGAGTCTGCAGGAGGCCGGAGTGAGGCTGATTCCTCATGAAGTTTGTAGGAAGCCAGATGTTTATGGCAACCATGTCACCGCTGACATGATCTGTGCGGGACTCAACGACTGTGTCGACGCCTGCCAGGTAGGAAAACATTTTGAGACCGCGATTATTAAATCCAAGGATGCCAAGTTGATGGTTATGTTCTCACGATTCCTCACCTTTAGGGAGAAAGAGCTGATTGTGATTAACACGTTTTTCTTTACCTTTTGGCTTGATCCGGTCTGTTTATTGTATTGAACCAAGCTTGTTTCCCTCTGAAAAAAATCACACGTTGCACCCACATTGTCGAAATCAGCTCAATATTCAGCCATGGTATTGAAAAGCTATCCTTTCTGTACTCTTAACACAACAACTCCGGCAACACCAGCGCTCCTCAACTCTCACTCTCGTTTCCACCGTTGTCTTCTGGCAACAAGTCACGTGACACAATAACAAACGGACTAGGTAAATAAAGAAATGTTCCAGTTCTCTGTCGGGTCCTTTCCATAACGCTGTCAGAGCCTTACAACAACAATCTGAGCCTGTCGGTGGCAAAAACGGGCACTTTTTAGCGGCTGCTGTCTGCAGCGTTCTCACTCAATGGACCAATTTATCTGTCCACCCTGAAAGACATCATTCCCTCTATCTATCCTGAATGTGTCCAGACTGCTATTTTGTCGGCCAGGAGACTGCTTGTCCAACAATGGAAGTCAGCGCATCCACCATGAATCATATCATAATCTGCTTGCAGGATAGAAATGTATTATTTGAAATAGGAAAGATTTCTTCGTCCATCCGTCTGTTCGTCTCTGGTACGCCTGGAAGGGAATTTTTCAAATTTGGCACAAAGGTCCACCTGGACTCAAGGATGAACTGTTTAGATTGTGATGGTAAAAGGTCACAGTGACATCACAAAACCACGTTTGTATGCTAATTATGACAATTTCACACCAATGTCCGTGAGGATAAAACAATGAAGTGTCACGGATGTTCAGTATATCTTTTTTTTTTTTTTTTTTTAACTAGTGAATTTCTTTGTCCTTTATTTTGAGTTGTGTATATATTGTTCTTTACTCTTTGTTTCATATTAGTCTATAATCCTATGTCTTTCCAAAAATTCTGTAAAATGTCAATCACAAAAAATACTGAACCAATTTCAAAATGCTTTTCCCCTTTTAGTCACTTTGTCACCCAAACATGGGGTCCAGGGAATACGAGCTAACAAAGTGCTGGTGCAACCGCCTCATTTTTTCCCCCTCTTATTGCTCTGAAGTATTGGAAATTACAACCGATCATAAAGTGTTCTGGGAAATATAGACCCCCAGAGCCCACATAGTCGTTGACCTCCTCCCTCGGCTCTTTAAGAGTCGATATCAGAAAGATGACTCAAGGAATCGGAGTAATGGAACAACACTTAAGATGGCAGCAGGGATTCCTCCGAGTGAAGTGCCATAGGGAAGTTAGCGAGGGTCTGTCTGCAGTGTCAGACTACTCAGCCTGTGTGTAGTATACGTATATAAGTTCCTTCCTCTTGAATTAAATGTCACAGTTATCTGTTTACCTCTTGGGTAGAGTGCAATTTTTAGGAATGAATTAGGTTTAAAGTGCGTGATTCAGCTGTTTGTGTGACTCCGCTTTGATCCGTGCATGCATGTTTATACGTGTGAACTCTATCTATTTATGTGTTTCCCCATGCAGGGCGACTCCGGGGGCCCCTTGGCTTGTGCGAGGGATGATGTCAGCTTCCTGTATGGGATCATCAGCTGGGGAGAGGGCTGCGGCCGCACTAAAAAACCCGGCGTTTACACTAAAGTGGTGAACTATATCGATTGGATCAATTCAGTGATCAGACGCAAACCCAAGGCTTCATGAATGGACATTACCTGGACATTTGCTTTAATATATGAGATATTGTACTATAATGTATTCGAACAGTTTTTATTTGTAATGCTCGTGGAAGTTTATAGGTTGTCTTTTTTATAACTGTGAAACATTTTGTGACTGAATAAACCTTTACTGACTTGATGGAGCTTCTAATGTTGTGGAGACGGTTCAGATCTGTACAGTTTCTCACCAATTTCTTTCGAGAAAGAGCACTTTCTAGCTTTGTCCGAAGCCGGCCGAGTATGTAGAAAATGTAACATAAAGAAAATGTGTGTGTCGCTGAAGTTCAGCAGACAAGTTGCGAAAACTTCACTTCTTGAGCTTCAGCTTATTTTCTTCTTTCCAGTACTTCAACTTTTCAATGCTGGTACACATGGCTATACATATCCATGGCTTTGATTTTAAGATACAAACATGTTATAAATATAATATATTGGCAGAAAGTACACTTGCATTTTCACCAGAGAACATGACCTTTTATGATCTAAATACACATACACATTTGAAGGGCCACTTCACCTATTTTCAATTATTTGTGTGTGTGTGTGTGGTTCTTGAACCAGCGTCTGTAGAGACTGTCAGAAGTACTTATGAAAGGTGGTATTTGTGGTATGAGAACCATGTGATTGTTTCCTCCAGCAGTAGCAGGTGGCGTAAAGCAGCCCAGGTGGCAGCAGCACGGTGGGCTCGCTGCTGCGCATACGGACACTGGTCATGCCGTTTCACACGTGCGGGGCGAGTTTGCTGCCCACTAGCAGAGAGAGAGAGAGAGAGAGAGAGAGAGAGAGAGAGAGAGAGAGAGAGGGGGGGGGGGGGGGGGGGGGGGGAGAGAGGGGGAGAGAGAGAGAGAGAGCAGCTATTTTGAAAGTGACCCCTCATTCAGGCAGCGACTGAGCAGCTGTCAGGAACCATGACTGAAGATGACGGATTCTGTTGTCGTGGAGGGATATGCCAGACTCAGAGATGGAAAAAAGGTCTTTAGCGTGTCAATATGTTTTGCTGACGGATGTGGGCAGAAGTCATTCAGCGCACTGTCGTCTGTGCTTTAAAGAAAAAAAGAGTTTGTCTTTACTTTTGCTTTCTTCCACAGTGGAAAACTAGGTGGCTCGTTCTTCGCAAGCCGTCCCCAGTAGCAGGTAACAAAACAAAAGAAAAAAAGTATCACCGGTCACTTTTGCACATTTCATCTTGGTTTGTTTCAAACGGCTAATCTGTGCGGGTTTTGCGCAGTGAATGCGCATGTTCGCTGCGCCACAGGGAGCTGCTCTCGTGCGCGCGTTGTCCAGTTGCATAAGTCCTCTCCGTGTTGACGAGGCCTGGCTTCAGTTCGCTCGCTACATTCAGAACTGGTCACTTGTCTCTGGGCTCAAAATAAGAGTCGAGTGCGATTTAGAGTTATTATTTATTTGACGTGGACAGTAAAAGTGAAGTGTTAAACCTGTTGTTGTATTTCAACCCTTTTTATAAACGTGACAAAAGTACAAGAGCAAGTCGAGCTGCAGTAAAAGCTTGTTTTTGTGTTGAAAGGAATGTTTAAGTGATCCATTCAAAGCAGAAGCTATATAGCATTTATATATTTTTTAAACAAGTCCATTTAAAGTAGAAATGTTGACAGTAAAGGCCGGGTTAAATGTCCTAAATGTCATTTTAAATGTGCGTTCATCAGTGTATTTATTAGTAAATTAGAATGTCACTGTTTCCTGCTTCGTGTCTGTACTTCAATGTGTCTGTGTGTCACCTCACTGTTGATGTAATGTGTGCACAGCTTTTATTTTGACATTCAGAATGCTTATTGTACTATTTTTGTCTTCACGTTCACCAGCTTCCTCAAAGTGGATTTGCTAAAGACTGAGCCCGGCTGTATTTTTAGACGCTCCACAAACTTTTTATTTAGTCCCATTCACTGAGGAGGTTTCAGCTTGCCTGAAGTGGAGTACGAGGTTGTCTAACCCAACCGGAGCCCCTCTGGCTTTACGTGCATGTTGTGAATAAGAAACGAGTGGCGAAGTAACTATTGCATTACACAGAAAGGTTTCTTTGGATATCTGGCACTGGACAGTTTAACGTGTTCCACAGATTAGACTGAGGCTGAGCGCTGCTCCTCCTCAGATCTTTGATGTCACTGTTATCACAGCTGCCACACACACACACACACACACACACACGCACACGCACAGTCTCGTTTTGTCAGTTGACACTGATTGTTTGAAGGTGCCAAAAGATCACAGGACACTTCAACCGCTACTGTGTCAGAATACATCTTATTAGTGTTTGACAATGTAATAAATTATGGATTCTTTGGATGGTGTTTCCAGTGATTTTCAGGAAACTGTTACGTCCAAAGATAATACAAAACATATAATGTACAGACTCCTTTGTCGACACGAGCGGTATTATTTTTCTGTCTCCTCCAGACTGCCTCTTGCTGCTGGTTTTTAAAGACAAGTCGGACAAAGCGCAGGGCAACAAGGAGAGGACCAGTGTCACCTTGGAGGAGATCTGCGGTGTGGAAGCGGGGCAGTGGTACGACGGCGTGGCTTTTACTCTGGCCATCCTTTGCCTGAACCAGGCGGCTCTACTGGGCTTCGACAGCAAGGAGGCCCTGCAGGCGTGGGACGCCCGCCTGCGCTACAGCCTCGGAGAAGGTGGGGAGCTCCGCCCGTGCTTTGGTTTCCGTGTTTTTTGTCCGTCATTGTAGTTTGCACAGAAATATAGCACGTTTGACCGCGCTCGACTGGAATCAAAGCAATTCTCAACAAGCCGATTAGTTCATCCATCATGCTGGCAGGATTCAGTGTTTGCAGAGCAAGAAAAGTCTCCCTGCAGTTTTCCAAACCTGTGCCAAAGAAACAAGCAATTTTCATCACAAGTTAGTGTTTTTGCCCCTTTTGAAGAACAGGAGCTCTAAAGTTCATGAAAAGAAAGAGCACAAGATAAACACACAAACTGTCCTCAGCGTGGTGCAAATTCATATTCCAAAGTAATGCCGAGCTGTCATAGTGACAGAAAGATACATCTGCAAGCAATTAGGAATTTATGTCTGTTTCTTTTGACTGAAATTGGTTCCTGACGTATTTGGGGTGCCTTTTTTCTTTGAGGTTATGGATGATTTTCTAAATTGCTGTTAAATGTAAACACTTTCTCATCTAGAGTTAAAATGTCATGAACCTGAGAGATGAAAACATTTTTAAAGACGATGCAGGCTGGACCGTCACACCGATAGGAGTAGTTATGCTTTTTGCTACTTATTTTTGATTTGATGGATAAACCAAGATTTAAACTACAGATAAACATAAACAACACTGTCGCTTCACAGCCAGAGGGTCACAGGTTCGATTCCTGTGTCCGCGTGGGTGCTTTTTTCTAAAGATTGAAAAGTGATTTAAAAGATGTCACTGATTCTGCAAGCCTCTGGTCTACAGCCCACTGTGTGGATTGATGGTATAAGTTATATAAACAACAATTTACAAAGTGGTAAACAATAAATAGGCGCTAATTATAGCTTTGGACTGTTCGGCTGGTGGCTGGAGTCCAGCTGAATTTGAAAGCAGTCACTAATCACAGTGTTATGGGATCTGACTGGCAGAGGACATGGCGCTAAAGACAAACTCGCAGTTGTTCCTTCCAGTCTGAAGCACGTGCGTGTGAAAATATATGCGTTCGCTTGCTTTTACGGCTGCACCTGCGTCCTCATCCCTTCCTCATCTTCATCACTTCCATCAAGCTCACCTGGCACGGTTTGTTCAGCACAGTAAAACTCCACACATGCTTTGAATGAGGTTCCCCGAACTCACCGGCAGAAACACAAATGCAATGCTCATAGTTCTAATTTTACATCCAGTCATTGGTTTCTTATTAGCAACAGTACACCGACTGGATTATACAGATGTTTGTGACGGGCTGTGGTTGGTTGCATTCCAAGCTCGCTGATCTCACTATGTGTCTGCAGCTGTTTCTCCTTTTTTATTGTTGAATGAAATTAAATCCGTGTGTAAGTAATCATTTTGTGCCGAAATGCAACTATTTAAAACCTGTTGACATTTTGAGAAATACACTTTTATTATGTACTTGCATGTATTAGCATGCAAGCAAGTATATGTTCATATGTGTCTGTGTTTTGTGTGTGTGCCTTCCTAAATGTTGATGATGTGAAACATGTAAACTTTATCAAAGCTGAAAACAGAAGGAAATCTTCTTTTTACTCATTGATTTTGCAATTTGTCTGCTACATTGACTACATGCTTTTGCATGGTTTAAACTGTAGTTTAATACCTGCACACCTCATTACAGTGAATATCAATACATACAAAAAGTGGCTTTTAATACATCTAAGGCAGACTTTACTGGTCCAGTAGAACGTCTAGAAAAGTCTCTACTGAAACGAACGTGTTGGAAACAAATTGAAGTTTTCATTGTTTGACTAGTTTCTCTGTTTCCTCAGTTCATAGATTCAGTGTTGGAGTCTTACCGGGGACCAAGTTGGAGAACGGACCCGCGACTCTTCATCTGTGCAACAACTTGCTAGCTCTCGCCAGGGACTTCCCTCCTGTTATTATTGGCCACTGGAACCTTCCAGACCTGCGCAGATATGGGCCTGTACCCAATGGATTTGTGTTTGAGGGAGGATCAAGATGTGGTTACTGTAAGTTTTTGCTCTTAATGTTGTTGCTTTTATGCTACTTTTACGATACGGTCGATACCACACATTCCAGTGAGTGGTTGACAAAATGGGAGGCGTAGAAAACGGAATATCCAACAGCAGAAAGGACAGGAAAACAAATTAAAACAATTACAAATATAAAAAATAGGGGAAAAGGAGAAAAAATAACCTCAGACCATCACTATCTTCATCACAATAATTCCGAGAGTAAAATTGGGTCACGTCATTAGAGGCTAATGGGTCATTAAATAAGTATTATCTCATTGGAGATGATTAATTTCTTTCAACAGTGTCTGTGGAAGAGAGGCTCCTTCCGAGGACCACAATGTCACGAGTAGTACGTGTTATCCAACCATTTAGAAAAGGGGGAATGCTTTTGTTTGCATTTTCATGGTTTCACTTGGTTTCCGATTCAGGAAAATATTAATTATTATATAATTATTTTATTTATTTATTTTTAGCGCCACAACCTCGGGCGATGAGTTCAAAAGCCCTGGTGCTGATGTTTAGGCTTGGCCTCTTTTCTTTTCTTTTTTAACTTGGATCGGTCACGCATTCATACTAGATGAATGACTGAACACTCGGCATTTCAACATTGATCTGTTACTTAAAAAAATAATAATTGACTTCTCAGCTTGCTTCTCAGCTTGCTTGCTAAATAGTTTTCATGTGTTGCACCCGACCCAGTTCCCTTGCAAACTGAGACGTGTTCTCTGCAGTCGGCCAATCCTAGCTGGTAGTTTGTTGGTTGTTGTGACATTAGATATACGTCAATGTCGCACCAATTTGTCATCCAGTTTGTATAACTCGGCTAAAAACAATTGTGTCAATTGATATTGTATTGCGCCACACTCTCTTCAATTTGCCAATATGTGGTTAACACCCACATACAGCTGCTGTTCTGGGTAATTTGGTTTACTTGGATGAGTAATGACAAGCATAGGCTATATATGGCAGGCAAATATTTTTCACTGGTTCTCATTAGTCCTCTCCGACTCTGTGGATTGTGCATTAAAAAACATAGCTGCTTCTCGACAACAAGAAACCTGCTGGAGGAAATTAGTCCGTTTTAATCTGTGCAGGATCACGCCTGCTGTGCCTAAAACTCGACTCCATGCGTCACTCTAGAGAAGTTGCTTTTGAGAATCTGAGCTCAGTTATAACGGTCCTAGCTGTGTGTGTGTGTGTGTGTGTGTGTGTGTGTGTGTGTGTGTGTGTGTGTGTGTGTGTGTGTGTGTGTGTGTGTGTGTGTGTGTGTGTGTGTGTGTGTTTGTGTGTGTGTGTGTGTGTGTCCCGGGGTAAAGGTAAACTACAGTGTACATCTTGGACCAGACATGAAGCCATTAAAGCCGAGATGAGTGTATGTCAACACCTGGAGGGGACAGAGAGACACGAGGGGAACGCCAGAGACATCAGAGCGTTACAGACACTCGATGACCTCGCTGGAAACATGACACTTCAGTATGCAACGTGTGATTTATTTAGCTCCATTAAATCTTCAGCAGTGGTTAATAGGAAGACGTTCAGAAATCACGTACACATTAAAGTCCAGGAAGACAGTAAAAGAAGAGAGCGAGAAAGGGAACTTTGTGTCAACGTGAAGGTGCATATTAGTGCTTGAGTGTTGAAGGCGGTTGCATTCCTGTGACATGTAATCTCTCAGCACAGTTTATCCACAGCAGAGGGAGAAGTGGTGTCACAGCGTTGAACCTCTCTCACTTGTGGTTGAAGCTGTATTTGTCCGACCTTTTGTCCTGTTGAGTCTATCCTCCAATGATTCTAGTTTTTCGGAAGGAAATGCGAGTCAAGTAGCCAGCGTGTGCCGCAAAACACCTTGATGTGAGGGCTCAGGTGAGCCGTCAGATGGACAACGATGGATGGAAATATAGTGATACTTTATTAATCTCAGCTGGGAATTGCAGCTCGGCAGCAGTCAAATCACACATGCATGACACATTAAAACAAACAACCAGTCAAGGAGGTAGACAAGGACATATAATACAAATATAGATAAATACAATCTTAAATAGAGACTTAACTAACACTAAAAAGTAGATCATCATAGATTTTAGTAATTTATCAAGTAAAAAGGCCAATTATTTTCAACATTTTGAAGATGTTTTTGAAATGGAAACTTGTGACGGGCATTATTTGCTTATTTGATCAAAAAAATATATGTAATGGGAAGGGGCTCCCCTACAGATCATCATCACCCAGCTCTTAATTTGATCTTTAAGGAGATTTTTGTACGTCTTTAAAGGTGCAGTGTGTAGGATTTGGCGTCATCTAGCAATGAGGTTGCAGATTGCAACCTGTTAAAACTTCTGTTGTGTGCCATGAGTGTGGGGGAACTAGGAAGTGAAAACTAGCCCCATCTAGAACAAGTTGTTGGAAGTGATTTTGAGAATAGTAGAGCCTGTGTGTGTGTGTGTGTGTGTGTGTGTGTGTGTGTGTGTGTGTGTGTGTGTGTGTGTGTAGTGGTTAAGCGAGATGTGTGTGATCAAACACGTTTGCAGCAGTGAAGATGAGATCTAGTTTATCGGTGAGATGAACATCGTGCAGCATTAAGCAGCAAAAGAGTCAGATATTTTTCTTGGTGGGTTTATGTGGCTGGGTATCATATTATGTGCTGTGTTTCTAGCTTGTTGTGCTGCTTTAAAGACAATTTCAATTGTCCCTGAGGATAGTTTGATTTTATTTATTTGGCGGGGGATAATAACTAGGCACTTGAGTGTGTGTGTGTGTGTGTGTGTGTGTGTGTGTGTGTGTGTGTGTGTGTGTGTGTGTGTGTGTGTGTGTGTGTGTGTGTGTGTATATATGAAGTTGTTAATTTCACTATTAATGAAGAAATCCATGTCTTGAAGAAGGTGTATATTGTTCCTCTTGGGGAAGCTGCAGCTAATTCCATAGATCATTGAGTTCATCTCACTTAGAAAGAAAGAAAAGAAAGAAATAGTGTAGTTTGCCCAAAAAACAAACTCTATTTTTAATTAAAGTGTGCCTACTTGGATGACATTTTTCTGGGTCCTTTGTCCTTTGGTTCTTTTGTGCTCTAGCATTTGTCACCTGACGTTCAGTCACCTGTTATCAAAAGCATGACACGAGTAGATGTGGCTCCTCAAAAAGAAAATATGTCATCTTAAATCCAACCCAAGTAGTTTCTGTGCCAGATGAGAGTACAATATAAGATGAAATGAATTACTTAAACTTAATTAGATCCCTATCGTCCACATCAGCAGGCAATACATCTTACATGTTGACTGGTGCGGACATTTGTGCAGCCTTTACTGCCGACCTTTGACCCCGCTCACTGCAAGGGGAGTGTTGGGAATGTGATGGAGGCCTGTCTTGAGATGGGTGGTCTCAGGGACAGGGCGACACGTTGACCCTTTAATGGTGACACCTTGTAATGAACAGCCAGTTGTATTGTCAAGAGGCCTCGAGGGTCCCCGGCCTCTAACCTTTGCATTCCTACATCACCTTTTGATGACATTCTGAATTTATGTGAAAGACAAACTGGGAGCATATTTTTTGTGACTTCATATGAAATGTAGAACAGCAGCCACGACGTCCCAAACCTCAATTATTTTTTTTAGCAGAAACTGTCAAGTACCAACAGTTATCACCGAATGCCTAGCCCGATGTGTTCACTTATTCTTTGATCATATAGCTTTTTTTTCATATTTTATTTCGGCAAAGTTGTTATACGACCGCCCCCAAGTGGCTAATTCTTTTAGTTGTGAAAGCAATGCACCCGTAGTCTTGTTCAAAGTGTCCAATTGTGAAGATTTCCATTTTTTCTTTCCTTTCCGTGCTGCAAAAACTAACATGACTCTAATAAAGTCTTCCCTCTACAGGGGCCGGCGTTTTCTTGCTCGCATCTGCTGAGAGCGAGCAGATCAGCTTTCTATTCGACTGCATCGTCAGAGGCATCTCTCCCAACAGAGGCCCTTTTGGACTGCGCCCAGTTTTGCCAGGTCAGTACCAGAGAGGTGTTTAATTTAAAGCTGCTTCGCTGGAAAGGAATGGAAAACCAACCTTTGAGAGACCGAAAGATCTGTTGTAAGGACCGTCATTTAAAGAAAGAAGGTGGATCTCTGTGTGATGCTTATTTGGATAAATAATAGCCTCGCTGTTGACAAGGAATATGAAAAAAAACACTCCAGTACAACAATTTTAAATTGTAGCAAACCGTGCATGGCTCCCCTCCTGTGCCTCCAGGGATTATCATAGCTGTTAGGTGTGCTGCCTTCCTGGAATCCAACCATTTTTGGTGCAATGAGTCAGAGAATTCCTCTGTGGATGGATGCGCTTTGATGTGACTAAACTATGACTGACAGCTGCTTTTTTGTAATTGGGTAATCCTTTGAAGCAATTTATAATTTTAGTCCAACGCCCTAACCCCTGACTTAAGTGTACTGTGGTGAATGTAAAGCTTAGGGTCACCTTAAACACCAGTGAGAGGATAACTACTGTACTATCTGTGGTTATGGAAAGCAAATTGAATTGCAGTCTATGTTTAGTTGAGGGTGTAGTGCTACTGGTGGGCACGCTGGAGAACGGCCCGAGTTCCAAATAGCCATTAAGGTTTTTTATACTCTTGTTACAGCAGGGTTGTCTTGCAAGATTTCAGTTTGTCAAAGATGTCAATCACAGAGCTCCATTTTGGAATATTTGAAAAGTATAATAAGTTTTCAAAAGAGTTATAAGGGTGGACTATTTGAATACTTGCTGTGTAACAGTGAAGTGTGTCTGTATAATGAGCCCTAGGCTGTCGCATTTCCTCCCTCAGCTCCTCTTCTCCTGCCACCCATCGTGAAAACCTGACAGTATCTTCCTAAAAAAAAGTTTAGCAATTTTCCAGTGCACAGTTGTTGTTTTTTTGTAAGATAAAGTCAGCATTGTTTATTTAATTTCAGGGCTGAAAGTTGAAAAGCAAATGAATTCCCAATCATGTTGATATCCGATTATTTTCTCGAGCAGAAATAACAAACTTTTTGGGCTCCAGCTCTGCAATTGTGATGATTTGCTGCTTTTCTTTGTGTTATGTGCTAAGAACCTGATGTTTTAAAAATAGTTTGTTTTGTCTGATCAATAGTCACAACCCAAAAGGTATTTAGTGTGGGCTCTGGGGAATTGTTTGGTATTTTCTCACAGTCTATATACTAACAAATTAATGAAATAGTAAAAAAAGAATTTGAATTGAAGCCAACTCTTAAATTTATAGCTTTTATTATCAATATTTTTGTATCAACAATGGATCAAATGACGATGGGAAAAGGATTGAATGATGAAGCCAGAGAGAATTACGACCTGACTTTGCAGCTCTCTTCAACTCTTTGGAGAGTTTTGGCATCACTCATTCTCTGTCACCAGTCATCACGCCGCTAATAAACACACAGTACACTACTGGCTCGACACTAAAGGCGGGCCAATAACGTTATCGACTACCTGGTGTTCACAATGCAGCATTTAGGAGCTTAAGAGACATGAACTACCCTCGGGAGCTGGTGGAGACCAAAAATAGAGCCAATAGGAGAACGATCACTGCACTTACATTCGCCAGATGGCCGAATGAATGATTATGGTGCATCATACCTGCTGCTGTTTGCTGACACAATTTTTTTTAGACAATGATATAGCATGTACAGCTTGTATCTGCAGCCCTGAAATGGCCAATAAATTGCTGTTTTAAATTTAAAATAAACTGTAACTTGGCACATAAATACAGACGTGATGTACTGTAGTACTTGGGTATCTTCAAACTCTTTTTTTTATGTTGCTTGTCTCAAATCACCATATATCAGGTAGAAATACAAATACAAATATTCATACAGACTGTCATCCCTCCATGTTATCTTTATTTATTATGTGTTATTTTAATAACACATTTGGTCCAATATTACTAAAGCTGTTGAACATTATCTGCTCTTCTGCTCTTCTCTACTTTTAACACCTTTGATTTTTTTTATAAGAAAATGTCTCACCCAGTGAGCGACTTAACAGGAAATGTGGACCCGGCAGCTGTGGGCGCTCGGGGATATTCTGGTTTTCACACATCTCGTCGCCCAATCACAGGTTGAGCTCATACCCCTATTATTGTGGAGCGTAGTAGAATAAATAGCAGGGAGGATGTCTGAGGGGGAGCAAGGGGTCAAAGTCACAGTTCACACAAGCGGAGCAGCCAAAGCCTCCTAATCACGCCGGGCATGTATGTAACCTCATCCACAGGATTCCACTGCCGTCTCCCCCCTTCGTTTCATACTCGGTCGCCCACCGCTCCTCGCTCTCATTTTATACTCTTATTCCTCTCTGCAGCTCTTAATTGTGTCTCTCGTTCTCACTTGCAGTTCACCTCTGTTCGTGTCTTTGTGTCTGTCGTACAAAGTCTCTGTTTTCATTAATTGCTGTTATGTTGCCGGGCTCACTCATCAGTTTGTCACCCTTTGTGTGCTGCACTGTTTCCACTTTCTCTCTCCTGCTCTCTGTTTAGTCTCCAGGATACAAAACATGATGCCCAAGGGGAACATTTTAGACTTCCATTACTACGTTCATCTTGAAAAAATTAAAGTAATCAAGGCGCCCAGTGGTTGAGATGATAGGAAATGAAGATAACAATGGCTGCTTCAGGATGAAGTGGAACATGTATACTTGTTTTATTTCTATAGCCCAATATAACAAATCAGAAATTAGCTGCAAGGATTGCAATAAGTGCCGTTAGTGTCAGTTTCTTTACTTCTTATTGCTTATCTTATAAACATAGACTTGAGATAATGGGACTGCTCTTTGCCAGTTTCAGTAGCCAGGAAATCCTATTTTGGTTAAAGGGGAGGAGGTATTAGTGGAGCTTAGCTGAGATGAGGTAGCTGCAAGAAATACAGCATGTGGTAGGCTGCGACACCTGCCAGTCGGACAGATACGACCCCACTTCTTTCTGATCCGTATGATGTTGAGTCTCTATTCAGCAGAAGGTGGTAGAGATGCTGTGGTAGAGGCAGTAAAATATATATTTCTATTTGGATGCAGCCATGACAATGCCAGGAAATATGTCAGTTTGTATTGTTCACGATGATGCTCGTACACATTGTACACTTTACGTGCCACTTGAAACCACCAATACACACTAGCACTGTAATCATAAAGAAAAGCATTCCTACATTTTTGTCATATTAAGATGACTGTATGTTTTCATCTTGAGGAAAAACATCTAGTTATAATAAGAAAACAACAATTTTAATGAGCAAATTCTGGCTTGGTTGAACACGTTTTAAATGTCACCCGTACGAATGTGAAGCATTTATTTTTCAAATGTGTGTACAAGCATTTGAAATGTTATGTATCTCTTAGTTGGAATCAAACCAGTTCAGATGATGAGTTTATCACTGAGCCATAATGCAGTTTGAAGGTTTTCTCTGGCCAATTACAACTCCTAAAAATGTGAAGTTGAAGTTGCATTGTTGCACAGATGTTTTTCAGCAGGAAATTCATACCTCTTGATGTTAATGTGATAGCAGGGCAAAGAGCTTTAGTATTTAAGTTCAAGATAAACGTTTATAATCCACATCACAGTAATTACTTAATTTTTAAAGTTAAATGTTAGTTAAAAGCGGAAAACTCAATGTTTCAGTTTGAAACCTTAATCCTACTAATTCCAACTATAATATTACTTTGTCTACATCAGACTTCTCAAAGAGTTAATTATTCTGTGCATCTTTGTGAACACCTGTCGGATACACAGTTGTTTTGTATATTTCTCACAGGATTTCAAAAGGAAAGCTCGACGTGTAACTATATGAGACGAGGGACACCGCTGGCTCGCTAAAGTCATCTTACAGTTTGTCCCAGTCATTCTTTTTAATTGAGGTCACTGTTGTATACTGTAAGTCAATATTCCACATGTCGGATGTGAACTTAACCATATGCATAGTTCTGGTCCATTTACCACATTACTGCTGAAGGCTCGGGGGAAAGAATCGATCCAGTGTTAAGAGTTGACCTTCCAAGGTACATAAATCCTTGAAAGGCACCAACGATCTTCAGCCACTAGCCGCAGAGCGCCTGCCAACAGACCACGTGGCGACGCTAATAATACACCCTGTAGTGTTACACAAATACTGTTCCCCTGTGTGACTATTCTCTGTGCTTCTGCAAAGACCTTTTACTCTCACAGGCCAACTAATATACACACACAACACTCCTGTCCGAAGTGCTTGGTAATTATGCGCCGACATCTTGTGGCTTATTTTCCTGACGCCGCAGCATTTTGCGAGTGAGGCTCTTGTGGTTTAAAGGGTCTAGAGAAACGTCCTGTGTCGTTATTAGTTTGTTTGATGAATACGTTATAAGTCTATGTGTGTTGATATATTTAATTAAAATGAGCCATTGTGTGTTTTTCTTGGAATGCGCTCTCTAACAGACCCCAATGCCAGTCAGACGGATTTGGAAGAGAGGTTGAACCACGAGGCCCAGGAGCTGGAGAAGCGACTGAGCATGCTCTCTCACAGGAGCAGCACAGGTACAGCGCGTACTTCAAAGTAGAAAAACGGCGATTTTACAAATATTGCTGCTTTTGAATGTGTGTCACATTATCCCAAAGCACCCATAATCATGGTTTAACTGCAGCGATCCCTCTCGCACACCAAAGAGAATACATGATACATTGGCTTTTAATGATGCTGCACTTGATTTAAAATCAAGTTTTGACATTACACACACAGGTGATTTATTGTTCCTATTATGTGGAGAAAAAACAAACGGGCATAATAATATTATGAGGCTTTAAAAATGCTTTATTGCTGATTTATTTTTAAAGCTATTGATAATAATATTAATTAAAATTGCATTAATGTTTGTGTCTTTCCGGGCAGTCTCGTCCTCATACTGCCCGTCTGCTGGGGGAGACGACCGCAGCATATCTGGCTCCTCCGACGCGTCAGACACCAGCCAATCAGACTGCAGTATTGGCAGCCGAATGGCCATTTGGACTGAGCCGGCCTCCAACCCACCTGACGGCGTCAGCCATTCGGGAGCTAAAGTGGCGTTACAGAGCATCGAGAAGCTTTCCGTCAACCAGGGAGGTGGAAACCGGCCTGTGGCCAAGCCGCCCCGGCAGCTCCAGGAGATCGGCCGTCAGAGCTCGTCTGACAGCGGCATCGCCACCGGCAGCCATTCCTCTTACTCTGGAAGTTTCTCCTCCTATACAGGCAGCCTGGACATCACCACCGGGGAGGAGTTTGGGTCCGTTTTCAGCCTGCCTCCTCACTTGGCTCAAGAACTGAGCCCTTGTACTTGCACCACTGTCCCTGGACATGAATACCAAGTACCAACATCACTTAGGTATCTCTATGACAGCCCCAGGAGTCTGTTACAGGAGGGAAGCGGGGATGCCAAAGACAGTGAACCCGCCACCTCAACTAAGGACACTTCTGCCTCTTTAGGCCTCACAGCAGACTCGGCACAGGAGGATAGAAGCACCGCCACGACCTCTGACGGTCACTCAGAAACTCCTGAAAGACAGTCAATGAGTGAACACTTACAAATCCCCTCAGAGGAGAGTAAGAAAACCAGGTTGGCCTCTAGTGAACACATCTGCAGCTCTCTCACATCTGTCTCCAAAACCATTGTGACTATCTGCTTAGTTTGTGGTGGATTTAAGGTAAGTAGAAAAATAGCGTTTTGTCAGTTGAGATTGTTCTTTTTTTTTTAAATACATTTTTTATGTTTTATCCTTTTGGAAGAAACACACTTGGGTTAGGCTCAGATATATGTGTCTCTCTATTCCCGTCGGCCATATGTTTACCTCAAAGAAATGGCATCCTCTGTGTTTAAATGCTCTCCTGAACACGGTCTGTTGTATAACTCGTTGTCACACAGTAGCAGCTTGTGTGAGCAGGCCGTGTCATCACGGCATCATCTGTTCTGTAGTTCGTTGTCAATATGACCTTTGCGGTATGCAGGCGGACAGTGAAGCCGCTCACAGGCACTTTGCCCATCTGTCCCACAATATGTCATTTTATGCAGAATATTTCAACCTTGTGACTGACTTTGACACCTACCTTTGTTACTCAACTTAATGCTGTTGAGCTAAAGGGAGAATTACATGTAATCTCCAAACTGAAAGGCATTCATGGCATTCATGCTATTGATGAAAAAAAAGAAGATTCTAGTAAAACCTTCTTGATAGGATCAGTGAGGTTCAGGTCTACTCGGAAGTGACAGAGCTTTTATGCTTGCTTTGGCCTTCATAGAGTTGGTGGTGATTTGTTTTTCAGAGTTGGATTCTTCTTTGCTTCGGGGCTGCAACGAAAGATTATTTTCATTATCGATCAATCTGGGGATCAATAGGTTACTTTTTTCAGAATAAACTGGCAGTATATTTTCAAATATCTTGCACTCTTGACTTTGAGCTATAGTTTAATTTCCGTCATTTGAAAAGCCAGATGCAAACACACTAACATATTTTTTCCCTGGTGTGTCCATGTCAGTTACATGTCATGGTCATTGAATACTCTAAACTAATAGCTCCACCTACTGGTGGTGCATTTAGTTAAGAAACCCAAATTGCACTTGAAACCTGAACAAAATGTTCTCTTCGTCTTCGTTTCTTTTCAGCAAGTCCTCAGTGAACTAAACTAAGTATGTGAGTTATTGGCCAGAAGCTTACGGATCCGACATGAGCAGTGTGGGAGGTTATTTATCACCCTCCGCCTGAGCAACACAATCCACCCATGTCGTGTTTATTTGGCTCACAGTTAAAGGGACAGTTCCAAAGAAAACATCACAACCACAATGTCAATTCACATTGTTGAGTATATTTATACAAGCATTGAGATTAGTTCGTAATAATTAATTGTAGTATAATAGTCACTCTGTTATCAACAGATTAGTTTGTTTTGGCTGGTTTGACAAGAGAGGGTAGGACTTTTACAAATAAATATGCTGTGTGATTGTTGTAGTCATCTGACAGCCATGGCCATGACATTGAGAGCATTTACAGCCGTGACTCCTCACGACTTTGAAACATAAATGTATTTAAGTTATAGACATTAACAGTCCACTGTGGTGAGCTTGTAATGTATAAGGCTGGCCATATTGCATATGTTCTTATTGTCAACAAATCCCATGAAGAGACAATGACTTGAGCTGACTAACACTATTTCCTATCTAGCCACAGAGTTCCTTTGTCGTCATTGTAACTTATTTTGGGGTTATTCCACACACTATACTGTCCTGCTGCAGTTAATACTCATTATGTTGCAGAATGCACAACTATTTCCTCCTGTTTGAGTAATGTTTGCTGAAACCCACAGTGCCCAACTCTTAAAGGAAACTATGTAGCCTTTTAAAAGATTACGGTAACATTTGTAACCCGTTTTTCCAGATTTACATCTTCAGTAGGAACCAATTGTCTTTTGGTGTAAAACCATAAAAAGTATTGAGAGTCCGATTCCTGCACTGTAGGTTTTCCTCTTCTCATGGGATTGTTGGCATTGTTGGTTCCTTTTTAACATACCTCTTAGGCGTAGAGCTTGTTGTTGCTTTTTCTTCTAATTAAACCACTTTGCATTTTTATAATTTATTTTGTGTAATTTTCTCTTCCATCTCACAGGGGACCTCGTGCATCCCTGCAAGTGGTTCAGTGATACCTGCCATACCAGGTAAGTGTAATCAGTTGAAATATTGCATGCACACTGCATGCATTGGATCTTGCGTGCATGAACAGAGTTTATGCATGTTAGAGAAACAAAACATTCATAATGTGCTGTAGCAGCCAGAGCTTGCTGATTTGATTTGGGAGATTTGGGATTTCTTTGCCTCCAGAACATCATATTTTCAATCCAGCAGATCAAAGTGTTGACAAATCACCCGGCACCGCCAGTAAATACTATATTGCAGTGAGGAACATTCTGCAGAAACCCTGTGCCTCGCCTGGTTCTGGAAAAATCCACAGCTTAGAGAAGCCCACAGTGAGAAGAAGGGAGGATTCACTGCTGCCAAAAAACGGAAGAGAGAAATTAGTCAGTCTCTTAGCTGATCTGCTCGGCTTCCCAAATGCAGATAGACAGCTTGAGGCAAAGACTAACAGACTGAACCTTTATGAGTCAATGAGCCCTAGTTTTGGAAATGAGCTCAAACCTGCACCAACTGGCACCTGTGGACCGTCACAAGAAGACAAAAGAGCTGTCATATATGAAAACTGTTTAAAGTGTCGAGGAGAGCACTGCCACCCTCCTCCACGGGTCGCACCGGCTGAAATGAACCGCAACAGGAACTTTTCCACTTTACAAACCTTTCCAACTGGGTTGCCCCTCAAGAAAAGCCACGAAGCGGCTGTTCACGAGGAACCGCTCTATCGAGCTCCCGGTGACGGCTCGCTGTATGAAGAGATGAGTGGTCCAACAGTGACCAGCGAAGGTAAGAGGCCTCTTCTCCGGTTTCCTCTTCGACTCACAACAAAGGTTCTCCGATTCCTTTGGCGTCCTTTTCCTCTGCAGACCTTTTGAAGTGGATCTTCTCTTTGTCGCCGATCTGTTCTCGTTATCCTCAATAAAAAAAAGAAAAGAAACTTCTCTTCCTTCTGGCTTCTTTTGTTTAATCAACTACTTGTTTTTCTCTCTGCACTCTGTGGCGTTTCCTTTTGTTGTGTTGCTTGTACAACTGAGTTTGAGGGCTTTGAAGAGTAAAGGGGACTGAAGTTGTTATTGGATGAATTATGAAATCATAAATTATGTATAGACTCCACGAGAGACTTACACTTCTTTAAAACAGTTTCAACAAATACCGAACTCTATAACCCTCTAAACTAAAGGGTATTTATTATTATTGTTTAAGTACACGACCTAATGAACTGGCTAGATTTAGAACAATAAATCTACCGGGCTGATATTAGCTTAATACAGATATATCTTTATATATTTTAACCAATAAGTAATATTGCAGGACATGAAATGACACTAAACGGCTGCATGTATAACCTCTTTGTGATGCCTTGCACGTTATCAATACAGCTCTTATTTCCAGCAGGGATGCTATTTCCCTATATAAGTGTAATAGTTGGTGTTATTGTGAGTTGATGAGTTAATCCACTGTTATTTTTTCCCACCGCTGGATCTGGAGGAATTAATTTATACCCAAAGAGAGTCTGATTTGATTCACAAAATGGATTAAAAAAACAATGTGGGATAATGATCATGCCTTGGCTATTGGCACAAGAGGTTTCATTTTAATTTCTAATATTTAAAGCCGCCTGTGTTTTTCCTCTCCCACCAGACAAAAGGCTTAAGAGTAAAGAGGAAAGACGCAGAGCTGATCCTTCTTATGAGATCATGGAGAGTCGGGCGCCGGAGAGGAACTCGGAGGTATGTCCATTCATAACTGTAATCCGCTTTATCCTATCAACCAATGACACATTGTGACTGCAACTTATTGTGCTCTGAGTTGAGCTTAACATTTTAGGGAAAACGTCTGATACCGAGGGAATACCATGGGAATAATAGGCTCAAGTAATATCTCAAATTGAACACAAAGTTAGTAGTTCGTAGTAGTAGTTTTTAACTTCTTGTCCCGTTAGTTATCCCACACGTGGATCGGAATGAGCAGTTGAGAAAGTCTGGATTGTCTCAGAAGTGTTCTGAATGTGATGCAGAGAAAGCAGACTATTAACAGAATGTACTTAAAATGTGTGCTGTCTCAATTCTGAGTTTAGGACTTCCTTGTGGGTTTTTGATGAGACACATTGTTCTCAGAGCCAAAAGGAAGAAAAGTCAAGCAGCAATAGAGTAGAGACGATAAGTCCTCAAAAGTACACTCGGTAGCTATTCTATGTTCGAGAGAGGTGTTGATTCAACTTTACGGTCATATTGGAGGCTGTTGGTGTTATAACTCTCATGAAAGTATGATTTATTGCACAGCTTTGCATTAAGCTAGCATTGGTTTTATCCTGCAGCTGATTATATATCACGATTGATTGACATTTTACCTCTACCTCCTTCCAATGGAAAATGTAACTGTTTTATTCAGTAATTTATATATCATCTCTTACGTTACAAAGTTTTGTACAGGAATATGGGCTCACTGGTTGAACCTGTTCTTAGTTGTTGTAGCTCACCACAAAATTGTTGTTTTGATGTTATGGTTTGTTTATGGGGTTAACAAACAAAATAAAGTGCGTTAATTATCAATGTTAGAGGTGAGGGTTTCTGGAAATTGGGAGCCATGCTTGCAGTTTCTTCCTGCTTTCAGTCTTTATGCTAAGCTAAGCTAATCGCCTTCTGGATCCAGCTCCACACAAACGCAGAGACATGGGAGTGGCAAAAATCCCCTGATGTGGGTAACTTGTGGGTAGAAAGTAAATATGTGTATTTCACGATATATTTATTGCAACATATTTATCGCAACATATTTATCGCAACATTGATTATTTATTTATTTATTTATTTATTATTGCCAGCGTTACATCACGAATGTGAACAAATTAATTTAACCCCTGGAAAGTCCGGATATGAAACATGAATATTCAAAAACAATACAAGAAGTTGTAATTTAAAGTGTACCAATATACAGCAATCAGCTGATGCCCGTTACAAATATCCCCTTTACTGTATGTACATTCTCAGTGTGAGGATGGTCCCAGATGTGAGCAAAGTGTCAATATGGCTGCACTCTGCCACCAATTTTCACACCACAATAGCTATGCTTACAGTGGCCGTCTAGAATAAAAGATGACATGGCTGCAATGTAAAAGGCATGGTCATCCATCCACAACGATGAACAATGGCAGCCAGTGTTTCGACATGGAAGAAACGGCCTCGAGCTCTCGGTAAACCCTGAATTTGGGCCTCTGTCTGTAAACACTCCTGACGTGTCCACCGAGCTGTTGAGGACAAAGTCTTCGTCATACGTAATACATTTATGTGTTTCCTCGCTGACCGCAAATTCTAATCAACAGTGCGCACTGTCTGTGTGTCCCGCAGGCAGAAGAGAAAAGCAAGTACGAGCTGATGGGCAGCTGTGGTCAGCAGAGGTTCCTTCAAGAGACTCAAGGTGAGTGAGACCGACATCAAGCAGGGAATACAATCAGGTTGTTGTTCTCGACCAGGCCGGTTCAATTATGCAGATTGTTGTTTGTGGCAATGATGTCTGAACGTACCCAGGCTTCTAACGGACCAGGACTCACTTCCAAAAAGTGAATTAAATTCATGACTCATGCACTTGAATGAACAAAAGCTATAAGCACGTCCCCGGGTTTCTTGGTGTGCATGAACAAATAAAAGAAATGAAGCTCATTCAGTTTCTGAAATGGCAGACTGGCACGAGGCATTGCATCAACAAGGGTGATGTAAGGAATGGACACGCACTCCACACACATAATGTTTACTCAACTCTATTCAGGGTAATGGACTGTGACATTGACAGGAAGTTGTTTTCATAAAGTACGAAGCACACACTGTACAGTGCTGCATATAGACTCATAACATGAGAGCCAGATGCACCAACTCTTCATCAATTTAAACTTCAGAAAGTACGTCACTAAATGAAAGCAGAATGCCCATACGGACGAGTCCTTACGTAGAGATGGAGTATTTGTTTCTAAATATTTACACCCAGTAACTGCCATGTGTGGCTATTGCAGAGCTAAATAACCAACTAACTTACTAATATACAGCTCATTTAGGTTGGAGAGTAATAAAGGTTGTGGTTGAGAAAGCTGACCAGACACACATTGTGTTTATTGACGTGATATCAGATGAGTCTGACTCTGAAATTTGAGTTGCTTTTAATATCATTTTAAATAAAGGACACACGTTTTTTGTTCATTGTGTAGTAGCGGGCTCACTGCAGCGCAAACATTTATTTGTTCACCTGCATTTTTGTAACGCCATTAACTCGAGTTACATAAGAACCAATTGTGTCAAGAGGAGAAGATGTCCAAACAAACAGAGAGCGCAGTGATGTGTGACGGGATACCTGCCCTGATGCTGAGGTGAGAGGACAGCTGTCAGGGGACTTTTGGCCACTTAAGCATCCCACACTCAGAAACATGCCCTCAGTCTAATGCACACCTGCTCTAGGAAGTCCCAGCAGCTGTCACCATGTGGCACCAAACCCATCAGTCATGGTCATGTACCTACACACACACACACGGCTCGCCTCCCATGTCATCTTCCCCATCAACCTGCCTCAGCAAGCAGTTAATGGACGGGGACAGGCAGGAGGCGGCCAAGTCCAGTGGCTCAAGTTTACTTGAGGATGCAGGCTTGATGGCAACTGAGATGAGTAAAAGATTTTCAGGTGATGTGATAGCAGTTTGGGAACACTTTGGTGAAACGGTGCATTTAGCAGCTACTACTGTTGATGTTATATTCATGTATTTTGATTCCACATTGAGACATCGGTTCAGGCTATTCTGTTGTGCAAGCTTTCAGAAGTTTGGTGGGACATTTCCCTCTGGCATTACTATTCTTGAGGCCACTATACTCTGTATAAAAGCATTTTTTGCTGGATCATTGTATGTCTCTTTGACATAGTTTGTGACCAAGATTTTATTGGACACATTTTCCACAAAACTATATGAGATACTTTTTGTGTTTTGTCAGATTTTTTAATTAATCCTTAATGTGTTGCATCAACACCTCAACAGAAAAGTTTCAACAAATTATAACATTCATGAAGGAAGGATTTAGCGCATAACTTCTATTAATTAGTAATTTGTTTTAGCTAGGTGTAACTAATAAACTGGAGTGTTAATGAACCTCTAGTAATCTCCTATCTTGTTGTTTTTACACACACCATCTAATTTGATCAAAAAGTCAGCATTTGGGGATTGGATAAAACTCACCCAACACCGGAGAGAACATGGCAGTGGTATCTTTGGCCCGATCAAGTGATTTGATGAGAAAAGTTTCTGGTGGGAAGCCGGTGAGGGAGCATGGCCAAAGATAACATTTTTGCTGTTTGTCTTATTCAACAATAATCATCACATAAACGTTGAAATTACGTGAAAATACTGTTTAACAGAGCATCAAGTCTGTCCTTTTACTTAAGAGTGTTAACAGAGTGTCTGTGTTTGTGTTTTGAGTAGAGTCATAACTCCTTTGGGTTTTCAGACATGTTTTCACCTCCACCTCAGTGTCTGTCTGCTAGAATAAAGTGTAAAAGGTGGAAACCCAGCTTGAACAGGCCTCTCTCCCTGTAGACACAGCTGTCATTAAACCTGCCATGTTTCCCCTTTAAAAGCCGTGGACATTGTGCATTCTGGTCACTAACTCAGCCAGGTCTTCCCTCCTGGGCAAAGTGTATGACGGAAAAGTCCCTCAGCCTCATAGCTGTGTTTTATAATGTCTGTTGTGATGGCAGCCATTGTGAAACACAACTCTTCTGCGGGGGCTGCTTGATGTCTGATCAATTAGGGATCGGACCTCTTAGACGTTGCCAAAGGCTGCACCCACCGAGACTCTGCTGGCGTCTAATGGCCTCTCACTGAGAGCAGGAGTGTCCCCTGGGGTTGTCGCCTGTTGCATTTTAAAGTCAAAGTACGTGAAATCTTTTTTGTCCCCAAATGTGACGCCTTACCCAGCCTCTGAACACAATTTATAACGCTGTATCTGATGATTGTTTAAAAGTGTAATTACAAGCGGTAGCAATACAGATACATTTGAATCTAATGAAGACTAATGTATTTTATGCAGTGTATATTAACTGGAAGAGGGGTATAATAACTGTAATCTTCTAGAGATAGCCTCATTAGTAAATGCCCCCAGCTGAGCTGCTTTCTGTTGTTGTGCTCCTACTGCTGTTGGGATCATCTTACACACAAAGCAACTGTAATTAAACGCTCAGTTTCTGTGATCTAGATATTATACATTGCATCTAGATATGATGCAAATGATCGCTAGTTGCAGGAGTGGCGAGTCGATGCTTCCAGCGAAGCACCAGCAGAAAGGATTCTGTTTCAAAGTGGTTAAACTAATGGACTCCTTGTTAAAGGCACAGCGTTGAGAAGTTGGTGGCATCTAGCGGTCCAGTTGCCGATTGTAACCAACTGAATGCTCCTACGCTCACTCCTCCCTTGAGACTGAAGTCATGTGATCACATGGCCACAGTTTTAACAAGCATGTCGGAGAACTACGATGGCCTTCAGGCACAGGCAGGATAAAAACATAAAAGGCTCTCGCTAGAGCCAGTGTTTGATTTGCCCGTTGGAGGCAGTGCAACACGTTGGAGCACCTGCTCCGTATACAGCGAAGCAGGGCTCATTCTCAGCTAACGAAAACACAGCGATTCTTAGTTGCATGTAATGGAAACATAGTTATGAATATTATATACCATTTCTGCTAATGGACCCCAACATGTTACACACTGGCTCTTTAACTGCTGGAAGAGCTTGACGCTGTAGTATGATGATGATTTTGAATGCGTGTTGCCGATAATCAGTGCTGATGTAGGTGACCTAATTTCATCAATCAGTCTATCTGTTTTTTCTCTCAGTTCTAAAGTAACATCACGAACAAATGTTGACATCACTGTTCAGGAGAAATTGTGAAGCATTGGACAAACGTGTCACAGAGCTGATATTTGTACATATTTTATACGGTTGCTCTGAAACTGTATCAAAAAGACAATGAACTTGATTTTCTCTGCAGCTGGTATTTAGGTTGATGACAGGTAAAGCTTTCTGTATTCACTAGAAACCATCAATCAAACACAATAAATGGCATGGACTTCAGGCAACACTGTGGGTATAATTTGTGTGTGAAGTCAAAGCATAGAAATCCTGCCTCAACCCATTTCAACTGAATAGCTTTTCCAATTTAATCAGTTGCATAGATTCTTGACACCTTTGCTGTTTTACTTGTAATTCTGCTTGTGTTCAGGTTGTCATTTATAGCGATTATTCTTTTGTACATGTGTCTAAAACCAATTGTGCAAATTCATAATGCTTTTTAACACTGGTTTACTAATTTAAAATAGAAAATCTGCCAGGGATTTGTACCTCTGTTGGTGGTGTGAATATTAGAAAAATTAAGCTGCTTAAATGGATTTTGTGTTTATTCTATTTTGTGAGATTAGGCTGCAAACTTAGTTTCGTGGGTCCTCCTGTTTGGTTTGTACTAACATAAAACTTTGTGTCAGTAAACACACAAAGTTTTTACACGTATAAAGAATTGGCTATTGGATATGTAACGCTGCTGGTGGATTTAAAAGGATAATAAGTTATGATTTTACAGCCTCATAATATAAAATGACCCGAATGCATCTCATAAGTTATCCCTTGGGCCGAACCAATTATGCATAATTAGCCTCTGGGGAAAGGGCAATACAATGTGTGCCAGTGTAGCTGCTGATCTCAGATCTGCTGCTGTGCCTTACAGTTAAAGAGAATATAATGACTTCAATGCAGATGTCTATATTTTAATGACTCTTATTAACATTCGACTGTTGATAAGGACGGTTGCCTCAAGACTTCCCAACCCTGGAGGGAAAAGTCTTCTAGCTTTTGATGAAGGTTATAATAACAAAGCTGTATCCTTGATTCCGTCATTGTTGTCGTTTAATTAAGGTCATAATGACAAAAAAATTATACAAAATCCCCCTCTTTTTTTAAATAAGTGCCAGAGTAAAGCTTGAGTTATTTTATTAATTATTTAATATTATCAACAAATCCTGTGAAAGGACATGTGGATCCTATGTATTGTCTTTAACTTATTCATCTGTGTCATAGAGCTCCATTGTTGTCCAAAAACTAGTAGGAACACGAAAACGCCATATGACATATTGTTTATTACAACGACCCCAAGCAAAACACTTACTCTTTGAAAAATGCTGTGAAAGAACGAGCCTATGTTATTTGTGATGAAGAAATAGTAATCTAAATGCAACTATATGCTTCCTTCATGTGTTTAAAATGGTTTTTGGATGATAATGGAGTTATTCGAAGCCAGATTGGCTTCAAAGATGAATCTTGTTAGCAGGATGAACTACTTGTTAGTTTGAGTCTCTTCTGGGATTTTGTTGTTAAAAATAAGTTTCACAATTATTTTTTAAAAGAAGCAAATGACACAAATTAGCAAAACTCCTCCTGAGCTTAATTAACACTCTTGTATTGACAGGGCCAGTGTTCGTTTTCCCCCCAGAGGCGCCGCTCTCCGAAAGGCTTCGCAGTGAAGGTGTGACGTATGTGAATATTCCTGTTAGTCCCACGTCCAAGAAGCAGCTCAACTACATGGAGCTGGAGCTGCAGGAGCCGGGTCCGGGTCCCAGAGGGGCCGTCGCACATCTCCTCCCTCAGAGTAAGGCATGCATAACCTTCTGATAAGTTAAAGTGCTGATATACAACTAGCTTCTCTCTGAAGCAATAATTACTTTATTGTACTTATTCAGACAGCAGCCATGTTAAACAGTCAGACAAAAATCGATTTACTGTCAAGAATGATCAGGAAATATTGCTTTAGTATCGGTACAAAAACCTAAGTATTGTAGGCACACGCGTAGAACATTTTCAATCCTAGAAGTTGTAATATTTTAGTAATGGCAATAATTTTGGATTATTATATTCATCCTCTTTTTACTGATATTGCGTCATATTTTACATACTTCAGCACGCACACAAAACTCCTTTGTTATTATTAGACGTATATTAAATCATGCTTTTAATGAACTGTTCCACTGTCTAAATGTTCATCACTGTATCAAAATCATCATCAACGTAAACGGGAAAATCACGAATGACCGTTAATGCATATTCATCAGAAAATCATGAAAGATTCATGAGGACAATTATGTTTTTGATGTAAGCATGTATTTAAAGCAAAGGTTTGAATTTAAAAGAAAATCCACGTCCTGAATTGATTAAACTTCACATAAAATGACCTCAGTCTTGACCTCATGTTCTCGTCTTTGTTCACACAGCGTACAAGGCTTTCTCATTTGTGCTTGTGTCTCTGATTCGTGCAGCTTTGTGAAAAAACTATATTTAAAAAAGATGTTCAGATCCTGCAGACGAGTAAGAAAGCCAACTTAAAACAAACCAGGATACCAATGGATGAAAAGCCGCTCTAGATACACGGCTAGTCTGTAATTCTATTTCACATCGTCAGACCCACTGGAATCGCCCCCAAACGAGTCAGTGGATTCCTTTTTCGTTTCTGTAAAAGACAGCTGAGTCCGTCTCATCAGAGACGCTGTAATTGACGGACAAGTCAGCGTCATTGCCCTCAGGAATACGAGGACCGCTCAGACTCTGCCACGGGAGAGGTTAATATCTAATGTCAGCAATACAGTTTATATCCCGGCACGCGGCCTCAATCTGTCACCGGGGAGAAGTGGCGTCCCATCTCGCCACTGAAAGCGGGTCACAGGGCATTCAGATCACAGCTGTGAATTCCTCCTCCAATGACCATTGATGGAGTCGTGAGTTTCTCAATCTTATGTAAAGTGCATTACTCGAGCAGGAGACCACACTTAACAGTGATTATTCATGCAAATGCAGGGAGCTTTCTGCTTTAACAGGACCATCATTTGGCATATTCTTCTCCTTTGTGTGGCGCATTCCACAAGCTATCATGTTGGCAGCCAGGGCAGAGATCCACTTAACTCTGAACTCTCTGTTGTCATGTTGGTTTGGATGTTTTCAGCTTTTTTTTTTTTTTTTGGCCAATACCCAAGAACATTCAGTTTACTGTTGTACAAGACTTATATTGTCAGCATATATTCATATCTGAAATTGCCAGTTTTGTCCACTGTTTTTTGTTACTGCTCTATGATGGAGCCAGATGTGCTGACAGTATTTGTGCCTCGGCCACAGAGGTTGTGTCACAGGACGAGTGGTGGCGAGCGAAGACTTATTATATCTCCAGTCAAAACATGTTGTCAGGGAAGGATCTGGGAGTCCCAGCTTTGCAGTGAGAACTTTGGAAGAGAAACACAGCGCACAATATCTACTTAGCGTGCTCCCAAAGCTGGCTGTAAAAAGGTCCAAATGAAAAGTTTTCACAAAAAAACTATTCATTTATTTTTATTTTCTGTCAATCCGCTAAATGTTTCGATGAAAAAGCAGCAAACCAAATGACAAAGTGTTGAATATTAGCTCGACATTCTCTGACTTACTTCATGTTTTTGTGTCTCGACAGGAAAGAGCTCCACCAAGTACGCCCAGATTGACATCACCGCTACAGAGACGGCCCACAAAGTCGGCACGCAGCACGCCCTGGGACGCCAGGAGGGCCTTCACACTCTGGATCTGAGGAGAAAGGGGACGCCACATTGATCATCTTAGCAGGATGTTTTTTTCTCTCCCAGTTACAGCGTACCACATCAAAATTTGAAGGAAGCATCTCTGAGAAGGTTTTTCAGTTGAGACCGGTCCAAAAGATTGTCTGCTGCAGGTTGCACCAACTGGTCTTTACTAAGCCTGGTCCTAACTGCCAAGTGTGTCTTTATAATGGACTAGAAAGGACTTTTTTTGCAGCAATTTTATGATGGAGGATTAGAGAAGAAAAAAAAAAGGAAATCTCATAGACATTGAGATACAATAGTTAATAGAGCTGTCACAGTTAAGCATCTTAGTCGTTCTGTATTGAAACCAAAACTAACTGATGACACGTCTGATCAGGCATAAATCACCACTGTGTGTCTTATTGTCCTCACAAAAGATAGAAGGCACCTCAAAACTCCGGAGGGCCGAGGAGAAGGTCCGACTGTCTGCTACCGACACTCGTGGTCAGCTGTCGTCATCGGTGGTAGAAATACAAGATATCATCAAATGATTAAAGAATTGCAGAACAGAGTGTCAATAGTAGATTCTAATACTGTATATCAAATTTAGTTTTGGCTACAAAGCCGATTGTTTGTGTAAAATTGCTTCAGTGAAAGATCAGTGACCTCACCCTGCACATCTTCACCACTTCCCTCAAACATAGCTATCTTATTCAGAGCTGTCAGTTTCAAGCAGTTTCACCTCATTCAGATGCAGAGACAATGGGTTTGATTTTTTTTCTTTAAAGAAATAATGAATGAGCTTCTGACTAGACGTAAGATTTACACCCGGGCTTAGCCAGAAGAAGGCTTCAGCCTAGATGGTGCAACCTTCGTAACTATTAAGCTTAAGTTGTCATAACCGGCCTCTGGTGTTTACTGTGGAATTTGTTCTCTGCTCTCGTCCAGTCTAGACGCCGTCTGCACAGCCCGTTACCATTTCTCTTAGATTCAGACGTGCCTCTGTTATCACAAAGCAACCTGAAGATGGAGCACAGGATTAGGAGCAAAGTTTCAATCTTGTTCTTTTTAGTGGACTCGGGCATCTCAATAAGTGGTATTATGTCAGTACTCGAGCCTCAGTCTAACTTGGGGGAAGATGTGCGAGTCCTGAGTCACCGGCCCAGTAACCCCAGTAACACCAGTAACCCCCCACAGCTCACTCACGCAATCCATAATAACTTGCAGCATGCTGTTTTTTTTCCTTGTTTGGGAGAACGAGGCGGGGTGTCAGCAAGAGATTGTGTTTATTCTCACAAGGAGTTCAGTCATCTATTGCTCAGTGACTCCACAGGTAGTTTAACAAAATTCACTTTTTTGTATGTTCATATTTAAGGAAATCTTTCATCCAGTCTTACTCAGAATGCCAACTTTCAGACTGTTAAAAGTTTAAACAATGTGGAAGTAAATGCAGGATAATCGATGCTTCTGCAGAATACTTCCACCTTGGTGACGTTTTGCCTGGGTGTAAGTAATGGATTGGTGTTTATGATGAACAGAATCTCTATATTAATAATGCAAAGCAGGGTGGCGATCGAAAATTAATGGATTTTCTTAATCACTCTGTAACAACAAGTGTAGCCCAGATTTCACTGTCGGGCGTGGCCATCATTTATCAAAATTATGTATTTTAAGTTTTACGTTTTCTTTTTTTACTCACTGAAATGGTTAAATACTTTTCATCATTATTCCTAATTGTGTGTGTACACATAAGTATTTTTACTCAAACTAAAATAGGTATTAAGTGTTTTGAAGAGCTATTTTAGTAGCCCATTTTAGTCATTGTTTTAATCTCATACTGTACTGTGATTACACTTTATTTTCATATCTGTAAATACATTTTCTTTATATTTAGATGATATGGATTGTTATTAAATATACATGTAAAGACATTATGTATGTACAGAAATGATGAGTTCAAGTAATGCTATTTTTCATGTAAGTTATTTCTAACAATTACTGCTTTGATGGGAACGTTCAGTTATTTTAGAGCGACAGTCGATCATATATGGGACTTTTCCCCCATATACAGTTGTTAACCGGTCTGGTAAGATATTATATAAAGCATCTTTTAATGATTTATTTTCATTCAGCATTAAGCATTTGAATCACTAAACTAGAGTATGAAGGTAATTAGCGCTGTTCACATTTTATCAAAATATATCCAACATTTTTAACTTTTGGGCTATGAAGTGTGCTCGTGGAATACTTTTTATATTGTTAGTAAGTTATGAATTTTAAGGTGATGTATAACAAAAATCCAATGCAAATTGATAGATAACGTCTGCTATTCAATTATGCATTATAAAACTTTAAGTAAAAAATATTTAATTTGCTAATGAATAATTCAAGTTGTCCGTTTTATTTATATTCATACAGCCCAGCACCACACATCACCTCCCAGCCTGTCTGTACATGATTGAATTAATCTTTAAAAATAATAATTAAATAAATGTAAAATGCTTTCAAATTGAACTTGTTATTCCTTTTCGTTCCGTGCCTGCCTGCATATTAAACATCCTTTAGTGGTCATGTTAGATGTCTTAAGAGATTGGAGTACAGTATATCATAACATTAAAGAGGTCATAGGCCATGAAAAATTGCATTTAAAAAGACGTTGTGTTGTATTATGTCATATAGTAAAGTATTTTATAAGTCAAAAAAAGAGCAGTCATAAATATGTCAAAAAGTTGAATGCCGTGAAAAAGTATTTGTATAGTATGTTTTAAAAATGTTATGAAAAGTCGCAGTACATACATGTAGTATAATATGCTACAATAATGTCAGAAAAGGTGACATCGTACATAACCAACTACAAGCCTAAAGCCCATCACTCTATGAAGGACCTTTGCCTAAAACAACCTGCACACGTTTACTGTTTGAAAGACAATGGGACCGTCCTGACCCCACCAGGTCCAGACCACCAGCTCCTCCTCCCCCAGCTCATCATTGGATTTGGTTGTCAGTTCATTGAAAGCACGAGGAGCGCCACACCGAGAAGATGGAGGACGTCCCTGCAACAACAAAACGACGACGACGTAAAAATACATTTTGTTTTACGTGTGCATCTTTCCTGTGCGATCCTCAATCATATGCAGGCTCCCTGAATACAAACAACCCAAACAAATAAGAACTTAGCCACCAAACCTTTGAGACCCCTTTCTAACAGCATGTGCAGTGGTTGTATGGGCGGTATCAAGAGCCCAGCGCTGGCAAGCAGAGACATATCTTTGTAGGAAAGGGTCTTGGACCCCCAGCTTTGAAGTGTGAAAGCTTTGGAAGAGAAACACTGTGCACATTATTTTCAGACAGTTTGCTTCAGATCAGGCTGTAACAGGTCCAAATGAAAAGCTTTCACACAGAGAGGTACTAATAATAGGGGTTGTTCCTGTTCCACAAAATGTACAAGATGGCGACGTATAGTCTGCCAGCTCTCAGAGCAACATGATTCACATTGACTTGTCACACGGTCACTCGCACTGTGGAAGGCGACGGCACTGACCTGGAACGAAACCACACAGGTCAGCGAAGCGTGTCTTAGAAACTTATTTACTCATTAAATATCGCCAGGGAGAGCGGAGCGATAACGCATAATTGGCTGTCTCTGCGGTCCAATATTTATCTAAATAAATTAATGTTAATGCCCATGAGAAACTGGTGGAAGTAGTTAAATGAACTATGCAAATCCACAGACAGCCTGTGTGTAATTACTTTGCCTGTTTTAATGTAAGAAACTGCAGTTTAACTCCTGTGGGTGGAGTTTTAATCTCTCCCACTGTGCCCACCAACAGTGAATACACCACAGGTCTAATTCAGGACCACTGTCTGTCCACCAGAACTTGGACCTGTAGACTTGAGTCAGACTTAATTCACTTAAGACTCGATCTGGTAAAAATCCAGAACAAAAGACAACAGCAGGCGGGCCTTGGATAGTCACATGAATTAAGTCTATTGAGACTAGTGCTGTCATATTAGCGCGTTATTAACGGCGTTAACGCAAACCAATTTTAACGCCGTCAATTTTATTAACGGCGTTAACGCATTTTAATTTTTCAATTTTTTTCTCGCGAGCACCACGCCGGATGTAGCTCAACCGGAAGCAAAACACGGCACGCCGTTTGGCCTTGGAAGCTAGGCTAACGTTACGGTTTGAAATGAATGAATGGTGAGCGCGATACGGCAAAATGAATGATAAGACGCTAATGAATGGAAAGTTTACTTTCAAAAAGTGGTCAGATGGTTCTCCCTTGACGAGACCAAAGTGGTATGTGCCATTTGTCATTGTGAACTGAGCTATCATCGTAGCCTATCCAGTCTGAAACACCACTTGATGGCCAAGCACACAGCTGATGCTAACTCTGCGCCCCCTCGTCATAGCAGACAAGAATGGATGACTTCAGACAGAAACACATGGACACCACAACGAAGAACAAACTTATTGCAGCCATAGCTAAATGGGTGGCTACTGCATGTCGGCCTGTTAACGTTGTGGAGGATGAGGGTCTAGCTGATATAATACACATCACATCCAACGACAGGACCTACGAATTGCCTTCGAGAGCCTGACTGCTATGTTCACAGCTCTCTCTCTCTCTCTCTCTCTCTCTCTCTCTCCCTCTTAAGCCCTTGTTTACCTGAAATGTGCTCTTTATAATTTTATTTTGTAAACCCTTGTTTACCTGAAATGTGCACTTTATAATTTTATTTTGTAAACCCTTGTTTACCTGAAATGTGCACTTTATAATTTTATTTTGTAAACCCTTGTTTACAGCAAGCCAATCCACTTTTTCATGTTGATAAGAGCATTAAAATGAAGAAAAAAAATTGCGATTAATTGCGATTAATCGCGAGTTAACTATGACATAAATGCGATTAATCGCGATTAAATATTTGAAGAATACAAACGCTGTCTTATTATAAAACTGTACGAGCCATTATGTTCAGATTCTTGGGTACAATGGGTTGGAAGAACAAAGCCTGTAGAGGTAGAGCTAATAGATTCAGGCCCGTTCAGTTCAGTTCTTTGTACTGGTTCAATCATCTGAAATCTCTAAGGAAATTACATCTCCTGAAAAAGTAATTGGTCCTTGCAAATCAAACTGTCTGATTTACTTTGTCAATCGTAAACGTACATGTTAGAAAATAATTTCAAACAACTCAATCTTTCATTATTTATCCGTGGCTTTTTGGTACTTCATCTCTGATCCCACTGCTGCTTTCAGGACTCAAAAGAAATAAAGACTAAATTATGCAGGAGCCAAGAGAAATGTTCATTTTCAAGCCACAGCAGCACTTTAAGGCCTGACAGGAAATTCCTGCCACAAAGTCCATTAATAATTCTCCAAGAACATTGAATACATTATTGTTTGTTCAGCCTCAGCGTCCAGCATCTGATGTCCAAATGTGACCATAACCACCGACTTCACTCCAGCAGCAACCCTGTCTCTTATTTACATGTCATGAAGACTAAAATTAAGTCTATATCGGACCTTAAATTAACAATTTGATTTAACTTTGGGCACAATTCACCATCAGAGCATCTAAATCAATTCAGGACTATGCTGTGGAATTTAAAGCTACGCTAATCAATATATATATATATATATATATATATATATATATATATATATATATATATATATATATATATATATATTTCACAATAATGGATCGTATGTGCAAAGCTCCAAAGCTCAACTATCAGACAACATGAAAATAATTCACTGAACTCAAGTTGTTTCACTTCTAACGTGTCCATCATTCCAACACCTAACAGCTTTCCACCTCTAGATCATGTGCTGTCTTGCACAGGCAGGTACATGTAATTCATCCAACCTGTAACCACAAAACCATTAATTTTCCCTCTAACTATGGATCTTCTAATTGTCCTTGTTGTCCTCCCTCCATGATATTGTTATTCATGCCACTCTGTTCCTCAAGTTTCAATCAATTATCATTCTGTGTGGCGCACAGCGATACATAATATTACTGCAGCAGCTCTTCAGGTGTCTGGCAGAGCAACAGAGAGCAGAGAGAACACACACATTAGTTATTTGTAGGGTAAATGTCTTGCCAGAGAAACACTATACTGATATAGTGAATTTCAGACCAGACTGTGTATCCTACAGTACGTTAGTATGACTCTTAATATCATTCACAAAGGCCAGACTGGGTCGTGAGAGGTTTCATAAAGAGAGGTCTCACAAGTACGTAACGTCTCAAGTGTTGAGCCTGGCTTCACCGAGTGTCGGTCTCTTAACTCACGCACTGATGCTCGAGCCCACAACCTCACGGCTTCTAAGTAAATGTTATGCTTCCACAAATAGCAGCTGATCGGTTTATCTGTCGGAAGTGATTTGTTGCAAATGGTCAAAGCCTGCAGGGTTTAGTAGCATTTCCAAACGACAACCCAATAAACTCCAGCCGCTGACCTTTTTGCTCTAGTCATTGGCTTTGTTCAGCCCAACTCAATTACGAGCCGCTAATGTCTCACACAAACACACAAAGAGCCTGTTGCAGTCAGTGGCCAGAAGGCATCTCAAGATGAAAAGCCTTAATCTTGTTTTATTTTTTATTTATTTTTCCTTCTTATGAAGCTTTTATCTTCTTTTGGATTGCAGCTGTTTTGGTTGCCTGATGCTTTGCTGACTTTATTTGTGTTTTTCTCTCACTTTCAAATGTGCTAATATGTTGATAATGATTTGCTAATAGTTGGTGGTTTAAGGACAGCGGAGGATACAAAGATCATCATTATCTCCACATGGACTCACCCCTGAACACTGTGGAGACTGAAAATACACACACATTAAACCGTACATCAGCCACGGTACATTCATTCTCTCAATACGTTCATTGACACGATAGTTTTCTTCTTCTTGCTGAGTAGCCTACTGATCCTACTGGATCAGAGTGCCTAGAAATGAATGGGTCTACAATTAGGTTTGGATCATTTAAGTTACTACAGCTAAAGACAACTATAGCCCTCATTTTCTCTACACAGACACACAAATTATAAACACATTTATATAGAAAGAGGAAAAGGATACAGTGATAACATTTGGGAATATTTGCCCGGGGGCTAAATGATCTGTATTGGTTCAAATAACACCACAACATAAAGGGCATTTGTGTATGTGATTACTGAAGCCAACAAATTCCCTCCTTCACTTCTCAATCTCTCATTATCGATCAAGCTGCTCCAGGCTGCGCTGCTAATCTGTGTCGTTATGATTCACTCACTTATAGCTTTGTGAGAGAAGATCACGGTGCCAAATATTGATTGAGCTGAGGCGAGTAATATGTGTGAGCTTTTAAAATCCGTCATATCGCTGCAAGAATCAAATGAAATGGAAAAACAGGTTCTATATTTTACTGTGTGTGAAACATTGGGGGAATTGCTCAGTTTCTGACCTCCCTCTTCCTCTGTGACACATCACATGAGTGAGTTGCTGCTGTAGTCGGCCCTGTTTGGGTGTGAGTTACATAATGCACCAAATGGGGTCCGTTCTTTTTTTATGTTAGTAGCAACAATGAATGTCCAGCCAAACACAAACACTTCAGCTTGATAATTGCATGCTCATCTGCTGACTGTTACTGAGGGGAGGAAAACAACAGAAACTGTGAAGTGCATCAACAATGATCTACTTAGTGACATCATTACCTCAGCAATCGGCTTTTTTTTTTTACATTTTCACCATTGTCTTTTGATTTCCATTTGTCCTTTTTCCAGACAAACAGGAGCGCTGATGGCTGAGCAAAATGATCCTGCTTCTTTTACCTTTCTGTACTTTAATATTAGTTTATTATACCTACTAACATCACTGAAACTTCTCCTTGCTGTTTTTGTCTTGATTTGATCCTCAACGTACTTGTTCTGACTGTGTTTGGCAGGATCAAAGAGATGAATGAGAAAAGTTGCTTTAGAACGCAGAACAGTTATCACAGTGAGGGCCGTGTGACACAGCGTGACTCAACTCAACATGGGAGAAATCATCTCTGAAATGACTTGCTGATTTTTGGAAAATAAGTCATGGCTTTTTCAAAAGGGATGTGAGGGGTGGAGTCTGTAGATAAATCGTAAAAGTGATGATAATTGTGAGCGGCATCTGATTCCTTCATTCTTTTTCAGTCCTGTGGCTTTGCCATACAGTATGTCCTGATTGCCATTTCTTGGGATGTTCTTTTTATTTCCTTTGCTTCCCCTCATTAGAATAAACATGTCAAGATGTGGTGGAGCAAAAATTTGCAGTTAAACAGGAAATACTTGGACTTTGTAGACTGCGTATGTGTCAATTTACTTGTAAGTGCTGTAAAATGAACATGATAACGATATTATGTTAGCATAAAATCCCATGTATCACATCAGACGTGACACATGGCGCCCCCAGACGCAATAAATGCACATTCTGTGCTACAAAGTGGGCCATATGGCACTTAGCGCCCCGTAAAGCAAAACCCTGACATCCTGAAATGAGGAGGCCTGATTTGTGTCATCATCCCTGAATGTGATGATGTGAGAGAGGATGGGATACAGCGTCAACAGGCAGAGGCCTTGGTGCTGCGCTACATTAAATATGACACATACTGACCGGGTGTGACCCGCACAGGAGAACCCACTATTACCTGTCTGTCCAGGGAGACTGGGTCCACTTTTACAGACTTTTTGTTCTGTATTATATGGTTGAAATATCTCAACACATAACATGTTCTTCCTGTAAGAGTCATATTTGGGTGGTTTGTTATGTTGGACCTCCCACCACTTGGGGGCGTAAGGCCGAGTTCAAGTGAGACAAGGCCAATATAATCAGGAGGGGCACTAGGGCCAGCTGTTGCTTAATTGGAGAAACAAACCGTTTTTCACTGTGGGAGAGCAGATGTCAATGTGGTAACCTAGATAGGACATTTTATTTATTTATTTTATGGTTTGATAATACGCAAATAGGTTTGTGCCAGGACTGGTTATCTTTTTGTTTTGTGTCAAGAAATATGCAACAATTAATAAACTACGTTTACACCTGGACATTGGTCATCAATTACACACGTCAGAAAAGTTAGCAAAAGAGCAACCACGTAGTGACCTTAGTTTTTGGATAGGCCCTACACTTTCTGTTTTGCTTCATTGCCCCAGCATATCCAATAATTATTACCCAGTATTGTTGTAGAGTTGTCAAAGATCCCTATTTAATCTGTGCTACTCCAGAGTTAAATGTGGTTTAAAGTTGAGGAAAGAAAATCAGCTACCTTTTGTCGTGGCACTTGTTCAGGTGAACATCTGCAGCTTTTACTTTTGGGCTTCTCAACCGAAGGGGGTTCTGGCACATCTGTGCCGAGCAGAAAACATGGCCTTCGATTAGCTCTTCAAGGCTGAATCCATTGACACACTCATCACACACCAAAGAACTTGACATTTTGGGGATGAGTCACAAAGTTTCAGGGGTGTAGACTGAGAAAATAGATAACCATTGCTCAGCAAAACGTTGGTATCTCTGTATAGCCAGTGCCTGTGTGCAGATACTGTAATACTCCTGTGCAAATCTGACAATGTTATGGCGATACCACTAATCCAGGAGGAAAGCTTTAGTCTGTGTGCACTATTGTCTGTTTACTAAGACAGGTGCTCTCGTCACATTTGGTAGCTGCTCTCTTCTCCTGACTTCCTAAAGCTGAACTGTAGATCATTCTTTTTAGCTAACTTGTCTTGTTTCACGCTGTACATTTATTCACAACGTCCTTGTCACCATAGTTTGTTTTTAAGATGCTTGGGGATGATCTGAAAACATTTTATTTGTCTGTATTTAAAAGGATGGTTTGACATTTTGGGAAATATACTTAATAGCTTTCCACTCTGATAATACAAGCTACAGCCAGGAGACGGTTAGCTTAGCATCGCATAAAGACTGAGAGAAACCACTAGCCTGGCACTGTACAAAGGTAATGTTAAATGAACAAGATACATTGTGTTCATTACTGAGCTTCAGAGGTGCTGGTAGGCAGATGTTTGAACTTTGGGCAAGCTGTTATCTGTTCTAGTCGTTATGCTAAGCTAAGCTAACTGTCCAATGGCTGTAGATATCTAACTGATAAATCACAAATGTCTATGGTGTCATCTAAGAACAACAACCGAAAACACCTTGAAAAAAAGTGAAATCGCTCAACAAGACAATTTCATATTTGTCGGTATATAAATAATAAACTAGGTGTTAACTATCGAATATTGTGACTAAAGTACAAACATTCAGCAGATGTCATTTGACCATACTACTCACAACACACTCTTGTCTGTATGCACAAGGCTTTTCCTTGACATTGAAAATACTTTTTTACGACAGCATTAATGCACTTATAGAAATAGCAAGAATAGGCCGACTGTTGAGTAATCAATGTTAAGAATTGTTTTGTCAGTCTGGGCATTGCTTCAGTGCGACTTTGGTTCTATTTTAATAATTTATTCAAACACAAATGCATTAAGAAAGTGCGTAATTTCCTATCAGAGTTGGAAATAATGGACAAGTTAATGAAGTGGAAGGTAGATATTTCACATTTCCTTTCAAAGAATTGCTGCTTCATTTTATGTCTTTGAAGCTTTGAGCCAAATATAAAGAGAAACTGAAATAAACTCAAGTGTTTTGTCAAATCAATTGACTAACGCAATGCATCGGGGGCTCAGTGCTGCTTTTTTTAAATGACAATTTATTTAAATTGCAGTGCTTTAAAAGCCACTTAAATCTATTATCTTTTCTCCATTTTCTTTTCACTTTCACACAAGAGAGGACGAGTGGGAGTTGTCACAGCACGCCAGCTCAAACAAACAGATTTGAAGGATGGACCTACGCAAAGAGACGGCACCTCTAACAGTTTGTAATGAACGCTCTCATGAATAATTAGACCAAATATGTTTTGATGCAGGGTTTCATAAAGGGATATTGACATGGCATGTTGATTAAAGATAAAGGGGCGTTCCCTTACAGTAGGAATATAGATGTACCGCAAAAGTAAAAGAAGAAGACCAAAACCACATTATATATATATCCTGTATTGATTAGCTTTCACTGCAGACTCACAGGGCTGTTGATTCCTAGAAGTACTCAATATTTCTCTGAAAAAAAATGCTTTGGAGTGTCCATTGACACCAGTATTGATTAGTATGTCATAGTGGCTCCCCAACTGTTGTAATTTATTAATGGCAGCATTGAAAAAGGATAGGAACTTCGGTACATGCAGGTGTGTTCAACCTGTGATATGTCATTGTTAACAAAGTACTAGAGGCTGTTTTCCAAGAACAAAATCATTTTCATTATGATGCATTAAGTATAAAGCTAGAGCCAGGATTTGGCTAGGTTAGCTTAGCATAAAGACTGGAAGCAAGGAGAAACTAAGCTTTCACCAAAGTGATGTGTGTGGTAATGTTCTTGCTAGCTGTTCTACATGCAACTACAGTTAAGGATGTAATAGCCTATAAGTTGCTTTAGAATGTATGAAACAAAATATGTGTGGTGTCCAGCAAAAGACTGGCAGAAGAAATCTGATCATGGAAAAGAAAGCGTAGCAACAAACAAGATATATTGTGTTAATTGATAAGAATTATAGGTGCTGGTATCTGTTTGTTTTTTCTAACTTTGGAGAGAGCCAGGCTAACTAATCAATCTTTTCATCTTACTCTTGGAAATAAAACAAACAAAATGTTGAACGGGTATTTAACTGTATTTAACTGACCCAGGTAATAAAAAAGCTCCAAATAAAAATGCTTTTCCAAGAAAGACCAGAAGCTATAATCGGGAGGCTCGGTCAGACTCAGACACTTAGATTTTTGTTTTGTTTGGTAATACACTCTAGGGAAATCCCCTGAGCTATGAAAAGTGCCTTGTCAAAAAAATATAAGGAAAAGCAAAGTCATTATGAAGCAATTACCAGATTTAGCAGTGTAATTAAGACACCAGGCTTCCTGGCTGTCCTGACAGAGCCTTGATAATGGATTGAAGAGGGGGACATAATCGATACGGCTGTCCCCACTCTGGGCCAGGAAACCATCACAAGCGAGCAGACTGTACTTCTGTAATAAAAAAGGGATGACCTGCTTCGTACAGGCTGCTCAGTAACCTTGATGCTGACAGATTCAAGGAATCCCTCAACAGCAAGCAGGCACCATTGCAACAGAGGGTGGTAATCATGTTTCCATTTTTGCAAAGGTTGTATCAGTGATCTGCACTACATTGTATCTGAAAACCAAATTCCTTGAATATGTTTTTGGGAAATGTTGTTCATGTTTTGCCTCATTGTATTGTTATCCTGATTTGTATTTATATTTTTCTTACCTCTGCAACAATAGCAAGCAGGGTTCTGTCCAAGAGGCAATTTCAAACATTTCAAAGATACAGGGATATTTGTTATTAGCCCATGAAATAAGGTCACTATTGCTCATAGAAAGTTTTTTTTATATTCATAGACAAGGAACAATGTTGATTGCAAGATAGATGTGTATGTATGATTAGTAGAAACTTGCTATATAAACTGAAAGCACCAAAAGATACAACAGCTTTTTAAGACAACAAAATCTTATCGTTTTTTGGGGGTGGGGTTTGCACATAAAAAATATAAAAAATAAAGTTACAAACTAAATGTCTAATAAATTGTTGTGCAAAAAAAGGGCTAAATGTGAAATACAGCACACTCTAAAAAAAAAAAAGTTGAGTCAACTTAAAAAAGTGAGGCAACCAGCTGCAAAGCCTTTTTGAGTTCACTCAACTAAGGGCTAATGTGTTGTGTCAACTTATGATAAGAAGTTCACTCAAAGTGATATCTTAAGTTTGTCAAACGTAACATTACTATTCAGACCTACTTATGTATTTAAGTTAACACTACTTAAAATATTGCATTTGATAGTTACATCTACTCATGTACTTAAGTTCAGAACACTTAAAATATTAAATTGGAGAAACTTGAAATTGTGTGTTCTTGTAGATTGAAAACATACATCAACAGCACTTAACATTTTTTGTTGAGAGAACTTACTTTTAACTTAAAATGTGTTGTTACTAAATTTCACTGCCCATAAGTTGAGTACACTCAAAATTCTTTGCAACGTTGCCTTCATTTAAATTAATTAAAATTGTACACCGTTTTCTTTGGAAAAGTCAACAGTTAAAGAAAACAAACTTCTTCAAACACAAAATGTTTATTAACAATAAGTAAACATTTGTTTGCATAACTATATGAATTCCAGGTGTCAACACTTGAACATAGACAGCAGAGGGTCAACATCCTTAAAAATCCAAATGGCTGCATAAAGAAAAGAAAAAGAACTTCAGTTTTGTGAATCCAAAAATCAAGGCCTTGAAACAAGCTTTGGAACATGGTGTATGATGGAACATATACAACACAGAAGGACAATGGCATTCCCTTGAAACTGGGCTGCTTGAGGATGGTTTTGGTGCAGGTTGCAGTTTTAGTCAGGAACAATTTTTTTATTTTGTTGTAACACTAGACTGTCTAGTCAGGCCGGCTTGACCCCACCGTAAAGATTGGTGGGAGGTATAAAATGGCTTAAAAACCTCTCTTATCCATGCATTTATCCATCCAGCTACTGTTTAAAACTGCAATATCTTAACAAGAACTGTTAAGATGCAAAAAACTACAATTTAGGACAAGTTATACTTTCTTGAGCATACACAGTAACAATGCTGATTCCAATATCAGTTTATCGTTATGGGCACTGTACACTATCAACAGTGGGACAATTTGTCATATATTGCTTTTACAATGAATGGACATCAAAAACGTATTGTCTGTAACAAGACAACTGCAACCTGTACATTGGCCTTCAGAAACTTTTTGGAACTCTTACCCCCCCCCTCAAAATCCAGCCAAGACCAGAGGCGGGGTTTAAATATGGCAGGCTACTTGAGCAAACAGTTTTTTAAGGCCTGAACCCGGGCAGAGCACTGGGTACCAAGGTTCATGAACAACTTTTGAGTTACTTCGAAAGTGTACCTCAAGTCCTTCGGATACTCCAGGTTGAGAGCATAGATGAGTCCAAACAAAAGGGCAAATGCAGTTGGGATGTCGCATATATCATCCAGGACAATCCGTTCCTCAATAATCAGGGCGATGCTTAGTGTTGTTGGACTTGAGCGGACCGTCCCAACGTCACCTTCAACAACTGTGAGTATTCCCAGTTCAACTCCTTTCACATAAGATTCCTCCGGGTCTGTATTCTACACAAAAACAAGCATACAGAGACTATAATAAATATTCACCGCCTCTTTTAAGTTTTCATTTTTTAATACAATTTAAAAGTCAAAATACATTTTTATGTAGATTTTAAAAACTAAAATATACCACTTTCATACAAGAGTCACCTCCTACACATTAGTATTGTAGTATTTAAATCTTCATAGTCTGTTAAATTAAATAAATTAATTGAGCAAAATACAGGGAAACATTTGCCTTCACGGTACAGGCTCCCTTTAATTCAATAAGTGACAAAAACCTGAACTGGAGCAAATCTGCCATTAAACAATGGACAATATCATTCCAAATCTGCCAGATTCTTACCCTAAAGACTGGCAAAGGGTGCTAATAGTGTGTAGTTTTTTTTGTTTGTTTTATTTTCTCAAAAAGATTAGCTCAACAAAAATGTATTTTGACTTTGAAAATGTACTGACAGAGAATAACTTTATAATTAAAATACTGACAAAATGTGTATATGCATCAGTCTCAAAACCCATGACCAATTTGGGCTTGGAATTATAAATGTTACCAGTAAATTTGAAGGAGAAATGCTGTTACAAAATGCATGTGATGCAGGCATTACACTCACTTGTAACCTTGATGCTACAGTAATATTGCCAGTATTGGCGATATCACATAAAATTAAAAACTATAAAGTTACACTTATTAAAATATTTAGATGGATTAACAAAGTAACAGTGAAGTAGAAATGAGGGTTTGATGAAAGTTTGCATTAGTGTGTTCTTGCTGTATGTGCAACCTTAATGACAAATTAGTCTTACCAGACATGTCTTCAGCAAGCCGTCCGGCTTCTCCTTCACAACGAAAGGTAGACCTCGCAGAGCTGTACACTTTCTGTGGGCAAGGACATCAGTCGTCTGAAAAATACAAATTGAAGATTAAAAATTTGACATAATAAAAAAATAATAAATGGTCTCACTTTCAAAAAATGCAATGCAAACTATTAAAGACAAAGGCATTATTCAAATAAATTTGGCAAAATACTTCCAGCATGGTAGCATGCATTTCAGGTCGGCTGTATTCACTAACTAAATGAACCCATATGTTCCTACTGTACATATGGGCACCATGTTTTTGGACATAGCTTAAGTGTGAAAACAATAACGCTCTCTTGCTTTTCATCTCTGAAATCCCCAATTTGAAATGTCAGTTAAGCCTAACAATACAATACACCTGTTTACATTAACGTGTATTTATATATATTGTAAGACAAACTCTGAAATATTAAAAAGGGTCATCTGATGGTAAATGCTCTGCTCCAATGTTATGGTTTGCATAGTTGAGACGAAAGCCATTCAGAGTGCAAAAATATAATTGATTTTAATATATTTCCCAGCTCCAAAAGCATAATGTAGAACAGGGATCGTGAAACATTAGCACAACAACTGGGACTGATGTTTTCTTGCCCCAATACAATGTGATAAAACACCATATAGGCCTTTAATATTTAGTTACACGGTACAACTCTGAAATTTCAATGGCCTTACTACTATTTAATTAAACCTTCTTAAAAAGCATTACACACTATAGTTTGTCATGTTTTTCAAATTAAAAAGTAAAAATCTCACAAGTGCTCCTAAGCAGATATGCATCTATAGATAGCCCATGGCAAGAGAAAAATTTTAAAAACAGTTTGCAGTGATTCTACAGCAAAAAAAATAGGGTTTCGGACAGAAAACTTGTTTCTATGGTGCGTCTGCTGGCTTCATAAGCTGGTTGGAAATGTACTTTTCTAGTCAATTGTTAAGTAATCCGAATAATCGAAGCGCTGAGGGCTGAATGCATATCCGACAAGACTGAGACCACTGAGCATTGTCTGAGACTGTAAATCTGTGCCTCCTGCTCCTAGGTTGGCGTAAACATGGACCTGTTTACTCAAGTGCCAAACTGACTCCAGCATTTGTCCTGACCGCAGTAGAAAAGGGGTAGAACACCACATGGGTGACAGACACATTTCATGTATTTTGGTAGTTCTTAAAAAAAGTGGAAAGTAGCAACCCACATCATATTTGTCAGCAAATATCCAAACCTACACATAATACTACGCTAATATTAGTGTCACCATAACAGTACAAGATGCCTCCATTCATTCAGTCCATTTTATAATTGATGTATTGTGTCAGACTACATAGTTGTGAAAATGCCCCTCGTCTGTCCCCCAGTTTTTGGTCCCAGTTCAAATCTAATTGAGAACCCCTGTTATTCCACATTCACTTCCTACTTATTGATTACCTGTTCATCAAAGTTGTCTAGAAGGATCCTCATGTCCTTTCCAAGCGATGTGCTGCGTGATCTGTACAGCTTCATAAATTGCGATGCGTGTGCATCCAATGATGACAGGAAGGTCTTCTTCAGGTCCACTCGTGTAAGTCTGAAGAATTCTGCACATATCTAAGAAAGGTGACAGTTTTCATGTACATGTTATGTACAATTGATTCAAACCTTTGTTGTTGGTGCTTTCAAAAGAAGGGAGAACATTTGGCAAAATATGTTGTTAACACTAAAACCTGTTCTTGCAAAAACAACCCAGGCCACCTCTCCATGACCAACCACAAAGTGTGCAGGCTTTGTCACTGCAGTGTCTCAAGAGAGAAAACGTCCATTTATGGAGCTCCAGGCTGCAGCCTGTTGCAATACATTAACTGCTTTAAAAGTGATAGCTGATAGCTTAAAGCAGCAAATCCCATTGTGAAAAGCATGCAACATATTTTTCGCCACTCTCTGTCTCTCTCTCTCTCTGTCTGTCTGTCCACTGTGTGTTCACCTGTGTGTGCGCCCGTGTCTGTGTGCATCGCATCGGGGCGGCAATCCGCCGTGCGCGATACAGAGAAGAGTTGTAACGCGACCATGTGGAGAGCTCGGTTGATAAAAACAAAAACATTTTTGACGAAGCTCAAAATGTGTTCTATTTTTAGAACATGCCTCGCGGGCGACTCACGTGGTCCCTGCGGGCGACCAGGTGCCCGCGGCCTAGATACCGTCCAGGTCCTGGACGGTATCTAGTGCACCTGAATGCTACGCGCGGGTAACTTATGAGTGAACTAGAGGCAGTTTCGACGGCACCAACGCTAAAGAACAGAGCAGCACTGCAGCAACATGTTAGCTAACCTAGCTAACACGAGCGGGTCGTTATCGTGAAATTACACATGACGTTATGAACACGTGAAAAGTAGGCTGGGGTTTGTCACGTTGTAAACTTCTTAATGTTAACTTTTGCATTAAAAAAACAACAGGTTATCTGACTAGCCAGTTAGCTAACGCACTGAACATACACAGTCTTACCTGGTTAAGTTGTGCTGGACGTAGACGGCATTCTGCAGAAACACTTAAGCTGGCGTGGACCGGCGCGAAATTGCTATCTCATGCAGAAGTGCACATGCGCAGTGGTAGACGGAGATTTTTCTCTCTTCTTCTTCTTCTTCTTCTTCTTCTTCTTCTTCTTTTTCTTCTTCTTCTTCTGCTTCTGCTTTTACGGCGGTTGGCGTTTTTTTTTTCTCTCTCTCACTCTTTATTGAACATTTATTGTGAACAGACAGACATTCAGCAGGTTAAGATTAAGATGAAGATTTAGGTATAAAAAGTAGATGTCAATCAAATGAAATCTGAAGAACTAAGGTATCTAAACATAATAAACAGACAATGGTATCAAAAATCAATGTATCTTAAACAGGAGCTAAAGAAAATATTTTTATATAAATTGTATTATTTAAAATATAAGATTAAAGTAGTATATATATATGTGTGTGTGTGTGTGTGTGTGTGTGTGTGTGTGTGTGTGTGTGTTTACTGACATACATGCGCAGTGGCCTTAGTTACCTCAGCAGATGCCCAAACCACTATACTAAGTTTTCTCAACTTAACATTTTCAGTGGATTCCACTCCTTATTAATAAAATTGACATTTTGAGTTAGTTCAACTTTTTTCAAAGGTATTTGTTGACTCAACTTAAAAAAATGTGTTAGGACAACAAATTTGAAGTTGGGCTTTTTAGAGTGCACTTATGCCCTAATTTAATGGTTTACTTTTAAATAAAGATTATGGAGCCCATCACTCTTAATTATAACTTCAACATTTACACAGACCTTGTGATGTCATGCGAGGCACTCTAAGTTAGTTTTTAATCATCCAACGATGTGTTGGCGTTTATCTTTTAACAATACAATTTTCAAACTGATTATCAGTTAATAGAACTTCTCAAAAATAGTTAGCTCTTTTAGTTATTTCCAAAAATATGAATTCCAAGTCAGACTTTTATTTCACAATTATGTTAATCATTAATATAGCTAATTGCAGATCAATAAATGTGAGTGCAGCTTCTTCGAGCTAGTGTGTGACGTTGTTTTTTACTTTCCCCTGACTGTATCTGAACGCTCTTCTTCCAGTACAGAAAAACACAACTATTATTGAATAGTCATATTCACCAACTCTGGTTTTCAAGGTGAATAATGTTGGCATCAAGTCGGCACCTCCTTTCACCTGAAGGAGGCCGAGCATCATCAAAGAAACACCCATTTCTGTTTCCACCTCCACATTAAAGCTTCATTATCTACATTTGCATCAGCACCCGTCAAACTACAATCTGTACATTTGGCTTATTGGGTTAAAACAATGCGAGTTTGACATAAACGTATGTGATTACTGCCACGCCTATGATAGTGATATAGTTTTGAGATTGACTTGACTTTATTTATTTGATGTGGACATCACAATGGCATTAGAATTTCTAGCACACATATATGCACAAAGAAAAAACCAGATGCACTGTGTATATGGCGAATGCTAATTTCCAACACCTGTCCACAGATGTGGATGAAGTACATTCACAAACAGCTGGTTTTAGTTTGATAAGAAAGACTTAACAATTACAAAAACTGTTCATATTTTCTAATCTGCCACACCACTGGGTAGTTGTTAAAGTTCATCCAACTAAATCTACTTGATAAGGTGAAAGATTGTGGTCAAAAAAGCTACTTGTTTTCAACATTTTCAACACAGTGGGGAAAAGCATCAAGCAATGATTATGAAAAGAAAACTATTACATTCACCTCTTGAATAGTTGTACTTCAGTGCTTGTTGGTTCCCATGTGTGCAGGTTGCACATGCTGCATGCTTTGCTTGTCCTTTGTTCACGAGTATACAGTGATAACCTCGAAACAGCAGGAGAGCTTTCAAGGCGACAATCAGCATGGCAGTTTGGAGGGGCGTCCACAGACCGGCGCTGGTGCTGCAACTCTTCAAAGAGTGACCTTTGACCCGCTTTTAACCCGACCCATTTCTCAAGAGTGCTTGAGGCAAACATAAAAGCAGTAAGACATCAGGAAAAAAAACGCTGACTATGCTTTGACTTTGAAGGATTTTGTTGCGCTTTGGGATTATTGTGTGAGGAATCAGATTGTGGCGCTGTTGGTGGTACAAAATGTTGGTGGTATTTGTGTAGTTTTGGACAATTTGTAATTTAAACTATCAATGGGTATATTCAAAACTTAGCTTTTAATAAAAATCTACCTCATTTCACAAAATTAGGTAGATTTATTTATTTATTTAATAATCAAAAACCTCAAGCTTGCAGCATTGGTAAGCTTATATCAGAAGTAGAGTGAAAAACTTCTGGAAACTATTGTGGGCGCTTGTAAACACAGCAGTCAGAAACTTCTGATGTTTTTAATCTTCTGGGTCGAGATAGAGGCGACCCCATCCAAGAACACGAAAGCGGAAGGACACTTGTCCCTTCTGCAAGAGAGCAAGAAAAGCTTTTGACTCCTCAGGCTTAGTGGTGTGACTTATCTTTGCTCAAACATGGTTTCGCACTTTAAGTTTAACTGTTGTTTGTACCGGGGAGGGCTTAGAGAGTCGTGATGGGAAAAAACACACGGAGCTCAATCTATAGCTCTCACAGGCTAAGCAGCTGCAAAAACAGAGCTTGCGGTATTATGTAGCTCTGATTTGATAGTGTGTTGGATGTTTTTCTTGCATTTTTCTTTTGTATAAAATAAATTACTCAAATGTCTTACTTTCTTTCCATTAGAACTATCACAATGACTCACTGTCAGCAGGTGAAACACAAGGTGGCTTTTATTGTGAAGTAGAAACACAAACGTATTTGTCACAGAGGTTACGTTTTTTTTTACAAGTCAACAGTCATTTTGTACTTTATTATAGATGTTTGCCATTTTGTTGAAGCAATACAAAGGAGTTAAGTACTTGATTCAATTACATAAATATATTAGACAGGGTGTAATATAGTCCTAGGTAGCTAAAGACCCATGGTATGTATATAAGGGTTACAAAAACACTGTGTCCTGGCCTCTCTCTGCCATCTGGCTTTTCACTCAACTTTAAAAACACAGCTATAAACACACACTCTGGACGGAAGTATTTCAGCTTGAAAGTAAGTTTTCAGCACCAAATTTGAAATTCACAAAGGAACTTGTTTATCTTCTTCACATGAGCAGAATATGATAGTAAATTATTTACTTCTGTTTTATTGGCATTCTGGTTTGCAATACAGCTCATCCTCCATATTACATGAGAGAACTTGACCCGACTTGCATGGAAAATAACCTAAAAGGCATGAGGATCCATTTATAATTTTTTTTTACTATTAACTATTAACGAGCTGTGGCAGCAAAGTGAGATCAACAAGTCTTTTTGAAAGTTTGTAATCGTCTCTACTGATGTCTAAAAGGCTTTAGAAAACCCTTCATTTCTTAGTGGGGAGTCCAAGTCAATTACCAATGTTGTCATGTACTTAGTGTTTAAGAGTACGTATGCATTTAGGAAAGGTTTCCTTTGAGAACCACGATGACACAAGTTATGTTCAGGAGGAATTCAGAATTTGCTTTGCTGGAATATTAGCTGACATTTCAGAGTCAACCACTATCTTCCTTTCTAAGCCTGGCCTTTCCAGGACTTGACATTTATTCTGCACTTGATTGGCTGAAGGAGAGGACGTACTCTGACCTCTCATGCACTCCCTACCTATCCCTTGTCCTCCTTGTCTCCTTGTATTAAGGACTCTGCCCTTAGGGGTGCCTAGAAAATGCTTTGATGCTTTACAGCATGTTGGTGGCCTCACAAAGATTCAGAACGCGTGGCAGCTCTGCCTGCACGAAAGGGCCACAACACCCAATTATGTTGTTTGGACAAACAGAGCCGAGACACAGACGCACACGATGTTGGGTGCAGAAAATAATTTAGAGAGAACATCATCTCCAAACTTTTCAGGCTCAACACTGTGACGTTTGATTCTAATTAAATTCACTGAAGATGAAATGCATTCGATGCACAATGTGCCCCATGATTCATAACAGGCCTAATCAACTAATAATCAACTGAGTGTGTCTCTTATCAGGCCTGAGGCATGAGGAATACATTAGTTATCAAGGAGGTTTTCACCACAAGATGGATGCAGAAGCGATAAGCCCCTTTCTCACATCTTATTATGAAACTATTAAAAAAAATTCTCAAGTCCAGCCTAATTGCATTTCATGCTATTGGAGGGTATTTTGATTCAGGTTATACAATTGACTGGACAGTGAAGCTAAATGCTGCTTCATGTCAAATGTCAAACTGTCGTGTATGAAACAGTTCATGGCCCTTGGAAGTACTTTTTGAATAAGCATGTGTCTGATAGTACAGTGCAGCCTTGAGGGCATGATGTTCACCACCATGAGTAAAACAGACTGTACCCACTAACACAATTAACTTCATTTTCACTGAACATGAACACATATGACGACACATATACATAACACTCATGTGGCTACAGAATAATGAGATATTAAACTCTTACACAGAGAGAACTATCAGCTAAAATACGTGTGTGTGTGTGTGTGTGTGTGTGTGCGTGCGTGCGTGCGTGCATGCGTGCGTGTGTGTGTTGCTCCACTTTGGCCCAGACTGAAATATCTCAACAACTATTAGATTGATTGACATGCAATTTTGTAAAGACACCCACGCCCCCCAGAGGAGGAGTCCTACTGACAAGTGACATACTGACATTTCCTCTTGTTTATAATATTTTTACTTGAAATAAAATATCTTAACATCTACTTACCAGATTGGCACAACATTTGGGGATTTTAACTTGCTCAAAGCACCGCTGGGTTTAATTACACACAGCGCTTTAGTTTAATGTAATTCTAATTTCTGTAGCACAAGTTCATATTGTTGCGACATATCAGTTCTGGACCGACCAATCAAAGGCCATCTACAGCCAGGTAATGAGATGTTGTGCATTTTATGTTTTTCTTGTTCCTTTGTCGAGTTTGGCTTCAGAGTTTGAAGACACAATAACACCATAATGACACTTTTGAAAAGTATCTTATAAGTGCTTGAATACCAATCCTGACAGGAAAGCTGATTTAAATGAGGACTAAGAACACTTCTACGTGACAAAATGTAAACGTTAATCCAATTGGCAGAGTGGGGTGATGTTTCTCATCCTTTCGGTTGTTGATGTTACTAATAAAAATGATTCATGGAAAGTCTCTAAATCAATAAAGAGACCCTAAACCCAATATACACGGGTAAATTAGCAATCAACCTCTAATTTAGCTGAAGGCTGCTTGCTTGCAAAGGAGCAGGCGCCAGGCAACTGAATAGAATATATTTATATATAGAATATGTGTTTTAATGTTATCAGTTTGAGCTATTTTGCAAGTGGAATTCAATTTGTGGAGCGACTCCGGTGCCTTTCAGGAATGACGACAGGGAGCATGTCCGCCCTCACATGGACTTTTTCTCTGCTCGCTGAAGTGATTCAAACGAGTTGTGGAGACATCAGAGGGACGGCAGTGATTCATTATTTCATTTTCACACAGCGTCAGACATTATTTGCACAGATGCTCAGATGATCTACTGATGTGTGGCATTGCTGAGCCACTCACAGCTCAATGCACTGATATGTGTTGCTATAAAGCAGCCGTCCTTGTTTGCTTTTTCGCTCTGTTCCTGCCTACAGGGAAGGAATAATGTCAGAGTACAACACTGAGCACTCCCACTACACCCCAAATATTCAATTATTTTATGGAAATCGTCTTCTTTCTACTCAGGAAAACGTAACTCACAGGCTTTGAAGGAGAGAAGATTTAGAGTGTAATTACATTTGATGCTTTCGAGATACGTAAATTATTACGAAGCATGTTCCTTGAAGATTACAGCAGTGTTGTAACATGTGTGAGTAACATTTGAAAACCTCATTATGTACGTTTAGTGAAGAATAATAAGTACTTCATGGATATGGTACAGCATGATCTTTGTGGGTAGTGTGGTCAGTAGTTTTTATGCAGGAATGCATATAATCCATGACTACTTTTTCTCTCAGGAGACAACCTTGAACTTTGAGTCATTAAACTTCTTTCTGAAATCACCCAAGTCTATTTTTAAAGTGCTGACAAAACTCCTCCTCTGAAGTGTGTAGAGTATTTCAAGACAGCACTGTCAGCCCATTAGACAAGTGCATTAATATTAATCTGGATCTGTTATCTGCTGTGCGGCTGTGAATGGAGGGTGAATTATCGTGGTTCTGTAGTGCCAGAATCTCTTGGCCCTAATCAATTAATGGATATTTAATTAGAGGTATGCAATAATTTAACGTGATCAGATGAATTGTTGTCTGCAACTCTATTTCCTTCACTCTAAAGACACAATCCAAAGAATGTGTTAATGCATGCACTAAATGGCAGCAACCAAAATTAATGTATTCTAAACTAAAATTTTACTCACATTTAAAGCCTGCCCCCTCCTCTAGTTACTGTGGTACATATGCATTTTAGCAGATTAGATTTAGCAGAGGTAGACAAAGCAGGCGTTTCATTTCCAGTATATTTAGTTTATGTCTGGTGTTGATTGGTTGGTTTAGCATGTGAAAATATGGAAATATGGACTAACCTGCGAAAGAGAAAAGACAAGGCGACTACAACACACACTGTTTCCACTGCTTTTTTTTTTTTGCTGTTAAGGTCCAAATTGTGGTTATTTTGATCATTTATTCTGAGGTATATTCACTTAATGTATTAATTTAAGTAAATCTATAGACTAAATGTAATACACATATTTTTTTGCCTTTCCAATTGAATAAGTACATGGGGTACCAGACAGAAGCGTGTGTCCTTTATTTGGTAGTAAGACAGTTGGCAACCCTACTAGTTAGTCAGACAGTTATTTTTAGCAACAACACAAAAAACACACAGCTAAATCAATGTCTTACTATCTTGTGGTATTGGTAAAATATATTTGTTTAAAAGGCTGTTTGGGGAAGAGTTCAGTGAAAGGTAAAGTATGTGTACAAATGAAAAATGACATTTGGTGCAAAGATAACAGCGATATGTGTCACCTGAATGTGTATTTATAAAAAAATATCTCCGCCATTATCACTCCAACCAACTATTGCTGTTTTTCAGGTGTCTGGTGGTATTCAAGGAGGCACGTGAACACCATCTGACCACACGTTGAACTGCACTCGCGTCATCTCTATTCCATCTTTCCGCTTGGCTTCACTCTTAGATAATCTGAGGAGGATAATAATCTGAGGAAGATAGCACGAGTTGATCCCATTTCATGCCCAATGGATTGAAATGATGAAGCACGATGTAGGAGCTGTCGGTGACGTTGACGTCCACAGGTCAAGGTTCACAGTGAATGACGTAAGATGTAATGTTCTTGAACAATCACAGACATCAGCCTGCAGGACTGTAAGAGTATTAGGAGTTTGTTTAACAGTTAATTACTATGATTACCCACAGCAAAGTCCCATCAGGTTTCACATCTATTGTATTCACTGCATGCCAAATACAGAGTGCATGTATATTTTAAACTCCATCACTAAATAATGTTCCTGCTGTCTCAGTGAATAGATGAGCAGACACATGCAGGTAGGATTGATTGTAACGTTTAGGTTTAAACACAAATGGGAAATCAGTGTATCCTTCAATATGCAGCCATGCTTCATTGCATGAAAGGCATTCTTCAGGTTAATTAAACCCTGCAGTGTCTGATATTTAAAAACTAACTGCATACACACACAATTATATCGTTTATTGGAGCTTTTTCACTGAAATTAGTTGCCGACTGGACATGAAGATGATGAGATCAGTTAGAGTGAACCGGACAGTGTGTGGCGGCCGGCAGTAAAACCCAAACAATGAGCTGAAAGATTCTAAAACGCTTCTGAAAACCGAGGGTAAGATACAAGCAACCACATTACACAAAGTCATTTGATCCATTACTAATATTTGAAAAGCATTTATTAGTGCAGCTATTGGTGGTAATGTCTTTAAAATAGTCAGTAACAACATAGAAACTATGTGACATACGTTACAGGAAGAAAATAGTAGTACATTTCTCGCTTTACTGGCAGTCTTCCATATTTTTGGGCTAAAAATGGATTTTACGTCTCAATAAAAAGTGAGATGACTTGCAGAGTGCATATTTTATCCTGCAGTGAATCCACATCACCATAGTCGTTGCTTATTGTTTCACATAGACAGCTTATTCAATGAGCACATTTGATCTTCTGCTCTGCTCCCATGCTGAGCGCAGCTTTAGATGAGTGACATGAACGTTTCAGAAGGTCATGACTGAAAGCAGACGCAGCATATGGCAAGGGTCCCTCTAAAATATAAAAAAGAAAATCTGTGCCTGGTCAATTATTCATGGTTTCTAACTTATTATTTCTTAGGAAAATATAAAAGGTAGATATGAAAGCATAAGCTCCTCATTTTGGCTTACATTTGCTTACCTGCTGCTGTGTATGTAGAGTATAATACTTGACAAATAATAATAGTAATGAAATGCTTTATTAACGTCCAAATAAGAGATTGTGATAATGTCATAATTCATTGATCTTCAAAAAGAGAAAATCCCTCTTGGCACAGCTCCCTCAGCAGCAATGTCTCGCTCAAGGACACTTATGGAGAGAAGATACTCGCTTTAAACATGTCCGTGAGGAATCTGTTGTTTGTAATTAGGAGCTTAGAGCAAATTAGCAGAGAAGATACAGAAAGAATACATGAACACTGATGCACGAAGAGTCCCCGAAGCGCCTTCAGCTACTGCGTTACTCATACACCATGACTCACACTTGTGCGAAAAGGACAATTTGTTTCTGTTTGATTGAATTAGAAAAGACATGCATAATACACAGATGATCATGGTCGGCTTAATCTCTTGAACAGCCACCGAGGAAAGAAAATAAAAAAATAAATGTATCAAAGCTTAAACAGCTTGCACTGATCTCTTTCAAATACAATGGAAATGGAAATGGAGAGCACAGACAGCTATTAGGTGATGGGCATCCAAACAAGACCCTTATTGACATTTTAAAGGCTTCGTAACAAAGCAGACGGCTGTCACACACATGGTCAGGCTGGGTGTTCAGTGAGATATGCATGCCCAGGGAATGATTACACTTATTAGCCAAAGTTAACAAGAACACTGACTAATTTATGAATCCTATTATGCAAATTGTATTATCTAAGCAAACAGATAGCAGAGATTGACATGTATATTAACCGTGAAGGTAAATGTCACAGTCAAATATAGATTTTTTTGTTGTCTCACTGTAATCTTCTATGACTGTCATTATGGTTAAACAAAGTTTAACTGGCCATAACTAGAACAAATACTTACATTACACTGCAGGCGCCTGCATGTTCATGTCGCCTTCAGTATGGCTAAAGAAAACTAGGTTTTAGAGGTGAATGATGAGAAGTTAATAATAATGATATTAAGTAGAAGTAGAAGTAACCTGAACATGTATTTACAGTCAAACTGTAAAATCAAAGCTGCGTCTTAGAAAACTCACTTAAGAAATTTTGTATATATTGAAATTAGAGCTGAAACAATCAATCAATCAATCAATCAATCATTTGATTGACAGAAACGTAATTAGCCAAAATTATGATCATTGATTGATCAGAATCTGACTATTTGATAAGTTTTCAAGCAACACAATCAGAGCCTCGGATGTGAAGATCTGCTACTTTATTTTGAGATGAAAGTAAACTTTTACGGTCTTCATGTTTTGGACTGTCGGTCAAACAGTAAAAGATGTGAAGACGTTGCATTTCTTTTTTTGTTTTGACATGGGTACCTTTAAATATCTGTTCGCTTCTCTGACATTAAATTAATTAAAGATATCAATGTCTTGCATCGACCTTGGGTGCGTGATGGATGAGATTGAATATATCAATCATAAAAGACTTTGTGACTGACATTGTTTGAGGGAGAGCAAGCCGCAGCTAAAAGGAACTGAAAGGTTGTTACTTTCCTCCCTTAGATGTCTTGGAGGGAAAGATTAGCTATTGATGAGGATGGAAGTGCTCATTGTATTTAGTCACGCAGCTCTGCCAGAATCACATGATGGAAAATTGGGCGATTCTATTAAGAAGAACAAATGAAAGGCAGAAACAGCAAACAGCTGCTTTGTGAAGAATCTTAATGAAGCAGAGTCTCAGTTGAAATATCTTCAAAATGTGCATATAGTATGAGTGATCTATACTCGTTGCAAAGTGTCTAATTCTCTGCAATAGTTCTGCTGGGTTTGGACACTCAATGTCATGAGGAACTGTTCTTCTTCCCTGGGAAATCCTGCTCCCTTACAAGATCTCTCCATCATTATTGAACAAACTAAAGTACCACCTGCTGTACTCCATTTACCAAATCCTCAATTCGTCTCCTCACAATCTTCCATGAGTCCATTCTTACTCATATAAAGCTGTTAGAAGAAAAACATTTTTACTATTGATTAATACTGTATTTCATGTTACCTTTAGAATCATTAGTAAGACTTCATTAGTTAGTTATATTATTAATAATGCAGTGACTTCGTCTTGAACACTCACATCTGGTACATGCTTACAGACACATCCTTGGCTGATCATCTGATAGAGACAGGAGACTGAAATATCTGTATGTCTCTAGTTTAAGAAAGTTATGTCTTGAAGCCTTGTGACATTGGCCCTGACAAGCCAATCTAGCGAAAGACATGTAATGACTCATGATGGAGATATGAAGACGTCATGTGGCCTTCTGTCTATTGATATTTAAGAAGGTAGCCCTTCACTTATTCTTTGAGCAGTCCAGGATACGCAATTGACACCATGTTGTGATTCTGACTCTGCTCCTCTTTGCAAAGAATAAATGTCCTGATTATGATTTTACCACCAGGTGTCGAGTACATTTTTCTATCAAAAGCTCACCCAGAAATCTGCAAAATAACTTCTATCAGTTATATTGCAGATCAGGCGAGATCAACCAGTTTAAAGCACTGGATGATCCAGGGCACATCCCACAAGATATTACATATTAATGCCAACAAGTATTTCCATTTAATCTGCAGATTATTTTCTCGATTCATTAGTTAATTGTTTTATTAGTTAGTAATACAGTAAACTGTGAGAAATTATCATAAAGATATCCTAAACCAGCCAATTTACTACAAGGTAAAACCAAGAACATCAGCAAATTCTCACTTTTGAGAACCTACTAAAATCATAAATCACTTTTATGATTAGTTACTTAGCAAAATAATTACAGATCAATTAATTTTCCAAAGCAACTTTTATTGGAGCACTTTAAGGTTAAAGGGATCGGACCTCCAACCCTCCCCTCCAACCAACACGGTTTCAGTGTGTTATCTTATGTTATGTGAGTGGACGCTGAACCAATGTCTTTCTGGATCACCATGTATGGCACTGCTCTTATTAAAAAGCCATCACAGTGCAGAGCAGCAATGCTGAGTTCCCGGCAATGATGAATTAAATCACCCCGCTGCTTATTAGTTTTATTGGCTGCTGGGCAGGTGGCTCGTCTAGAATAGTCGACAACAGATATGAATAAGTAAAATACTTGTTGTGAAATATTGCTTTGCTGGAGGGATTTTTTTATGTGTGAAGAAGGATTTAATGCCTGTAACTTTATTTTGGTCCAATCCTGGTAAATTGGATCAAATATGTCAAAAAAGGCAACCAAAATGTGTTATTCTAACTGTATATTCACTTAATTTACAGCGCCAAAACACCAACACATTCTGGCAAGTGATGAGAGGAGCAATCTGAACCTAGCCGTGATATCACATTTGATTGTGTTTCACTTTTGAGGAATAAAGAAACACTTCAAATGGCATCAGGCAATACCGTGGACCTAGCGAACACACGAAGGTCCCATCTAGAGCCAATGTTTGGTTTGTCCGTTCTGGGCGGAAGAGGACCCGCCCCCTATATAGACATAAACATTATTAAATCCCATTTTTGTCAATAGGTTTCCCTAAATACTACAGTCCACACTGTACCTTTAAAAGTGATTATACGTGTACAAACAACCCTCCCGGTCAGTGATAGTTATAAAAGCCTTCTACATCACACGCTGCCACTGAACTTCAATGAAGAAGAGTTGTGGTGCACTTAAGTGACCGATTACTGTGAGGGGGCCAACATTGAACCAGTAAATTTTAAGCAGTAAATGGAATATCTCACAAGGCAGCCGGGGGCCATATTTCATAAACATTAACGGCATCATTAACGCAGCTGTATCCGTACACAGATTGTGATCTACAAAAACATTTTTTTAAAGTCGACACAGAATACATTTACAGCTGTGTCACTGTGTGTTTTCAGGCGAGAGCCGTTATATGTTTTTACCCTTTATAGATGTACGCCTCTTACATTATAGGATTCTAATATTAGAAAAAACAATACTTACTTGATTTGAATAAAGATTTGAATAAATCTGATTTTAAATGTCAGTGGCACTTAATAACATTTATTAATCAGTTTATTTCCAGTTAATATATGGCATTGTGCAAAGTATAAACCAGGCGTTAACAAAGCTTAAGATGCCCACAAGGTATGCTTTCAGTTCATTAAGTAGGCATTATGACTTGTCACCATTAGCATACTGTAGATGTGTGTTAGTGGGGCCTATTCCAACTCATAACTAGAAATTAACAAAACTAATTAATGGATTCTTCGTTGGCCCAAAGTTTCATGAAAATCATGCCAGTAGTTTTCACTGCAATCAGTCGGTCTAGAGGTCACGGACAAACAGCGTATTATGTTTAATTTATAGAACTTGTTAGCGTAAAGGCCTGCAGCGTGACCATGGATCTGGATTATTATCAATAATATGCACCTCCTGACCTATAAGTACGTGCAGCATTCCCCTACTGAAGCAGAAAAATAAGAGCAAAAACAAACGATACGAGTACTGATTCAATAGTCTGATAACATTCGATGAGGGTCACCTACATTTTCTTACCAATTAGGCAGCTGTTTCCAGGGTTATGGTTAATAATTGACTTTAAACCTCAATATATAAAGACGATACATGTGTACATCCCTCCCATTGAAAATAGCTTGTAGTTCTCTTTGTTTGGAGGGTTTAAAAAATATTGAAACTCCTGTTACGTTACCCCGAAGAAAATACTGATCCTGACAGGATTGTACCTCCTCTTGACTGAAGGGAACAATTAACAAATAGAAAACGACTCAGGAGGTTCTTTATGTGACTGATCAATGGTCCGTCCATTTACCTCACTAATAACACTGATCACTCAGTGGTACTGACTGTACAGCAACAACGGAAAGAAAGGTCGCACTCTGGCTTCAATTTTGATTGTTGATCGCCTCAATACAACCCGTGGTGAGATTCAATGTTTTCGTTTATGCACAGCAACAAACATGTGAACTTTGATCTTTTTTTTTACAATTTCTCTTCGTAAAGGAAGTTAACTTATCCTCAATATGAGCTGCTCGTGCTGATACATGTGATGCAATGCTATTACATAATTTTGGAGAAAACTTAAAACGTTAATTTACAACTCCAGCTGAGCACTGCAACTGAAGGAAAATACTTTTGACTCAAATATGAAAGCGCAGACACAAAACTAACAGCCTGTGATTTGGTGTTCAAAAGACTCAAGTAATTGTGCTAATGGCAACACTTTGCTCGGAGGAGAAACTGCCAAAGTCACTGTATGACTTGTCAAATTTTAACCAAGCGCAGAAAGAGGATGCGTCTCGCTCCAGATAAAGCATACAAGTTCTCTCAATCATGCGGAGGATGCAGATACATTAACATATGTACATTTAATAGATCATTATTAATTATTACCTGCAAAAAAAAAATTCTAATGAGGGTTGTGAGACTTGCCACCCATAATGATCAGGCAACAAAAGGGTTCACGCTGAGCTCTCAGACAGCTCCCCCGCTCACAGCTCCTCGTCGTGCCTCACAAGTGCTTTTTGTGCTCAATTAACAAAACGCCACTCACTCCTCAGCAGCGCTGTGCAAAGAGCGTTTGTTCGCTCAGCCCTCCTGGACTGGCGGCTCAGCGCTGCTGCCACTATAAACCTGATCTTCTTTGTTCCAACTCCATGCATTCCTGTTTTTGTAAAGGTGGAAGAAACATGGCCATTTTTCTTAAGTTTAAAAAAAAACTTTAAAATAGCGTGATAGGGATCTCTTTCTACCTCTCCTACTTCACTCTTCCACTCACACGAAGGTACACAGCAGAATGACCACATGCACGGAGTCTCTACCTAAAGTTTTTTTGACTACTTCTATTAAACAAATAGTGTTGTTCATGTTGTGCAGACACACATGACTCAATACACAATCCTTCCAATGGGGTCACACTTTGCCGCCAATCATCAGGTGGCGGTCACAAGAAACAAGCACTGCACCAGCAGAAGAGACTGCAAGTAAACACGGGGGCGAACAATGCTGGACTTAAAATACTTTAAGGAAATCGGCTTTGCAAATATCTTATGAGGAAGAAATGCATTCAACACATGTTTTAGTCCTCGAGGATACACACAATGTGTTTATTTCACACATTTCGCTCTGCAGACACAAAAGGCTTGTTAGGTGTATTTTCACCTGAAAACAGACTTTGATGTGTAAAATCAGTGGAGTTCCTTTTAAGCACACCAGGATGGAGCGTGTACAGTAATGCATCATTTGTTTGTTTGTCTGTGTTTTATTCAGTCAATCATTACAATACAATACAATATTCTATATAATATACAAAACAGAAAGACTGAAAAGGTATAGGTAGAAGCAAAAAATGCTTATATATTCCTATCCTAAATTATTATTAACAATTAAATCAGATAATTAATTCGAAATAAAGAAAAAAAATATATATATACACATACATATTCCATATACATACATTTCATTCACACTTGTAACCCTCAAAAATTGTTTTATAAATAATCATTTTGAAAACCAAAAATGAGTTGACAGTTCTTATATCCATTTTAGCGTTGTTCCATAATTGAACTCCTACAATAGAAATACATCTTCTTTTAATCCCCTTTTTAGCTTTTTGTACAATAAACTTACAAACATCTCTCAAATCATATTTACACTCATGTATTGAAAACAACCTTTGTACACAGTCTGGGAGTGACTAGCTTTAGCTCTGTACATTGTCTGCATTATTTTATAACAAACCAAATCATTAAATTGCATAACATGTGATCTGTAAAACAAAGGATTTGTTATTATATACAAGGCCTTAGAAGTTAGTACATCTCTACATTTATACAGTATTGCTATTGACTTGGAAATGTGACCATTTATATATTCAATATGTTGTCTCCATGTTACTTTATGGTCAATCACAACCCCGAGGAATCTTCTCTCAAAAACTCTTTCAATTTTATCATCACAGAATTTTAATTCAATATCCCCCTCTAATTCCGTTTGATTTCCAAAAAACATGAATTTTGTTTTCTTTATATTAAGAGATAGTGTATTAACATCGAACCAAGATTTGATCAGCTCCTTTTCGATAACAAACAAAAGTTTCTTCAATCGTTTTCCTGAACAAAATAAGTTAGTATCGTCAGCAAAAATGACACATTTTAATAATTTAGTAACATTACAAATATTGTTAATGTAAAGTATAAAAAGTATTGGACCAATCACTGATCCCTGTGGTACTCCACAGGTGACCTTCCTAAATCCTGACACCATGTCATTAACTTGCACACACTGCTGTCTATTTTCCAAGTAGCTTTTCAACCAAGAGTGAGCGATCCCTCTTATCCCATACTTCTCCAATTTCCTCAATAATTTACTGTGATCTATAGTATCAAAATTAAGTCTGATGATTAAGTCTGATGCCCTGCACTTGTTTTCACACCAGTTCACTGACATTTCTGTTGAAAAAAAAAACAAATATCTAAACTAGTACCAAACCAGAAACTGTCATTACACCTAAGACCCAAGAAGCAATAGACCAAGCTTGTAAAGAAATACAAAAAGCACAAAAGAAGACAATTCCTACTGTGGTGACACTGTGGTCACTTCACAGTCTAGAACAAGAGCAGAGCAGTTTTGTGGTTGAAATCAGAGGCATGAGTTTCCATCACTGAGCTTTTTAACAAACATGACTTGTTTGTGAGGCTCATTGCACCTCCTGCAGACTCAAGCTTAAACTCTGCAGATGACCACTATTTTATCACTCTCCTCTCCTCTCCATCTTCATCTTCTCTCCTGTGTACATTTCCTATCCTCTCCTATCCTCCCCTCATCTCCTCTTCATCTCCTCTCCTTTCAGTCTTCATCTTCTCTCCTCTTCATCTCCTCTCCTGTCTTCCCCTCATCTCCTCGTTATCTTCTCTTCATCTCCTCTTCATTTATCTCCTCTCATCTCCTCTCCTCGTCATCTTCTCTCCATCTTCAGCTTCTCTCCTTGTCATCTCCTCTCCTCCCCTCATCTACTCGTCATCTCCTCTCTATCTTCCTCTCCTCTCCTCTCCTCTCCTCTCCTCTCCTCAAGACATCTTCAGCTACTGAGAGCTGTAAGGGACCAGTTGACAGAGGCAGGCTTGTAACTGAAAGGTCACCGGTTCAACTCCACAGACGAGCTACAGGATGAGGTAAGACCGTGATTCATACTCTCACCTCCCCCTGCGACAGATACGCTGAACTGCTGAAGAAAACAAGTTTACTAAAGCTGCACAATCATATCAAAGTTAACACAAAGGTTATTTTAAAATCTATTGATAGCACAGTTCATTTGTGAACAAAAAATAAATTATAGATAAAAGAAGCTCCCACAAGACTCATATTGAAAAAATTTCAAAGTAAGCTTGCGAGGCTTGACGTTCTCATGAGAATTGGATAGAGAGCCCTTTTCTGTTTTTAATCACATAACTGAATCTTCTCAAGTCTGACACCAAAGAACGGAGCACTTTATGAGAAAGCCACATCAATCCTTTGAGCGTCGTTTCAGGTAGCTTTTAGTTCGATATATAGTTCTTTGTGTGATTCAGGTTCAATAAGAAATCATCATGCATTATCCTGAAAGAGAATGTTTTATGTTTAATCGTTCTGTCGTTATTGAAGCAAAAAACTTGCCTTAACCTTTACTGCGATGATATGGTGTTTTATATAAGATAGCAGGTAACCTAAACCAAAGCGTCAAAGATGACTGCAAATATCCTAATACTTCATAATCTACCACAATGCTTTGCTTTGTAAATTGTTTATGTGGATACAAACACTGGATTATTTCCAAAAGTTATCATACATTTCTTTAGTTTGAAAATATTGAACTGGTATACTTATTTTGAATACATTTTCAACATCTTTCTCTCATAACTCTCTTCGAAGATATGCACATTTCTGTTGGATTTTCAATGATTCATGAAAAGAATGAAATATCTTTAAATGAGGAATGCTATTCATTGAGATATGCAGGAATCATGAAAGATAATCCATTGAAGAGTATAAAAAGGTTTATTCAAATGTACACTTTAATGCACGTGCACTTTGTACCTACAGTGTAGCTACATGTTTGTTGTGTAAATTGTTGCTCTTTAACCTCAAGTTTTTACACATTTGAAGCATTTTGAACATTTCTGAAAAAAAGGTGACTTCCATCACAGGCGTGTGCAGTGCACTGTGACTGGAAAATGGCTGTAGTGTGATTATCAAAACCTCTCCTATCAACTGTGTTAGAGGAGAAAAAACAAGCGTTTTTATGAGGAAAAACATGTTTCCCTGCCCAACGTTGCACGGAAGAATGTTTGTTCCCGTTCATTAAAATCAGCTCCCCCATATCAATGCACTGGTCTGGGTTGGACTCACACACCAGACAGTGATCTCACATAAATAATGCAACTGCATCATTTATGTGAGATCAGGTTGGTTTTATCAACAGGTTGATAAGATGCCAGCTGTCAGTGTCATATCATCTCTGTTAGTTATAGAGGCATATCCCCGTGTGTGTGTGTGTGTGTGTGTGTGTGTGTGTGTGTGTGTGTGTGTGTGTGTGTGTGTGTGTGTGTGTGTGTGTGTGTGTGTGTGTGTGTGTGTGTTGACAAACAAGCCTAAAATATAAATGTGGACGTCAAATCCATCTTCTGTAGCCGCAGCCTGCTTCTTGCCTGATGAGCTCAACTCAGAAATCCCAACACGCCATCTTCAGCTTCCCTCCACTCACTCACACCACACTGTAACACAACTCCTTCACACTCTCCTCTTCAAGACACACACAATGAATCGTGCATGTGTCTATCAGGTTTTCCCATTTACAAAACTCGCACCTCAAATATCCTGACAATGATGTTGAGCAGTTTACAGTGCAAAATACTTAACAGAAATACTCACCTGCAGTGAGTTAACGTTTCAATATACCAAGACACTAAAAACACTGAATTCTCCCTCATTTTGAATCATACAATCTAGAAATGTTGAGGTTTACAACCCACACATTTAAATGTCGTATTCATAATACACAACAGGATACAGTCTTGTCCCTATCGTATCCCAACAATATGAAAACAATGCTGTGTGTCGGGGGCGGGGCAGTGAGTTATCTGAGAACATCACATGGCCATCATTAGGAGAGAGCGCACTGTGCTGGAGGAACGGGAGCTGCTGGACGGCACTCAACTCCTGACAACCAGGAGACGCGTGACAAAACTATGGCAGGGCGCGAGGGAGATTTGTTTTCTCTCTAAGTAAGTTATCTTGAGATATGATCCACTGGCTACAAATAACCTCCAAAGACTCCTCTAAGTGGGAATCTTTTTCATGCGCGCGTCTTCATCCAGTCAGATTTGTGAATTGGCCGCGGAGCTGCGCCTTTTGATGGACTCCTCAGTCATCAGGGGGCTGAATGTGAATGTAAGCCCAGATTCAGCCACTCCGGGATACACATAAAGCGCACTACGAGCCGGGATGGATTTGTTTAATAACGCCAGCGGAATGGACGCGTTCACGGTGATCCATCTGAATTCCACCTGGAGTCTGGACAGTGGATATTCTTTAGGAGCGATAGCCAGCATCGCTGCTCTTGTAAGTTTTCTCATTCTTTTTACCGTTGTTGGGAATATTCTGGTGGTTATTGCGGTGTTGACGAGCAGGGCGCTGAAAGCCCCGCAGAACCTCTTTCTGGTGTCCCTGGCCACTGCGGACATCCTGGTCGCCACTCTGGTGATGCCGTTTTCCCTGGCAAATGAACTTATGGGATACTGGTATTTTGGAAACATTTGGTGCGGCATTTATCTGGCTTTGGATGTGTTGTTCTGCACTTCGTCTATTGTCCATCTGTGCGCAATCAGCCTGGACCGCTACTGGTCCGTTACGCAGGCAGTAGAGTACAACCTGAAGCGGACTCCCAAACGCGTCAAGTGCATCATCGTAATTGTGTGGCTTATATCTGCTTTCATATCATCCCCGCCGCTCTTATCTGTAGACAGCAACACCAATATGAGCTCTCAGCCTCAGTGCGAGCTGAATGATGACACTTGGTACATCCTCTCCTCCAGCATCGCGTCCTTCTTCGCCCCGTGCGTAATCATGGTGCTGGTGTACATCAGAATATACCAAGTGGCCAAAACCAGAACCAGAACCATGTCGGGGAAAAATCTCCGGCCAGATGGTGTTACTCAAACTGAGAATGGACTGAGCAAAGCCACCTCCCCTTTCCACGGCGAGAGAGAGAACGGCCACTGTCAGTGCCCGCCTACGCCCAGCCAACGCACCGTCACCGTCGGCCAACAGACTGAGGACGCAGACATGGAGAGCTCCTCCTCGGAGGGCAAAGGTCACAAACCCCAGCAGGAGGATTCCAAGAAAGCCAAGAGGGCCAGCCACAAGAAGAGCTCCGTCTCCAAACAGTCCACACGCATCTCCAGAGTCAGTAACAAGTCCATGGACCTCTTCACCTCCAGGAGGAAACGCCGCCGGAGCTCCTTAGCCAGGAAGAAGGCCTCTCAAGCCAGAGAAAAGAGGTTTACCTTTGTCTTGGCTGTGGTCATGGGGGTGTTTGTTGTGTGTTGGTTCCCCTTTTTCTTCAGCTACAGCCTGTACGGTGTGTGCAGGGAGTCCTGTAAGATCCCCGACCCGCTCTTTAAATTCTTCTTCTGGATCGGCTACTGTAACAGCTCACTCAACCCCGCTATCTACACCATCTTCAACCGGGACTTCAGGCGCGCCTTCCAGAAGATCCTCTGCAAGTCGTGGAAAAAGTCCTTTTAGAGCTGAAGCAGAACTGCTGGACCACCGTGACAATCTCAGAGGGTGTATCAAAGTGAATTTAAGAAAAGAAGAAGCCTGTTTTGTCTCATTTTCCTGTTGTAATTCAGTCATGACAGTGCACACCGTCAGCCACCTATACTGGGTGTCTCTAAGATCTTATTAGTGAGCACCATCTTTATTTTATTCCTACTGATGTGTGCCGTAATGCTTTAGTGTTTGATCATTATCAAGCGCTTTATACATCACAAAAGATACACACATGGCCGGATTTATCTGCTTGGAGACCCCATGGCCAAAATGACCTCACTAAGTCACGCCCACTCACTCTGTACAATGTGGACCATTTCTCTATCATTTGACTACTTGGTCACAGATTTGCTGGTGGTAACATATTTATTTTGAAATATGTAACGTACATAAGCACAAAACTGAAATAGCGAAGGTTTTAAAGATAGATTTTGAAACAAGGAATCCTTTTCCAGACAGAGCCTTAACCCGTGAGTTGGATGAGAAGATAACCATATTACATCTGTGTGGTACATATGGAGCCAGCAGCTGGTTAGCCTAGCTTAGCATAAACTGGAAACCAGGAGAAACAGCTAGCCTGAAACTCTCCAAAGGTAAACATGTGCCTCTTAGCACATCAAACGCTCACTTTATATCTAGTTTGTTTAATCCATATAGAAACCGAAGTGTACAAATATGTCGATGTTTTACAGGGGGTTATGTGCTTATCTTGGTTGGAAGCAGTTGCTAGGCGACGAGTGGAGATGCCATTAAATTAGCTGTCGTTTTTTACACTGCGGAGACAAAACATATAACATGTTAATTTGTGAGTTTTAGAGGTTTTGGTAGATGGATTTTGTTATCTTCGAATAGAGATAAACTACGCTAACCGACTGACTGCTGGCTCCAGATCCATGATAGTACGAGATCAAAGCGGATACTTTCATTTCCCAAAATGTCTATTCCTTTCAAATTAGGTGATGACAGAAACCATCATGAGGTCCCTCATCATGTCAGTGTTGTGTTTCAATTCTGCACGAAGGTTTTCACACACAGTAAGCCTGGAGCTTTTAGATCAGCTGTTTACTCAGCCCAGATTGATAATAATCCAACCTCCACGCGCGCGCGCACACACACACACACACACACACACACACACACACACACACACACACACACACACACACACACACACACACACACATTTTTGTTTACATATGACCACAAGTTACGAGTCATTTGCAGTCGCAGTGATTCTACCATAAGATAAAATAAAATAATCCTTTATTAGTCCCGCAGTGGGGAAATTACAGGATTACAGCAGCCTTGCTCACAAGTGAATAAAAAGAATAATACAATAGAAACAAGTAATATAAATAAATATAAATGAGCAGTAAAACAGTAGAGAAATATTAATATACAGACTGAATAGAAAAGTACTTAAACGTATTGCACGTAAATACACGTAATATACGTAATAATAATATTGCACCAGGTGAATGATAAAGTGACCAAGTTCAGTTCAAGTGTTCAGTTGTCATCTCAAATTATTTAATTTAAATCAATATTTTAGAAGCCTGAGGACGTAAAACTATCATTTTTTTTTTTTTTTTACAAGTAAAGGGGAATTGTTGGAGAGAAGTCATGAAGTATAAATGACCCCTCAGATTAATTTTGTTACCTGTTTGGGGGTCTGGATTTTTTTTTGGCTGTTTGCTTTACAGTTTCTTTTTAAACTCTCTGGTATGGGAGAAGGAAAAATAAATTAGCAGTGTTTTTCAACACGTGGGTGCTTTGAGTGTATCTGTGAAATCACAGCGTCATCAGTACTTCATAACATCGCTGACAAACAGTAAAGCACAACAGTAGACTAAATCATTAGAGTATTTGTTCTGATCTCTGACTGGGCCTTAAAGATTTGAGAAAAGTCAATATTGTATTTATTATTTTATAACATTAATTTGACAGTGACCATAAACTTTGGATATCAAGGAACAAGAACATTTGTCAAGAATCTACCTCTCTGTTTGTTTAGTTTGTGTTGTTGTTTTTTCTTCACATTTTGCAAAGTGCAGTAAACATTTTTCCTGCTTAAACTGTCTGCTGTTGTGCAAAAATAAAAGATGAAGAAGTCTTATGTGAACTTTTGGTGTGATGTTGCGATACGGAGCCCCTGGTTAGGGTTAGGCCATGCATATCAATGATGCATGGCCATGCATATCAATAGATTCAATCATATCAAGTATTGTGGCTGTTTTGTTTTTGAATGAAAATACAGTTACAAAAACAGACTAAGCACTGTAACAGCTTCAATTATAAGTCGATCATTCTAATTATTTATGCCTTTTATTTTTGCTTTTAAATTAGTTATACACTGGTTTCTGTCATTAATTACCGTTCATCACATTAGAGTTTGACACGCTAAATGAACAAAACTCAGAAGTTTACTTTTAAGATGAAAGAGAAAATCCCCATTTATGCAAAGCAAGTGAGAGCCAATATTTGGTTTCACTGATTTGTGCAGTTATGTGTCTTAATTTGGTGGAAATTTTAACTACATAACTGCTCCTTATCTCTATCAGGGGATGAATGAAACCTTTTTAAGCCCAAATAATCTCATACTCTCTTTGAAATCAATCAGGACGCCATGATGGGGTCAAAGACAAGGGTTCAGTCCCTCTATTGGAGAGCGGCCATGTCTGTTTCAGGGTGTTAGTGACCTTTCGGCACAACAGGTTTGATGTTGGATCTGGCCGCCTCATAATCTAATATTCTCCTGGGCCCCTGTGGGCAGCACTGAGGTGAAACTGAATTCCCCACACCAAACTCTTGTTGTTTTCCTCCTCCTCCTTTTTATGCTGTGGCTGAATGTGCACAGCCAAAAGTCATTAGTAACGTGTTACGGGTCCATCTGCTGTTGTTCCAACTGCTGTTTGAGGTCACCAGAGATTTATGTCCCAAAAAAAACTAAAAACTAAAACAGTGTCCGGGTCTGTTTGATTGTTTGAATTAGGAGAATAAACAGGTAAATTAGCTAGGACAATATGTGTGTCACCAGTCTGTGTATTTTATGTTTAGTCAAAGTTCCCCACCAAACAAAACCTTCAATGTCAATGAGAAAAGAAAGTGTCAAACCGTGCTAAATCTTTGCACAATGTATAACCAAAGCTAACTTGTTTTCCTCTTAAAGTCCAAGAAAGATGACGTAGATTAAGCGTGCTGTTCTCCCAATGTTCCTCTTTGGATTTATAGGTTTGCTAAGGACAGTGTCTTCTTCACCAGGATAAATAAAATGTATTTGGCTGCACATAAAACACTTGCGGCTTTGGGGAGCCCGAAAACCAACAGCGGCTCAACAGGGTGTGTGATCGATAACAATGACTCGGCAATAATTTTGCCAGGTGCTGAGATTTTATGGCTTTGAAAAAGCGTGAGCATTTCGTGAAAATAGAATAGTTTGTTAATTTCTGGCTGGAAATCAAGGTGAAGGCGTCACCAGGGAAACAGATGTCTATTTATATGAAAGAGAGTTTGATCACACAGTTTCATTTGGTAAAACACGTTTTTTGTAAGCATTTCACATCACTGAGAATGTAAGCAACAGAATACAAAGCAACAAAGCAACAATTAGGAACCTAAAATACTCTGACATTAGAGCTGTTTGCTCCTTTTAAGCCGGTGCTATTAGGCGGAGGCTCAAGAAGTAAAACCTTGAGAAACTGAATTCCTGAGTCGGCTCTTTAGCTGCTTAAAGCACCACAATACTCAGAAGCCAGTCACGCGCTTTGTCCCTCTGCTGTTCACTTGGTCGTGCACACTGTTTATCAGAGAGGTTTTACCAATGCTTCTGTAAATAATGAGAGTGGTGAGAGTGAAATTAACAGTAAAGTTGCAGGCCTTAAAATACAAAACAATGAGCTGAAAAACACTGTGCTAAAGACTCAAGGGGGATAATTATCCTTGGGTTTGTCATTATGAGCAACACTCCTTTTATCCAGTTATTGATGTAAATATTTGGATCGGTGCAGCTTTAACTTTACTTTGAATGATTCGCTTGGTTTATTTTTTGGCTAAAAAGATTCAAGGTGGGAACCACTATGAAGAGCAAAAAAAGGGGTGTTGAATGTTCTCTAAGTGAAAGCTTTGAGTGATACAACAGCTTTTCCCAGGCCGATGTCACCATCTCCTGTTGTTTGAGTACACAAAATATACGATACATCCTAAGTTTATAGTCAAGAGTGACCGAAGGAATCCATCAATGTGGATATAAGCATTTGACAGAACTTTATTGGATGGCAATCATTATTAGATGTTTAACTTTTAATAGGGAATAGACCTTAAAACACCCATTTTATCACAATTCAAGAGGTCCAGTCTGAGTAATTAGCTAATTAAGTGCTTTTCAATTTTGAGAAACACTTGGGACACAAATGACATACTTGTTTGAGAGTAAACACTGCATTGATGCGCTCCTCTCCACAATATACTTCCCTCAAAAGCAGATGAGGTTTCTCATGTCATCATTAATCCTGACACATTTTGTGAAAGATGAAAGGCCTCAGAGTTCTGTGACGCTGCCACACCTGGCTGCCTTCAATTTTCTTGCCAGACATCAGACGCAGTGAAGAAATATGGGCCAGCCATCAACCCAAAAAGAGTTATTTGGTGGCTGAGGCCTCAAAAGAAGAAAAAAGAAAGTGACATTCAAATGTATGTTTACCTTTGAAAGCACATTGCAAAGTTGTTCACTCTTTGAACCATTAAAACATAAAAGTACTCTTGGTTTGTCTTCAACTTTCGCAGCTGTATATAGATTCTTAAATCATCAGGCGGAATTATAAAGTCTCAAAATAATCCACAGAGCATCATGTGGGATGATGATACGTAGTAAAAAATGAGCTCTTCCACCCTTTACAATGTTATAAATGCACTGAACCCAAAGTTATAACATTAGCTGATGCTTGCTTATAATTCATCTCTTGATTTGTATTTGATGTGATGCGGTCGAGTTTGTTGAGCTGGCATCAACGTATTGTGACACCTAAATCTACATTTTGACGTGTGATGAATTATCCCATCTGTTGACTTCAGCCAATCATACATCACAGTGTAGCAGGCACACATAATGATGGAGAGGACATCAGTCGCTGTTCGCTCACAGCTGAGCTCACAACTCTCTGCCTGAACAGAAAGCCGGCTGGCTGTCCTCCCAAACAGCTCGGATACCAAGACGTGTGAAAAGCTTTCGTCAAAACCCAGATTTTCTGGATCCATTTTCTCCACAGAGGCAGTGCACTTGATGTACAGAAGATGGAAGTCGTTGTGTTCATCACACGGTGCTGTTATAATGAATAAGCCGACCAAATGTTATGATAAGGATGGTGATATTGATATTTCAATTAAACCCATGAACTGACACAACCCATCAACTTGTTAGTTCTGTCTGTGCCAATAGCCTCAAGTCTATTGGGAGAGGCTTTTTATATTATTATAAAACACTTATATATTATACACACACACACACACACATATATATATATATATATATATATATATATATATATATATATATACACATATATAGATGTATTTTTTAGTAAAAGTATTTTTTAGCAAAATGTACTTACATTACACAAAATATCAACCCTTAAAGGTCTCAATGCATAAATATGTCCCATGTGACTGTTATACTGTTTTATAATACGGGTAGATCAAATCAAGCATTCTGATTGGTTGAGAGTGAGTCACGGGGTGTAGTTTATTCAGCCATAAAGTACTGTACAGCCTGTTTACATTTAGAGCGTTCCATATCAGTGCGCACTTAAAATAACAGCTAGATTTAAATTGCGCGACCGTTAGTTGTCATTTCAAGCTTGACAGTTACCAAACATGTTTCGTGTAAACTTTGATATTGTCACGTCCGCAGTAACGACTCGCAGACGTTGGTTTCCTTAACTTGCAGGTTTATTGCTTGAGTGTTCACAGTATTGCAACGGGGCTCTTCGCTGACAGTAAGTTAGCTCAAACGGAACAGCTAACAAGCTCACGTAGCGTCCCCCACACTAGCATAACGAACGACAACACACACGTCACTTCCTCCCTAACCTAAAGATGAGGAATGAAAAGGGTTTGATCACAAAATCCTGATAATTTCCAGTGAGAGATAATTACGTCGGTAATTTCCCGACGCGAGGCGAGTTCTCTAAACATCATGGAAGAGAAGAATGACGGAGAAAAGACGGACAGAAGCAGCGAGAGCACTTCTTTACATCGGTGGCTGAGCGTCATCCTCCACCCTGCTTTCAACCGGGCTGGCTCGTCCGTTTTATAGCCCCGTATGTGCGTCCCGTGCGTCCCGGGATTATTTTCTCTGCCGCTGAAATGCGATACACAACGTTTTGCCGGCTACAACTATTTTGTGCTGAAAGGCAGCTTACATTACTATTTATAAAGTCGCAGGTACCCGTACTATAAAAGCAATAAGGTACTCGAGGCAGTACTGTGTCTACAATAATGTACAGTTCAAGGGTTTGCCGGCCCTCCGCTGCGCGTCGGGCCTAACAACTCCCTTGAACAGTACATTATTGCACGACACAGTACTGCCTCTCGTACCTTATTGCTTAAATATATATATATATATATATATATATATATATATATATATATATATATATATATATATATATATATTAGATTATTTGATCACTATTGCTGATGCATTCATGTTTAAGTTGCATTTTAATGTTGTGGCATGTCGGGTGAGGGGAATTTAGAAAGAATTATGAAGCATTGTAAGATATTAAAATACCTATGATTAGATCTTGTATAATCATAGGTATTTTAATATCTTACAATGCTTCATAATTCATTCTAAATTCTTAACTTGTAACATAGCCAGTCACTATAGCTGGTAAATCGTGAAAATAATTAAAGTAAAAAAGTTCAATAATTCCCTCTGGAATGTAGTGTACAATAAGTAGAAAGTGACATGAAACGAACAAAAAAAGAGAGAAAAGTATCAAATTCACAAGTTTTAAGTTGTTCCATTGCTGTGAGCTGTAAACACTACAACTACCTGACCTAACAAAATGTTATTTAACTCTACATTTAGGCTGCACTGTTTTATCTTGTGTTCATAGGGTAACGACACCGAGATACAGAAGAACAGGAGGGCACTTAAACACCCAATAAGTCACTTTTATTGTTTTGTTTGCTCCACTGAGCTCATCCAGCCTCGGGGAGGACATGAAGGCAAACAGCATGGCCAGGGGTCGTCCCCTCTACATCACAAAGTCTATTGCAAAACCAGCCACATCTGTTCAAATTGAATTATATACTATAATGAGTCATTTTCCCATGTCAACACTGTCCAATCCTTGTCAAATGTAATTAACAATTAGAATTATAGCCTGAAACTCAAAGCCTGAGGCACAGTGTGAATTTGGTGATAATTACTTGTGCGGGGCGAGAGAGAGCGCAGAACAAGATGTCATTTATTATCTCATTATGCCACTGTTTCATGTGTCAAAGCTGTTTCATGTGTCAAAAGCTAGCGCCAAAAGCTAGTGTCAAAAGCTAGTGTCAAAAGCTAGCGTGTTTACATTGGAAGTAACTGTGGATGTTGTAAAGCCAACAAGGAATATTAAGCAGATAGGTTGTAGTATAGTTGTGTTCTATGCTGTTAAAGTTATTGTGAGGCACATTTAACGGGTTATGCAACAGTCTGAATGTAATACCGCTGCCTCTATATGACCTGCATAAGTGAATGAGACCATCAGCAAGAATATTAGCTATTTCTTTACAGTTATTCTTAATGCTTGTCATCGGTGCCGTCGCGTGACTAGAGTGACGAGAGTTGACCGACAAGAAGATGGTGCAGGATTTGGTGTCAAGGAGAAAAGCGTTCATTTGGCAATATTACAAATTGAAGCCCAATGCTAAAAGGGAACTTGATAACGTTGATGAGACAATCTGTAGACTTTTGGTATACGGCCGTGAAGAGGACATAACAAAAGGGCCTGGAGCTAAAGCTCAACCAGAGATGCGAGACACACAGCCATCCAACATTCAAGATCTAAGTAAGGGCTCGACAGATACTGAGCCTCATCAAGACATTTTTATGTCAAATGTTTGGGGAACAGCTTTCATTTTTACATCAAAAACATGTTAAGATCCTGCGTTGTTCAAATGTTATCCGGCTAAACAGGCTGCATTCATAGAGAGAAAATGAAATGCCAATGAAGGCTTTACAGTAGGGTGGTTTGTAAATAACAGAATGCAACCTCCAGCACGATAAAGGTCACTTATTGAGCAATAACTAAGATAATAAAATATATTGAAGGAGGCCTGATGCCGTCAGTCCCACCTGTACCGTCAGCTGCTGTACAGAAAGTCCTCCACAGCCGCGCCATAAAGCAAACAGCCTGTGTCGGTCCCAAGGTCTCACGAAGCTCCTCTCTCTCTCTGAGGAATGACTAACTGCTCCGCCTCCATTAGAACATGTGTCATATGAAGGATTTTACACCAGTTTCCTGACCCACACCACACAGCCTCTTTAAACGTGATGAAATGAGCACTGGACTCTGAAATGGATTACGTGACGATAAGAGTCAATACATCAACGTCACGTTTTTATTCATGGAGAAGCTTTACATTCTGAGTCGGTACATTTTATGAAACAAGGCCCAACACTTTGAAACATGAACTTGGAGGGGTAATAAATGGTTTGAAAGGAAACTACAACATCTGTGAACATAACACCCCACATACTCCAAATCAAAACTCTGTCAGAAGATAAAGGTTTTAAGTTTTCAACCTTCACCCCTTAAAATGGATTCCAATGTCAGATAATAAGGACGTTATTGCCAGCTGAGCTTTGTTGATTGTGATTAACAGCGGGTTTGATTGACTGCGTCACAAGGTGGTATCAGAGAGGACCCAAATGCCGATGTAATTCGGTTCTAAAATAATGTATTTAACAAAAACAAGACAGGCTTCCAAAAACACTGGATCAAGCGCAGGAACAGGAATCAAAACAGTGATTAAAAACTGGCATACACACCGAGATATACACAGGACAAACAGACACGAGGGCAGGAGACAAACAGGGTGATTGGACACAGCGATTTTGATTGGACACAGCAGGAAACAATCAGGAACAGGGCAGATAATCACAGGAAGTGTGGGGACACAGAGGACACATGAAACAGGAAACTACAAAGAAAAAAAAACTATTACGCTATGATCAATACCACTTTCAGATAGTTGTATGTCTCCATTTATCACAGTTAGCATTGTGAGGATGGAAACACTTTCCAGGAGATGTCAAGCATCTGTAAATAAGTCTCAATAGCATCCATCTGTCAAGTTATGAGTCAGTGAAACAATCGTCTCCATTCTCAAGACATCCTCGGCTGAAGTGATTGTACTTGTGATTCATAGCCAGATATAAGAGACAACCTTGAGAGTTCAGACCTCTCTTCCATAGACAAAGAGATACAAATACGACAAGCAGTAACAACAGGAAATAGAGCATTTTTTATTAATAGAACGTCACGGAGAAATTTCACACTGGCAATAAATTTGGAAAAACAATGTTCCACACATTAAAATGACTGAGGGGCAAACTCACAAAAAGATTGCATGACTTTTTTGGCTGCTAAATCAGCACAAATGAGACAAGAAATCTAAAATTGCGCTGCCAAGCAAATAGCGTCTCGGTGCTCCTGTGCTTTTTGCATGTATTTCGTTTGGCTAATATGCCGACATTGCCCGATGCGAAGAGCCTCATTGGAAGAACAGTCCCATTGACATGGGATATTGTCCCAGTGTCATATTTTAAGTCCTCTCCTGAAGTTTTGAAGAATGTCTCGGCACCTCGCCGGTCAGGACCTTCATTAAGCTCACAGACATTTTTCTTTTTCTTTCTGAGTTTCACTAGTTTTGCAGATATTTAGTCCCCTGAGAGAGAGTTTACATTTTCAGTTACAGTCAAATATCACATGATTCTGGATTCTGTGTAAATATTTGATAAATCCTCCGGTTTTTAGCTAAAACACTTAATAATATGAAGTGATTCAGTATTGCTCAATCAGAATTGCATCACTGGGAATGTGGAGAATTATTTTGAACAGTATTTAGACCATTATGTTACTCATATTTTAGACTTAAATGAGTTATCATGCGAGACAACTTTTAATATATGTCTAGAAATGTGGATGTCTACTCATTTCTTAAGGAGGGTGAGTTGCTCTGGGGGAATTTTGGCTCATGACTCAACTTCGACAACAAAAATCTCCGTTTTAACTTTTATGTGTCGCCCTTGATGCCAAGTGTGCTAAGTGTCAAGTGTGAGGAGATAAATGGGACGCAGCCCAAGATTACAGTATTTAACAATATGCTCCAACGTCAGCTTTCTCAGAAAGTTCCTTTTCAAGTTCTAACAGCTTCATAACAGCATTACAAGAACATGACATGACTTCTTTTTCATGCGAACAAAAGAGAGATGCGGCGTGGCGGCCTCCATCAGAGACGCCATCTCTGCAAAAGCTGTTGTTCCCACGGTTCCTGCCGCGCCTCTTTCTCTCCGTCGCCCACACAGAGAGAAGTCTCGTCCCGACACGGCCAACTGGAACATAGTGTTTGCTATCACTGGATTTGTTTCAGCACATGCAGGCCACCAATTTGGCTTTGGTGTCTCACTTTTTGCCAGCAGGAGGACAGAGTGTCCAAGAAAAAAAAGAAGGAAAAAAAGGTAAGTATTTAAGAAAAACAAAGCTTATTTTTTTTTTTTTCTCCCAAATTAAATTTGCTTGAACTGATTGTTAAAACACCAAATTATATCATTGTTTTAGTTTTTTTACTTACCTTTTATCATATTTTGACTTCCGTATTTTCACCGTTAATCTAACATTATTTCCAACATCGAAGAAAAATTACAAGCGCCTTTGTTTTCAATTTTCTCACAGCATCATTTAATTAAATGAGTTCAGACAGCAGGCGAGGTCTGAAGTCAGCTGGGAGCACAGAGGAATTATTGAGATGGAAGTTTTTACCATTCACCACTTTCTGCATTAATGGGAACTCAGCTCGGGCCAGGTTTGGGATTTTCACTTAATGGAGTTGCTCATACCTCATCCAGCACCATGCGGGTGTCTGCATGTTCATCTCCCATTAAGAGTTATTGCTGCTGAAACATCTGCTCCACCCTAAATTGAATATCATGTTGTATATTACAAGCCAGGCCAGCAGGGAAATCAGCACAGCCTTGAATTCAATTATTAATTTCTGGGTTTGAAGGCTGAAATTACAACAGACCCACTCAAAACTAATTTTAGTTTACATCTCTTCTTGTTTAATTATATTTGAGCTGCTCCCACAGACGATGGGTTTCTGAAGCCAAAGTCAATGGAGTAAGTTACCACATGCTTTAACCAATCACAGCTCTTGTTAATATCCTACAGGACATATGTTCCATTCACCTGCCATCATTTGAGAATGAACACTGATTCTTTTTAATACATAAATATGTCTCTCTTAATGTGGGCAAGTGATTGTAAACAGCTCAATATATGTTCGCTAAATATCACTTTCACCATCATCTTTCACAGGATTATCCACGTTGATGAGATTACACTTTTGCTCCATCTATGAGATGGAGAGCAGTCTTTCTTTATGGCAGCACTCAGGCTTGATTCATGGGATTTTATTTGCGACTCTAGTCTCGTTCATATAATTAAGACGTACAGAATATATAACCTGATTAGGGAGAGTAATGGAACAGCTGGTTGCTAGTTTGCAAGTACATTATATGTACATTTTGAGTAATTATGTGCACCAGAATACTTAAATCCAGTGCATGCTTGGATAGTCTTCACATCCTCAAACCCCGGCCCCCAAAGTGTCAACTTTCCTTATTGGCACAGTTGAGATTACTGTCGGACTAAACAGAGCTCTGGCTGATTATTTGAGTTCAGTGCTAAATGTTATTGGTAGGAAATTCAGTATTCTGTATTGTGTACACAATGTCTTATTATTGTGTATTCAAATTCAAGTTTAAGTTGTCATACAAAACATTTATCTCTTGAGGACGAGTGATTTATGGTATCTGGATTTTCCTTCAAAGTGGCAACAACTGCCAGAATCTGTTGAGCCTTAAAACGTTCAAATTGCATATCGATTTGATATCAAGTATTCTGCTCGATAGCATATTTAGCCCACAACAAGGAAGTTGTCAAGCATCCACTTTTTGACAAGCTAACTTTGCATCCATTAAATTGTAAGACATGCAAAAAGCTAAAGAAGATGAAGAAGTCTTACTGATTCAAATGTTAATTTAAAACCTGCTGCAAATGTCCCATAGAGAATAATTAATACTGACCTAACCTCACTTTTCAATCGCAAATGAAAACGATATCCAGCCACTCCTTCAAAGACCCTGTATCTGTTGAAATTCCTCATTTCTCCCACGCGGCGTCAGAAGGCAGCAAAGATAACAGTTTGTATTCATGAATCTCTTAAAAGAAAAAGAAGAAAAAAACTGTCTTATGTATGTAAAAGTATTGGGACTTCTGATTAGTTGTCAGTTAACAATCAACAAGGTTCCCGCTGCGTCTTTTTCACTGCATACCGATGAAGCATTGGTCGCCTCAGTCCCAACTATTTTGCACAACCTGCTGCCTTGTGAGTTCTTGTGTATTCACGCTGCGCCTTCCACCTGCACACTGTGATGAATCATTAAATGAATAGCCAAATGTTCATGTTTGTGACATCTGTTTATTGCAGGAGGGTTTTGATGACTGAGTCCCCATTTTATACAAATTCTGCCAAATCCAAGGTGACAGAAATGTGATTTTGTCTGAAAGGAAATGAGATTAAAACAACCTTGCCTTGATATTCATGTAATAAATGTGTTGTACGATTTGATTAGACTGAATAATACCTTCTGTATTCTATAAAGTCTTCATCCATCTTGCATTTGAGATGTGATATAGATACCCCTAAGATATAGGTCATCACAAGCTAATATCAGCAAGAAAGAAAAACACATCAAGTTATGATTTCATATTATTTCTATTCCCCAGAGCCTCTACTTGAAATAAATCTCAAAACATAATTACAACATCAATTGCAAGGTACAGAAGGACTCCCGTGAAGAAAGAAACAAATCCCAAAGCATGGGCGTACATCTGGAAGGCATTGGCCGTGGCTGCTAATGGATGCATGAAAGTAAGATCGAAAACACCCGAGGCCATCAAGCATTCGGTGTTCCACAGCTCTTTAATTACTTGGAAGGCTGAAACTTAGCAGACGTTGGAACGGGCAAGACAAATGAGTCCCTTAATCATGACCTACAGAGCTCTGCTTATCCGCAGGAGAACCTGGTAGACGAGTCATGTGTTGGAGGCAGAGCCATTCAAAGGGACCCAGAACATTACAGTTCAGTATATGATTCTGCTTTTAGCTTCAGGAGTCGAAACATTTCATCAACTTTGGAAATGACTCCTGTTTCTGCCAACATTTAGGAGAGGTCTAGATGAGTCTTAACCTGTTACCAGCTCCAAGGAGAGAGCAGAGATGTGGTAGGAGAGATGTTTTAATTTATTAAATACAGTATGTACATGTGTTGTTTGAGTGGCTTGCCAATGTTAACGTACAGCCTACTATGCAAATAGATTTTGCTAAACCCTTATGAGACATATTGATTTTGGCATCATGTTTTTGCAATATATTACTTACTTCGACAGACACACCCGGCCTAAAGGCTACACATTAATAGATGTACTACTTCAAACCACACCATCGGAGAAACTGCAAATCATGATCACAATTTCTACTGTGTGACTTTGTAAGAGTGTCATAAAACAGCAACTTGTCATTGCTGAAAGAATATCTAGGATGCTTAAAAAAAAAAACTATTCTGAGGAAAAAGTGATTTAAATGTAGCTTACAAACGCAACTCGTGGAAGGTATTCTGAGATACAGGTCCAGGTGCTAGACACTGAAACGTATTAAACCACTAATGATTTAGTAACATTTCGAGCACACTGTCCTGCCTCAGGCATTGTGAAGATTGATGTTTCATAACAAATATAATAGTGTAACGGACTGAGTAACATGTAATGTTAACCATATATATATATATATATATATATATATATATATATATATATATATATATATATATATATATATATATATATATATATATATATATATATAAGTACTTAAACAAATGCACGGGCTAAGGATGCAACATCAATTGATGCTGAAGTTTATGTAATAAGAGTCCCATAATAGCTGCATCATTTATTTAATTCAGTGTGAAAATTCAGAAATGGAGGTTTAATTATGCAGAGTTTTGGTCAGAGGGCATTTAAATGTGGCTGCAGTGAACTTAGAAGATGCTATTTAGGCCAGAAAAAGACAACTTCCTCTGTATAACCTGCTATAAAAATGGACAACTGGAATTACATCCTTTAAAACCTTTCTGACAGCATGTCCAGAAACAGTTTCTACAGAGTATTGCCAATAAAAAGAAGAAGATGAAACAATAAATGCTCAGGGCTGAAATTAAATGATGGAAATTCCCCACGGAAGTGTTAAACAGTCAAAGGTGTCCTGTTGCTCGGCAGCTTTGACTTTGATAATCAAATATAACACAATCACTTACACAAGTACATACTGTACATTTTCACCATATTTTGTGTATTTTTAGAGGATCCGAGAGGAAAACGTGATTCAGCGAGCGCTTACGTTTCCTCCTCGGTCCTCTGATTTATCACCGCCTCTCAGCTGCTGTCGTTACTGATCAATGTGGCTGCTAATGGCAACATGGTGCTGCTGTTATCACCGATGCCATCAGGTGATCGTGCTGCTTTCTGAGTCAATAAAGCATATGTTAGTTTGCGCCGGCTGCGAGCTAATTCCTCCGAAGACGGCGCTGAAACAGAAGGTTCGTCTCGCTGCTGATTAAACACCATTTCTCATCACGGTGGAATTAAGAGTCGAGAGGCCACAGCTACAAATGTTTCAGAGGATTAATTAAAGAAGAGACTCGGCAATCAGCAGCAAACTTTAACATCAACACTCTCTAAGCCTTTCAATTCCTCTATGAAGTAACTCTGTTTTCTGCATGCGCTCCTCGAATCAAAGTCTTTCCCGGTTCTGAAGAAAGTGCATCCCCTCATGTAAGAGCTTTGGTAATGTTCAGTGTTGTAAAGCTTATTATCAAGGAGTTTATATTGCTCGAAGCCTCCGGAGAGCCGCTATTATATCTACACCTGCCTCAGCTGTGGCCCTTATCTCTGCAAATCCTCATCCTCACAAAACACTCCCTGCAAAGGCCAGCTAAAGTGAGATGGGGTTAGTTTAGTTTTTAAAAGGAGGAGAAAGATGGTTGATAAGAGTATTGATTCACCATCTGGAACAAGAATATCTTTGCCATAGATGTCCACACCTTCTGAACTCTTCCTGATGCTCAGATATTTGGGGTTTGCGCTTGACTTTGGTCCCATTTTATTCACAATGTCATCGTTTCAACAGAAACCTAGTGTATTTCTTTACCTCATGCATAATATAATGACCACACTCCCACATTCAGAGTCAAGATAAGAGGGCACTGGTAAATAATTCAGCAGCATGGATAAGAAGAAGTCAAGGTCTAGGAGGTGATGGACTGATTGAAAGAGACCTGGGTGCAAAGAAATCAGTTTACAGTACTTTTATGCATGAAATTGATCCATCACAGCTAAGGGTTTGCAAATTTGCTGTAGATTTAAATTGCAAATGTGGCCCTACTGTCATCCATAAATTACTGTGGAGAATATAAAAACTCTACTCAGCAGAAACAATGGGAAAGGTCTTCATGTACAAAAATGCTACAGAAACGGAGACGTCACTACAAACTCATGCAGTGCAGCCAAACACTCTCAAACACACAGACATGTGTTTCTAACTCGAGTGAAGATCCTACATTTCCAAAGGATACCATTTATTTCAAGTTGAAATTTAGGGGATTTATGTCTAAAATTGTTGGGACACTGACATATATTCCTTATTGCAACAATATGAACAAAGCGTTGGCTTATAATTTCACTCAGCATAGCGAACTGATAAAGCTACTGTCAGCTAGTGTGAGATAAAAAACAAACTACATGAGATTACATTTGACCAATAGTCTTACTGTCACTTTGAACTGAATGCTATTGTCAGCATGTTAACATGCTCAAAATAATGATGTTAACATGCTGATGTTTAGCAGATATGTTTCCCATCTACAGCATCTTAACTAAGTGTGATAGCATGCAAGTTACAGTGAAGTTAGGAGGAAACATTGAATCATGGATGGATTACTGAACGATCACAAAAAGTCACAAACTGTATTGAAATAGACACCAAGCAGCTACAAAGAGATGCACAAAGGCTACAAAGAGACACAAAATGACCCCAAATACCCTGAAAACCCCTACAACTAGAGGCAAAATGTGGTCTAATAATCCACCCACGTACTCAATGTATCAACAACATCAATGGTCAACTTCAAGCTATTAGCATCAGTTCAAAATGAAAGAGCAAGGCTGTCTCTCTCTAGACCAGCTATCCTGCACAAACAGTGACCAATCACAAAGGGAACAATCCATCAGAGAGAAGACACATATGTCTCCACTAAAAGAGGGAGCCTCAACAGAGTACAATGCAGCCACAGGTAAGGAATTCAACTGTCACAACTGTACCCTACTGAAGATTACTCATCACACTGTTGCATAAGAGAAGCAGGAAGGGATTTCACATTAAAGCTACAGTTGGTAAAGTTAATAAAAAAAATGCTCAAACTGTCCCTAAATCATGAGAGTAGAACACAAAACCAATAATCTGTTACGAAAACAGGTTCCTCCGCCTCCTTCTACTGCTCCTAATGCCATTTGCAAGATTTTAATAAAACAACCAATCAGGGACGAGGAGTCTCGAATGCAGCTGTCAATCTATTATCTCGATAAACTATTGTCTCTTCAATGCACATTACTAACTCTACTTTCTTTTTCCATGGATTCATGGCTGCCTGGAACCAGTCCTGCCCCGGGTCCTGCCCCGGGTCATGCCGCCCCCCCACCCACCCCCCCTGCCATGGATCCATGGCTGCCTGGAACCGGTCCTGCCTGCTGCCATGGCCCTGCTGATGCCCCCCTCCTCTCTACCGCCTTCTGCTTCATGGATTATCAGGATCATGGACCATGCCTAATACTCATTATATGAATAATTTCTGTCATATTCATTGAATGTGCTGTAACTACGCTATTCATTCTGGCCACATGACATCTATTGCTTCTGTCCATCCGGGGAGAGGGATCCTCCTCTGTTGCTCTCCCTCAGGTTTCTTCCCTTTTTTCCCTGTGAAAGGGTTTTTACTATCTTTTTAGGGGAGTTTTTCCTGATCCGATGTGAGGTCCCGGGACAGGGATGTTATGTGTACAGATTGTAAAGCCCTCCGAGGCAAACTTGTATTTGTGATGTTGGGCTATATAAAATAAACTGAATTGAATTGAATTGAATCATTGCTCGTAAAGCTCATGACTTCCAATCAAACTGTCCAACTGGGCACCAAATATGAATCAATGTACACTCTGTGTGTGTGTGTGTGTGTGTGTGTGTGTGTGTGTGTGTGTGTGTGTGTGTGTGTGTAACAGCACAGTCACATGTGCTGCACGCAGTGTGCAAACAGAAGACTTTCGTTGGATTAGTGGGAGCCTGTGATTAAGTTGTAGGTCTGTGACAGTGTGACAGGTACGCCGGCCACCTGCGGCCTGCCCGCACGGTCAGGTGGAGAGGAACGGACACCTGCAGCTGGCAGAGCCACACGCTCCATTAGCCGGAGAAAGCCAGGAGACGGAGCACAGAGGGCGTGAGCCGCAGCACCATCTGGGAGGCTGATAAGGAGGTAAAGGGCTCGGTGGTATTGTGCCCCGCTGAAGAGCAACAGGTGGAGGAAACTGAAACAGCTGTGATGTGTCGTGACAAGTCTCCAATTTACAGGATGCACATAATGTAGGACGGAGGAGTATACGTGTCTGCTCCAGGGTTCATTTATCAACTATTTTTGATGCAGTCTTAGTCTTTAGATGAAAAGGTTTGTTTGGTTTTAGTCCTAGTGTTGTTCTTCATAGTCAAATCAAAATGTTTTAGTCCAGATTAAGTGTGAAAAGTCTTTTTAGTCCAAATGTTTTCTCTCTTAACTTTGTCACCTATTGTAAAATGTTGTCTTTGTCTTGTGTCAAATGTACTTTTTCATCAGAATATATTGAATATTGCAGTCAAGTCTAGCCAAAACCATAATTTTATTATTTTAGTTAAATTTATTTCACATAAGATTGTATCCTATCACTATCTGCCTTGTAGGGATCGGCATTTCAAGAAGAAATACTGTTTTAAAAAATCCCTGGGAACTGTTTCATCATTCCTCACAGATATTTGCTACTTTCTTGAAATTCATGTTTTTTTTTTATAGACAAACTGAAATGTTATTCCTTGAGGCGCAATTATCTTTTTGTATAGAAACTTAGCTCACACTGCATTAGTCCTGCATTCATGTTCCAAGGTTGGACTGCAGCGTCTCCTTTGTTCTGTGTTTACTGTCTGCAGGGTGGTAAATGAGATGTTTTTCATTGGAGAATGAAATAACTTTCTATAACATGGTGGTGCCTGGGCTGCTGAGGAAGACACGTGGAGGCAACGTCAACCCTGGACTCTCAGGAACGGCCTCCCAGCAGGGCCAAAGCGTCCCGCACACTCATTGTAAAAGGTCCTGTTGATAAGAAAGCAGTAACACCAATTTGCATTATGATGGAGGTGTTTTTTTCTAAAGAGAGTTTGCCTTGCACAATTCTTCAGATTGTTTTCTCTCGGCACAAGAACATGTGACAGGTGATATTCTCCGTCTGAGCTCCTCTGACGGTCTAATTTAATTTGATAGGCTGTGGAGAGAAAGGGCGTGCTGCGTCTCCTTGTGATGAGTGAAGCTGTACATTATGCGCATGGAACCAGTCACTCGACGTGTCTCCAGCCAGCCGTGCATAATTGCCAGGGAATGGTGCTTGTCGTAATTTTCAACCCCAACAGGTGTTAATTGCGCTGGTCAGAATGCAGGACCAAACCGCTCTATCCGTCCTCTCTTGTAGACTTCAGTCAGAGCTCCGGGCCTCAGACCCGGACGTTCACTTGGTCCGGTCATGGTGATACTGGTGGTAGTGTGTGACTCTCACAGGCTCTGGTCCAGATCAGAGTGGACAACACTGGCCTCAAGTGATGCACGACTCAGAAACAGGCAGTGGCCCGAAAATCTAAAAATTCAAAGCAATCTGTCATTTAACGCACTGTTTTAAAGATTAACAACATGGCTGGACTGCACAATAAGACATTATAAAATCCCTATCTGGAATAATAAAGAGAAAAAAAAACATTATTAACTCTTTATAATACAGACCGTCACAACAGAAACTGAAACTTATTTTCATCATAATGATGTTTATTGTCATTGGGTGGTGTTCATGTTATTGTGTCTCTGTAAACGTGGCTTAAATAACCACTGAACAGTCAAACAATGAGACTTATAGCACCAGGTGTTTTTTTATTAAACTTGTCTCTTATTTGGAAAAGAAAGCAAATACAAACTGTATAATGACTATAAACATTTATCTCATCTGGCAGAAGTTTTACCTGCTGCACTTTCTGTAGATGTGTGCACACGCTCAGTTCTTTTGTACAATGAGGGATTATTACTGACATTTCAGGTGCTCTTTCAATTTTACCTACAAATATAGTGGCAATCAGGTTAAACTGTTGTTTACATTGTTGTCATAACCAATAGAAAAGAGGATCAAAACTATGAAAAACAGAGTTTCTGTTTAGGTAGAAGTAGCTGATCTACAGTCAGCCACAGGACAACATGCTGCCATACAATTCTTCAAAGATGAAGAAGTGTATGCGAGCGGCTCTAATGGGAAATATCTCTGGGCCTTAAATGTCATCTTGTCCTAATAAAGTCAGAGATATAATAATCTCAGGTACATGATAATGTAATTTTGTTCTGGAGCAGCTCATACAATCCTCTTGATAGATGAGGCTTTTCCCTTTTTCCTCAAGTAAATTATCTATTAATGAGCTTTCCATTGATCGTCTTCAGGCCGGCACTGGAGCTTTATATCCTCTCTGAGTTCTGCAGGGAAAGAAGGAGCTACTGTCGTGTGCATACAACTGTGACGCATTTCAACATGCTGCATTATACTGTACAACTAATACAGAAGTACTGTTCATTATTCTTTCACTTGTTTTCCATTCAAAGGGAAACTTCTGTGTGTATGTTCTCAAACTATAATCATTCACTATTAGACTACAACATAATTACACTTGTTGAACTTAAATGCTTAAATAATGTAACAATCTGAGATGAATACTTTACTTAGTGTGTACTTTGTAGTACATTGTAGTGCCAAGCTTTAAGCTTGTGCCTTTTATTTATTATACACAGTACATACACACACACACACACACACACACACACACACACACACACACACACACACACACATATATATACACATATATATATATATATATATATATATATATATATATATATATATATATATATATATATATATATATATACACACACACGATCGTCTGACATGCTTCATTACAGCTTCTATAGTCTCTCTACCTTTTTGTTGGATGATGGCTGATTGAAATGAATCACACAGAAGATACAATGAACCAGCTGTGAAGTACAACGCTGCCACCTAGTGGCAAAGGTTTAGTATTACAAACATGAAGTCATAGTCAGTTAAGCAGTTGATTGTACTCAGTGACAGTACAGTGAACTTTCAAAACTAATTTGAAAATGCATTGTATCTCTGTGAGGTCAAACATGATTTTTATTTTGGATAAAAAGAAAGGGGAAGAATGTAAGGTAAATAAAGGTAATTGTAAATTAATAAAGCACCCAGAAAGAGATAAATAGTCACAGATTAAATAATAAACATTTAAAGCATTTAATTAAATGTTAGTGCGAGCAATCCGACTTGGGAGGAAAAGGGGCGGAGCTTGTAGGCACCGGAAGCACCGCGGGCGCACGTCAAAGGTGGGGATTAAATGAACGCCGGGCGGCTAGATCAAACGCAGCAAAGACGCGTCTACAAGTCCGGAGAGGCAGCCGGTAAGAGTGACAGACTTTATAATTGAAGGACTTTGCTGATGATCGCTGCCACCACCAGCTTGATTAGCGCGAGCGCTAAATACGTCACGGGGCTCCGCAGCCCATTCACGTGTGGCAAAGCGAAATGTTTGTTGACATGTTGGTGGAGGCACAGCTGGGGGCTATGTGGTGACGTGTGTAGACAGAGTGCACGGGCGCTGATCATGTGTTTAAAGTGGTTCTGGCATGTTGAAATGTGTGTTTTCTGTTTTTTTTATTTAAAGGTTTTTCACCTCTATCTCTATCGTATTTCTATACGGAGTGAAGGACTCAACAATCCAAATCTCAAAAATAAAAGGAGAAAACAAAGGAAAAGTTGGGTTTTCATTGGAGTGGAATCCAGTTTGAATCTGTGTAGATGGGTCAATCCCTATCAAGTGGGGAAGTGCAGAAGGTCCGAAGCCATAACTTGACAGTGAAAAACCGCGGACCAAAAACTGGAAAGTCTGGAAAACCAGGAAAAGGAAATCTGGGAGCTTTGAGCTGGAACAGCGGAAGCAATAAACTGGAATCCTGGGAAAAGAAGACAATCAAGTGAAAATATATGAAGCATTGAAGTAGTACTTACCTTCTCAACTGAAATCAACGACGCAGCAGATTCAAGCATGACGGATCAAGCTATGGAGAAATCAGTCGAGCAGCTCAAGGTGGAGCGAACTACAGCGAAAAGATTATTTACACGTCTGGTCAACACCATTACCAGGACCTACAGGGACATGTCTGAAAAAGAGCTCAGAGACAGTTTCAATAATGTCATAAAAGAAGCTGAGAAAGTCATGGGGGCAAATGAAGATGTGGAGGCTGGATTCATTACAGAACTGGAGGCGGAGCTGGAGGAAGGTGAAGATGCTGTGTTAACTAGACAGCAGAAAGCCGACATAGCAAAGACTTTCAATGAGTGTGATGGAAAGCTAAAGGAGGTCAAAAGTCTGATTCAGGAGGCACTTTGGGATAACTTCGGGGATGTTGAATTGTCAACAGCATTGCAGGCAGCAGAGGAAGTGGGTGACCATGCTGCTGATGTGCGGCCCGATGGTGGCCAGGAGGCATACGACTTCATGCTCGACCACCTGCAAGGACGGGTAAAGACCGCAAAGGAGGTGTACAGTCGGTGGAAACGATGGATCCCACCAAGTGAGCAAAAGGACTTTCAGAGCCGCATGAAGAGGCTTGAACTCCTCCTTCCCAAGCTGGTTTCCAGGAAGGCTGAGTACATACAGGCTAGGAAAGAGGAGGAGGGGGAAAGACCAATTGGGCCCACGCCGGCCACCATCAGACTGAAACCTATATCCCTGCCAAAGTTTACTGGGAACAAACGTGACTTCCACAGGTGGAAAAAGGACTGGGAAGCACTCCAGAAGCAGGGTGAGCCGACCGGTTCAAAAGAAGTGAAAAAGTTTCAACTACTGGACAGTCTTGATGATAAAATCGCAAGAGACCTTCGCCTGAGCAGTTATAACACTGCAGGTGACATTTTTCGTGTCCTAGAGAACCGCTATGGCAATAAGATTGCGATTGCTATTGATATAGTGGAGGAGTTGCAGAGAATGCCAGCTGCCAGAGGTCATCAGCCACGGAAAATAGTGGAATTAATCCAAGCTGTGGAGAAGGCACTTCAAGATTTGAGCGACCTTGGAGACACAGGCGCAATCAAAAATCCTCTGGTAACGAAATCAATAGAAAGTAAACTTCCAGAAGTTCTGAAGAAAGAATGGCTTGTCTATGTCGCTGACAGGAGAAACGCAGTGGCAGCAGAGACTCGTTTTGACAGTCTCTTGGCATTCCTTAAAGGGCAAGAGAGCATATATGAGCAGCTCGAGCAGCTAAGAGAGGAGGAGCCAAGTAGAAAAGAGACCAGAACCGAGCCAAGATATGCTAGAACCAAGTCTACCAAAGCAGAAGATGACCATTTAGGGTGTGTAGTCTGTGGGGACGGAAAGCATAAGAGAAAACTCTACTTTTGCAACCAGTTTCGTGCGCTAAAGCTAACAGAGAAGAAGGCTGCAGTAAGAAAGTTGGGAGCATGCAAGAGGTGCCTCGAAGTACATGAGGACACTTCATACTGCACAACTGACTTTCTATGTAAAAACCAAGTCTGCAGGGATGAGCAAGCTCCTGAGCATCATTTCTCTCTGTGCCCCAATGCTGCGGTGAGAAAAAGCAGCATCGGAGAGAAGCACAGATTCGGCCCGGAGAGGGAGAAAACCAGGAGGAAGCATACAGCAGATCAAGAGGAGTTTTTCAACAAGCTTTCACCAGAATTGGCAAAACAATGTCGGGATGTGTTCTCCAACACTGCGTCAAGAGCCTTCAGCACTAGAAAAGATCCACCAAGTCTTCTTGTGGAAAGTGGACTGCAAGAGCGACCAGTACTTATGATGCTCCTCGAGGTCACAGCAAATGCTGGACAAAGAATCGGGACATTAATTGATTTGGCTTCGGACACAAATTATATAACCCACAAGACTGCAAGCGAACTGAACCTCAGGAGTGAAGAAATCACACTCGTCGTCCATGGAGTTGGAGGGATGAAGGTTCGTGTGGAGACAAGGCGTTACCTTCTAAGGATCCGAGTGAAGACTCCCAAGGGCACCCTCAAACCACATCAATTGGTTTGCTATGGACTAGACAGCATAGCAAATGTCCACAAAAATGTGACACCAGAGCAGCTGCACAGGTTTTTCCCAAGCATTCCACTCGATGAACTGGTGAGACCCAAAGAAGTACATTTGCTCATAAGCCACAGAGAAGGGCAATTAGCTCCACAAAGAATCCAAGCTGTTGGAGACCTCGTACTGTGGGACGGACCTCTTGGAAAGACGGTTGGCGGAACGCATCCTGACCTCTTTGAGGAGCTCACTGTAGCAGCCCACAGGTCCAAGACTCACTTCGCAAGGTCAATGAGGGCAGCAGCTGTAAAGTACGAGGAGCTCACTAGCAGGATCCCAGAGACCCTTCTACGAAACAAACAGGTTAGCGCCACGTTTCAGGAGTCAAGTACGTCAACCACCAGGAAAGATTTCCTTGAGTGGTGGAAATGGGATAGTATTGGTGCAGCATGTGAGCCGAGATGCGGGGGTTGCCGCTGCGGGAAATGCCAGCCAGGCGGCAAAGAAATGACTCTTGCTGAGGAGAGGGAGGTCGAAATAATGAAGGAAGGCCTCACCTATGTCAAAGGCGATAGCCACAGCGAGGAACCACATTGGCATTCCAGATATCCTTGGTTGGAAGATCCAGCCTCTCTGCCTAACAATAAAAGGACAGTCGAGGCTACATTTCTCAGGACAGAAAAGCAGCTGGCCAAGGAACCGGAATGGAAGGTTGCCTATACTGCTCAAGTGCATGACATGGTTGACCGAGGGGCGGCAATCAAATTGTCCAAAGAGGCAGTAACCAACTGGAAAGGACCAGTATGGTATGTGAGTCACCTTATTGCTCCTAACCCACACTCTGTCACAACCCCAGTGAGACTTGTGTGGAACAGCAGCCAGAAGTGCAAAGGTGTGAGCCTGAATGACCTGCTGATGAAAGGTCCAGACGTCCTCAACCAGATTCGCGCTGTTCTGCTCAGATTCAGGTGTGGGGTACATGCTGCCCTGGGTGATATAAAAAAGATGTACAACTCTGTTTGGTTGGAGGACCGAGAAGTACACCTGCATAGATTCCTCTGGCGAGACTCAGAAGATGAAGAGCTGGCGGAATATGCAATTACAAGAGTAAACATTGGAGACAAGCCAGCGGGGTGCATCGCACAGCTGGCAATGCGTGAGACTGCAAACCTCGCACCTTTCATCCACCTCAACGTGGAGCGTCAGGTGCTCCAGGAGGACAGCTACGTCGATGACATTCTCACATCCCACAATGACCTTGACCAGCTTAAAACCATCGCAGCAAATGTGAAGCATATCCTGCAAGCTGGAGGGTTCAAGCTCAAGCCTTGGGTCTTTTCTGGGCAAAGTGGGAGGAAGGGTTGGAAGGACGAGCCGGAGAAGGCCGGGACAAAGATTTTGGTCCTGCCAAACCAAATGAGTGAGGATGACAATAAAGCACTCGGCCTGGGCTACATGGTAGAAGAGGACAAGCTCCATGTCATGACCGCAATCAATTTCTCGAGGAGAAAGAAAAAGATGAGAAGTGGCCATGACCTTCACCAAGGACAAGTCAGAGACCAGATGCCAAATCCCCTTACGAGGAGAGAACTGCTCAGCCAAGTTTCAGGGCTGTATGACCCGGTCGGCCTGGTAACTCCTGCTAAGCAGAAGGGAGCTATACTGGTGCGAAGGGCGTTCCAAGAGGCAAAGACTGGAAAATGTCCAGTCAAAGAGACATGGGACATAGCGCTCTCAGATGACCTCAGGGAAGATGCGATCAGGCTCTTCGAAGAATACATTCAACTTGGCAAAGTCATGTTCGCCAGAGCACTAACGCCTCCATGCTATGTTGATAAACCCTGGGCAATCACATTCTCAGATGGAAGTGAGCATACGTATGGAGCAGTGATGTATCTGAGGTGGAACTCAAACCAAGGCCCAATTGTTAGGCTGGTGGAGTCCAAAGCAAAATTAACTCCGTTGGACTGTAAAGGTGATGCTGTGAAAGCAGAGATTTGTGGAGCAGTGTTTGCCTCACGGCTGAAGAAGTACTTTGAGCGTCACAGCCGAATCCAGATTGAAAAGTGGTACCATCTCATCGATAGCCAAACCGTTCTTGGTGCAGTACAGCGAGAAAGCTATGGCTATCAGACTTTCTTTGCAAATCGAATTGGAGAAATTCAAAACGGCACAAGGACTCAAGACTGGTGGTGGACCCCTGGCCAGCAAAACATTGCTGATATCATCACCAGAGGGGCCAGCCCTCAAGAGCTGGATGAGGACTCAGAGTGGCAAAATGGGCCAGAGTTTCTGAAGTTACCAGTGAGGGAGTGGCCAATCAAATCAGCCAAAGAATTAGCGAGCGCTGCCAGAGAAAGCGTCAACAGGTTGCAAAAGAAGGCATTTGCTGCTGTGACGAGAGCCAAGGCAGAGGAAGCTGAGTCAGATCAACACCAAGCAGTGACTGAACAAAGAAGACCACCTGTGGGATCAGCCATCCTAGGCCTTGTGGATGTCAAGCGGTTCAGTAGCTTGACTAAGCTGGTCAAAACAATTGCATGGATCTGGAGAGCAGCAAAAAAGTTCATTGGACAGAATAAAGCCGCGAAGAGCTCAAAGTGGGAGGCAGTCTCTTCGGCAGGAGTCGTCTCAGTAAAAGAACGAGAAGATGCCCTGAGAGACATCTTTCTTGCGGCGCAAGAAGGCACAACCTTCCCAGGCACCACGACAGACAGACTAGTAGTCTATAAAGAGGAAGACTCCGGGCTATTAGTTTGTGGTGGCCGAGTGCAAATCTTCAAAGAAGATCAAGTAGGGGTCCCTATCTTACCCTATAACACATGGGTGTCCACACTGCTTGCTCGGGAGGCCCACCAAGAGAGTCATGATGGAGTGGCTGGAACCCTGCTCAAGATGAGAAGGAGGGCATGGGTCGTACGAGGAAGAAGGATTGCCCAAAAGGTTGTTGATGGCTGCATAATCTGCAAGAAGGCAAAGGCAAGGAAATGTCAACAAGTAATGGGTGACTTGCCGCCGGAACGAGCAGAACCTGCTGCGCCATTCAAATTCACGACCATAGACCTCTTTGGACCGTACCAAGTCAAAGATGACGTGAAGAAGAGAGTGAGACTAAAAGTCTGGGGGGTGGTCTTCTGCTGCATGGCCAGTAGAGCCATCCACACTGAGTTGGTAAGCACACTATCGACAGAAGGATTCCTGATGGCCTACCAAAGGTTCACGGCGATCAGAGGGCATCCAAGGAAGATCTGGTCAGATCCAGGCACCAATTTCATTGGAGCAAAACCAGTCTTGGAGGAGCTTTACAGATTTCTGGATGGCTTGAACAAACCAGCCTTGCAGGAGAACGCAGCAAAAAATGGGACTGAGTGGATGTGGAAAATCCACCCAGCCGACTCTCCACACAGAAATGGTGCTGCAGAAGCTGCTGTACGCATCGTAAAGAGAGCACTCCAGACTCTTGGGAAAGAGTCGGAGCTCACATACAGCGAGTTCCAGACAACTCTTCACATAGCAGCCAACCTGGCAAATGAGCGCCCAATTGACGCCAGAGTACAGAGCCGGGAAGACTGTATCCAATATATCACACCCAACACGCTCCTTCTGGGGCGGGCATCTCAAACCGGGGATGTCCAAACATTTGACTTTGCTAGCTACCCCTACAAAAGACTAAGAGCAATGCAGTCAGAGGTGACCAAGTTCTGGAGGCATTGGAGCCAACTTGCTGGTCCCAATTTATTTGTGAGGAGCAAGTGGCATACTATAGAAAGAAACGTTGCTGTTGGGGACGTTGTCTGGCTAAGTGACCAAAATGCGCTAAGAGGGCAATTCAAGCTTGGAAGGGTCATCAGTACGAATCCAGACAGTAAAGGCATCGTGAGGGACGTCAACGTCAGAATCTTCCCAAGCTACAATGTTCCTGTGACAAGGCCAACGAGGGAAGCAAGAGCAAGTCATCCGACCGTGAGCGAGCAGAACAGGAAGATGCAGGCTACCATCCTTCACAGAGACGTCAGGCGGTTGGTTGTCTTACTACCTGCTGAAGAACAGAACAACATCTCCAGAAGATGAGGAGAACTAAACTGGGATTACAAAGTTTGCCTTGAAAGTTGGCGATCTCCACAGTGGTTCCATGTGAAGATCGAGTGGGAGGTGTGAGGTCAAACATGATTTTTATTTTGGATAAAAAGAAAGGGGAAGAATGTAAGGTAAATAAAGGTAATTGTAAATTAATAAAGCACCCAGAAAGAGATAAATAGTCACAGATTAAATAATAAACATTTAAAGCATTTAATTAAATGTTAGTGCGAGCAATCCGACTTGGGAGGAAAAGGGGCGGAGCTTGTAGGCACCGGAAGCACCGCGGGCGCACGTCAAAGGTGGGGATTAAATGAACGCCGGGCGGCTAGATCAAACGCAGCAAAGACGCGTCTACAAGTCCGGAGAGGCAGCCGGTAAGAGTGACAGACTTTATAATTGAAGGACTTTGCTGATGATCGCTGCCACCACCAGCTTGATTAGCGCGAGCGCTAAATACGTCACGGGGCTCCGCAGCCCATTCACGTGTGGCAAAGCGAAATGTTTGTTGACATGTTGGTGGAGGCACAGCTGGGGGCTATGTGGTGACGTGTGTAGACAGAGTGCACGGGCGCTGATCATGTGTTTAAAGTGGTTCTGGCATGTTGAAATGTGTGTTTTCTGTTTTTTTTATTTAAAGGTTTTTCACCTCTATCTCTATCGTATTTCTATACGGAGTGAAGGACTCAACAATCCAAATCTCAAAAATAAAAGGAGAAAACAAAGGAAAAGTTGGGTTTTCATTGGAGTGGAATCCAGTTTGAATCTGTGTAGATGGGTCAATCCCTATCAAGTGGGGAAGTGCAGAAGGTCCGAAGCCATAACTTGACAATCTCAAACTAATTAAAGAAACAAACACATGTTTTCCTCAGTTCCTGATGGTGGACATGATTATTAATTACAAAGTGTAATACAACTGGTTTATTTTCCCAGTTTGGTCTCATTTGAATCTTTACAAGAGATGCTTTGGGTTTATGCTTTCAAGTAAAAGACAGAGATATATAATATCAATCTTAAATGTAATATTAATTATTATATTATTGACAGTGGTTCTCTCTATAATCCATGCCAAATATAACTACTACTGTTTTCTGGTAATACACTTATTGATTCGTATGAACAGAGCTTTGCTGCCCTCAGCTGGCAAGCGGCGGGCATGACATACTTACAGAAACAATAAAAAGATAAGAAGAAGAAGTATTCTAGTATTTTACAACTGTGCATGGTTTTTGCACATTGAACAATGACTCACTTGTGTTTGTATTAATGGTGTCCAGCTGAATATTATCATTACAAAGGCACAAATAAAACTGAACTCTCAAACCAATCACATCCTGTCACCCTGTGATGTGTTTCTCGGTCTGGATATTTCTGTTGTGTCTTCGTCCCAGTAAGAGATATAAAGCAGAGGAACATTAATCAAGAACAGGCAGCAGATGAAAGTGTATTTTTCTATGTTTCCACACATTGAACTCAAACAGCAGATTACAATACGCTGCGTTTTCGGACTCCCAGCCTTAAAAACAGCTCCAGGCGCTTTAGTGACCTGACCTCCCTCTGAAACAACTTCACATTAGCCCGCTTCTTTCATGTCACTCCATCGGCATTATTGGCACACACACACACACACACACACACACACACACACACACACACACACACACACACACACACACACAGCAGCAGCAGACTTTTTAACTAAAAGTGCTTGTTGGCCATTTCAAGGAAATGTCTCTCATATATGTGTTGGTTCGTTTTGTTCTAAGCAGAAACACATGTCGTTGGAACATTGTTTTGTGCTTTAAATGTGATGAACTTTACAACTCGCTCTGTTTACTGTATGTTGGACACATTTTGCTTATATTTGGATATACTATACGTCAAATTTTGCCAAACTAGTGGGCCTGTTTCCCAGAGTTCATTATAATGATATAGTAGGTGTGAAATGGAGCATTTATACAATAATTTCACTCAGATGTTGAGATATGATGAGCTGCTAATAATGTCACAGTGTTAGAGTGAGCAGTGTTATAAACCTATGACTGTACACAACCTAAAGCCATGGAAGTAAACATCCAACTCAGACATTTAAACATAGCTCAAATAGGCTGATTCTACGAATCCCAATTTTCAGCATTGACACCCAATTTGTTAAGTGTTTTGTTGTTGTTTTTCATCAGAAAGCAATAGTTTCAAACTAATTTTCAAAATAAAATAGAGCCTCCTGATAACAAAAGTGACTTAATGAGTCTATATTACACCAGAAATTAAGTGAAAAACATGTAAACTGCGTCAAGATGGACAATAGAATAACATTATTCGTAATTTCCAAAAGAGCATGTGCGAATAGATTTAGTTTAGATAGTGTTTTGGGGTTCGATGAGTTTTATTTACAAAGTCAATAAACGCTATTATTAAAAAAATGCCGCAACATATTTTGCCGACCTCTTAGGGTTATGGCTATTTAAACGTTTTACAGCTCAGCCAATCAGAACTGAGCGATAATACAATAATTAATAAATAGCCTAAAGTAGGCTGTGATAGTATTACATTTAATTCACTGAGGCAACTATTCGAATCAGAGCTTAAGTAGAAATACGGGTGTCTTCTGTAGTCTGTACTATTAATGGATACCTTTTTTTGGGTTTGAGTTTGACAAAAGTTGGGCCGCAAAAGGTTTGCAAAAGATATCGGCTCCTTTAAAAAAAATGTAAAGTTGTTTGTTTCTAAAAAAATAATAAAACGTTAAAGGCCTATAACCTATAACCTATAGGCCTATAACACAAAATAATTTATTTTCTAAAACAAATCGGTTGAAAGTTTTAAAAATCTAAAATAATTGTATTCGAGACAGCAAAGCAGCAGCAGATTTGGTCTTGTAATAAATAAAAATAACTCACATAACAGGGCAAAAGCGCTAGTCTGCATCTTTTCCCCCCAAAACATAAATTAGTTAGATGTTCAACGGACCATACATGTATATTGACTATCGAGTCATCTATCTTCCATTCATTATAATGTAGATTAAACATGTCGGCTTCCACCCTTTTACACTGGAACTTATGAACACATTTTAGGCCCTCTATATAACTAAGTGTGGCACGGATCCGGATTAAAAAAATAAAAGAGACAACGAAAGAAACAGATGTTGTTTTTTTAGCTCGCTGACTCTTCCTAACGTCCGTGTCCGCGCGTCAGACCGGAGTCGCGGGTTCGAGCCCGGGTCAGCGGCGTAAAGGAAGCGGAGGACTCGCGTGACAAGAGGAGCGAAAACACGACGGTGGAAATGTGTCCTGCAGGCAAACGTTAAAGTGGACTCTTTCATCTTTCCTGCCGCTTCTGCTTTTTCTTGCCCTGCCCTTCTGCATGTATGTTTAATCAGAGACTTTCCATAGATCGACCCCGATTCCAATGAAAGAGTAAGAGTGGAGGAATAGAAGATGTTTATTCCCGTCTTCTTCAGGCCAAACAGAAAGGAAGCAGAAGGGGAAAAGGAGAACTCGTTATGCTGTTTCATATAGGTCGAAAGAATCATCAGAAATATGAATGTCAATACTCTTTATTTTAATTAATTTGGTCTTTTGCTTTTTAATTTAATCCACACGTTTGCTTAATTAACATAGCAAGACAAACTATGCAATCTCTTTCAGAAGATTTCTAAGTTTGTAAAATGTTATTGCCTTGAGGAATTTTTACTTGACAGGGGAGAAAACAGTTTTCTATATGCTGCATATCAAAAGTGGCTTTATGGTCCACATTCAAGACTTACACTTTCCTCATTAAGTGTAATTCAGCAGTAATAGTATAGGAGAAAGTACATGCAGGCTGCATCTAACAGCCTGTGTGCTCCCAGTATCCCTCAGGGGCATGATTTATTAAAAAATATAGATCCTGTATAAGCTAATATGACAGAAGTGCTTTGACCTCGAGGGGCACAGCACTCTCATGGCAGTCAGCTGCTGCCTTCTTTCTCACGCGATTCCCTGAGCTGGATGTCCGTCTTTTCTGCATATTTACTGAAGTATCAAAGAAACGACCTCTGAGTCAGAGTGTGCTCCGGACATCATACGTACAGGGAGAAAATGCTCTATTATTAGGCATCTGTCTGCTTTGAAAAAGTTATAAAAGCCTTTTAAAAGTTTGAGCATTATCAAAAAGCTTTGCTTTGAATGTTATTTAGCTGAAGTGATCCCAAGAATCAAGTGCTACGTTAACATTTGACCCCAGTTCCTGGCACAGCTAAAGACATTAGTGGTATTAAAGGGGAGCTGATGTTTTCTCATTGATCTGATGTCTGATAAATCCTGGTATTTGTGGAGGGCCTGTAATCCATCTGAAGTGCTCCTTCATTCCCACCCCACACCCACAGGGAAAAGACATGTTTCCTGTGTAGGTATATATACCTGCCGGCGGCTGCACTTATCTCATGATTAACCCTGATCACTGTAATGTGCAAAGAGCCGGTGATTGTTGAATATAAAGGAAACAGGACTAATAAGTTGATGAGAATGATGCAAAAGCTTATTTTTTTTCCTAATTGTTCCAATGGGTGTTTTTATGAAGTTTTTTTTTTGCTTTTTAAAGAGAAAATGTTTTTGCTCTACTCTTCCAGTCACAAAGAAAGGGTGGGGAGGCGGTTTTTGGTTAAAATATCAAGCCTTTTCCTCCTTTGTGCTGAGCTGACAAGGTGGCTCTAACAGGGGTTAATTTGCCGTGCAAGGGTTAAACAAACATGCATTAATAGTTTATTCCAGCCAAGACTCTAATGTGATTTCCTTCGAGGCTAGAGAGATATAATTCTAACAAAAAATATCAACAACTAAAAACAAGGTTATTATTTTGTGTTGCCAGGCTTTTGAGAGAGGCCGCAGAGGCTTACAACCAAACAAACAGCTCCCAGAATGCCTTTTGGTTTTGACGAGGATGAATTGGACTCCGGGTGCAGTAAAGTGAGGGCTAATAGGGATTAAGCAGGAGTGTCAGTTGTTTCGATGCTTGTAATCTGGAGTTTTCTTTTTGGAGTTTCTGAGCAGGTATAAAACGCAGATTAAGTAACATTTCTGATAAGTGACAGCGGGAGCCCGGAGGTCTGTTTTCACGCCGGGTCCAGCGCTGACCTCTTTGACACAAACAGCCAGGGAAACAGCGTGTTTAAAATCTCATCTGATGGGAACGGGGTTCAGCATTTTGAGCAGGAAAAAAATAGAAGTGACGAGCTGGTGAAATAGAACAACAGCGCAGACGGTGAGCAGGAGTTTCAGGAAGAGCTGAGAATCAGACGGATTCGTCAATTTAGCTCCACGCTTGATGTGGCAGAAAGGGGCCTTCTGGTTGACTGCCTCTGTTTAGGCCAACCTAAGATGTCTGGACCTCGCTGACCTCATATACACTATTGCATTGTAGGCCATAGCTTTAACCTCAACAGCTTGCATCGCCACAGTAGGCCATTATAGTGCCAGTAATGATGTGGAGGATTCCCCCTGCAGACTATTAATACAGTTATTGTCATCCGGCTGGAAGACAAACATACACACTGTTAATGATACCGGATTAGGACCCAATATGTATTAGATTCATCATGCTTTCCTTTTGGGTGAACTGTCGTCAAGGAAATCAAAGTAATCAGCGAGAAATGCAGAGATTTGCTGTCCTGCACTTCTTCTTTTGGGCTCAATGAAATCAACAATCGCATCCTGTTCAAAGAGGGAAAAATAGTCAAGTAGTCAGTGGTGGAAAGAAAAAGATACTTGGGTGTAGTTTGAGGGATAGACTTGTATGCTACTTTAAACACACAGTTAAGTTTCTCTGCATACAAAGGATTTAACATACACAAATATTATTAGCTTAGAATTTTATTAAATACGAAATAGAATGTAAAATAGTGAAATTAGCTTTATTTCAACCAGCTACAACATTCAAATACATGTTAATCATCAGTAAGGATAATTATTAGACACAATAATTCAGGGTATAATTATATAGTTAATCTGCCTCATAGATAGTTTTACTTTTGATACTTGAAGTGCATTTTGCCTTAAAAAACTTGTGTACTTGTATTGAAGTACACTTGTAACTGGGTTACTACGCCGTTGCTACTTTTGCTTGAAAAGCTCATTCTGTTTTCACCATGGCAAATAAAAGTGTAATAATTCTTAACACAGTACATTTACATGAGCATTTAGTCTCCAAAGGTATTTTCTGAGTTTCAAATGTAATTTAAATAAATGAGACATTTAAATTAGGATTTCTAAACAATAAGTAACACAAAAGAGCTGTGCAGCAGGAAAACGTTGAGGTTAAGTCCTTCATTGCATCACATATACCTTGTGAGGCTGCAGTCATCATCAATTAGGAGATCTTGAGCACGCCTCTGTGCAGAGCGTCACAATGAGGCCAGACAGGAAAGGAAGTGTTCTGTAATTGTGGCGTGACATGGTTTCTAGCCAGCTTCAAAGTGACACAAAAACATGTCTGTGTGAATTATTGTTGGAGAAAGATTGTTGGGGAGAAAACAGCAGAAAGTTAAATTATGCATACTAATTCTGCATCTTTTTAAACACCTCAACTGCATGCAAGTGTCTGTAAAATGTAGCCCTCCACCATTATTTATCGCCCACAAAATAGTTCCAGATTAATAGGATGTGAGGTCATTTGAAGCAAGTGTGGCCCTTCCTTTCTGCCATGTCTCTGTATGACTTTACGAACCGCTGACCAAAAAGCATTTAATTACACGAAGCTAGATAGAAATACCACATTCAAATTCAAAAACACTTCTGCACAAGAAAAATACTTTAAAAAAGTACTACCGTTAGATAGGAAGCAAGAAGAAAAGTTGTATTTCAGCTACGTGTTTACAGCAGTTTATTATTTTTCCTCCGGCTTTTTGTTCTTTTCTTTTCACATTTTGCATCTTGAAGCTTCTAGAAATGATTAAAATGGGAAACATTGAGAAATACCAACCCTTCACACACGTCCAGCCTGTGACGAGGGGTTAATGGACTCTGCTCAGCTTCTCAGTCCCAGTGATGATTCCATCAACGGTTCTTCCTATTTTATTTTGTCTCTGTGATTCTCATCACTGGTTTGACATGGGCGTGGCTACATTTTAGGGGGGGTCACACATGATGTCACATACTTGAATGCACCAATCAGGATTTGGCAGCATTTGAACCAGAATTTGAGACATTTGGAGGCTGTTTGGTTTCTGTCATCAAAATCGGATAACTCCACACCCACACAGTCCTGATGAAGCCGATTAGACACTTAATCACAAATGAATCACTTAATAAATAATACTAAAGATGTTTGTTTTTTCCTCCTCTAATTTGCTAGAATAATACATGCCAAGTTGTTTAACTGCTGGAGGGTTTTAAAATTCTTCTTAAACTTTAATATTTTTTTTTACACTCAAAGCAAACATCAGATTTGGAAACAATTAGCAGTTTATGTAAGTGTTGCCATTTGAAATCTTTCCACAATATATTACTCCACCCGTAACCCTCCTTATGAATTACAAACAGCTATAAATATGTCACATGCTGCAGTTACACCTCAGGCTACAGTGAAAAAATAAATGTATAAGGAGTTTAATCACTTTCACTTGTCTGAAACTCTCTTGGGAAATTGGGAATTTGTGTAAAAATATCTGTGAGGTGTTACACCCGAACCAGAATCCGGAGTATTAGGTTGATAGGCTATTACTGCAAAAGAGGCTTAAATAAAGTCAAGTTGGTGGCACAATGGGGAACGATTGTGCCACTAACTCCTCTGAGAAAACAAACGGCGTGTTGTTCTCTGCCTCTCTTCCCCGATGGCTGGTCAGCTGTGCAGGGGTTTACCATGGACGAGATTACCACTGTTCAGTTTCCTCTTTTTAGTTACTTTAACTCCTGTTTCTTGCAGTGTTTTGCAATGTTGTCTTTGCAAAATGAAGAAGAAAACATTTTGATTCAATAAGGGTCGATCGACATAGTCTGAAAACCTGCAGCCTGGAATGTTCTGAGCATTTGTTCAAGGCTACTTACAGATGAAAGTAGGCGTTTCATAGTGTTTAAATCCTATTACAACTCCAAAGGCAGTGGTGTAAAACACCACAGCTTCCAAGCTGACTAAACATTCTCCACCTTCAGCATTAATTAACTCATGTTAAGCTGGAACACAGTGTCACTCCACCTACGGACATTTAAGGTAGCATAGGCTCTCACCGAGAGAAAAAAAAAACTGATTTATTCTTCATGGATAAGCTACACTTGAGTGTTCATATTAGGCTTTATTAGAACCATGGCGAGACGCCGTCCCAGCCTGCCAAGCAGCGTGAAAGCGAGACGTATTCTGAGGCCTGCGGTGAGGCAACACGTCACTGCAGAGAAGAATTTTGGAAATGCATGTTTGCAAACAAACAACTTGCACATAAACATCATTTATTTTATATGTTGTATTTTTGTTTTCTTCACAGGAGTTAAAGCCCACTTAAAAATGTGTTTTGATTATTGTTACTGTAAGGTTTGACCTTCACTGTGCAGAGTTTAACACTGGAAGACTATAGCTTTTATGTTCAACTTCTGAAAACAGGAAAAGTCCCTCTGCTCCTTGAATCTGAGTTTGAAACGGGTCATAAGAGCAAAGGTTGTGACATCACAAGCCAACCATGGTCCAGAAACTTAACAGATACAGCTGTGATGTGGAAATTTAAACCTCCAAAGGCCGAGAATGGACTTCTGAGTGAAATGGAAGACATTTTGTGTTGAGTAATCCATATTTGCATTTATTGATAGATTCTACAATGAGAGAAAAGGGTAGGCCCATGTGATTTTATTTTTAAGTAACTTTTGTGGAAAAACCACATCAGACAGAAATGATTCATTAATGTTTCTACAAAGCATGTTGTAAGGGGATCTTTAACTGAATTATCTTTTTTTAAAGGAGGCAGCAAGATGCAGATATTAGATTGCATGTTCACCAGCAGATGTATAGACCTTTAGGTAACTAACTTAAGAATACAAAAATAATACAAATGAAAAACAACTTTGGCTGATAGAATCAATATAACTGATTTTAAATAATAACCATTGCTGTAAAGGGATTTGTTTGAACCGTTTCTGTAGTTGAAAAAATTGATAATAATAACAATAATACTTGTAGCACAACATAGTTTTTTTCACTTCTTTATTTTCATGTTTTCTTTTTATTCCCACTGTTTTCTGCTCATCTTTGTCAATTGATCAAATACATGTTTAGTTTTTTTACTGATCTTGTTTTCAGAATTAGTTTGAGTTGATTACGAGTGAAAAACAACCTTTCTTGGTAATGAAAAGTCAAAGAAGCTTCCATGACCCAAACACTTTTACCAGTGAATAAAGCTTATATTCATTATTAACCAAGCACGTGCCACTTTATGAAACATATGGCGCTAGAACTAAAAGCCCAAATTGAGAGAATAAGAGATTTACAGAGTGTAGAGCGAACCAAAGTGTGCATGGTGAGATGTAACCAATAGGCGGTACTGTGCCGTTCTTCATGAAGCTTTCTCCATCTCCAGCCCCGAGGACAGCGCTGCATCTCTGCTTTGGTTTGCTCCCTAATTGACCTAAATACTGGATCTACGATCCCTCAAGGCAGACCATCGCACAGCTTACACGAGGAGTCTCCGAGGAGCGAGACAGTCTCGTGCTTGGTTGTTTTCTGGAGTCATTTCCTCGTCTTCTTTCGAGACGAAATTCCGGCTTGGATCTCCTACAGCAGAGCTCTTGCGGCTCCGCGCACTGCTGCGGGATGGTTCACGCGGAGCAGAGGACATGGAACCAAGACGCATTCCTGCTGATGATTTGGTGTTTTTAAAAAAGGTGAAAGCTACTTTTAAAAAGACAGACGAAGTAAACATGCTGGATGATAAAGCGCCGATATCGAAGCTGGGTCCTCCGTCTTTTTACATCGAGAATCTGCTGCGGACCGCGTACAGAGGGGCTTCGTACGAGGAGCGCGCGGACACCCCGAGCTCCAAAGTTACCGTGCACAGCCCGGTGGTCTGTCCGGGACCGGAAACTACACGTCTGAACGGCGGTGAAGCGCTGCACTGGAGCGGGACATCACCGGCCACAGTGCGCGGCACGTCGAGGAGTGAGTGCACCTGTCAGTATACACGATCTGTCCCAATCTGGTCATGCAGAGCACGGGAATACACATGTTGTGAAAAGTACTGCTGTTAATTTGAGATAATCTGCTTTTACAGGGTTGAGTTGGGATTACAAACTGTGGTTTCAACTATTATTTTACCCCTCCAAAAAAAAAAAAAAACAGTAAACACGTTGCAATAGCATATTCTGGAGCAGCATGAGGCTACAGAGTCCATCATTTATCCATCAAACATATACAGTGTATATCTCACTCTGGTTCTTCGACGGGCCACGAGAGGACATGCCACATGAGCTGGGCACGTTTCTCTGTCCCTTCCTCCGCGTAAAACACCCAAACTCTCCAGTTATCAGCCTGTGTTTGGCATCAACATAACAATGTCATCATTCTGGTGCTCCCAAAAGGACCAGCAGCGGAGATGTGACGCTCGTTTATAATATAGGAGAGGAGCAGGCAGCATGAATGCGCACATGTTGGTGCAAAACGGGAAAGACGTCTGATAATGTTCCGCTATATTTGGACATGAGCGAAATGAAACCTGATCAGTGATGTATTGACCTCCCCCACCTTCCTCAGGTCCACCGTACAAAGACGGACAAACGGACCCTGCGCCAACGGGCGACCGGGATTCCCCAACAGGACGGACGGAGCCCGACGAGCCGGAGGAGGACGACAGTTTGACGGATGACCGAGAGGAGGACGCGCGCTCCTCCTACAGCTGCGATACAGGTGAGGCCAACGTGCACAGGCTGCACCCTACGCCTTCGAGAGGGCACCGCGCATGCGCAGGCCACCTGAAACGCTTCCTCTGGCGTAATAGTTGTTTGTCACATCCAACGTGGTATATTTAGTTGTTGGGGTTTAATACACGTGTTGGTGTAGTTCGATTGTTTTACTTGACAGACGGCATCAGCAGCCAATGTCCACATATCTGTTATAGATCACGTTGCATAGGAGTTCCTGTGTGTCATATTAGTCAATAAGTACCTTGATTTTTCATCCATCTGAATCCCTGGATTGGCCCCCCAAAAAAAGATATGTTATCAATACACTATATGTCTTAATTGTCTCTAACCTTTATCCCAACATAGGCTTACTGTTGAGTTGTATCCTGTTCCATTTACTTTCATTTCTCCTTGCCTCCTCCTCTCAGCTGACACGAGAGTGGCGCGAAAGAAGAAGACCCGCACGGTGTTCAGCCGGAGTCAGGTGTTCCAGCTGGAGTCCACCTTCGACCTGAGGCGCTACCTGAGCAGCTCGGAGCGCGCCGGGCTGGCCGCCTCGCTGCAGATCACCGAGACCCAGGTGAAGATCTGGTTCCAGAACCGCAGGAACAAGTGGAAGAGGCAGATCGCGGCGGACATGGAGGCCAGCAGCGCCGGCGTCACTTTCGCCGCTCAGAGGGTCGTCAGAGTTCCCGCGTTGTATCGCGAGAATATCGCGCTGCCATCGGCGTTAGGCTTCTCCAACGCCATCAACTATCCATTGACTTCCCACTTCACCCACCCAGTGTCGTTCATAACGCCACAGATGACTGGACTGGTGTGACTTTCATGGTGGAGGCGACTTGTTACTCTTTTGACACAAATGAATCAAATAAAGATGCTGCAAAACATATTCTAGTTCCGTTTCAGGTCCTGATAATAAAGTCAATTCATCCTATTTAAGTTTTCAAGAAGATCTTTCAATGACTGCTTTAACCCTTAAAACAAAACCCTCTGTCTCCTCCCCAATGTTGTTTTACAATTTGTGATTTAGAGATTTAGTGCAAGATGTAGAAACTATGTTTGCGGCCTTTGGAGCCGTCCACAAACCCGTCCTCAGTCCTAACCGGAGGATATTTCATACCGGTTTCACGTAAAGCTCTATTGTGCGACGCCTTTTCGCAGACATTGTATGGAGGACTTACACATGGGGTCAAATGAGGGTCAATAAGACTGGTGAAACAAACATGTATCAAACTGTATATCAGTCCTTGTAAACAACTTAAGATGGGGTGCAAACAAATTGTGAATGTAATATTATTGTATAAGTGTTGAAAATATGTCAACACTCAACACCAAGAAAACAGATGTTTGTGAACATTGGAGTACAGATTGAAAGCAGGAAACCAAAAAGTGTATGTGTGTGTGTGTGTGTGTGTGTGTGTGTGTGTGTGTGTGTGTGTGTGTGTGTGTGTGTGTGTGTGTGCCAAAATCAAGCCCCAAATTTCCATTTTCAATTTCTTCTGTCTGCTTTCAATCTGCATTCCGGGCCTCATGCAGAGTTTTGTCACATGTTTACAAAGGGAGATACAAGCAGCTCTGAATCATTATTTAGTTTTTTACCCCTTATGAGCATTATGCACACAAAATGGATCATTTATGAAAAAGGTGTTTTTGACTCTTGATAGCTGTGTGAGCATGTTAGTAGCAATATTCTTTGATACTGTTTTTGTTTATTTAAGAATATTTGAATACAGACTTTTGTACACTGCTATGTTCACTGCTATGTTAATAAAATGTATGCACAAATTGTTTGGTGGGCTTTTACTAGCAGAGCAATATTAGATTTGTTGTTCCGTCCTTGGTAGCAAAGTGGCCCATTTCTGCCAGTAAAAGAAACATAATTATGATAAAAAGTCATAATTATGAGATAGAAAGTCGAAATTATGAGATAAGAAAGTCGAAATTATTAAATAAAAAGTAATAATGTGACTTTCTATTTCACAATTATGACTATCTCATAAGTATGACTTTCTAGCTCATCAATTCGACTTTCTATCTCATAAGTATGACTTTTTTTCTCTCCTAATTATGACTTTATATTTCATAATTTCGACTTCTATCTCATAATTATGACTTTGTCTAATAATGACTTTTTATCTCTTATTTGTTTATCTTTTACTGACGGAAATGGGCTTCCATATAGAGACATTTAGCCTGTATGGTAAAATAGGGGACAAAATCAAACGTTGGATTAAAGAGAGACAAGAAAGTTTAGGCTACACACATCAACATATAGAACAGTCACGAGCAAAGCTTACAGCATCAGAGAAGTTTACTCGAGGAAGTGAAACGATGTACTTCTATTTTAGGTCATATAGTTCTCATGACCCCAAAGAGTGGTCAAGCTGTGGTGTGAACAAAAAAGTTGGATATCAAGCAAATATATTTTTTGTAAAGTGGAAGACTCTGCAAACGTCTCGAGTTTGCTCAGTCTGCTGCGTGGAGCCAGCGGGCAGCGGTCTCGATGACAGGAAAGTGTTTTTTTAAAGCTACAATATGGCAGCCAGACGTAAAATCTGCATCCCGCCCTCATCTGCCCCACGACTCGCCCAATCAAAAGCCGCCAAACCGCAGTCTTCCGGGTCTGTGAGGAGCGTCGCACCTCGCGCTCCTCTGCGCGCGGCTAGTCGCAGCCGCGCAGCAATGGTGCTCGGAGCGTCCGGAGACGTCGCTGTGTCGGGATTCTCGGAGGAGCAGATGCAATGCCGGGGAGCATGAGCAAAGAGGATGCCCCGAGCCGGAGCGCTTCTTTGACGTTCACCATCGACAACATCCTCAACCTGAAGCAGCGGGGCAGCGGGGACTTGGACGGGGCAAAGCAGCAGCGGGACGGTGGATGTAAGGGGGATGTGCACGCGCGGTATGATGAGGCGTGGGACGTCCGGAGGAGGCATGGCAGCGGATCAGACGAGACAGGTAACTGGGAATGTACAGGCTATGGAAACCAGAGAAACTAGAAAGTGTCTCAAGCATTTTAGGATGAATTCATTTGTATAAATAGACAGTTTGAGGCTGGCTGATAGAGCTGTTAAGAGGCCAAATGGTGCGTAAAGATGGATGAAAATACAAGAGATAGTGCTTTTTCTTTCAATTATTTTCATAAGTGGTAAAGATCGCGGTCCATTATTAAATCAGGCTATTGCAATTAGTGTGCAGCTTCCTTGTTTGTGTTTGCGCGCAGAAACAAACAAACAAGTACGCATTAAAGCCCGTTTTGTCGCTCCATCCACAGCGCAAAGGAAGCCCAGGGTCCAGCTCGCGGACTGCGGGGGAAACACGTCGCCGCTGACCGCCGGCTGCTGTCCCGGGGCGCAACGTGCCGAGGAGGACGAGTCCGAGCAGCAGCCCAGCGCGGACTCTAAGGCCACGGTGAAGAAGAAAACTCGCACCATCTTCTCGAAGAGACAGATATTTCAGCTGGAGGCGACTTTTGACATGAAGAGGTACCTGAGCAGCTCGGAGAGAGCGTGCCTCGCCAGCTCTCTGCAGCTCACCGAGACGCAGGTCAAGATCTGGTTTCAGAACCGGCGCAACAAGCTGAAGAGACAGCTATCCACGGACATGGAGGGGCCGCTGGCTGCCGAGCACCTCTCAGAAGCGGGCAAAAATGTGCAATTACCCACTTTTTACAAAGACAGCAGCCTGCTGGGCGGATGTTTGTTACCCATGCCTTTCCCCGTCGTGTACCCGACTGCGACCGCCGCGCCTTACATCTACTTCTCCAACACTGGCAAATACTTTGGCCTGTTTGATGCAGACTGATGCTTCACTCTGTGTGGGACCAGATGACAGTGTGTCGGACATACGAGTTCCCTTTGTTTGGCTGTGGGCCGTCCCTTTTATTTCTATTTTTTTCTCCCTTTTTTGTTTTCCTTAATACAAATCTTCCCAAATCTAATGTCAACATATCAACTAATCCAAGACATGCATGTGCCACTTTTTGTATTATTATCATTATTATTATTATTATTATACTATTTGTATCATGATGCTTAAGGCGGTTGAATAGAAAGCTTAACATCCGAAGATGTGCGTGCGTAATGTCATCTGAACGAATGTACTAACTCTGCATCAACTTTATTACTCCACGTCACTCACGTTGTCGTCCCGCGTGTTGAACTTAAAATAAGTTTCTCTGGAGCTTTCTATTTATATGGCCTTATTATTATTATTATTATTATTATTATTATTATTATTATTATTATTATTATTATTATTATTATACATTTTATTAAATAACGAAACACTTGTTTGTTTTCACGTGACCTTTCATGACAGATTGTTAAACTGTGACTATACAGTTATTATGATGAATTTTGCAATAAAAGTGTAATATTTGCAATTTTACCAGATTGTGTTGACTTAAGCTGAATAATGTTCGGACAAAAGACGGGCTAACAAAATCAATTTCCGCATTATTGATTATTCATTGCGTTTCATTACATTTTTAAGTATTTGTATTGTGCATTTGGTTCCGCGTAAAAAAAAAAAAAAAATCAAAGACAGTTTGAGAGTTTTCCTCTGCAGTGCTAAATTGTGTTTGATTCATAGTTTCTGAAAATCTAACAGTTGTATTACACGTGCAGTGGACCGAGTTCGAGCAAAACAAATTATAATTATTTGCTTTATAGCAAACAAAGTTTTGAAATAATCCCGAAGTTAATTTCTTAACACAGACAATCATTTACAGTAGTTCACTATCAAGCATATTTATTAGCAGTGGTGGAAAATTCAGATATTATTTTACTTAAGTAGAAGTAGCATTGTGAAAATACTCTGTTGCAAGGAAAAGTCATGCATTTAAAATATTACTTCAGTAAAAGTAGCCTACAAAAGAATTAGCATCAAATATAAAATTATAGTACAAGTAATAATGATATAGAATGGCCCATTTCAGAATAGATAGATACTTTTGGATTATAACCATTGATACATTAATGTGTTCATCACTTTAATGTTGCAACTGGTGCAAATTTCAATTACTTTGCTGTGTAGTTTCACCTATATCATAATGTATTAGTTGATTAGTCTGTTAGTATTGATAATCTAAATCTGCAAAGTAACTCAATAAATAAATGATGTAAAAGTGCAATATTTGCCCTTGAAGTGTAGTTTGAGGTAAAAAAAAAGAAAAAAAAAGAAATGTAATGTAAAAAAGTGGCATCAAATGGAAATACCAGAGTAAAATACCTCAACATTACTTAATCAGAGTATTAGTGCACCAATGTGTCCATCTATTGAAAGACACAATCTTAATTCACTGTTGAAATTAGCTTCATAACTTTATTCAGACGGATTTATGGGAGGAGGAAAGTATTTTCTATCCTGACATGATTGCATTAGGGTGACTGGTTATCAGAATCTTTCGGGAACTTAAATACAAAATATATAGACTGGGGAAAACTAATATGACTTTCAAATATAATTCTTAAATAATGTGCATAATCACATGCACCAAATACAGTTTGGATTATTATAAGAATTAAAACAGCAAAGCAAGGAGAAAGGGCAAATGATTTTGACATCCATATGTAGTATAATTATTTCAGATCAACGTCTATAAAGACAGCAAAGGGAAGCGTCTGCTGAGCTTCAGTTCAAATATAGAGGTTTTTATTAAGTGGGTGAAAAAAGAAGTAAAGAAAAATGCCAAGAGCAATTCATGACTGTATTAATTAACAGAATGTAGTAAAATGTGCACGTTGGTTAATGCTTGAAGTGTTTCATACATTTGGTGTGTGTGTGTGTGTGTGTGTGTGTGTGTGTGTGTGTGTGTGTGTGTGTGTGTGTGTGTGTGTGTGTGTGTGTGTGTGTGTGTGTGTGTGTAGTGTGTGAGAGTAATCTCTTTTTTTTCATTGTCAAATTTGAGTTTTGAGAGGCAGATGTGGGTATGGGTTTATATATATATATATATATATATATATATATATATATATATATATATATATACACACACACACACACACACACACACACACACACACACACACACACACACACAAATATACATATTTATATACTTTATACTGAACAAGTGATAAAGTATCATCACATAAGTTTGGCCAACTGCTCGTAAATGTTATTATATTCAACATGAGATTGACAAAAAAGTATATTCCAACAAAAAAGATGAGTCTATGATGAGTGATTTCAAAATGTGAAGACTTACAAAAATGTCTAAACAAATAATTAACAAATAAGGTTGGAAAATGCAACTTTATGTGAGTTGAAAAACAGAAACAACCAATGACGCTCCAGACTGTTGATTGTGGATCAATGAATACAACATTAGCTTTGTGCGGCATTCTCACACTCATTCCAAAAAGCCCAACCAAGAGACCAAGAGTCACCTCATGACATTGTGACTAATGACGTGTAAATTGCATTCACACTGTTTAACTGAAAACACCTATCTTTGGCCATCAAGAAGCTTTTATGTTTTTAAATTGACAGAAAAGCCTCACCCGAGGGCTAAAAATGGGCTCAAATCAGAGCCAATACACGTTTGTTGTTGTGTCTGTAGGTGATGAACATAGTCAGCGGTTCCCCTCACGATGGGTTTTTCTTCGCGTGCACAAGTGTGGCTGGGTAATGCATCTCTGCAGAGAGAGTGAGAGAAATAAGAGAACTGTGTTTTTAGGTGGACTTGCATCAGTGCTTCTGGAGAGATTTTTTCCTAAAGGGCCCAGCAAGCTGCACTTACACACTGTTTCCGGGTCACTTCCCCCTTCAGTGCTGGAGCCTCTCGCTGCTTTCTCCCTGTCACAGCCATTCAGGGCCCCGTCGCTGTTAACCTGCTCACTCAACCACTTGGTCTGCCTGCAGATCTCTTGTTTTCTCTGCTAAATTCCGCTCCACCGTTGCAGTGCACGTTGAGGTTTACTGTATCTCATTATTCTCACGAGGGAGATGAGTTGCTGTTGAACATGTTGCGTTTAAAATGCAAAGATTAAGAGCGGAAAGAAAGGAATAACTCTTTTATGTGACTTATAATGCTTCACACATTGATGTGCTATTCCACTGAAGTGTTCCCTTACATTTAAATGAGAGCATCCCTGAAATGTCAGGGCTAAAATAACTAATTATCAGCATAACTATTAACAGAACTGTTGTAGTTTATAGATGTAGTAGCATGGTACTACTGCAGGTCCCAGCCTTTAATGCTACACAGTAGAATTTGATTTTACCGACCAGCAGGAGCCCTTTGAAAATGTAAATAATTCAACTTTGAAAACAATAACCTCCCTGTTTTACGACCATTCAAATTAACCCTGTTGTGATTTACAGAATAGATTAAACTGTAGCCAGTGTACACTGAAAAATTGAGGATATGCCCTCTAATAATTAAAGGCAACCTGCAGCATATTATTACACTGAAGTGCATTTTAAGAAGTGACTATAATGTGTGTTATGAGTACTGAGTGAGATGTATTTCAAATTATTATTGACTTCTTGGCAGAGGTATAATACAATATAAAGTCTTTGCAGATATTTGTTTATGACGCATTGAAATTTTCGGAGGATGTAATGTGAGTGCTGTGAATATACATGGGAGTATTCATGATGTTGTAGAGACAAAAACCTGTTTGCACCATCACATCTGGCACGAATATTCAGTCAACGTTAGCAGTTTGAGCCTGAAAATAGAGTTGTGAACCTGATCTCAGATTTGTGAGCTTGCACAATTAAGTTGATCATTGTAAACTCTGCGTTTCAAGCTGTCTGATCTGTGCTTGCTGGTTTAAATTGTTTAAGTTTAAAGTGTATTTAGCTTTCTGCTTGTAAATGTGTTAGAAGTGCACGAAGTTAGAAAACATTTTGCCATCAAAAACCTAAACGTTCCTTTAAAAATGGAGCCTGCAGGCACAGACCTGTGTGTGTGTGTGTGTGTGTGTGTGTGTGTGTGTGTGTGTGTGTGTGTGTGTGTTTTTTAAGTTTACAGACTTACAATGCAGAAACTTTCAAGCACACCACTAAAAAGGATATACTGGTTTTAGAATTAACGTTTTGTTATGCAGTAGAGTAAGTTGAGTAATTCTAATTCATCATTATTTAAAATAAAGGCTAATTTTACTCAAACATCAATACAAACATTAATGAAAACACTAACAGTTCATAATAAAAAACAAACAATTCAGATTTGTGATTTCCTTGTGTTAATGCAGTGTTTTGTTGGTGGTGGGGTGACACTCTGGTTTACATCAAATTCCAATGTGTCTGGACTGTTGGTCTAGGCACAAATGGCAAAATAAAAACCTTGAACCTTGATCTTGAGGTCAATTCAGATTTCTTAACACTATAAATAAACATAAATAAAGTTTACTTTCAATACAAATCCTCATGACTCATTTGGCTTGATTTTGAGTGAGCAGGTCAATATGACCCTGAACTGCAGAGGTGCCTCATCTTTACATGTTATGGTACTAATGCAATTTATATCTAGGTTTTTCCAATGATCAAGGAGTTCAAATTATAATTTTGTTTTAATTTGGAGCTGCATGTCTTTGAGTTTGTGGGATAACCCGATGTAAAATCCCTCTAAACAGGCGGAGAACATGCAAACAAAAATTGTGTCACAATCTGGAGAAGGTAATGGTGAGGAAAAGTCAGGACATCACGTCCGTCATTTTTGTAACCTCTGGGTTGAGAGTGAGGGGTACAGGTGAGGGAGTGGAAGAGTGGATATATGGCTGATTGGAGGAGGAGGGAGTCTGGGGGTGGAGAGTGAGAGGGTGTTTGTTAGGAAGGAGGATGGGAGAGGGGAAGAGAAATACTATAGTTCTCTCTCTTCTACTCACTTGCCTCACCTCTCTTCTCCCTCAACTTCCTTTCTTTTGCTTGTCTTTTTAGTTCCTTGTTGTCTCTCTTCAACTTACTTTTCAGTAACTCATTTTCTTTCTTTTCCTTCTCCTTCTTCTCTTTTGTCAGCCTCTTTCCTGCCTCCTTTGTTGCTTTCTCTGAAGGTCAACATTTTGCTGTGTGAGGAGCTTGATCTGTTCCTCCATTTGTCTGACTTTGTCGTCCTTTGCGGCAAGCTGACCTGTCATCTGTTCTTCCAGAGCCGTGAGTGTTATCTTGCACTCTGCCTCGCTCTGGAGGATTTCACTCTCTTTCTTTTTCAGCTTGGCCTCGGTCTCCAAGATCTTTTCTTCAAGAGCCTTCCTTTCACTTGTTGTGTCAATGATAAGATTACTCTGTTCCAGGACGACCTGGTTCACCTTCTTTTTCAAGGTTGCATTATTCTCTTCTTAACTTCTTGCTTCTCTCTTCCCGGGCCTTTTCATCCTGGCGGGACTGTGAACTCCACTGACGTTTGATGAAAAGGATCGTGTCACAAGGATAATCGTATCATCTGAGTCATGTATAGGGTTGCAAAATTCCGGGAATATTCAAAGTTGGAAACTTTCCACGGGAATTAACGGGAATAAACGGGAATATACGGGAATTAACGGGAATTAACAGGAATAAACTGGAAATGTTGGGGTAATTTAACTGTATTTACCTTGTCATAAGCAGACATGCATGCAAACATTTATAATACAACTTTTAAAAATGACATTTTTGACTTTTTTGACATTTTGTGAGTAGAACTTTATTCTTTCATCGAACAACAAAAACATGAACGTTGAATAAAAAAGGTGTATTCCCTATGATCACCACCAGTGGCGGCTGGTGACATTTTTTTTTGGGGGGGCGCAGTTGGGCGGCGCGGTTTAAATAGCACTCCACAATGAGAAGAAAAGAGGTTTGGAGTAGAATATTCTAAAAAACAAAGCTTTATTTCAAGAAAACACAGTGCTCAACACTGTCCAATAACAACTATCAACAAACTGTAACTTTGGGCATGAGAGGTTCAGAGCAGAATGGTTTAAGAAACATTCAATGTGGTGGCCAGAGCAACTTCAGGGAATACATTGACGTAGCATTCAAACTGGGGGCCCTGCAGTAAGGTGGCACTGGTGAGGTGGTCTTTGAAGGCAAAGCGTTCCCTGGTGTGTCCAAGTATGGTGTCACAAACCTACAGATAAATATATAGAGAGAGACAGAGACAGTAAGATAAGTTGTGGGGAAATATCTACTACAAACAGGCTTCATACTACAGACAAAAAACTATGTTTTGTGTGTCTTGATGGTTGTAGCTATGACACACACGCACACACGCACACGCACACACGTTGGGGATTGAATTGGTATTTTAGATAAAGTTATAGCCTGATATGATATCCACCCAAATCTAACAATGTCCAACATGTGTTCTGCTGTGAGAAAGATAAAACATTAAACTTTAACACAGGCATCTGCTGATTTTGACACTCACTTCTGCAGCAATCCTTCAAGCTCATCTTCCTTCATAGCCGGCGCTTCCTCTGCTGCTCAGAGCCACTGCACACTGAGCCTCCAGCTAGCAGCTCCGGTTAGCATGTAGCTTGGTGCATGTAGCTTCACTGCTGAATATTTAAATCCGGACGTTCGGGTCCCAACTCTTTCAGCCTCTTCTTGTCAACATCTGATCGTGGATTGAAAGGTGTTTCGCGTAGAGATACCACAGAGTTTTCAGTCGCCATACTAACATAATCAAAGTCTCTGCTAGCTGTGTTGCTCGCGTAGCTACGTGGGAGCTATATGGGGTGTGAGGGTCTCTGATAAAGGTCTCTGATTGGACGAATAGTCCAACCACGTTGCAATAAGAAACGATGTAATTGGCTAGGGCGCAGATTCGTGCGCCCGAAGATTCACGTTTCATCCGCCAATGAGAAGCTGTCCTTGCAGTCACGAGGGTGAAATGTTTGTTAGCTTTCCATAGACACACATTGGGCCGGCGCCCCGAGAGGGGAGGGGCTTTTCTCAGTAATGATGAATGGCGATATATTATATTTAACTTAAGTGGTTGTTGACAGGGGCTTACGGTCTCCCACACACATTTAGCGCGTCAACACGGTATATTTCTTATTTAAATTATTTGATATATAATGTTTTTTGACAGTATATATTATATATATTTTTTCTTCTTTTTTTTTTTTCATCGCAAAATTTTAGGAGGGGCGGCGCCCTAGCGCCCTCTATTGACGCACCGCCACTGATCACCACCCCCCAACCCAATTTTTTTTAGTGTTTTTTAGTCATGGCCTCAATAGCCCTGCTGTAGTGTGATAAGTTGCCCAACTCACGCTTGTTGATGGACCCCGAAAGCGGCGAATAATCAAGGTGATGGTGTACTTTTGTGTGGACGTACATACGTCCTACTCACTGCTGTATACAAATAAACTTGGTATTAAAATGAACATGGCTTCAGTTTACCAAGTAATCAATATGCTAGGTAATGACAAACAGTGTTGGGAAAGTTCACTTTTCATGAACTAGTTCAGTTCATAGTTCATAAGTCAAAATTTTGAACTAAGTTCACAGCTCCAAAAAATTAACTAGTTCAGTTATTTTTTTCAATATGTTGAGAGCTATAATTGAAATCTCTATCTGTCTGCAATACCGCTCTTGGCCTCTACGCAACTCGGCGCTCTCACACTTGCCAGGCATAGGGCTGAAACGTTCAGACGCAACACTGATGACAACGACGTTCAAAAACAACAGAACGTTTTATGTTTACGTTTATGTTTCTGGCAGACAATGTTCCCAACCAGCTGCATTCAGGGTCCAGCTGAGCTAGGCGAGCATAGTCTTGTTCTCAACTACATTTAAGTTCCCTGTTATATGCTTTTGCAAAAAAACTTAGGCACATTTGTTTTTTTCAAAATTCCCGAGCCAAAATTCTCGTGGAAACTTTCCGGAAATTTACCGGAAACTTTCCGCCCCTTTGCAACCCTAGTCATGTACAATACTATTGTATTAATAATACTCTTTAATAATCAAAGGTCTGGCTTAATACTTAGAATACCTATAATATAGCAGGTATTCTGCTCTTGCTTCTAGAAGTTAGCTTAGCAGACAGCTAACAGCAGATCCATGAAATAAAGCCCCAGGAATCCGGAGTAGAGTTTAGGGTTTTTAGTGAGAATTTTTCCTTATTTTGCAAAACTGTGGAAACATAACATGAAATGACCTTACAAACTGTCCATATAAAGTCTAAATTATGACATCGTGTCGAAGCGGTATGGTCAAAATTAAACTGCAGAGAATGAATGGAAGTCAATACAAACGTCCTCACAAGTGTAGTAGTACAGGTTTGTGTGCAGAAGTGCCCGCTTGGCGTGTCATGGAGTGTGTCTGAGATGGGTGAGGGGGGGGTTGGGTCGGGTGGGGTTTACAGTCGCCAGACTTCCTGACTCTCCCGCTGTCGGACACTTGTGAGCGCAGCGCTGGCTCTTTGTGTCTCAGCACTCTGCTCTGCAACCACAAGGTTCAAGTGACCCCACCGGCAGCCTGCAGTCTGCCCCGGGCCGGGCTGCACCCCCGCCACCCCCACCCTCGTCTGTCAGAGGCGAAGAAAAATCCATTAAAATCTCAACCTGATCAAAAAGAAGCCCAAAGCCAAGACACCATATGCAGTCATTTAGGGCTATCGATGACTGGCGAGCATTGTGGGGTAGCTTAATACATGCGATTGACTTACTGCCAACAGTGGCAACAAAGACTTTTTTTTTCTACAAAGAAATAGAGCTGCGAGTTTGGCAGAGTTATTCCGGGCCGATGTGCAGCTCAAGGCCATCCAGAGCTGTCAGCACGTTCCTGCAGTTTGACCATCAGTAGACCGCAAAGCACATGGTTTCCATTCGGTGTTAAACGCATGAATGCCGAGCGCTATTATTTGAAATCATTGATCCCCAAATTGCAAGTGATGATGGTCCCACTGAATGATTGTGGTGTGAGTTTTCGCCCCATTAGCATGCAAATATGGATACGTGACCCAACTACTGTGGCTTCGTTTTACAGTCAGAACTGTGTTTATATACTGTACGTCCCTGTAAACGTCATTTAAGATCGTGTCCGAAAAACAGAGCGAGTGAAGGGAGACCAATGTTTGTACATTGGATCACATGATTTGTGTGTACTCGTCCGCTGAAGGATCATCATCTCGTCTCTGTCTCAAAGGTTGACATGTTGTCATATCTCATTTCATCTCCTTAACACAGAGTGACAACTTTGATTAAGATTTCTATAAAAAAAATTAAAAAAATCATTCACCACTTGTTCTGAATAGGTGTTAAAGGAGCCCTTAAATCTACGTTCACACTTCTTGGCGATCCACGCTGAAAGAAAACAGGCCTGTTTTGCTGCGAGCTATCTTTGTGCATTCTCAGATGGGATTCATAATTACTACCAATTACGGTTAGAGCTGCCTCGAGGTAGGCTGGTCCTGGAGCAGCCACTAACTGCGAAGCCTGAGCTTAAATTTCTTAACATGATGCATCAGAAGTGAGTGGTAACTGATGGAAAATACAACTGTGAAGGCAAATTTGGGGAGTGATAGTAAACAGTGGGGAGTTGGCTAGACACGTGAGACAGTGAATTGCTATTTTAAAAGCGTTAAGATATATATTAGAAAGTGTAAACACCAATATGATGTTGTCAAATTTAAAATCAAGAGTCATGTATGTCAAGAACCTAATGGGTGCATCATCAAAAACATATTGTTTTCTACATTTCAATAACTCTCTGCAAGGGGCTAAGAGGGTGGTTTGTTCAAAGGACTCAATGACGCTGCACTTTACAACATAAACAACACCCCATTCATTATGACTCGTAACTGGATAGCGACCAGGGGGACCTGGACTCTCCCGCCAGGCTTTCAGAGGGCGTATTGATCCATTAATTTCATCGACTTTAGCGGTCTGCAGTGACAGAGTGCCTCTGTAAATTGAATGGGGGCAGAGGGATTACAATGACCGTATCTGATGAAAAGGTCCTGCATGAGTGGCAACGACGTAAATAAAAGGCAAAGGTCATTCATCTTCCTCGATCAGGAACCGGCCAACTGTGTCAAGGGGTATCGCAACTCATCCCTGAAGGCCCCCTAGTGGCAAATATGCAGTGAAGTGAGAGCGGTCAAACGTCAGCAGATGCCCTTCACACTATGGAGATGCTCAGTGGGGAGGAAGCAGAGGGAGGACCAAGGCACCTGGAGGATGCTATTACGGATTTTATGTTTGCTTTTAATTTTTTTTACTAATTAAGGGTTCATGTTTTTTTATGTTTTAATACTTATTGAACCAGGCCATTTCCCCCAATACATGTTATATCACGTTTCTGATTGTGTCACATGATCATCAACAGAGCACACTCAATGTCGGCCAAAGAAATTGAGACTAAAAGTTAATTCTTGACTGAAATGTAAAATAAATCTCCATACAAACTCAATCATATTGTGGGTTACATATACCATTACTATTCTCAAAGGTCACTATTCAAACTTTTGCAATTTTTGTCTTGGCCTTCCACTGATTTTGCTTGTGTGTATAAATCATGTAAGGTCTTGTAATGTACATGTCTTTTAAATCTAACTTCCTTTTCACAAGACTGTATCTTGTGCTGCTGCATCAAATTAATTTCCCCTAATGTGTCTCATCTATACAGACACCTCAGTCTTGAGGAAGGAAGGTGAAGTCTGATATGACTATAATATCACACCAGCGTGACACTTTTCAGTAACAGATGTAGGCGAGTGTCAGAGAACGACGTCTCCCGGGCTATAGGACCATATTGAGGCCTGTGTTTGCTGTGACACCCCTCTGTGTATGGCAACAACAGGTCACTTCATTGTGGCCTCTGAGATGAAAAGCCCTGACCTTCGAGGGCAGCGGTCTCGCCAAATTTCAACCACATGTCATCAGATCCATGATCGGATCTCTTCCGTTCACACAACCGCACCGTAGTGAGGCAATTACGAGCAGCAACGAGACAGAAGTCATGAAAACCCTTTCATAAGTAGAATATGGAGGAACTTCGACGCCCCAGATGACAGAATCCACCCGTCCCATCACGCTGTCCTCGTCTTTAAGATCCGTGTACACGCTCTGTTACAAAAGACACACCGAAATCAATAGTACAAGTTGGAGGAAACAGATACTTGAGACTAATGGACACTGGGAATTGCGGCTGATGGGAGCAAAGGGCTGAAATTCATATTGATACGGACATCACAGGCCAGTGGGCTCCAAGGGGGCGAGAGGAGGTCACAGGTTGCTTTGACAGCCTACCCCCTCTTAATGGAGGCCTATCGACTGAATTGGGAAGAAGCTACTGCGACTAACTGGGAGGCACAGTATGCCTGCACTAGAATAAAAATAAATGCATGGGCGCTTGCACATGTGCACCTTTAATGTGTGTGAATGCAGACATATCAGTTTCTTAACAGTCCTGAGGGACTCTCACTCGGATCAATAGTCGGTTATTAGTTGCTCAATTTCTTTTTCTGCTCAGGAAAATATAAACGACAATCTTGCTGTTTATTTGTGCTCCAATATGACAGAATTTAAAATTGCTGCTTGTGTCTCACTGTGTGTTTAAAGCCGTTTCATTATTTTAAGTACGCTGAATGTCATAATGTAGCTGCTTTCTAATGAGGAGAACACACACAAAAACCTTTCTCCCATATATATTGCTTTATTCACCGAACATGTGAGTTCAGAAAGTGCATCATTGGTCAAATAACGTTACCAAACACATTTTCATCTTAAAATGTTGATTTTTGACTCTGGGAACTGTGATTTTCTTACTACTACTATTCGCCTGTGCAAGTTGAATGACATCTGTGATGTGTGGGGCATCTTAAGTATCAAACTATGCAACTCAAACAGATGATGTGCTATTAAGAATATATTGTAACAAAACAGATGTAAATATTCTAAACATTTCCTTGCTCATGCTCAACAGTCAGAATACATATTGCAACATTAATGTTTATAAGTGAGCGAAACAAAAACCCAAACCATGGCTGGGCTTTTGGCCTTTCAGTGTTCTTAACTTTTTTGGCTTGCGACACTTAAATTGTCACAGGTTGCTATTATCTTTACTCTCATACTCTTCTCTCTAATTATTTTCACTCAAAAGGTCTGATTGTTTCATTTGTGCCAGAATAAAAATATTTAAAATCTCACAAGAAGTTTAAAAACGGAAATGGGTTTATTATTCTTTTCAGACCCATCACTTATCTTGCAGTGACAAATATCTGCTTGGAAGGGTCCTGACCTCCAGACCAGCAACTACTGTTAGTGTATTTATTACATATTACTGCAGTCATTCAACTGCAGCTCATGACCACATTGAGCACAATGTTAATGGAGAAACAATCTTTCTTTGTATTATCAGATATGTGAATTAGCAAAGGGCTAAAAAGGAAAATGTGTGCTTCAGCTTGCAGAAAATAACTCAACGTTGTTGTTAGTAAGTGTTGCCTTAATAGACAGTAGTGAGAAAGTGACAGTTCATTGACAGCAGGTGTATTTCCTGCTGATTTACCCTCCTCTTCCAGGCAATTGGCGACAGGACAGTAACCTGACCGACATCTCTCACCACAGAAATGTCATAATCTTCGCTGTAACCATTTTGCTTCCTTCTGAAGTGGCAGCATGTGCTCCCAGCTCGGCTCTCCCCGAGGGCTGAGCAGCTGCACATCTCTCCGCTCATCCAGTGCGACAGTCCGAAATCACAAGTGCAACAGCCCAGTCATGGGAATTTATCATCTGTAAACACACATATCACTGAGCAATCAGGGGCTGAGTGGAATACAAGTCAAGCTGTGGCTGATGCAGTGAAAAGGGCAACTACTCCCCAAATAGGGATCATTGAATTGTGGGCTAATAGCCTGAGTGGCATCCTGCCAGGTAGATGCACATGCGGCTCTTACAGGCTGCCTCATCACTACGGTTAAACCATTACACACGGCTTTAGAGTACCAAGAGAACCATTAACTCACAGCCGCTGAGAGACAATCCTTACACTCAATAGCACAACAACTTGATCTGCAGTGTTCCACATCAACAGATATAGTCAAAGGATAAACTTACTGGACAAACTCAAAGATTTTAACAGCATGGTTTGCAGTCAAGGTCATCGCATAGATGGCCTTGACGGCCATAAAAAAAGAAAACACCGATACTACGACTCTCACCTCCAAACACACTTCCTTAATGTTTTAGTCTTACCGCCTTTGGAAGTACAAATAGCTGGGGGGGGGGGGGGGGGAAACCATAGCTTTTATCTCAACTGTGTGTGACACAAAAAGTCAGTGATGTTTAATTCTGTCAACCGATATTGAATTCCTACCTGTTCCCACACTGAAAGCCCATCCAGATAAAAAGGATCACTCTCAATCAAACATGACCGCGTCGCACTGTTTGACAAGAATGTGATGCCACGATGTGATTGTTTTCAGAGTTATGAATTAATCAGCAGCTTGCCGCTCCACTTGCCCTCCAAGGCGGGTCTCTGGAGCAGCACTGGTCACATGAGAGCTGAGCAGTGACGCTGCCTCGGTGCCAGAGCTCTGACCCGTTCACCAGCTCTTTGGCCCTCGCTGGAATCCCCAGTGTAACACAATTTGTGACACTCCAGCTATTCTGGTTTCAATCACTCATCTGAAACAAATCCGGTGGGTCTGGGTGATATATGCAGATACAGATGGTGCAACACAACTAACTGTTCTGTTCATTATTGCATGATGGATACCCAGCTAGCAGGCCGTGTGCAGAAAACAACCATCGGCACAATGGAAATGGCATTAAGTCAACAAAGAAAAGGAAGGACTGCTATATTTGGTGGTGATGAAGGCTTGAAGATCCTCTCTGCAGTGCATGTCAGCTGACAAATGGATCCAGCCATGACAGCAGCCTGAGGTTGAACTCTCGTCATGATCCGACGCGCAAAAGACTCTCATACAACCTGTCATCTGCTATCCAAGCCACTATTAACACGGCTGTCTCATCAGCGGAGAGGAATAATGTGAAGCAAAGGCCACAGTTCACAGCCACTTCAGGCTGTCAACAAACGTCCACGTCAATTCAGCCGTATGTCATATAGCACTGAATTTCATGTATGTTATTCAGAACATATAGACATTATTGGCACTGGAACATACGCACGTGGACATGAGTCAGACTCAGATATATATATATATATTTCATATTGCACTTAAAATGGTTCTTAGATGAAACATTATTTTATGAAAGTACGTGTATACACAGGACAATTACACAATCTTCCCAATGTTACAGCGTCATTGCAGAAGCGGAGCACCAACAATGTATTGAAACAGGTAAATATTAGCTATGAGGTTCCACTGTACAGCTACAGGTGCATTAGTTACTGAGCCCTCATTCAATTTTGTTAAAACTCGCTGACATTCAGTGTACTCTCATCCATATGGATTTACGAGCTTTTATTATGAAAGTCTGTCAAAGTTTTGTTCTTAGGCATTTATAGTAGCTTTCTGGAAAACATGTGTTCCACTATAACAGTGGGTCATTCAAAGTATTTCCATCGGTTGAAAATTACAAAGCTCAAAGGTGATTTCCTGGGTTATTTTGTCTAGAGTGGTGAAGTCACTTGATAGCGCTGGTTTGTTCTGAAATCAAACAACGCTTCATAAATATCTGCGCTGACTTGCCTCCAGATCCCCCGCTGTCCAGAAGTGGCAACTCAGAGAGACGGATGCTTTCAGCCATGTATTATTCACCACTTTAATTCCACAACCCTACAAAAAGAGAAAACAGAAGTGTTTGTGTTTATTTTATTCATCTCTTAAATCCACAAATAGATAGCTGCAAAATGTTACTCGTTAAAGATTCATGACTAGGCACCAAGTGGTGAACTTTTGCTAGAGTTGCCCTGAAAGGGTTGCGACCAATATGTGTGCATATTTTTCATCAGAAGTCCCAACACCCGACCAATCTGGAGAAAATATTTTTAATATTTTAAAATTAAGGATTTTCTTTTTCAGATTTTGACTTTTTCAGGGTTAAATAAAACGTAACTGAAATAAATCCTTAAATGAAACATCCATTGTCTTTTGATAATATAAATCGTAATTAGTACGCATTAACACTTTTTACACCAACATCTACTAACGACTGAGGTTTAAAGCATCTGTTCCTCTTGGAGTCACGATCATGAGCGCACATAGAGACCAACAATTAAATGAATCACCAAGTCCTATCCACAAATGCATTTTAGTAAAAAATTAATAGTTTCACATAAATAGGTGTATTTGCATTCTGTCTATGAGTTTAATGATGAGATTAATAACTGAGTACAGAGTACTGTACAGAGCGGGAACCAGGGGGCGATTAGCCTAGTTTAGCATGATACATTTAGTTTATTTTGTCTTATTTCATTTTGTGAACTACAACCACCTGTACAGCTGCGCCAATTTTTTCCAAACTGGTAATATTTTTGGATTAATGAAGCCAGGTAGTTAGCTAACTATATGAGGATGTCCCAATTCTGAACAAATCTGAGATGGGGACGGGGATTCAGAGGTCTGGAAACAGGCCAATAAACAACTGGGTGACGTCCGGGAGTCCTTTGTGAAGAGAAAGAGTCAGGCTAGCCGTTTCCCTCTACTTCCAGTCTGTATGCTAAGCTAGGCTAATCACCACATGGCGCTATCTATATAGTAACGCACAGACATGATGCTTGAACCAATCCTCTCATGCTTGGGGGGGGGGGGGGGGGGGGATCCCCAAATTTCTTTCATCAGTTACTAATTTGAAATAAAAGGCACATGTTTTTTTCTTTCTCTCTGGACATTTACCACTCTGACATGAGGAACAAGTCAAAAAATAAATAAATAAAAGCTGTCAGATGAGCGCTGGTCAGAGCCGTCTTTCAAACTCAATTGTGTTTAAACTCATCCGAAATGAGAGATGTTCAAGCGCATCCTCTCCCGTAGACCGAAGCACTCTCCAAAACTGCTTTGAGATTTAGAGGGAAGTGGCTGAACAGATTGTTATGTCACCATTAGGGAGCTGTAATAAAGTCATATTTCTTTTGCATTTTGCATGACTGGAGGGCCTTCCACTCTCGCCTGTCTGCTCCTCTCACATCAGCCTCCCTTAAGTGGAGCAGTTCTGGGCTGCAGGTTTTGCCTCGCTGCTGCCAGAGAGTGTCTGTGCCAGATAGCGTTGCATGATTACACTCAGCAGCGCACAATTTTGTAGACAGCGTTATAGCAGGAGAATAAAATATCTTAGGCCTCATTAAACGCCCACACATTTGGAAATTAAAAACCAGTTATTCGTCATTGGGAGGGGAATAGGGATATCAACATTAAGTGGTACATAACAAGCCACAAGGAGATGGGTTGCTTAATGAAAATGCTGTGTGATAACGACCAAACCTTTACTAGACGTTTCCCATAAATCAACATTGAATGGGTAAATTAAACTTCAAAAGATATAAACTGATTTTTTTTAAAGTTAAGTGTGTTTGTGAGATGCTTTAAAATAACTGCAAGCTGGAAAGATAATACACACAGCATGCCCGATGGGTTTTCTTATTTTATTCCACCGTGGTGTCAAATGCACAAACATCCCTTGCATGTGTCATAGTTTTTGGAGCAAAGCTGGAAACGATTATGATACTGATAAACAGTGACAATCAAGTGCATACAATTCATTGTGTTTCCTCTGAGCTGTAAAACACTAGAGCTGTTCCGACAGATATTTCTTTGCCAGGAGCCAGTGCAAACAGAACAATAATGTTTTCTGTTGCATATGTGAACGCGCTATAAAAGAGCACGCTGTCATGTTAATGTTGTTCATATTTTCAAGTGGTTTCCTGAATATATGGGCCAAAGTTTGCATGACTGCTCGTGAATATTTTACCAGTTGCTGAATTAATAAAAACAAAAATCCTCATTGTCAACTAGGAAATTATAAGGCAGCAACCATCGTTATATGGAGAATGTCCTCTCTGTCTGCTGCTTGAGGGTGAAAATATTTGATGTACATAGCTGGTGCCATTTCTTTTTTACGAGGTGGGATGCATATCTCCCTGCAGCCAAAAATGCTGCATTCAAAATCAGGCTAAAAAAATGGTGCCACTATCTAGAATCACTTGGATAAAACTAGAAACAAAGCAGTTCACTCGATTGATTCATAAACCTGTATGAATATTAAGTGCATTATCAAAGTATCAAAGTCAAACTTCAATGTTATACACAATTGAAAAGTTGTTAGATGTCCCAAATTGCCATTTTAAAAAAAATAGTCATTGTACATTGTTGTCAAATATTGTTCGTCATACAGTCTTGGGACAAATCTGACTAGCTGAAAACTGCAAAGACTGAACAAGCCACACATACAGATTTAGTCTTTGACAGTCAGGAAGGAGCGTAAACCTTACGACCGATTAACAGTTAACAGAAACATCTTGAGTTCTGACCGTAGACGACCCAGCAAATCCTGCAAGAACGCCAATTGTCGCACAGAAACAAACATGGACGGCAACCAGCGGCTTGTACCGTGTCTAATAAATTCAACAAGGTCGAAAAATAGAAGGAACAAAGCAAGTTGTGGTGAGATTATGCAGGGTGGGGAGGCATGCGACTGTGTATGTCTCTGCTTATGTTCAAATCTTCACAACGATCACTGGCAGCGACTGGATCTGAAGACTTGAATCTTTACATCTCACACACCAGTATGATTTTATCTGCCGACTTTCAACACCAGCTGACTGTAACAGACCCGGTCAAACTCGGTCCCAGCGATCACGCACAAATCATATTCATAATTAGGGATAAAAAATTAAAAGCGTTTGGAGGGATCCCAAACAAACTTGTTGGAGGATTAGATGACCGGCCTTTCTTGATTTGAGCCAAAAGAGCCACAGGACACAACTTGCAAGGCATTAGCATTCTCAGCAGTCACCCAAAAAAAGTTCAGATCACACTAGTTTGAAGTGACAGCGTGCTTAAAATACAGTACATGAAGGTGAGGAACAACCGCTGCATGCTAACTGCAAACACATTATGTAAGGATTGGTGATGGGCTCGTGCCCTTTCATCTGCACAGTCCGTTTCTTATAGTATTTCCCCACGCTATAGTGTTACGGCTATAGTGTTACGTCTCCTGGGTACGGACCTGGGTAACGCCTTAAGCACTGTGAGTTTATGATGTGGTTCTACACAGTTGGGATACTGTCCAACAATTGTTCTTTAACTCATTGTCCAAGTGTTTAGTCTAACTCAGGGAAAACAAAGACAAGTAAATCTCCGGTGTTTAACTCAACCTGTTTTTCTTGTGCTGTCTGTACATTCTGCCGGTTTCCGTTGGAATCCGAAGGAAAATAGCAAACTGCAGTTTTATTTTTGAAGGAAAAAAAAACTTAAAACAACCTGCACACATAGCACATTAATTAATTAACCAAATTAATACAGGATATGCCAGCTCTATGTTTACCAAATATATTTGGAAAGTGTGTTACACTAGCTTTACTGTGAAGAACTAGTTTAATTTGCAATCCATTCATAGCCTTCTGAAACATCCTGTTTCCGGGCAGACTGAGCTGAAAGCAGAGCCCCTGACTGACTCCCCAAATGAGAGTAATTTGGTGTAATTGCACCACGGGTGAAACCTTTGAAGACCCAGTTTGCTTTGTGACTTAAACAATGATGATTAGAGCTTGTTCACTTGTCAACTGCAAACAGGAGAGTGACCACGTTTAAAAAGCAACTATTACATATTATTGTATATTTAGATCATGCAAAACTTAGCATCCCATATTAAGTATATGCTTTAAAAATGCATACTTCCATACAAACTTTTGTTTAACTAAAACTACAATGTCATTAGGTTTATTTGCACATTTTCAAACAGATATCTTTAAGTTATCTAAATGACTGACCAAGAGGGTGATCCGCTATACAAACGGGACCAAAGAATATATTTACATTTTAGCTGCAGAGTTTCAGTGACAAACAACACAGCATGAGCTAACGTGAGGCTTGAAAGGCTACTGCTCACACCACATGACATAGATTACCGTTAGAGAAACCTGGGCACCTATTAACACTGCTGTTTGATCTCAATGGCACAAATTGATCCAAGGTGAAGAAATTGTGGCGTAATTATGATTGATGATGACAAAAAGGGGAAATGATTTGTGCCTTTAAATTCTCAGTGAGAAAGTTGTTCCTTTGTTAAAAGTCTACAGGAGGAACTTGAAATGTGGCGATTCAGCTGATAAGTAGTTTAACTTGTAGTATTATTATTATTAGGGTCACAAACACTGTAGTAAAAAAAACAACAACATTTAAATATTTTTTATTTTAATCAAACACTGTCTTCAATGTTTGTAATTAAAATATTTTTTAACCAAGATATATACTGAGCAAGAGCAGCTACTTTATGTACTAAAAGTAAAAAGAAATAGTATGCAATTTGAAACACAGTTTTAGAGCTTACAACCATAGCTGCACTGCTAAATGCTACAAGAAGCATGCTAACATGCTTGCAATGACAACGCTAACATGCTGATGTTTAGCAAGTATAACACGCTAACATGCTGATGTTTAGCAAGTATAACACGCTAACATGCTGATGTTTAGCAAGTATAACACGCTAACATGCTGATGTTTAGCAAATATAACACACTAACATGCTGATGTTTAGCAAGTATAACACGCTAACATGCTGATGTTTAGCAAATATAACACGCTAACATGCTGATGTTTAGCAAGTATAACATGCTAACATTAGCTAATCATTCCCAATCACAAAGTACAGTTGAGGCTGATGGAAATAATAAATTGTGTTGGTATTTGGTGATAAAGCAAAGTATTTTACATTGAACTAAAACCCAAAAATGTCAATGTCATGTCAGCACTAGAGGAACGTTCACTAAAGTCAGCAAGCAACATTTCAGGTAATCAATCCAATAGTTGTTGAGATATTTCATTTTAGAAGCATTTATTGACCCTTGTCAAATTTGTGGTGAATAATAAACTCAGTCTGTCTGTTAGACAAACACAAAGATATTGCCGAACAGAATTATTACTTGTGTGCAGTTGAGCGATATATCTGTGGATAAGCTAATATTCACCAATATTATCAGCTAATTGTGGGTCAGGCTCCAGAACATGGAGGACAATTTAAGCAACATGAAGGAACTGGATACACTGCTTGTGCCGGAAATCGTCAATATGGAGCAAATTACACCGTACGCACATCTGAAACGCATTAATACAAGTACATTTAGGTTTATGGCCAAGCCCCATGGCCAAACATTAGCCTGAACGAGAGCACATTTCATAAAAGGAGCCTGCCTGTTAACAGATGCATTGCACTTTACACACACTTTCATAATTATGTCAAGAAAAAGGAAGAACTTCATCCTCAAACCAGTCTATTTATGTTATCGTGTCAACTTAGTCTGTATCCTGCTACTGTCTCAGGAGGGATATAAAGTCAGCAGCTCAAATCTGTGACATATTTACAAAGGAAAAAACATGTTTGAGACACGATTGCTTTTTCGACTTCCCCACAGAAACCCAAGCCTTTAACATTTTCCTCCAACAGCAGGAAGGATTTCCACGATGGCATGGCATCTGTAGCTCGGTGTCTAGAATAACTCTCTAAATAAAGAATAAAAGCAATCTGCTCTCGTTTCACTCAATGCACCTTTTCCTTCCCTGTTGCTAGGGGGATGACCGAACGCATTTCGTATGCAGGCGTCGCGCTCCACTGGCTTCTGAGGACAGAACCGAATCATGTTCCACTTTAAAAGATGTTAATTTTACATTTTTAATGACTGGCTGATGCCTTAAGTAAGTGAGTGCCGCTTACAAGGGAAGATGTGATGTTCTGGATCTCCGCCTCCACACACCTCCAACTCCTCGTTCTGGGTAGAATTATCTCTGAGGAGGACGGCGATGGGACTCTTGTCAAAAGAAATATTTGTATTCCAAAAGATTGAAATGTTTTGATGCAAAAATGTGAATGAAAACTATACTTTTTTTGTGCACACTTTACACATCATGAGTTAACGAGCTGCTGGAATCCATGAGATTCCTCCATTTCATGGCTGATTAGCCTGATGCCAGGATTATCTTATGTTATTTTAAGGCAGATAATACAAGATTATGACTAAATGGGATCTGTGAAATCAGCTGGAAGACACCGGGGCCTCTCTCAAAGACAGATCCGCAAAATGCAGTTCATGCTAGGCAAAGAGGTGAAATAGCGGACCAAAACTCTATATCCAAAGGGAATATTTGACACATAAATTATCTACGCAGCACACATGAATGAGTTCACAGCTACTGTAGTGAAATTTTCACATCTTTTAAGCTTGAGGTCATTTACAATTTTTGCAAACACCTCCATGTACCCTCCACACATCCCACTTCCCAAGGGCTAGCCAGCTTACCAATGTTGGGAGGAGAGGTTTCAACATGTCTCAGATATGAGCTAAGCGGTTTATAGCACAAGTTCTGCTCGCCTTTCTTTTTTTTAAGGGTAATTAGCTTGTGTTCAATGCTGTCACGTCCATAAGGGCAGCTGCTTTTGAAAAAACAGGGCAAGAAAACAAGAGGCCAAGCCTCCCCAGGGTCAGTGCCCAGCACAGCCTGGATTATGGCACCAAAGGAATCCTGGGAAGCGTGTATTGATTTGGCCTGACACTTGCTGCCACATTTAGCTTAGCCGCTGCTGACTCGCAAAGGCTTCAAGCAGTTATCTGCCATATTCTCTACTATCTTTAAAGAGCAATGAGAAATTACCTCATGCCATAGAAGATTTATCATCACATAATTAGCTTGCTGCACCTAACGGCAGATCTCTTTTGACTGCTAATACAAGCTTAAAGTTCATGTGCAGAGGACTATGCTTAATTGACTTGTTAGTATGAGCATGCTGAAACGAAACACTGGCCTTTATAAACTGCATTTGTTTTACAAATTGTCTGGGCGCTGTGCTGCACTGCGTCAGTTATCTGCTGGACGCTACAGACAACACTGATACTGCCGGCCGCTGCACATAACCATGAACACGTGTAACGATGCTGCAGGCGCTATGAGCATATGTTGTATTGCTAGATTGGATATTTTGTCAGTAAACAAATTAAATAAATAATAAATCACAAAAAATGTTACTAATGCATTTAATATATTTTCAACTTGCCAGCTATGTTAATGAACAACATTTCCTCTTCATTGGAAACATAATACAGACGGGATTGCTTCAAAACATATTTGATTTTACCAACCAGTCTATAATTATATATTCTAGGAGACAGGATTGTTGTTGAAAACAGCTGCTGTACAAAGCAAGGGATAGTTTAAAATATGCAAGCCAATTTAAAACATTTAAAGTAATTTCAAATGTTAGTGGGACAACAATAAGAAGTAACTCTTTGGAGGAACATTTTGTTTACTCTTTATGATGTTTAACTGACAGTGGCCTTCTAAAGTGGAATCACATGTGTTGCTGCACACATTAAATCTCCTTCACCTTTTCCCAGTTGCTATCTAATCAAGGCCAAGAGGAGAATTATTGTGTTTCCATTGGATGTGCTGTTAACAGCAGCATCAGATATTTCTCAACAAGCATCTCCCAAAACGTGAAGCAAAGAACTGTCCTCACTAACGAGGAAGATGAAGATTTTAACCCGTCAAGGTGGCATGTTGCGACATTTTGTTTTTGCAACCGAGTAGTTTACAAGAAACAAAAATCCACAGCCACACAGTACGGCAGAAAAGCCGTCAGCTGAAGGATATTTGTTGCATAGCCATCTTTAAGGCCTACACCCTTTGTGTTTGTAATGTTCAGTGACATTTTGTCCAGTGTCATGAGCAGATTTGACTCCTCACATGCCCAGTGTTCACATTTCTACTCAGCTGTAAACATCTCATCACCCAGTGTTGCTGCTCTGCATGGTTCTGGGCAACTACTATGTGCAAAGAGCAACCCTTGGCAAATCATCCAACACTTTACCCTTTGGAGCACCCATTGGCTTTAAGTGGCCAAACGCCATCTTATTTTATTCATGTTATGGCACTTCTGCACTCTTTAGTCTGCCTTTCTCCCGGAGCAATAGCATACAGTGAGTCTCGCCCCTTTTCCACTCGACTACTGTCAACCGGATCAGATTTCTCTTCTTTATCCGAATGTTTTCCATTTAATTTAATTCTCAGAGTAACAGTTGTAACATCATAAGGCATCTTCTTCTGCATCTCTGTCAGCTACAAATGCAGTTGTGGGACCGCGCTGGATGAAATGGGCAAAGACAGCTTCGCAGTCGCCAGGGGTGTTATTCTAAGATCAGGCTGGAATCAGAAGTTTTGTCGGTTTCAGTTAACCAGGGCGCTGCTAAATGGCTTAAGCCAAGCATCAGTGCACCCAGCGAAGGCTCTGAGATATTGCTGCATGACAGCTAAAGTAGCCGGGTGCATCACAGACATGTACCCAGCCTAAAGAGCCCTCGGGCGTTGTCTTCTTCATGACTGACTTTTAAGTGTTTTATCCCTGGGACTCAGCAATAATGTGCATTAAGATCAAGAACACTTATTTCAATTGTGCTTTATGTTTTATACTGGCCTTAAATTCGGCAGTGTCTAGACTCTACCATGCTTTGCTGAGAATAGCTTGCACACTATTAGTTTTTTGCCAAGACAGAATTTGTTGTTTTAAAATGAGTAAAACAAAAAAAAGGCACAAGCAAAGCCAAATGATTTCCGTCTGTAACATGTTAATAGCATGAATTTAGATGAGGAATTATCAGTCTCTTGATACGGACATGCATCTTCTGATCGATGACAAAACTGCACATTTTCAAAACAACAGAGATGTATTGTGTGTCTGTGTTTTAAAAGAGATGGTTGATGATAAAGCAAAGTATTCTTCTAATGTTGCCTTAAAAAGACCAAAAACAACAATAATCTGTTGACACTTTTGGTGTGTGTATATATATATACCAAAATAATCTCCTAAAACAACTGGGCACTCAAACAAAAGTAAACAGTGCATTTGTTGGGGACTATTTCGAGCAGTGGATTTGATGCTGTAATTAGTATCAACTCAAAATAAATATGTTTATCGTCATGAAGAAACACGTCACCTAATGTAACGGCGCGACTCACTGATTTTGGAAAAAACTGGTGCTCTACTGCTAATCAGGGTTGCCAACACAGATAATATAATAATAATAATGCTGTTAGGTGATGCTGTTGATTCTGAACAACCAAAATTGTTATTGGTATTGCTAAAGCAATATAACTTAAATCATGATCTTATGATAACCACTAAAAGGCGGTGTTGTTAATTTAGGAACAGTGGGCTGCTGGGAAATCTAGTTATGTTATATTACAACACTAACAAATAAAATGTTCAGTATACAGAATAACCCTTTAAAAAAATACTTGAGTAAAGGCTTTGAATTTACATGCACTGTTTTCTTATAGCCTTTGGTAGACTCCTGGCTGACTGGTAAAATGGTGGTAAACTTACTTTTTATAGTGCACATAGTATATTGTCTTTGAGATTCCAAGTATATTGTCTTTGAGATTCCAAAATTACCTTTTACCTTGAGGGAACATGTTGTGCGTTCCGATATACGGATACTACTTTAGTATATCAGAAAATGATTTAGTATGACGCAAATACACAATACAAAAATACCAGCATGCATTTCTGGCTATTCTGACCCACAATCCTCTGCTCAGTGGAAATATGAGCAAGAGGGTCAAAGTTCAAGATGCAATATTATGACAAAGAATGATGTCCCAATTGAATGCATACTGCATGCAACAGTGCTTACTTTGTATGGCAGCTGCTGTTTGTACTAAAAGTAAAAAGACAAAGTATATGATTTGGAATGCAGTGATGCTCAAGAGTTTTTATACTGACTTTTTAAACGTAGTCAGTGTGTGACACATACAACATTTAGAGCCCTCACTCGCCAATTAATTAAAGTTTATGAAGGTTAGAAGAGGGAAAAATAAAAAACGTTGGTTGAAACACACAGGTGATCAGTAACTACTCTCAAAATGACAGAACACACACAAGATCCAAGATCATTTCAAGTAAAGTAAAGTTCCAGGCCCAAAGCCCAGAAGAGAAACGGAGTATGAAAGCAGTGTAATCCAACACCTGATAGTGTGACAAAATATTCCTACTCTCTGACACAATGAATTTAACTCCAGGAAGGAAAGTCCATGTATTAATATTCATACATTCATGGAAAACCTCCAGGTACTGTCATTACTTAAACACGCAAACTCAAACTTGATCAATCTCACAGCCAGGGAATCTTCTCAACATGTGATTTCAAACCCCAGAGAACCACATTGTTTGATGCTTACGCCGTTGGAAAGTACTGAGAAAAAATTATCTTGATTCGTTTTGAGGCTACTTTATTCCATGAAGCTTTACACCAAACCAGACTTGAGTTATCTGTATCGACCAACTCACTCTGTCATCCATACAGACCCATGTGCTTCCTAGCAGGACAAAAAACAACCTAGACAGAGTGTGATAGTGGAATATGAGCCAGCTGTTCAAATTAGAATGTAAAGACAACACAATCTTACTTGTGTTGCCAGGAGACACGTGCAGGCAGCACCAAAGTAACACTTCTTTTGTTGTTAGAAAGAAATCTGAAGACTCTTCAGAGATTATCACTTCTGGAAAACTGTTACTTCCTGGACATTGCCATGCACAGGTGAGCGTAAACAGGAACTCCAGCCAATCAAGCCATTTCTCCCCTCTAACTTTGCACTTTAATACATGTCCTGTCTTAAAATGACATTTTAACAGAAGATACAACACATTACATGAAGTAACAAATGCTTCTCAGACTGTATTGCTTTAGTTGTCTATTATGAATGCCAATCATATGTACACAGTTAAGCTAGAGACGGGGAATGTATGTTAGTACTGTAGATACAGTTAAATACAAAGGGGCTGGGCTAAACATGTGCTCATATGTTAATACAAAATAAAAAATGTTGTCCAGATTAAAACATCTCAACGTCAATGTATGGATTGCATTAGCCTTAGCATTGTGAGAGAAGCATATATTTATTCCCAGGGTTTTACGTTCCCCAGCGTTTTATATTTTTAATACACAATGACAAGTTAATACGAAAGAAACCCACACCTCAAATGTGCATTGCTCGATGTTTAAAAAAAAAAATCTTGAGACAAACAAACAAACTGCATTTAAAATGCCCATCTCACAATCTCTTAGAATGTTGGTTTATATCAAGAGTATAGGCCATTGGGAACACAGGGGAAATGTTAGCATGCCGATGTTAGCATTTAGCCCAATTCACCACTGTGCCAGTACAGTGCAGCCTCACAGAGCTGCAAGCATGGCTGTAGACTCTTCCAGCAGACTTGTTTAATAACCAGGAAGACCGCTCTTACGCACTAATAAATGAGAAGTTTTTAATTTTAGTAACCGTGTCTTCTCTAACATCCAAATGCCGAAGTTCAGTTATTAAACATTCTAAATCTTTTGCCCCTAGTCTACCAGGCAGAGGCCTGTGACTTGACATGGACTGAACAAGCAATTGCCGTGTCCACACAGATCTCCCCTCTGATCCCTAAGTATAGGAGAGTATCTGAGCGTTGCAGGAATGAATCAAAACAAATGAACACAACCAAACTCAGGAGGAACATGTCAACAAACATGATTCTTCATCTGAGCCTGCAGGTCAAATTAAAGCCTGTGTGGCCTCTTTGTACGGTGACCTCTGACCGTCACGCTGAAGGAGAAACCCCAAATATACCAACATCACAATGCAACAAAGAAACTCTCCAATCCACGACGTACCTCCCAAGTTCATAAACACCAGCAGTCAATCAGCCTCGTATTGTATAGGACGTGACTCACAATCGAGCAGCTGTATTTTCTATTGTTGTAGGATGTTGTGGTTTGGGATCCCAACACTATTAAAGTGGAATCACCTTAACCCAGTTGGACCAGCTTCTGTCATAGCTGAGGGGTTTTCTACAAGAACGTTTGGTGGGGTTTTGTACACACTCACGCTTGACTGGTCGCATTATCTTTGCTTCACGTGTTTCCCCCCGAGTTTGTTCAGGGTCTGTAACAAAGAAAGTGGCTTATTATCACCCACCGGAGGAGTTGTCTGCACATGTACCATTTGGTAATTGCTGCCGCTTAACAAGCAGACTGAATTGGACTTGACATTGAGCCATTATTAGGAAATGAAATGCTGTTTTTGCAATTATGGGAGTTTTGCAGGGCCCATAAGAGAATTCAGTTACATCCACAAAGTTCCAGAAGTGTGATGTTTGAGAGGATATTACAAGATATTCACTTGATGTTCAATAAACATGGGTGCAATTTATGAATGACAGGAGTTTAGATTTTTTTTTTCTCACTCAAAACAGACTAATTCTTGCTACTCAGTTTGTCAAGAAGAATTAATTGAATGACTTGCTGCTGTTAAAACATCACAGTTGCACATGACATATACAAGAATCAGTAACAGCATTAGTGCAATTCGGACAGGGAATCGGTTCTCAGGCTGTGAAGAAACAAACAAAAAGAATAATCAGAATTATTTCTACATGGAGATGTCTACTAAGCAAACTAGTGTTTTGTCCTATATCAAAACTTTGTTGGCTGGTAAGACAATATACTTATTAAATATAAATTACATTTTCTACAGTGATCCAGTTTTTACTTGACAACCAGAAAAGCTCTTTTGTGAAAGAACTGAATTCTGAAAAAAGTCTGCAATCTATATGTCATACTGCAAGCCTGTTGCTGTTCAAATACAAGTTGTTTTTTAAAATCATGAGACTGAACGCTTAATAGTCAAATATAGTGTAATTCCTCTTACTTGTCTCATCAAGTTGAAACTTTGCATTTTAAGTGCGGTTGTTTGGAGGAAAATACAGTTTTAGTTTTATATTTGAGTGTAGTAACTGAATATGCTCGGTATAATTTATCTGCACGTCCCTCAAGTTGGTTTATTGCGACTCCTTGGAGCGGTGCTGACCGGTGGGAAACCTCTGTTCTTGGATACAAATCTTCTTATTTCAATTCTAAAATGATCTTAAAAAAGAGAGACTTCCTGGGTAAGTGGAGCAAAAGTGTGATACTTTCCAACAAAGGCTGAAAGATGTCGCTGCTTGATTGCATGTAATCCCATTATTGACCATTTTTGATTATTTTGAATTCATGTTGGAAGTGTTTTACCTCCAAAGGCATAATACAAAGCAATCAGCATGATGTCAAACTTTGAAACTTTTCTACAGTATATTTATTGTCCTCTCTGTCTCTCCGCTAATGAGAATAATACACAAAATTGATGAAATATGAATTAAATGAAAGTAACCCCCTGCTGTAATACTGGCACCTCGTTGCACTATATTCACATGCTAGACTAAGCGTTCATTAATAGTCAGTTACAAACTGTTCTTGAGTAGGACATAAGCGTATTAATAAAGCTCCTTTGAGAACAGCTTCACTGAACTGAAATGAGGCGTTACCTACCTACTTGCCAGCAGCATGATGCTTATACAACATGGCAGCTCAGGGCGACTCTTTGCTACTTTCTCAGCCTCAACAAGTAATTGGTGACCCAGCCAGCAACCCCACCTGACATGGGCGACTCGAGGAACTGGTCCGAGAACAGCAAACAGGGTCAATCCTATATGGAATTGTCGTATGCTCACAAAAAAATCATGTGACAAGTAAAACCAGTCATTCATCCAGAGAGAGGCACAGGTTTGACACGGTGTTTGGTTTAGACTTCAGTCCCATCACTCCGTACGTTCTGTGGGAGGGATTGTGGTGGCATTAACGTCAAGTTTCAACATTCCTTAAAGAGGCGAATTTGTGGAGCAATGGACCAATCTTTTCTTAGCTAACTGACAGGTACACTTATTGTACTTGAAGCTAAATGTGTAAGTTTTCTCACAAAATGTCAATATGTCACAAACTCCACCTGTGAGATTCTTACAGAGCATATATTACCTTTCAGATATCTTAGGCATACACTCGATGTAGATCTCATGGATCTCTTCATGCCAGATTTATGCTGGGAGCATTATACAGTTTATCATATATTCATTTGATTTCTGAGTGCACTTTTTTCACTAGCTCTTAAATCACGAGTAGACCCAGTTTGTTCCTCTCATGCAATGTGATTAAATCTAAGCTGTACGCATTGAATCATTATGTGCATAAGATTACAAAAATACTGTGAAACTTGGTGTGCAGCAACAAAAAGAAGAAGCATTCTAAAATGACCTCCAAAGTTAGTGAATGTTCAGCTGATCCATAAAATTATAATGCGCAAAGAAAATCAATCAAAATCAAGCGAGCAATCAACCAGCTAGCCCAGAGGTGGGCAAACTACGGCCCGCGGGCCGGATACGGCCCGCCGAGTATTAATATACGGCCCGCCGAGTATTATAATTATTATAACATTAAAAAAATATATTAAAAAAAAGTTATTAAAAAAATATATTAAAAAAACGTTTTTTATTTTAAATAATTATAAGTTATAGTAAAGACCGCTGTAGCGCTTCTCCGTTCCCAAGTTCAGTTTCCCGAAGCACGATGACCACAACAGACCAGCGTTGATGTTTCTTCATGCTTATTTATTGCACAGCGCTCTTTTAGGCTTTTCGTGTGTGCAGTGGCTGTCATTCAGACGCTGTTGTGCGACTACGGATAATATTATGAACCCAGACACCACGGAGTTTGATGTTCCGACGTATGTGGAGTTTACACAACAAGTATAAAGCAGAACTGGTGGTTACTTCCAAGGTGGATGGCAGAATCGGTATCCGTTTTACGGAGATAAGACCGGCGCAGTTCCTGGACGAGTCGGAGAAATTCACCGAGCTGTGTGCGGCTACGGATAATATTATGAACCCAAACACAAGGGTGTTTCATGTTCCGACATGTTTGGGACTTCCACAACAAGTATAAAGCAAAACTAGTGGTTATTTATTCCATAATCGATACCGGAAAAGACAGCTCTTTTTCACGGAGAGACCCGACGGCGATAAGCCACGCCCCCTTTGTCAAACACTCTCCATCCATCTGATACTGGCCCGGCCCGTCTGTCAAATTTTTTAATTCAATGTGGCCCCTGAGCCAAAAAGTTTGCCCACCCCTGAGCTAGCCTGTGCCGACTCTCGGTCATGTCCTGCTGTTCTCAAGATCTTTATAAAGACAATATCAAGAAAGAAAATGCAAAACAATGGACTTAAAACAAGAAAGAAAAACATCTCTGCTGATATACGACAAGACGCCAACATACATACTAGGGTTGTGTATTGGCAACGATATCATGATACGGTGGTTACGATTCAATATATTGTGACAATTTTCCCCCCGATAACATCCAACATCAAAGCATTACTTTTAAGCCGCTAACCGCCACGAATCTTTACATGTCAACTATATTAACTATATTAAAAAATGATAGTATTTTTTAAAGAATTGATCCAGTATCTTCAAGACAAATATCCAAGTAAACTTGCAATGCTAAAGTGTATTGATATTTTCTTCACACCCCTGACACATACAGTTGCTAACCTTTTACTCTACTGTAGGTCCATTTGCGTTTCCCAATCAGGCCTCTTCAAACTGCCCAAACTTGAAAAACTAAACCTCATCAGACCTCGCCTCTAAAACTGCTTTGGCACAATTGAATTGCCCTCTATAATTATAAGTAATTGTGAAAAAAAGACTTCTGGAGTGGCAACATTAAAAAAAAAAAAGAAGCAGAAATTGTATTTATTCATAACTGTACTGGCAACTGAATTGAACCAGTTTGTGATAAATAGTCTCAGCCCTGTGTAGCTTATTGTTGTCCAGATGCCATCCAAAAGTAAAGCAGCAATAAACTGACAAAAAGCAGAACACTTGATCAACACGTTGTTCGTTTGGGACGTATTGAAATCTGACCTCTGACCTGAAAGTCAGATGGATGCACTGCATGAATGACTTGGTTTGTGTTCAGCTTCATGCAGAGACGCTCTGACTTCACCTCCACATGCAACGGCAGCTCTCAGTGGTTCTGTTCTGGTTCTGATGGGAATGTCATCACCCAAAGTACTGGGCAATTTTAGACACAATTACAAATGTCACACACCAGAGGACACCAGAGTGTGGCTAAAACGAACCAAAGAGAACTAAATTAATCTATAATTGAATTAATAAATTCAATTATTTCTTTTAGTTGCAGGATTAGCACAAAATCAAAGTCAGGTGTCAATATTAACAGTGGACTGTATTTTGAACAATAACATCTAGCTTTCTTTAGAATGGAACTGTCTGTAGAATGGAACTGATCAGCTCTATAAGGGAATAGCATGACATAAAACCTACTCTGTCCTGTTAACTGGTTAACTGGTCAGTTTAACTTCACTACCTACAAACCAACTTGGTTGTTAGTTAAAGATGAAACGCGTTCAGAAAAACCTTGGTAAGTAAGAAAAACTGAAAAAAACACACACAGAGTGGTCAGAAGTAGCTAACTAAGTACATGTACGTACTGCAGATAGGACACTTGTATCTAAATGTTAGGCCACTTTACACGTCTACTCCACTACAGTTCAGAGAAAATGTTGTACTCTCTACATTGATATGACGGTTAAATTATTTTGCAGAAAAGTGCTGCAATGATTTAATATAATATAGTACATTGTGATACAGTAAAGTACAATATTACACTGCCATTCTGCTTGCATAATGAGCACTTTTACTTTCCGTACTTACATTTTGATAAGACCCATGCAAGATTTTTACTTGTAATTGAGTACACTGTTGTATTGCTTCTTTTGCTTCAGTTAAGGATCTGAATACTAATAACTATAGCTTTTGGTCATGTTTTTTTTTTTTTTATATGACGCTTAATACATGAGCATAAAGAATGTTTCAGATGTATATTTGAGTATGCTCCACGTACTTCTTCTCTGTCAGCTGTTTTGGATGAGAAGAGGAAATCTGACGTGCAAAAGAGCGACATACTGTGCAGCAACACTGGTCGCTACCTCATCCAGGACTTCATTGGGGAAGGGATCTATGGCAAAGTAGCCAAATGTGCCAATTTAATCACATCACAGGAAGTGGCTATGAAGATCTTAAAAACGGAGAATAGCTTAGCCAATGAAAGAGAGGTAGGATCATTTCGTTCTTTTTGGTGATTATCTTTTTTTTTGACTCATTTTCTTACTTACAGATGTAATGAAACGAGCTGCTGATACCATGCTGAGTAACTGTTCTTCTTTTCTCCACAGATAAAAATGCTCAAAGCAGTGAGCGTTCTTGACCCGGTCAAGGCCAACGTGGTCCAGTTCCTTGAAACGTTTGAACACAAAGGACAAACCTGTCTAACGTTTGAGATGCTAGACAGGAGTCTTCACCAACTGTTCATGGACAGACATCACAAGCCACTGTCTTTCAGTGAGATACGGCCGATTGCACAGCAGGTAAAGACTTTTTGACTCTGAACAATCTGTGAACAGGTAATGGCAATGTGCTCAGTCAGACGAGGAAGAAGTTATTTAAAAGAGAGACATTCAAAACTCCTTCATTAAAACCGCATGAGACATGTGCTGACACACTCTTCTGTATAATCGTCCACATTTCTTCCTTTGTCTCTGCAGTTGCTGGTGGCCTTTAAAGCCCTGAAAGGCATCGGTGTGGTTCACTCAGACCTGAAGTCAGACAACATAATGCTGACAGACCACCCCGGTGAGCCCTTCAGGGTGAAACTCATAGACTTCGGCGTGTCCTTCTTCATCTCCGAGAAGCTACGCCGTAGTTCAATCCAACCTCTGGGTTACAGGTAGGTTCACTCTACAGAGCTCCTCTTTGAATATCTCTGTAGTTGTGTGTGTGTTTAAGATTAAAATGATCTGTGTTTAACAGCTCTTGTGATTCTTGTACGCAAAACACAGGGCACCAGAGGTCACCCTGGGTCTCCCCGTCTCCGAGGCCATAGACATGTGGGGTCTCGGCTGTGTGCTCTTTTGGATGTACCGTGCCAAACACCTGTTATCGTTACACTGCAAGTACCAGTCTGTAAGTACCCAAATGTATCTGGATTTAAATGCGGACGGTTACACACTATCCCAGACACATTTGATGTAGGATGTCGGCTGATGTGATTCTTTACATCCTCTCTCTAGATGAAAGACATTGTTGACACACTGGGCCAGCCAGCTGACCACCTCCTCAGTGCTGGTTACTATACTCACAAATACTTTAAGGTAAACCAGGACTCGGGCAGCCCAACATGGTGCCTAAAGGTATGTTAACCTGTTGTCTACAACTCTTTTATATGGTAAACACACTGAGGAACAAGTATCTGACTTATATGTTTTGTTTCTGCAGACCCCGAGGGAATACCAGCGTGACACCCTAATTAAGTCTCAAATAAGGACAAGGCCTTTTGAAAGCCTGGATGACCTGATCACAGTATGTGCTCCAATTCATGAGGAAATAATTCATTAATACAAATGTGCTGTGTCACTAAGAGGAAGCAGATGAACAGAATAGTTTGTTTTAAATCCAGCTCGACAGAAAGATGCAGGGATCCATTGAGCTGGAGGACCAAAAAGCGTTTGTGAGACTCCTGAAATCCCTTCTCCATACGGACCCTGAGAAGAGGATCACTCCTGAGAAGGCTCTCCAGAACCCCTTCATCACAATGGCCCATCTGGTGGCCGAGAGGGAAACCAGCTTGTAGTAAGTTACTGTGTCCTGTGGTTGCGTGGTTGGAGAGATTTGCACTCTGATGGACTTGATTGATTTGATTGTCATGTTTTTATTCAGTGTCAACGAGTGCTTTGATAAAATGCTGGTTTGCCCAGCCACATGGCCAACAAATGGCGCCGGCTCAGCCGCTTCTCGCTCAATTGATGAAGCAGCAGCTGCTCCTGCAGCCAGTCCATCCGAGGGGTCACCTGATGAAAGTCCACCTGTTAAAGTTAAGAAGAGCTACCTGAAGAGAATCCGGCAGTTTTTTAAAAAGTAAATGATAATGCAACTTTTTGAACTGATGTTCATAAACAGCAAATGGCATTAAACCCCTTCCTGTGTGTGCTATAGAGATGACTCTATGAGGGGCCGTTTAGGCCATAACTACTGAAACGCTCTCACACATACTACTGAAACGCTCTCACACATACTACTGAAACGCTTTCACACATACTACTGAAACGCTCTCACACATACTACTGAAACGCTCTCACACATACTACTGAAACGCTCTCACACATACTACTGAAACGCTCTCGCTCTCACACATACTACTGAAACGCTCTCACGCATACTACTGAAACGCTCTCGCTCTCACACATACTACTGAAACGCTCTCACACATACTACTGAAACGCTCTCGCTCTCACACATACTACTGAAACGCTCTCACGCATACTACTGAAACGCTCTCGCTCTCACACATACTACTGAAACGCTTTCACACATACTACTGAAACGCTCTCACACATACTACTGAAACGCTCTCGCTCTCACACTCACTACTGAAACGCTCTCACTCATACTACTGAAATGCTCTCACACATACTACTGAAACGCTCTCACACATACTACTGAAACACACATACATTCACTATTGAAACGCTCTCACACATACTACTGAAACGCTCTCACACTCACTACTGAAACGCTCTCACACTCACTACTGAAACGCTCTCACACTCACTACTGAAACGCTCTCACACATACTACTGAAACACTCTCACACTCACTACTGAAACACTCTCACACATACTAATGAAACGCTCTCACACATACTAATGAAACACTCGTACATTCACTACTGAAACGCTCTTACACTCACTACTGAAACACTTACACATACATACATACTCTGTAAACCTATTCACGCTCATATATAAATGTAAATAATAAATGTGTATGTATAAGTTTTTCAGTTATATGTATGTATGCTCTTACATGAGGATGTGCAAGCGTCTCACATGTATTCATACAAGTCATTTCAGTAGTGACCGTGAGAGTGTTTCAATAGTGAATGTACGAGCGTTTCAGTAGTATGTATGAAAGACATCTCACTAGCATACGGAAGGTACTTCGGTTAAACCGGAAGGCGGAAGCAAAGAGTGCATGTTTTGAACAGCGACAACGCGCCAATCTTAGCCCGCAATTAATATATTTTTTTGTGATTGAATATGAAGGTGCAACTTCTATATATTTGGATCAGTCTGCAGGCCTTATTCGTAATTGGCAATCGCGATGACATCGTTGATTTTTTCAATAGGGTGCTGCGCTGTGTTCAATGCCTACAGCAAGACCCAGGAGAAGAGAGATGTTTTAGAGAGCCGGAAGTGGAATTAGTTCATAACAAGAGTCATTTCTTTTCATATCTAATCTGAAAGTAGACATAAATTGCCTCATAAATTGATAGTCAGCTAAAGGAGGGGATTTTGAAGGGCTTTTATTTTGTAATTAAACATCAACATGCCTTGATTGATAGTCTACTATTAACATGAAGTGGAATTATTGTAATTTCCTTTCAACAAGCTTTTATTTTGAAATTGCCTTCATCGGAAGAGTCCTCTTATTTTGAAGTCAGTTTGTACACACTCGTACCGTAATGCCTAGTATAAACGCGTCCCGACAATCTATGTGCGGGCTGGCCCGACTGTGTTTTTCGAAGTGGAGGCTGGCCTGACCGCAGTGACACCAAGACGTTGCCTATGTCTGAACACAGTCCGACGGCTAATTCCAAAAAAAGAAGCAATTCCCTGTCAGTTAAAACCGAGTCCCATGCACTGGTTAAATTGCTCAATTGTTAAATCATATCGTGGGCGACATGGAAGGCCATTTCTGGCTGTAGGTGGAATCGGAGGAAGACAGTTTTCTTGATCTCTTCTTCTAGTTCTAAAGTCACCAAACCTATTAAAACAAAAACATATTGACTCCAAAAAAACAACCGTCTCTCCATCAGGTCCTTCCCTAGAGCGAACCATAGACAACATAGAATTTAGGGTAATGGTGTGGTCATCAAGCTCTCTAAAACATCTCTCTTCTCCTGGGTCTTGCTGTAGGCATTGAACACAGCGCAGCACCCTATTGAAAAAATCAACGATGTCATCGCGATTGCCAATTACGAATAAGGCCTGCAGACTGATCAAAATATATAGAAGTTGCACCTTCATATTCAATCACAAAAAAATATATTAATTGCGGGCTAAGATTGGCGCGTTGTCGCTGTTCAAAACATGCACTCTTTGCTTCCGCCTTCCGGTTTAACCGAAGTACCTTCCGTATGCTAGTGAGATGTCTTTCATACATACTACTGAAACGCTCGTACATTCACTACGGTCACTACTGAAATGACTTGTATGAATACATGTGAGACGCTTGCACATCCTCATGTAAGAGCATACATACATTTATTATTTACATTTATATATGAGCGTGAATAGGTTTACAGAGTATGTATGTATGTGTAAGTGTTTCAGTAGTGAGTGTAAGAGCGTTTCAGTAGTGAATGTACGAGTGTTTCATTAGTATGTGTGAGAGCGTTTCAGTAGTATGTGTGAGAGCGTTTCAGTAGTATGTGTGAGAGCGTTTCAGTAGTATGTGTGAGAGCGTTTCAGTAGTATGTGTGAGAGCGTTTCAGTAGTATGTGTGAGAGCGTTTCAGTAGTATGTGTGAGAGCGTTTCAGTAGTGAGTGTGAGAGCGTTTCAGTAGTGAATGTATGAGTGTTTCATTAGTATGTGTGAGAGCGTTTCAGTAGTATGTGTGAGAGCGTTTCAGTAGTATGTGTGAGAGCGTTTCAGTAGTTATGGCCTAAACGGCCCCTCATATGACTCCATGATTGTTTGGTTATCTCAATAATTACACAACAGATGCTGTAATGCTAGATAAACGATAGAACAGCTATCAAACTCCCAAAAATAAAACAACATCATGATCTCATTAGCCTGCAGTTTACATTTGCATTACATTTACACTTATTGAATGGTTTTAAAATGTATATATAAAGAAATACAGAACTCTTTTATTTAATATTGATGACAACTAAATTGTGCACAAAAAGCACACTTAAGAGTTTTCCTTGTATATCTAAAATCAGTAAAGTTGTATTCTCTTTGTGGTTTTAGAAACTCTGAGCATTGATCCATTCAACTCTACTATGTCACAGTTAAAAGAAACAGCTTTTTCTGCCCTAACACAGAATAAATGAACTAACGAGGAGCATACCCCAACCCTTGCAGGTATTTAAAGTATTCAAATCGATTGCAGCCTCAATGGTAACTTCAGATATGTATAAGGCCATTTAATACAACCATTACACATATGCAGCCATCATTAATGCTATTAATTACACCTGTATTTTTATGTCTGGTGTGGAAAAGGCTTATTGCAATACAGTTTGCAGGGAACCCCATGACTGCTGGTGTCAAGGTCAAAGGCCATTCTAAATAATTGTTACACCATCTGGTGCAGAGCTGCACATTCTAAAAACATGTTTATATATATATTTATCTGAGAGCAAATTGTACTTACAGTGGTCGGCCTCATATGGTTTTATTATAAATAAGTCTTGCTTATTTCCACAATTTTATTTTTTTTAGTCTTAAGGCCTAGAAATAGATATATATGGTTGTATTTAGTGTTGCATGATTGCCCCACCCACAGAATAATTTAAATAAAGTTGGAATAAAAAAATGGGTGGTATGAGAAAGGCTTTGCACTCGTGGTGCAAGTTTTAAATCATGCAATGGACTTTGTATAAAGTATAATATTAATGATGAGACTAGCGTGTGTGTTTCCTTTAAATCGTTCAACACATACCACTGGTTACAAAGACACAATTGGAAACAAATAATCCTTAAAAGCCAAACTGAGACAATTGCTCTTGTTTGACTCTTTATTTAAGGCTCTGTTTTTGATCATGCAAAAAAAAAAAAACTTGAGAAGTGAGTTTTGAAAATGGGAACACAGTGTTGGTGTCACCTCTTCTCAAAACAAACAACAGAATCAAATTCTGACATGAAAATCTCTGCACAGAAAAGGACGGAAGAAGAAGTTCAGAATGTTGACCACTGACCCACTGTGCTCCAGTTTGCCATCATGTGTGGTTTTAGTTTAAATTACTGTAACAGCTCATTATGGGTTATGATAGCTGATACCTATGAATGAAATGGACTAAAATGTACAATATTAAAATAGGATGTAGCAGCAGTTCAGGTTTAGTGTGCTACTTAGTTACATTCTACCACATACATTTGATCTAAACCCATTTTAAAGATATTTCCAAATATAGTAACAGACTGATTTTAAAGCACTTTATATTAGTTGAGTTTGAAATCTCCTTTTTGAGTTTAGAAACAACAGTTTGGTGGAGAAAAAAAGAAAAAGAAAGGCCCACATCCTGTGTCTTTCCTCTACGGATGGAGTTGCCTTTTTGTCGTAGAGATGGGGTTAGGAGACAGAGTCTTACTCTCCCCGATGTACAAACACCTGTTATCATGTGATTGATCACATGATAACAAACTAGACCATCTCTACGACAACTGGGAAACTCCGTCAGCTGAGGAAGGCCACACGATGCAGCTGGACTCTGCTGTAGCTCCATTACAATACAAACTATTACCATTAATACATATAATATATTCACAAGCATGCTTTTATTTCATGGAAAAAGACATTGTTGATGCCATCTGACCGCATCTCCACAGGTCATGTGTTAATGCCACTATGTGGAGTATTTTCCAGCTCTACTGTAGATGGATGTCTCTCCTCAGCTGTTTGGCTGAGCGGGTTTGATGCCAAATCATGTGTTTGTGTTTTGTAAATCCCCCGAGAAGCCTGGTGTTTTTTTCACCGACTCGTCATTGGGTCAACTAGTTCACGGAGCGGACTGATCTCTGTGATTGTGTAATGGTATTCCTCGACCTTTATGCGGGGGTAATTTGCTTTTCCCATGCTTCTTTCATGACCTTACAGAAAGAGTTGTTTTGTTTATAGGATTTGGGACTTCACTGGACCCTGGGGGTGGCAACGCTCTGGCACGCTTTACTCCAATTTGTACTACTTTTCATTGGGGCGATCTTGTGTCCACTTGGCTTTGTTGAGGTGAACTTTAGGGGGGGGTGCAGAAGATGAATTTGTCTGAGCTTGTTACTCTTATATTTCTTCTTTCTTCTCGTCTCAGTTCTATCAAGCCGATCCTCCAGTTTGGTTGCAACACAATACACTTGCACCCTTTTCTTCATCCTCTTGGTCAGTTCTCCATTGCTGTTGCTCTTTTTTCATGCTAAAGCGTTGACTTGGTGCATGCTACCTCTGTTTTTTTAAAGACTCACTAAATACCCATTCTACTTGGCAATCATGAATTATATCCTCATGTTTTGGTTCTCGTCTTCCTTGTCTGCCATTATTTTTAGTTTTTAGTCATTGTATGGTATTAATCAGGTTATGAAGGAATGCAAGTTGCATGTTAAATCTGCTTTAAGGAGAGTTTTAAAAGTCTGTATTTAGATCAGAAAGAAGTCACAAAATACAGCGGAGCGGTCGCAAGAAAATCATCGGGACGTAAAGAAGACAAAAAATCTTTCTTTGCTTTTTGTGGAACAATTTGATGCTTTTACCTCAAATCCACATAAAACATTCAGAGTTGGGAAACGCCGTCTTTGGTGGAACTACTCACCATTTATTGACACATTTCTACTGTCATTATGAACCCAATTATATAATGCTTCATTATAAGGTCTCATATGTTAATGGTTTTTAAGACTTTCTAAAATATTCCAAATTAAATATAACTTGATTTAGTACTGTTATTTGCTGTAATATCTTAAATTCATAATTAAGACGTGTAACCTACAGCCCGGTAACAGATGAAATGCAAAAGAACCCTATAAAATATCTTAGCGTATTGTTCAAAACACACCTGCACAGAACTATTTCTTCTATTTGTACAACTTGTACACTGTGGAAGAAAAAACAAACCTCATGGTTGGCATAACTTGGGCCAGAAGTTGATTCAGCCTGCCCCCTAGCGGCCCCCTGGCTTCATTACCTACTATAACTGTTAGCTGAACAAATACACTTGCCTTCCCAAGATGTCAAAGAAAAGAGTGATTACGTGCAGCTGTAAGGACTCACATTGGGATGTAATACAATAATTGATACAAAAGTGATTTATTTCTGTTGTAAAATTGTTATAAAAGTGTTTTTTTTACATTCTTGTATTAACTGAAGTAATGTTGTGACCAAACAGAGCACTTGTAGGCAAAAGGCTCAAAGCTAACATGAAGGCCAGCCAGCTAGCTTTTAAAAATGTGTTGCAGTGTAACACATTACATGCAGCACATTCATTACACGATAGCTTGGTTTGTGTGAATACTGTAGAAATAGATTATTCTCCTCTAATCACGTTTGAGCAGCCAGGTTGGTGCAGGGCCTCCAGGCTGGACAAAGTAGCTCCACCACCAGGGCTTCTCTACCCTCTCCTCCCGGTTGTGGCTCAAATCCGCCGTCATTGTGTAGCGCTCGTACTGATTATACGGGTCAAAGCGGTCGTAGGCGGCCATTGACAGGATGCCGTCGTCCTCCTCTTGCGTGGTGAGCTCTAGCACAGCTTTCTGCAACTTAAAGTCCACCCGGCCTGCTGTGTGCATGTGACGAGGCAGGTGGACTTTCTTCATAATTCTGGTGAAGCCGGGAGCCGAGGCGCTCACGATGTGGATGCCAGGGTAGAGGAGGCGCCAGTATTCTCCGTTTTCAGCTGGGCAGGGAGAAGGAGGCTTACATGCTTACATACATCACTCCACCAATGTTACACAACACTCATCACGGGGAAGGACGGCGCTACAAACTAGGAGGAGGGGGTGGAATTTGCCAGACATGAGTGTACAACAGGCACAAGGGTCTGGTGCAGCACTCGTGTCAAATAGGACGGATGTGCGAGTGCCCCAAATTTGACCATTCTTTTATCTCTCAAAGTACCATAACTTTTTGGAAGTGTGATACTAAATGGCTAGAGGGCCCCTTAATAGAACAAATTGTGTCATGTTGGACACAAATGCACAAGGAAACAGATCTATAATAGGGTGACCAGATTTGAGTTTGTGAAAAAGAGGACACTTCGCTCCGGGGGGGAGGGGGGAGGGGGTGGAGGTGGAGGTGGAGGAGAGAGAGAGAGAGAGAGAGAGAGAGAGAGAGAGAGAGAGGAGGAGGAGGAGGACACTTCGTCGCGGGGGGCGGGGGGGGTAGTAGTAGTGTGTAGCATGCCGTGAACTTACATTTACGTTGAGATCGGTCGACCAATGACAGTTCTCTCTACAGTCAGAGCTTGCGCAAGAAGGTGGAACGTGAGGGAGATACCATTTCCAAAACTTGTAAGGGGGTAATAACTATTTTCCCGCACGTAGCAAAATCCCGGACGTTTTTGGAATCCCTGCCGGACGCTTTTTTTAGGTCTCGAAAAGAGGACATGTCCGGGAAAAAGAGGACGTCTGGTCACCCTATCTATAAGTCATAGTTTTGGCTAATTCATCTGTGAACAATGATGCATCGCGTTAGCAGCTGATATGAATTACCTGTGGTAATGTCATGCCGTATTCCTCTGACTGATATTCGTGCACCTTTGATGGCATTTCCCTCCTCATCTTTAACGATTCCTTTGATACCTCCATGGGCCTGAGGAACAACACAAGACAGATATGATTTTCTGGCTGCTGCTTACTCTTAACCTATGTGTGGTGTCTTACTGCTTGTCGTTTGCTTCTCTTGTTCTCATATTCATGTTCTTACCGCTTCCATAAATGTGATTAAAGCCTCGTGGTTTTCTTCCCAGGCGGTAAACAATTCCTCTTCAGCGGGGAATTTATCACAACCCAGCTCCACAGTCACCTCAAAACAGTTGGTATGAAGATAGTTGAAGTCTTGCATGCCTGATAGGGAGACAAAAACAAAACTGCTTATCCCAGAAATCTATGAGAAAGCGTCCCGTCGTTCACCCTTCACCTCTCAGAGGTTCTTCCTCACTGCTTTCCTGAGTTTCTATCATGACTTGTCTTACAGCGACACCTAGTGGCTTCATCTGACATCTCATTTATATTTCAGTCAGACATCAACACTGAGACACTGTTACTGAGGGATAATGTTCAATTATTCAACTCACCACCCGCAATGCTGGACCACTGCGCTCCATTAATAGTTCCTTTCTGGCTGTTTGTACGAGACGGTCCACACTGAGCATTTCTATTGGACATTGTCTCGTGGGCGTTTGCATATGTTCTTGCAAGAAGCTTGAATACCTGAGGAATAAAAACGATAGAAGAAGATAAACATGACGTTTTTAAATATGTCCAAGATTGAGGACGCAGGGAAAGTAAATGTGTTTTATTTGGTCAGATGTCAAAGAGCCATGTTCACTTTCATAGTGCAGCAGCTATTATTCATGAAAGATTATTTTGTGGATTCAATGCGCTTTTGACTGGCGATGTGTTTGAAAGAGCCCGCGCTTTTCTTCATTTTCCCTAAAATTAAGACATACTTGACTACAACAAACCATAGATGCTGGAGAAATTGCGGGGAGGGGGAGCAAATCACCACCATATCTTCTGGAGCTGCCCCAAAATACAAATATTCTGGGAGAGCACTTGGACAATTATGCAACATATTCTGGGGCAGCAGATCCTATTCACGCGCAAGTCACTTTATTTGGACGATCAACCAGAAGGGATAACAGGAAATGACAGCTCCTGAAAATATTAACAGTAGCAGCGAAAAAAGCAATCACTCGTGAATGGTTACAAACCGACCCACCCTCAATAGAAAACTGGACTGGAATCATTAAAGAAATCCACGAGATGGAAAGAATTACCTTCCTTCTGAGACTAAGAACAAATATATGTCAAAATAAGGAAATTGGCAGGTGACTCGTCCTCCCTAACCTCACAGATTTTCGGATTTTGTTGGCTCTAGAGCAGGGGTGGGCAAACTTTTTGGCTCAGGGGCCACATTGAATTAAAAAATTTGACAGACGGACCGGGCCAGTGACAAACCCGCGACAAAGGGGGCGTGGCTTATCGCCGTCGGGTCTCTCCGTGAAAAAGAGCTGTCTTTTCCGGTATCGATTATGGAATAAATAACCACTAGTTTTGCTTTATACTTGTTGTGGAAGTCCCAAACATGTCGGAACATGAAACGCCCTTGTGTTTGGGTTCATAATATTATCCGTAGCCACACACAGCTCGGTGAATTTCTCCGACTCCTCCAGGAACTGCGCCGGTCTTATCTCCGTAAAACGGATACCGATTCTGCCATCCACCTTGGAAATAACCACCAGTTCTGCTTTATACTTGTTGTGTAAACTCCACATACGTCGGAACATCAAACTCCGTGGTGTCTGGGTTCATAATATTATCCGTAGTCCCACAACAGCGTCTGAATGACAGCCGCTGCACACACGAAAAGCCTAAAAGAGCGCTGTGCAATAAATAAGCATGAAGAAACGCTGGTCTGTTGTGGTCATCGTGCTTCGGGAAACTGAACTTGGGAACGGAGAAGCGCTACAGCGGTCTTTACTATAACTTATAATTATTTAAAATAAAAAACGTTTTTTTAATATATTTTTTTAATAACTTTTTTTTAATATATTTTTTTAATGTTATAATAATTATAATACTCGGCGGGCCGTATATTAATACTCGGCGGGCCGTATCCGGCCCGCGGGCCGTAGTTTGCCCACCTCTGCTCTAGAGGCTCATTATCTCTTAAAAAGACAAGTACTATCTTTAACCAGGATGCAACTCCACAACACATATATAAGTTTACATCCAAGTATAAGAAACACTGTGAATAGTACCCTTTGAATATATTTTTGTATATCTATTTGTTGGGCTGAATTTATGGTTGGCACGATTGACTGAAAACTCATGGTTGCATGTTTTTTTTTGTATTATTATTTTTACTTATTTACTTGCTTCAACATTTTCTTCTTCTTATGGCCCTTCTTGGCCAGATGCATGGTTAAATACTTTTATTCTGTCTTACTTTCGAAGGTTTCATTTCTCGTTAAACTGTAAAAATACCTAAATAAAATATTAAGTACAAAAAAGAAAGAAAGAGCCCGCTCACCTGGTCGTCTGGAGTTGGGGAGAACATGTTGCGCTCCAGCGGGTGCTTGGACAGATCGTAGGGGTAGGACACCACCAGGTCCCCAGCATGGAAGTTAGCGGAGAGCACGAACGGGATGGAGCGGATCCATTTCATCAAAGCATAAGTCTCTGGTGCAACCTGGATTGCAGCATTAAGACTTATTTGGACCGAGAAATTAAACAGATCAGTTTATTGGATTTAAAGTGGTAGTGCGGTTCCTCAGTAATGTCACCCATTAGACAATAACGCATCATTCACTGACTTCATGACCTATATGGATAAGGATGCATACTGTACCTTACCAAACCAGTAATAGTCTGGGATTGGGATGTGGTCGGTGCGGTGGCTCCTCTGTCTGCGTCGGCTGTAAGCGATGGACGTCAAATCGGGGAAGTTTCTGTTCAGGTCGATGTTCTGAGCGTTGTTCTGGCCGATGTTCCAGGAATCATATCTGGGACCCTGAGGAAGTCACATGTTGGTGTTTCAGAAAATTAGCCAATTATGAAGATTATTCATTTAAGTATTTAAGATTTAAGTGACTTCGAATTTTAACAGTCTGATGGATGAAGTAATTCAATGGAATTTATATTTGCAACTGCTGGTATATTCATTTATTAATTACATTAATGCAGGGTAAATGACCCAATCAGTGTTATTATGCACATATATTTGCAAATGGCAGAAAAATATATGCATTCACACATTTAACCTCATGTTTTAGTATTTTATTGTTTGACTTCTGGATAGTTTGGGATCGTTGCACGGATGCTGTTGCTCAATAATGCTATATTTGTCCCAACTGTAAGATCTCAATCTATGGTGCATTTGGCATGTTTGCCTTTGCTTTTATGCTTTGATTTTGTTGACTAGGGCTACGAATAATTGATTTTTGAATATTGCTAGTGCATACTTCCTTTTTTGAAAATGTTCTGCACTCATGCTGCATTGTATCTAAATACCTTATGAGCTCAGGTATACTCTACATGCTGTTTAGCTGGAAACAAACAAGGCGCAGACCGCATAGCGATAAACAGAACCAACCTCCTCCTCATCATCACTGTAGTTGTTGTCCTGGAGTCCAGAAACAGCCAACTCGTATCCGTCGGGGTTCACGGAGGGCAGAATATGGATGCCGGTGGTGTTGATGAGTGTCTGAATGCGCGGGTTCCCCTGCTGATACTCTGAGCACATGTACTGAGCCAAGTAGAGCAGCAGCTGGCGGCCCAGGACTTCATTTCCGTGCATGTTGCCGACGTACTTTATCTGTGGCTCGACTACAGAGGGTCACATGTACAGTAACTGGTCTCACTTCCTCGATGATGATAAAAATGTAAGTTATATACACACTCTACACACACTTTACTTACGCAGTTCCTGTTGGCCGGGGTTGTTTGAGAACTCTATAACCAGCAGCTCCCTGCCCTCCATGCTACGGCCGATGCTGTAGGTTCTCGCGATGTCGGAGCACTGTTCCTCGGTTTTCTTCAAGATGCTGATCATCTGAGCGTTGGTGTGGTAGGTGAACTGTATCGTTGTGGCGGGCTCCTCAGGGGGGAGCATGTCCATGCTGTCAACGTCCTGTCCATCCTGCTCTGCTGTAAAGAAAAAGATCAATGTGCTTTTAGATCTCTAACAGTGACCAGCCACATTTTAGATCCATCAAACAAAGCTGCTGTCTACATTCTTGAAAGGCGGCCAGGTTATTAATAGATCGTTTGAAGAGTCTGGTATGTACTTGCAGAAACCAAGAAGAGAGTGGAGAAGGGCGACATACAGTATGGCTGACACATGCAACTGGTAAACTGGCTGATGTCGGCCCGCATTTCTGTATTCACACTTAGCAGAAACCAATGATAGCTCCGATACCACATAGAACAACTTAAGCCTTCGTGCTAGAAGACTACTACTGATTTAAGTGCATGCTTTGCACGGTGTAAAACTGTCAAACTAGGTTCAATCTTCTTCATTTTAAACAAGAGCGTGCACATTTAACGGACCCTTTGCCATTTAATATGAGTTAATTTGTATTTGGAGGCAGCAGCCATGACACTCTCCATCTCTTTTTTTGATTTGATACAAGTAAGCACGCGATGTAGACATTGTAGAGAGGATCACTGTGGGAAGAGGTCACATGATATCAAAACAGAAACAAGGACATCAGTTTGAAATGAATGCGAATATGGGAATAATTATCAGGTCCAACCTGCTGCCAGACATCTGAACTAAATTCAACATGGCTGGAAAAGTTTTGCAGTACAATAAAAAAGTGAGACTACTTGCATTCAGTAGTACAGGTTAAGAGGGTTCATTTTACTGGTTAACTTTAAGACTCTTACAGCCATGTAGACTTTTTACTAAAATTATATGATTAAATGCTCAAACCAGTTCCTTCTGTCCTGCTTAGGTTCCTGCTCTCACGTGGCTCACACATGAGTTATGCTTGTAGTGGCAGCAGAGTATCTTTCTAAAAAGTTTTTTGACTTTACAGCAGTTTCTTAGAAAATACTGTCAGACAACTTTTTTATATTTCTATGGGGATTTACGGCGCTGTTTGTTCGCGCTAGACTGCCAATAAAACCAATGACAATAGCCACAGGACCCAGTGTAAGTGAATATTTATGTGGGGAAATAAGGCGTTCAAGTTGGATTGTATTTTGATGGGAGCCACATGAGCATGTGTGCCAAACAGATGTCTGCTCTATTGAAAGTCAAAAGGACTACACTTTCTTGTGTTTCTCTTGCAGACAAAGGCAAAAGGGTTAAGAAGAATATATGTAGTCGTACCAGAAACAAAAAGTCAGAACACTAAGGTGACAATACCAATGTGCTGTAATTAGTCCTCACCTCTGAGGCCCTCCAGCGGGTCATAGCATCCCTCTTGGTCACTGACAAAGAAGCGATCGCAGTCCAGGAAGTAGGGCCAAGCCATCTCGATCCGCTCGAAAGCGTGACTGCACCTTTTGTGCACCGCCTCACAGGTGGTGCGACAGGGCCTCAGCACCTTCTCCTTCGCACAGCGCGGGGCCAACACAGAGCAGCCCAGCATGCGGATGTCAGGGTTGCACTCTCCCCCGAGCAGAGATTCGACGACGCTCATGAGGAGGTACTCGGCGCCGGCCTCGGCGTCTTCACGGGTCTTGTGGCCCAGGAGGTTCGGGAACATGGTCTGAGTGTAGGGCATGTCGTCGCAGTAGGACAGTAACACATCCGTGCATTTTGCTGAGGTGGAGAGAAGAAGAAGAAGAAAAAAAATCAGATACTTTAGGAACATTTTAAAAGTAAATGATGAGCAATCTCACTTTATCAAGTCTTTTTGCGAGGGATCCAGACACGGATCTCTATCTGTCACACACTTAATGATGAGCCTCACCGTGCTGTCTTCAATCATCTAGCTCCCAATGTTTCTATTATCTCTGGAAATTAGAATATGAATATTTCATACTGTCATTGATCATCTAAAAATACACACGATGATCTTATGGCTTTCGGACCAGATTCCATTAAGACTACGCCCAGTGAGACTTATGATCTCATCCTTTTTTGTTTTTAAAAATATCGACTCACAGGGATGCCACCGTACAAACTCTTGAACTATCAGGGAGATTTAGAGCCTGGTCATTCACCGGTGTGAAAAAGTGTGTGGTTTTTAGGCTCAAACGACAAAGAAAAGCTCCCATTTATGAAGATAAACATCTGGAGAGATCAGCTGCTACAACCTGAAGCATACTGGACGACAAAAAGCTAATGCAAGACATCGCTCTTCCTCCAAGCCCAAGGGTACTTACGTTTTTCTTCCACTGTTGGCTTGCACATACCTGCAAGACACATCAGCATGTCATAATTAGCTTGACACTGTGGCAGACACTAGATGGCAGAGTAGTCTCTGCAAATGCTTCAAAGTGGCCTACAAAATACTCTGCTTGAGCTATCTCTGTGCCTCAGCAGCTTTCTAAAATGCCTGTCGGTCTATAGATGTATCATTAAGTCACCAAAGTTCAACATATTTGACAAGATTATAAATCGTAATCCATAAAGTTGAAAAGCATGCTTTCATCTGGCATATTAGTGTAGGCCACAGTCAAATCACAATCGTGTTCTGCCTTTTAAAAGTGACTTTAAAAGTATTTTTTTGTACAAGTTTTACAGCATCAAAGTCAGCTTTCTGAATCTAGAAAACTACAATCTGCACAGGGAAATGCGTCTCGTGCATGCAGCAGGTTCCCGGATGCAAGCAACGTTATAATAATAAAATATCTTATCGCATAAAGCTGAAGAACTTTACCTCGAAACCCTGGGTCACACCGTCGAGGATCACACGACACAAGAACCAGCAGCTGCAGGAGGATCAGCAGCATGATGCGCGTTTTCCGGGCTTTATTTTTTATTCCGTTTCGATGTGGCACCTCGCACACGCAGCCAGAGGGTGTGTTGCGTCAATTTCCCAAAAGTCTGCAGAAATTCCCCCTGAACTTCCCTCACTTCATTACACGTATGGCGGTCAAATATCAAGTTACAGAGGAAGTGGATATGAGGTGAAATAAGGACATTGTGCATGAACATTTAGAACGTAACGTCAGGTTTTGAGAATATGACGCACATTAACGGAGATTTTGTTAAATTAAAAAGGCAGCATGAAGGCAGTTTTTTTTTCTTTAGTTTGAGTTTTTTTTTTCTTCTGTAATAACAATATTGAAAGATTACATTTCCCCTTCGATAAACTATAGTCATTTAATATTGTCACCTGGTTTAATTGGAGCTACATCTACAGTGGCCTTATTCAGTCACATGACCTTGTTTGACCAATAATGGACACCAGGGTCACTACACATACAATTATTCAATTAATATTAGCACTTGTGTTGTACCCATATACCATGTCTTAATTTAGAAAATGATGTATGTGTTTATTAGTGTTAAATAAGAAAATATCAACTGTTTTAACTTTAAGAAATAATCATGCTAAAGCTAGCAGCTGAGCTAGTTTTTAACTGCCTTTTGACAAAATTCAGTTGTGTGTAAATGAAAACAACTTACATTTTCTCTCTTATTTAGTCTTTATTATATCGTCTTAATGTTTTGGTTCCATACAAAAGAGGCTCAGCTTCATCTGCACTAATTGTGATAGTCATTAGACGAAAAAAAAAATTTGATTGTCAAGAGAATTCATTAATTTTCTTCAAGACTCAGCCGAGGTGATTGCCACCTGACCTGATTTCTGTCAATTTCACTTCATCATCAAGTGAACAGCTCTACATCCTAAATTGATGTTGCCAGGAGCACACAGGGAACATTTGATCATGCTACCTACATTACGCTTCATTATTTTGAGCTTGTTTTACTCTCTCAACTAATTACAGGGTCTTCTCTACTTCAAGATGAGCTGATCTGAATTAGCATAATGGGAAGCGTGATTATTCATCATGCAGGCAGGCGGGCGGGCGCAGGACCAATGGCATGCAGGACCCCCGGTTTCAAGACTAGATAAAGTATCTTGATAGCTCAGCCCTCTGGCTGTAAAGAGTGGAGTGAGTTGAGGGTGGAAATACCACTGTATTCTAAATCAGGAATAGGAATTATGAATTATATCCATGTAATTGTGCAGATTATCGCACACACACACATCTGCAGTTTTGAGTGTGTTTGACACTCTTTTAACTCACTCAGTTGACTCACTTGTTGTCCTTTAAGACTTGAGCAGCTGTGACATATTTTTCCATGCATACATTTTCCATTCGAGCAATTTTAATCACCACTTTCTCCTTTAGCAGTTCCCGATGATTGGGGTCAATCAGATGACGTGTTAATATTGCCAAAACCTGGCTACAGTGCCACCTTGAGCTGCTTTCAGCGTGAACCGTTTGAAATCAAAGGTGCTGGTGGGTTTTGGTGATTCCTTCACTTCGTGCTGCAAATCATTACTGTTGGTCTGTTTTCATGCATAAAATTAAGTCTGAGGCAGAATAAATCAGAATCACTAATTGGCAAAAAAGGATCTTTGACCCGTCTCTTTAATTACACTTGGCAATAATGCTACTGCAACATTTACACCATATATATCATCTTTGATAATTAGGGGCACGAGGCAGATGCAAACAAAACAATGTGATGCAGAAACAGAGGACAGTCAACAAGTTATGTTTCTCTTCAAGTATACCTCAATCCATCAATTTCAAATATTGAATAGAAGATAATCTCGATTTGGAAAAAAAAGACCTATTTGTCATTTAGTGTCCAAGACTTTCAAGTGCTTGAATTTAATTTACAAACGTACAAATTAAATTAAAGGACATTATCTCGATTCAATGACATTACTGTGAAAACATTAATATTTTTAATAGCTTTATAATTGACAGCTTTTAGTGCACATATTCCACTTACAGCTAATAACACTGCCAAAGAAGAGCAAGAGGCTTACGGGGGGGGGGGGGGAGAGCAAGAGGCTTAGGGGGGGGGGGGGGGGGGGGGGGGGGGGGGGGGAATGCATGTGCATGAAATACATCCAAAAATAAACAGATGTTTAATAATAAAGCAGCTATTCTGGTTAAAGTATAGAACCTCTGAAAAAGTCACATATTCAAATCTGGCACGTACACAAAACGGTGTGTTTAAAGCACTTTGAAAGCATTCCTATCTAGACAAAAAGTTGTTCCTTTACAATGCAAAATATATAATAACATATTGTAAATATCCATAGAAACATTTTCTCCAGTCAACTGGCAAAAACTAAGGACAGTCGTACAAATACTTTTCAGTCAAACGTGGACTATCTCTACTACATTCAGTTTCAAACTCATGCTTAAAAGGAGAAGTCGGGTGATATTCTATGTGTTTACTGTCAAGAAATCCCATGAAGGGACCAAACCCAATAATCAATAGATCCTACTAACAGAGATCTCAATCGTCAAATAAACTCTTAAATGATATCCTCCCTGGACGTGTGAGAACGCCGGTTTAAATCATGAGGGAGTTAGATTGAATTAAATATAACTTGTGTCGAAACAGAGAGATGCTTTGCAGACTAAGTGGTCGGAGGAACTTTTGGTAAAACGTCCACTATTCAGGACACATGGCATTCAAATAAACTCAACTTCTTACTAACATGGAGTGGTGCTTATTTGTCAGGTAAAAACACGTCCCACTGTCGCATTGGGTGACATGTTTCTTCATGATCATGAACCAGTGCACTGTAGTTTATTTTCAGTCAAACAAACAAACACCTACTGCTGCCATACACACTCACCAGTGCACAACGTGTATTAATCCACGTCTGAAAATAGTCCGCTCCTGTTTGAGTTGTTTGCTAAAACCTACAGTGACTACAGCTGCAGAAAGAAAGTATGAAACCAGTTTTAAAAAATGTAAGTAAACGTCCACACAACTCGTTTTATAAGATCTCCAGACACCTTTGGGGCATCTGGTGGCTTAATTTAGATGCATACCAAAGGGTATAAGCACAATGTCTTTGATTAACCTGTGTTGCATGCCCCTATACTCAGACAAAGGTAAAAATGCAAACAAAATTAAAAAAGGGTCCGCAAATATTGAGAGATGAAGAAACACATTGTCGGTTTTGGTCTTCTCGTAACACTTGTTGACAACACAAACCCAGAATATCACCAACTTCCCCATTTAATATCATGGTGTCGATGTTATTTGCCTTTGGCTCCTGTATCTATAGATCTGAGATAATTAGAGAAAGTGCATCAATATTCAGTGATATGACACTGCAAAGTAGTCTAACATGGTCTATACAGAACATGGCAATAATGTGCAGCAGTTGAGTCTCCACACCACAGTAAGAGTGCGTAATCCAACATAGTCTCTCCTTCTTTTCACATCTTTGCACCTGTCGGCCATCAGCTTCTACCTCTGTCCCTGCGTTCTGTAGCAGAGGAAAGGTCACTACATGTGGATTTGCCGAAATCATTACAAAGTGGTTGGTTGTGTATACAAAAGGCCACTTTATACATGTGGCTCAAAGAGAAGAAGGAGCCTGTGTCCAGCTGGGTGGTCCTTCGCCTTTAGATTAATCTGAACCCACGACTTATTCGATGAAATTGATTTGTCTGATCTGTGTAGTTTTCTGTGTTTCAGGCGATGAATCACAGATCTCTTGTTTGCCAATACTATCTGAGGCCGACGTCTCCACATCGTCCCCATCGCTCCATATCTGCGCTTTCCTTCACCGCTTCATCCTCCCCCTCGTTACTGTCTTCTCATTCTCCTCCGCCCACTATCTCCCTTTCTTATGCTCTTCACCCACAACCTGTCCCCTATTTCTGCTCTCTTTCCCATGTCTAACAATATCCTGTCCTCTCTGTCTCTCTCCTCATCCTTTTTCCTCCGCCCACCTTCTTCCGAGAGGCAACCTTTATTTTTGGCCCGTGGTGTGTTATCTGTCGTTTCCGCGAGTTCGCCATTAGCTGATCCTCTGGAGACAGTAGTCGTTCTCCGTGTCTAAAGAGCTGTTGTGGCCAGACGAGGGGTACAGGTCACGGCGGAGCAGCCTGTTGACGACAGTAACCAGGACTTTCTTGTACTGCTGACGCAGGAGGGAGTAGGCAAAGGGGTCGGACGCAGCCTTGCTGTATGTCAGGCACTTACTGATGATTCCCCAGTGGCGGTTGATGTCCACGAAGGGGATGAGCTCGGCCAACCTGAATGGGCGGCAGCAGAAACATAAATAAAGTACATTTTAAGTAAGAGCTTTTTTTTCCCTCCGTTTTTTTAAAATGTTCAAAGGGAATTAGGTAAAACTGAACCTATTTTAACACATAAGGGACTGGATGACAGTTATAAGGGGACGGCAGGATGGAGGTCGGAGGGTTATGTGGTTTTTTTCAGAAGGGAGGATAGCAGGAGATGGTCGTAAAATTAATTTCAGCCTTCTTTTGAGTTTTTACAAATTGTTTGGAAATTTCAAAAGGCCTATACTTAAAAGCAAAGAGAGACACATTGTAATCAGAAAACAGCTTAAACCACCAATATCATATACAAAGCACTCATTATTTTCACAAAGAGGTGCAGGCAAGCTTTATTCCTTTTTTTTTTAATGGCATTTAAAATCTTCCAAAGAGCATAATTGTAAGGTAATACATATGATAATATGTATGTTTCTTTAATTTGATTATTTGATTTGTGTTTTAGGTATTTCAAGTCAAACTAAAATGTTTAACACCACTCGGGACGGCTTTGACTTTTTAAAAATGTAACCTTAAGCTTCAGCCTCCTTCACACTCCCAATAATACCTGTACATCCTTTATGATCTGCTAATTGATGTTACGGAACAAAAAATGTGTGAAAGCATAAGGTTACCACAGAAAGCGGAGAATGTTATGCTTTTACCATAACTGATGTTCACAAATGTATACTTTAAACCAGAACAGAGGCATGAGTATGAATTATCATAATTAGATGTGGCTCAGGATACTTCCAGTGGATATGAGGTCAGGGGTTACAGTCTCTCTTTCCTTGTTAATGTATGTTGTCTCCCTCTTCACCCAAATGTCAAACTGATGGATCATCAGCACCACAAGACATCTGACAACCCCTCATTTCCTTATTTCTCTGTCTGTCTGTACTGTACATATTGTCCTACATTGTTGTTTTTTTCAGTAGAAGTCACCTGTTTACGGGATGATGCAGGCGACTAATGAGCTCTCTCTGGTCCGGAGAGACTCTGTGACTGTGCGCTTCAAGTGTTGAATTGTGTCTAATCTGATCTAATGCAGCGACAGATCTGTATCTTCTGGAGGACAACAACTCTAATGAGTCTGGATGAAGGGATGGGGTGTATATATATATATATATATATATATATATATATATATATTACATGTATTGTTACAGTAGGGCCATTTATCTTTTACGTTTTGCAGTGAATTTGAGGAGTTATGGGTAATATCAAGTCGACTTACCTTGTAATTACATACGGAGCAAAGCAGATGATGAATGAGCCGATGAAGATGCTGATCTTCTTTGTGGCTCTCTGCTTTCTCCTCTTTTGCTCCGCTAAACATCTTTGTTTGACGCTGAAAACAGCAGAAGACTTTTAGACTGTGGATTATACATTTAAAAGGCCTGTGGAAGAAGGAAGAAAGAAAAAAAGCATGATGTATGAATAATTGAGCAAAGCATTTGGTGAACTACCTCGGGTGAATGTCGACCAGCAGGAAAAGAGTCTGCATGGTGATAATGTCAATCCTCTTGCAGTGAAACCTGGCGACTTTCAACACCTTCAAGTAGGTGAAACACAGAATGAGCAGCGAGAGGATGAAACTGGTGGCGTGGAAAACGACGGTGAAGATCGTGAACTTAATCCTGTCGCTGCCTTCCTGCGTGCGCGGCTGCAGGGTGCAGGACGCGTACGCGTGGTTGTAGTTGACCCAGGAGAAGAGCAGCGCCGTCAGGGAGAAGGTGAAGGAGTGCAGCCAGGAGTAGCACACCATGATCAGCGCGTCCTTGTAGCGCATTTTAGTGGAGTAACTGAGCGGGAACACCACCGCTATCCACCGGTCGATGCTGAGAGCCGCCATGCTCAGCATGGTGTTCGCGGTCAGGAAAGTCTCCAGAAAGCTCACCGTGTGGCAAACGCAATCCCCAAACGGCTGCTGGTCCCTGATAATCCCCACCAGAGTGGCCGGCATGTTCAGCACAGTGATGAGTATGTTGCAGAAGGACAAGTTCATGGTGAAGACGCCGGGCACCTGTCGGCGTATCTCGGTGCTGTGGACGAAACATAGCAGCACCAACAAGTTTGACAACAGCGAGACGACCGCGACCGCGATGATGAACAAAGCGAAAAGGCTTTCAGCAAAGTCCATGTCTCACTCCAGAAAGTCCGCTCTCGGGTTACCCGCGCCTGTTGTTGGTAGTACGCATTTCAGATCAACCATGGTTCACCCGTCGCTCATCTCCCCATGCAGCACCTCCTGAACTCTTTGTCAATTAAATCCGCGTGCGTCTCCTCCAACTTCCACGAGCGCTGTCCAGCGTGCTGAACCGAGCAGCCGCCACCATCCTCTCTCCTCGAACGCGTCGATTAGTTCCCATTAACGTCCGACAGGTGCAGGTGGGGAGCTTGGCAAAGTGATGCAGGGCGAGAGGGCGGCCCACTCATCAGGCAGATCTGGTAGGAGACTGAGGAGGCCGACTGAAATGACTGATCGTTTTTAGTTATCACGTCGAGAGCCGACAATCACACCCAGAGACATGGGAACAACTTGTCCTTGTCACAAAACAGCCAAACTCACACCGTCTTTCCTGCATATTGGAGAGCTTCTGTGCTGTTGATTTCCCTCCATCCGCCCGTTGTTTGACTTCTTTGCGCAAATACGAATCAATCATAACGCATAAGTTATTCACATGCGAGTTTCTTGAGTCGTTCGCATTGATCACGGCTCGCTCGAAATCAATGTGGGTCTGCAAGCAAAGGGCGCGCAGAAATCCAGCTCCGGGATAATTGGAGACGCATCAGCCGTGACCAACCAAATGGCACCAGGTGCACACGCGCGCCGGAGAGGCACCGGAGCAAATAGATCTTTTTACTGAAATTAATTATTAATAGCGCCGTGGCTACTGTAGATTCACTGTGCACGATAAAAAAAATGGTGTCATGCAGAAATAGACAAGAGAATATGACCTCAATCACAGTTTGGTTTGTTGTCTTTGATGATGTTGTGGCTATGTAGACCTGAATGTACCCAGCCAGCATGTCCGTGTGGGGCCCATAAGGTTTAAATTTGGGCTGCCGATAAGGGTCCCAAGTGGGTTTGTCCGCAGTTTCCACGGTGACCTCACCTGTGTTTGCCCATACTGGGTTTATTCACCGGTTTATTCACCGACTTTAAGAGGGATCTGACTGGGCTTTAAGTGGGAACCAAATTGGCTACAAATTGGCCTCACCTGTGTTTGCCCATACTGGGCAAACACAGGTGAGAAAATCACAGCCACCATTCCATCTTCTGAAATACATTTATCTGACACAATTTGTTCAAATAGGTAGAAAATAAGTTTGCAAAAGCCATTTTAATTCTTGATTTATCAGACGTTCTTGTACTTTGATCCTGTCATTGGTTTCCATTACAAGATAACCAATTGAGGTGTTCATCCCAAAATCAGCACCATATGTTTCTATTGTTTTATAAAACAGAAAACAGAAGAAAAAATGGCTCTATTGTGCACCAATGTTCGTTTGATTTCAACACTGCAATATTAAAATACAAATTGGATTAACATGCATCAGCAGCCGGTAGCAGAAGTGCACTTCAGAAATGTTTGTGTTCCCTGTACCGAGTCATGCCCAATCCTGGAGAAGCCTGTGTAGACAGTGACTCACTGGGGTCAGACGCAGCCTGCAGGGGTTTTACATATCTTTTCTCATTTTCATTCCCTTCATACACCCACTTGTTATGAAGCCTATAGGTTTGTGCCTGAATCCCCATCCCCTCCAATTAAGTGCATTGTTTTATTTATGTAAGAGTGATACAGTATCGGAGAAGCCACTTTACTCAGAGCCGGCCTGCTCGTGGGTGAGTCACTATAATGTAGTTTTGGGAAACCCTGAAGAAAATACATGTGAAGTGACTTTTTTTTTTTTTCCCAAAGCATCATAATCACTGATGAGAGTCTGTCTCCAGAACTGTGAAGCTCCTGATGGTACGCATGTCCCAGTGAGTGTTTTGGAGTCAGAAAGTCAGAGAGACAAAGCAGCGGTGATGTCAGTTCCCTACAAACGAGTGATCAAATGCCTGCAGGCGAAAGCTACAGCTGGGCTCCCAGGGGGAAAGTGCAAAGCTATTTATAGGCCTGATTGGGTGTCACCTCCAATATAACTCTCAGCGGCGGTGTATTACCTAACCAAGGTATCAGAGCGAAGCACTGAACGCAGCTTCAGAACTGCAAATGAGATTGCTTTTAGAGGATGCTTTTATGTGTGTTGAGCAATCAGCCGCTGCAGCTTTAGGTTTCCTCTAAAAGGCCTCAAGGACCTGTTGCAATTTAACACATGATTTAAAACACCAAACACAACTGTGGCTCAGAGTCACACAGACTTTGTCACTACATCCAACGATAAACTAAATCTAGTTTGCAAAGTAACCAAAAGGGGAAGGGCGCTGATCTCCAGCCCTGAGTTTGGCCAACATACACCAAATTGTAACTGATTATGAGTCCGAAAAATGAAGGAAGTAGATCTTTTAGAAATAAGATGAGCTGGACATGCGCAGTAAAGATGCAATTATGAACAAATGCCTTATATATGACCATAAAATGCCCCACTGGCCAACAATTCACATTATGGCTGTGATTCATGATTATTACCAAGCTGCGACAGCAACGCTGGTAATGTTTCCACCTGCTGAGTCTTTGTGCGTGTGTCATCACGGCACAGTGGGGTCCTGGAGACACTGCTACTGTCACACTGCCAACAGAGTGGTTTTGAGTACTTTGCCAGGTGTTTGTATTCTTGTCTTGTCTGTGGACATATTATGTGAACAACCGTTCAGGGTGCAATCACGGTGTTTTTCAGGTGTGTCGTGGAGATCAAAAGGAAGGCAGAGTTCGAAGATGGGTGAGGTCCGAGCGGGGGCGCTGCAAGTAGACTTTACACTGCTACGCTTTACAAATGCTAACATCAGAATGCTAACATGCTCAAAATGAGGTGCTAAAGTTGAGCAGATATAATGTTTACAGAATTCATAATGTTTTAGTCCAACAACAAACCAAAGAAAAAAGACCAACATTCTCTGGCTCTGCCTTCCATCATACTGGTTTTAGACTGGAAGATGTCTTGTTGTACTCATTGGAGTCGTGATGGACATGTTTTGCAGACTAGAAAGGTTATTGATCCATCCATCCATCCATTTTCGACCGCTTATCCGGGGTCGGGTCGCGGTGGCAGCAGGTTCAGCAGGCCGACCCAGGCTTCCCTCTCACCCGCAACACTTTCCAGCTCATCCTGGGGGACCCCGAGGCGTTCCAAGGCCAGCCGGGAGATATAATCCCTCCAGCGTGTCCTCGGTCTTCCCCGGGGCCTCCTACCAGTTGGACGTGCCTGGAAAACCTCTAATGGGAGGCGTCCAGGAGGCATCCTGACTAGATGCCCGAACCACCTCAGCTGACTCCTTTCGACACGAAGGAGCAGCGACTCGACTCCAAGCTCCCTCCTGATGTCCGAGCTCCTTACCCTATCTCTAAGGCTGAGCCCGGCCACTCTACGGAGGAAGCTCATTTCGGCCGCTTGTATCCGAGACCTCGTTCTTTCGGTCACGACCCAGAGTTCATGACCATAGGTGAGGGTTGGAACGTAGACCGACCAGTAAATGGAGAGCTTCGCCTTCCGGCTCAGCTCCCTCTTCACCAAGACGGACCGGTACAGCGCCTGTTTTACTGCTGCAGCCGCACCGATCCGCCTATCGATCTCACGCTCCACCTTACCCTCACTCGTGAACAAGACCCCGAGATACTTGAACTCCTTCGCTTGGGGTAGGCAGTTTGTCCCCACCTGGAGGGAGCAGTCCACCGGTTTCCGGCAGAGCACCATGGCCTCAGATTTGGAGGTGCTAACGCTCATCCCTGCCGCTTCACACTCGGCTGCAAAACGCCCCAGTGAATGCTGGAGGTCACGGTCCGAGGAAGCAAACAGGACCACATCATCCGCGAACAGCAGAGATGCGATCCCGAGATTCCCGAACCGGATCTTCTCCGCCCCCTGGCTGCGCCTAGATATCCTGTCCATGAAAGTCACGAACAGGACCGGTGATAAAGGGCAGCCCTGGCGGAGACCAACACCCACCGGGAACGTGTCTGACTTACTACCGAGGATACGAACACAGCTCCTACTGCAGGCGTACAGAGACCGGATGGCCCGTGCCAACGGGTCCGGCACCCCATACTCCCGCAGCACCCCCCACAAAACCCCCCGAGGGACCCGGTCGAAAGCCTTTTCCAAGTCCACAAAGCACATGTAGACTGGTTGGGCAAACTCCCAGGACCCCTCCAGTAGTCTTGCGAGGGTAAAGAGCTGGTCCACTGTTCCACGGCCGGGACGGAATCCACACTGTTCGTCTTGAATCTGAGGTTCGACAAGCGGTCGGAGCCTCCTTTCCAGCACCCTGGCATAAGCTTTTCCCGGGAGGCTGAGCAGTGTGATACCACGATAGTTCGAGCACACTCTCCGGTCCCCCTTCTTGAAGATGGGAACCACCACCCCGGTCTGCCAGTCCATGGGCACTGTTCCCGACCCCCATGCGACACTGCAAAGGCGTGTCAGCCAAGACAGCCCAACAATGTCCAGCGCCTTCAGCATCTCAGGGCGAATCTCATCCACCCCCGGCGCCTTGCCACCAAGGAGCTTTTTGACTACCTTAGTGACCTCTGCCAGGGATATGGGTGCAACCACCCCAAGGACTTCAGGTTATTGATTAATAGTGAAAATAATCAACCAAATAATCAATAATGAAAATAACCGCTGGTTGTTGAGAAGAGCACAGTGCACAAACAGAGCAAAACCGTGAATGTTGTGTTTGGCAGCGAGCGCAAGACCAGCACACTGAGAGCAAAATTGATGTCCGTGGTCACCTCACGACCTCAGCCTTACAACAAGGATCGCTCTGAAAGCTTTCAACTCTCCACTCTAACCAATAATCTGACCTTCACACAAACAACAACCTGGTCACCTTCAGTCAGCAGGAGAAGTGCCTCAGATGTTCAGAACAAAAGTGTGGCCTCAGCACAGTAATGAAATCCCCCTGCGGCACTCTATGGTACCTGGGATGTCACTTGGAGCTTTCACGCTGCGCCTCTTTAGAATCACAGCTTTCTCAGGGTCCCGAGAGTCAGAGTCAGGCAGGAGGAGGGAAAGGGGAGCCCATGCTAAGGTGTAAGTTGGACTATGGTACGGCTTGTCTCACGATACCTGAGGAGTCTCAAGCAATGCACAGGTAGGTCCCTACTACTCGTATCATGTGCTATTCAACCACTAAGTCATTCTTAGATTGCATTGCTTATTGTGCATTTTGTAGCCCATGTATTACTAATTGTGTCATTTCTGTTACTGTCAACCGCATTTTCCAAAACATGCCATGGATTTGAGATTGGTTGACCATCTTAAAGTTAATTAAATAATCCATCAAAGTCAGCATTTATTCACCTTTATTTTATTTGACCTATTCCTTTATTTGTAAATTATACTATTATTGGGTGGAGGTCCAATTGGGCAATAATGCAATTTATAGTATTAAAGTAGTAGTCAAAATAAGAGCCACAAACTATGAAGACTTTGAAAAATAAAATAAAAAAGTAACTATTTTTGTGATCGTCTTCAGTGGGAATGAATTTCAGCTAGCTGCCACAATAGATGTAAAGCATTGACAAAAGAACTAACCTATTGATAGATTTGGTCAATTTATTAGCGTACAAAAAAAATATATGAAATAGCACCCGTGTACGTTAAGAACAGTTTGTACTTGCAACTACAATACAATGTGTTTGGATAACATAACGTTTCTATAAATGTGATGGATTATTTCAAACAATAAGTTTCAGTTAAGATTTCTTGATACTGAAATGAATTAGCCACTAACTGCCTAGAAGGAACGATATCAATTTAAAATCTCCCCGTATGCTATGGAAAATTAATTAAAACATAAATTAAAAAAATATGTTCCTGATTCAGCAGACTTTCCGTCAGCTTGTCTCTCCGCTCAGTTGCCTTCAGGTGCGCATACGCTTTGCTAACTTGTGCCTTCTTTATATTCACAGTGATGTAGTTATAGCATCAGCGACTTCAAATATTGTGCAGACACTTTCTTTTCAAAATAGATTTTACTCACGATATTACGGACACCGATACAGTAGGTCTGTCTAGATCTTCACATAAATATAATTTGTTATCTACTTTGGTGGACCCAATTATTTGAGACTGTGTTCATATTGACCGTAGGTCAGCTCTTAATGAGTCAGTGTAAGGATGGAGATTCAGTGAGGATTAGAAACAAGGTCAGAAGTCATTAACCTTGGAAACGTGCTGCGCTTATACTCATACTCCAAGGATCCATCAAATGCAGATCGATATTTGATCTTAAGGTCTCCAGCAGTAACCAGTCCAATCGTATAAACAAGCTCACCTGAAGTAACGAACCACAGCCTCCAACTTACACATCATAATGAAGAGGACAAGAAACAGACATTTCCTGCTGCATACTGCCGTTTTCTTTGTTTTATTGAAGGTTTACATGTATCCAGTAACCAGTGAGGATACAAAGACGAGGGCCGGTTGTGAAGGACAGCTCAGGATTCTGGGTCCAGGGTGAGTAGTGGTGACAGATGGGCCTCCTCCACACTTCTCTGTGTATGACAACATGCCTGAAGCACCACACAGACACAGAACTGTCCGCACACATCTGCCGGACACTTTCGACGTGTGCGTGTTTGTTATATGTTGCACAGTAAGAAAAGAATGGCAAAAAGAAAACATGACATAAAAAACCCTTTTGATCTCATCTGTAAGGGGAATTGTGTTGTTTTCCTCTTCTTTTTATCATTATTTATATTGTTATTATGTGGATACATTTGCTTATTATTACATTTTTGATTCACATCTACAGTGTTAATGCCACCAAAACATCACGTATGGAATCACAATCATTTGTGGATAATGTAATGTTCTTATTGAGAAATGTTGATGAATTACTACGTTTTAAAAACAATCCAATGCACACATCTTTATTTATTAATATTTTAGCAACTGTGTGCTATACAAGCTTCATTCATATTGCAAAATGATCACTATTGTGCACTCATCCAGCATACACAAGTGCCTTATGGCGACTTATGGTTACTATGTATTTATTTTATTTATTTGTTTATTTGTCAGGGACAAAACATTGTAACAGGCTACAATAGCTAAATGATATAGATTGCCGAGGTTTATGTGTGTGATTATTTTTTGTATACGTGCCTGTGTGCATGCATACATGTATAGCCTTTGTGAGTGTTTATCTAATCTATGTGCATCTGTTCCTCGCGTCTGTGTGTGTGTGTGTGTGTGTGTGTGTGTGTGTGTGTGTGTGTGTGTGTGTGTGTGTGTGTGTGTGACGTCACTCAAATGTCAAAATGCTCTCTACTATACACTGATTAACTTAATCTTGTTATGATTACATGGAAAGATTATAAGTGATATATGTGTTAGATAGAGAATGCATTTCAGTGCATTGAGGCTTATTTAGTCCAATTGTATTTACAACTTGTATAACACTTATAAAACACAAATTAATGAACTGTAAGATTATTATGAGGACATAAAACCGTTAGAGTTATACATTATAATGCATTAAATCTTCCATTAAATCCAATTGCATCTATAACTCAACTAACTAAGGTCAACTAGCTCTCATATGATTTCAAAGTCATCAAAAAAAATTGAAATTGCATTGATACAAACAGCAATCACATGCATGTTGTTTCTCACACAATCATGATAATGTGACTTTGATTCAACCACGGCATAACTCTGTAAAAAGTGCTCCTAAATATACACCACCTCCTGTTAATGAAAAAAGAAACCACTGGCTACAAAACCTTTTTTAGCACCTGCGTGTTTTCCCAGACATCTGATATGATATGTTATTGAAAATTGAGGCTCAGCACTGCTGGTCGGCAAACAAAAGGAGCATGAAATAGCTTTCGTGAGTGCTGTGCAGCTGCCACAGGTAAAGCAGGACGGACTTGTGATGAGTCATGTTCCCATAGCAACACCCCAGTCTGGGAAGGTATCGTACCATCTCTGGCAACACACGCTCTCGATGTGGATGTAAATATCGTTTACATGGGTTATCGTGGCCACCCAAGAAGATCTGTGGCAAATTATGTTCTTTTCATGGTATCTGTGCAACTGGAGGAGTATTTTGACGGCATTCAAAGGCTTAAATGATGTTTAATGACACGTATGCGTCGTTGTACATTTCTCATGGGATTTACTCATTTCTCCCGATCCTCAGATGGCCCGTTTTATCAAACCTGAGCAAACAGAATGCTTTGGTCGGCTGCAGGTGGCCAAAGCTCTGTCAAACCCTTCGTTTTGTTCCCAATGAGCCCTCTTTTATCCGGAGACCCAAAGGACTGGATGGAGAGATAGCCGGGGTGAGGGAGAGGCGTAAATAGATTGCTTTGACCCAGTGAGGACACACCAAATAAAGCCACATTTGAAAGGACTCCTTTAGTGTTTTATTAATAACCCAGCGGGCGATGCCCTGCGTATTTATTGATGTCTTCATCAATCCTTTCATAAACAGTCAAACACTTTCTTAATGAAGCTTGAGCATATATTACACAGAACTTCCTGGACACCTTTTCAAATGATATGAGGAGGTCAGAACTGTGTCAAACTGCTAACTACAGTATTTGTATTGGCTCTAAAGAGCATTCCTTTGATTCGGACCTCAGGGCCACAAACACATTGTTGTTGCAGAGGGTTCATGACCGCACGCAGCGGGGAAACTGTCTCTCTTGGCAGCGGCTGCTCGTGCGCTGCAGGTCTGCAGGAGGTCTGCAGGAGCAGACTGTAACCTGAGTCTGAGTGGAACAGATTGACAGTGAGCCACTAAGCACATTGAGCAGACACGCTGCATTCGCTGCATTCATTATCATTAGGCAACAGGAGCGCTTTGAAGCCAGCCGGAGCTCCGGTGGGCAGACAGAGCAGGCCAGCAGGCACGTGATGGAGCGTTATGTAGCTTCTGCAGCAAACTATGAAAAGAGCCTCATAAAACATGCAGGCACACTGATGAAGAAAACATTACTTAACACGCCTTTTACTGGGATAGTGTAACGAACGGCCCAGCCCTTTGGAAATAATGTGCAGAGATCACCGCAGCGCACGTGAAAGCGTTGACCTGATTAACAGTGTTGAGAAAACATTACCAAAGTAAAACAATGTGCCCGTGTTCTTCATCATCAATTGTCATGCAGATTGTTCACCTCTGACCTCTTATCACGGGTCGCTTGAAGAAAAATGAGCTTATCTCAATAAGCCAACTTGGGCAGATGAAGACCGTGAGATATGGCACCGGGGGAAAGCAAGTATGTGGACTTTCGGTTAAGTTGTTGTTAAGCTAAAATTAGACATTATTTTTGTTTAATAAGGTAGTAAATGGAGGTGCTTTTCTTTTAAAATTTGAGTAAATTCTTGCCGTTTTTGCCAAGTGGTTGATTTTCTGGAAAGGATGAATTTCGTTGCAGTTACTATTCTTGAACCCTACAAATATAATATACTCAAAGTAAAGTAACTGTTAAAGAAATCCAATTAAATCTGGATATTTTAAGACCTAACATACAGTGTTTATCAAATAAATCAGTTCAAAGACATTAAACAGAGCCACAGCCCCCCACACACACACACACATACACACACACACACACGCACACGCACACGCACACGCACACATCACTTCCAGGACGGCTGATGTTCTGGTCCTGCATTGGGTACAGTGAGTACTGTCGTTTACAGTACAGCTCTATATATCCACCACTCCCAGCACTGTTATAACAAAAGCCCACATGTAAATGACCCTCTGCAATTATTGTACACCATTATACCATTAGTGTGACACAGATGGATTTAAAGGTGGGCATTTTACTAGATGGATAAATGTTATTCAATGCTGATGTTGGATGAATCACACACATGCTGTGAGAAACCGAGACGTTGGCCACTGTTTCCTGGTGAATTTCAGATCACGCCATTGGTTTAGGAAGAGTTTTATAAGTATATAGTTTGTTCACCTAATTTAGCACACAGCGCACGTTAAATCAGTGCCAAATCAGGTTGAAGTTTAGATTTTCCCAAACCTTTTCACAAAGTCCATGTGACAATTGATCGTTTCCTAAAACCTCCTTCAACAGCAACCATAAGGGGCCAGCTGGACTCTCATTGGGTTGTTTTTATTTCCTTCAACACCAAGAAATTCCAGACCAAATGTAATAGTAATTTACATTAATTTACAATAATGTGTATATCTTTCCCCTGTCAACTATTAAATAAGTATACTAATATAAATAATTACCTGATTATCTAAGAATAAGTTTCATTATATGAACTTTGTGGGTTTTACAGTTTGTGGAAATGAAGGCTGTGTTTTTACATTTTCTCAATCTCCAGTGAATAATATTATAAGATCTATAATTTTGCCAGCTCAACTCCCCATGCTCCAGCCCTTTGCTGTAATAAATACACATTGACTCACTCCTTTCTAGCACTGCCTATTTCCTCCTCTCTTCCTGCACACACACACACACACACACACACACACACACACACACACACACACACACACACACACACACACACACACACACACACACACACAGATCCAAAGCTGGATCCACAGTAGTGGCAGTTTGTCCTGCCTGTTTTCATCTCACAGTATATCAGCTCTTACTCATCCTTGTCTAACCTTTACTGCAACCCGTCTGCCTTAAAGGACAAGACTCCCCCAGAACACTGCTTCGACCATCCGTCAAGGCCTTTTCCAGCCTCGAATGGCCTTAAAGGTGTGGACTTGCAGTGTAGTGACTCATGCTAAATAAGTCTCATGAGTCACGAAGGGCCGAGCAGGAAAGTAGTCACTACACACACTCCACCACCTTACGCTTTCCGACACGGCAGAGGCCCATCGGATATTTATAAGGATTGCACGGCTGCATAGTGGTAGCGTAGATCAGGATGTCATGTACAACAGGATTGGACAGCAGAAGTCGCTGGCTTGCATTACACAAAGAAAGGATGCTTCCCTTTTCTTTCTTTTTTAACTACTGCCAAGGCATCAGAGAGCTTTACAGCCTCGGGCTGCGTAGAGGGCTGCAGGAAGGAGTCCCAAAACCAGGAAATGAGTTTTAATTTTTGCACTTTTGGTTATCAGAGTCAATGGGTATTATTTTTATATATATTGATGGGTTTTTGATGAGATCCCTGAATAGGTATGTGTGTCTGTGTAACATTTTTGAAAGTGTTGTACTAAAGTATAAAATATGTCAATAAATACCCTTCTGGTAAATTTGAAGCGTTTAAGTGTAAAAAGGCGGTTGCTGACATGTTAAATGAGACTAGACAACGTGATCTGTGTTTGCCACAGAACTTGTGTTTTTTAATCCCAAATAAGCTTGTTCGCTGTTGTTCGTATTTTTTTGGTTTTGGATGTATGTTTTGCGTTTGTTTCACTGTCCTGGTAAATGCTTGTGCCACTTTTATAATTTGCCTGGATTCTCTATCTGAGTTACAGAATACTGATTCTCGGCTTTCAGTAGATTTTGCTGTGAAAAAAAGAAGAAAAGTCTACAAAAAGAAAGCAAAACTTGTAACGTCACTTTCTAGGGAGAAATTGATTGGAAACAGCAGATATCGTTGGCATATGGAATAATATCAGTGAAGTGAAAATGGGGGTTACCATCGAGGCACAAACCTGGAGAGGACAGAGTTTTAGTCTTGCTAATTTTTCTGATTTCAATAATAGATTTTCTTTTGGATTGTAATGTATTTAGGGCAAGTTAAGACAAATGAAGCACTGATGGATTTGGGAAGTTTGGCTGACATCGTGTCCTGCTATGAAATTAAACTTCTTGAAGCAGACCAAAAAGAAAAGATAGCATTATGTCGTCATGTTGGAAATATAAAAACTGAGTCAAAAGATGTACAGTGTGATTACTGGAACACCACAAGGCCAATGCATCAATTCATGTCCTGTCTGCTTTTCTTAACTGGTGAACTCTCTCCCTGAACTTCTATTCAGGCCGACTACGCGAGAAGTGACGCTCATCCTGTTCTAAGAAATGTTTCTCTCAACAAAATGTCCTGTTGTAATGTGCTTTTATAAACCCCGGTCATGTTTGGTCTTTGCAGCTCTATTTTAAGCATAATATATAAACCTAATCATAGCACTTGATATTAACCATATATAGAACATGTCCCTACATATAATATATACATACATATATATATATTTGTGACAAATGAGTCATAAAACATTTTTCTTCCACAATTTTTAAACAGTAAACCAGATAGCTTAGATCTCCATCAGTGCTTCAAACAAAGAGATGATGAACGGTCCACTGTTTGAACCTTTTCACGGGGGGTTCTCCATTAATTCAGATACATTTTACACTTTTAAATCAGTAAGACTTAAGTGATTTAGCAGCTCCGAGCAGCCAATTTATTTATGTTGCAGCCTGTCGGGGCAGGATTGATTCTGCCACACTGGCAGATGTCATTACTTTTTTAGCGTAGTCCATGCAGTATTAACAAGACTTACGCAACCCTAATCAGAGAAGTAAAGTGAGGCTTTGAGAAGCCTCCACACCAGCGAGCAATTTCTCGTTAATCTTTAATTAAGCATAAGGTGCAGCGTTGATTCATCCTTTCTCGGCGAGTGCTATTTTCAGCCACCGTCGCCCACTCTTACTCTCTCTGGGGAGCCAGAGAGTTTTTAAAAGCAAAGAAGGAGCTAAAAAACATTCCTGTCCAAGGACAGATTCAAATTGAAGAAAGACATTTTAACGCAGAGGCCATTTTTTTATGGTGGACGTGCCGACTGGTTTGAATAATGAGAGTGTCTGCTATTTGTGGCTTTGTTTGGGATCATGTAAAAGATTTAGAGGATCTCATTAGAGATGTGGCATCGGCATATTCCATCACAGGAAGTCCCGCTGATCCATTAATTGTTTTGGCACTTGATTATTTTGGACACTGCCACTGTGCACTACAAAGAAGTACAGTCTATTTCAACCTGAGTCAGATTCAAATGTACAGTGGCAAGAAATAAATTGTATGCTAACAATAGTCGGCCTAATCATTGGTGAATCTGCACTAATTTGCATCATGTATAGGCTATAAAGGCTATAAGGCTTTATACATGTATCCTTATGGGAAGACAAACATCAAGCACAATTATCTGGAAAAAAAAAGTCAATGCTTATTCACTTACTTGGCAAGAGAGGACCAGGAAATCATTAGCTTAGCTGAGGGGAACAGCTGGCCTGGCTCTGCCCACAAATATGCCTACCAACCCATCCAAAGCCCATATTGATCCAGCTAGAATATTTTTGACCATTGGACAGATCCAAGCTTCTATATTATTTATGCTAAACTAACAGCACATTCGCCTCCTGGCTCTAGCTTCAAACTTAAAACATGAGAGTTGAGCTTCTCATCAACGCTAGGCGGGGGAAAAAAGCCAATTTCCCAACTTGTCGAACTATTCCTTTAAAATTGGTTCCTGTTAGGTTATTATTGATCTGTGAGCACAAACAGGACCTTTAGGTGAATAGTATCTTTATGCTCCAGTGGCCACAAACAGCACAGCGTCAGTCATGTCTGTGATTTGACACTGTTTGTCCTCCCCTGTGCAGCCATGTGCTGAACGGTTTAACTTTTCCTTATTGGCTCCACGCAAACACACACGCCGCTAACACAACACTGTGTTTGGAGAGGCTGTGCTTGACAAAATGTAAACACGGATGCATGCGCTCTTTAAATGCAGGAGTATGTCAACCCATCATGTGTTCAATCAGGGGTGTGACCATGTTTTAAGAAAATACTTTTTCTACTTAGTGTAGCTGTCAGAGCGCGTCGGCCCATCGGCTCAGCTGCTTTTGTACCATCTGGGTCACCTCGGCCCGTCGCCCATGGTAACGACACCCTCTCCAGGTTTGTGCCTCGATGGTAACCCCCATTTTCACTTCACTGATGTGAAGCTGCTGAGCAGCTCTTACGTTGGGCGGATGCGTTTTCTTGTTTCACTTGGACGAGCTTGTGAAGGCGGGTTGTTTAACCCATGGGAGCTGGACGCTCACAGCACTTTAATGTCCCTCACATGATGGTCCGGGCGTGATGTCACACTGAAAGCAAAACAGATTATGTAATATTGCATCATGAAACCCAAATTGAATGTGCTTGTTTCCCACATGAATGATACAGTCCTCTTCATCCCTGAAAGCTGCTGATACAATTGATTAGAGAAGGGGATCGACTTCTTATAATGTATGTTGACTGTATAAAGAGTTTTAAGAACAATATGCAGCATGCCCTTGGATGACAGCTGACTCTGTCATTTCATTTTCCTAACTGTGATTGTTTCTCCAAAAAGAAAATTCATCAATGTGGAAAAACTCTAAAAGTGTCTATATGTGCTGATGTATTTATGAACTTGTGTATAATAATGCAACCAAAGTGTTTGGTCCAAGTAGCAGAAAGTCAGTGAAACGTCATCTCTGATCATTTAACTATTTTGTATATTATCTTGTTCATTGTATATAATATGTATATATGTACGATGAGAGCTACGTGAAACCGGAGTCAAATTCCATGTATGTGTAGAGTTTATGGTCAATAAAGCTGATTCTGATTCTATGACATTGTCGTTGCAGGGAATCCATGAACATGTCATCTGTCCTGGGCGTATAAAGTTGTAATGTTTGAAAGTTGGAAATACCTGTGAGTATAAATCATAGTTTTATGTTTTTCATCCTTTGGTTTGTGGATCACCCTCGATCAAAACAGTTAAGACATCAAAAGAGCTTGAAGAACAGAGTTTCTGAATCTACTAAAAGGGGGTGTGCATGACGGAGCAGGAGGACCAAAATGCCCTGGGTGTGAACGGGCATCGTCACACCCTGATTGGCCGCTCCAAACTCTTGATTAGGAGCCAGTCCCCACACCTTGTGCCGCAGGTGATATCAATAACCCTCTAATCAACTCAGGGGAAGTGTGACGTTTGGCTAAAATGAATTGGTGAAAGGGAAATGACAGCAAGAACCAAATAATAAAAGGGAATGAAGGGTGTTTGAAGCTTTTTACAGATGAACATGTCTCCTGTAAATGTTACCGCCTCACTCTGCGTTCTCATGTTTCTCGGACACTATTATAGAGTCGCTGAGATTCAAACACGCGGTAATTTGAATAGTGCAAGAAAAAAGAAAATCTATATTTTAATATGATTAGCAGAAGCCTGGGAGAGTGAGAATTCACACCGTGAGGCATCGTGCCGAACACAGTATTAAATTAACATCTCATAAAATATTAATTCAGTGGATTGGCCCCAAAGTGGCAATTTCAACAGGCAAAAAAAAAACGGGAGGGGGGGGGGGTTGTGTTTACTGGGATTCTGTTGCAAAATATATCTCTCAATCAGGTTTAGTCAATGAGATAAACCAGTGAGCATACCAGTATGACGGCTCACTAAGCGTTATGCTGGCAGGAATGCTTAAACTGTTATAGATCGGAGTAAATTGTGTGCATGCCACAGCACGACCCATGTGTGCATTGTGTATTTCTAGCTGTGTCGAGATAGAAGAAGCACCGTCTTCGCTCGCCACCTCTCAACTGCCAACTTTTTGAAGCAAGTGTTGAATGGTGAAACGTCAAATGGAAACATTTCCAAACAAACCTTCCTCCCTTATCTCGTCCTCTCTGTCGCTCTCAGTTCATGCAATGACACGCTGAGGAAGCACCGGGTATAAAGGCTCCAGAGCCTAACTCCCTTATCTCTGAGTGTCACCCAGGAGGTGATGAGGAAGGTCGAAAAGGGGGTGTTGGATGAGGGGGTGAAACGGGGTCTCCTGCAGGTACAGTATGACACATAAAGGCTAGAAGTGTGTTATCTGCTGTGACCATCCTCTGCTTTGAGATATTGATCGAGAGTGGGAACATCATCCTCGACTTTTAGGGTTTAGGAAGGGTGTGGACTTTTCTGTGGTTGGAAAATTCTCCTAGGAGCTCCTCCTTTTAGGGAACAAAGTTGGAAAAAGTTCATACACTTTCCATTAGTGCTTTCGACATCATCAAGCCACAAACAATTGCATTCTTTTTTCCAGTAGGTGGAGAGTATTCCACCAAATGTGTATAGATACATCAGATGAAAAGGAAAAAGTTGAGTAATGAAATTAAGAGGAATAAATATCTTACATAGTGTTGTTGGCTATACATACATTTAAATGCAGGATTAGGAATAGAAGCATATACGTCCTAGCTTTACGTTCAATGGCTGAAATTAAGGTTTGTTAAAATATTACTACGGATCTCAAGTGGTGAATCTGACCATGTTATCGTTGAATTATTGTATTATTCATCATCTTGGCAGTCCCCTTCAAGTAGGATTGTGTTGTCAGTGTTCAAGAGAGAAGTCCATATGAACGTATTCACGACTTTGTAGTGTAAAGCTTTGTCTGCTGGGGTTTTCAAAAATGTATATATTGATATCCCAATGGCCTCTTGGTGATTATTCCTTTGCATTTCTGGGTTACGTTGCCTGCTCGAAGGTTTGAATGTGTACACGACTTCCTATTACGTAACCACATTCTCCCAATATCCATTTGGAGCCAGCAATAGCAAATAAAAACAGATACCGAAACAAAATGATGTACCGAAACAACCCCTCTCTCCAGAAAACTCACAAACGGAATAAAACGGGGAAGAATACGAAGATTTTTTGCGAGGCAGCAACAGTCAAACAAAATAATTCATTGCAGTGACAGCTGTCAGCGTTGCAGTAATACACGGCTCGCTTTGCTGAGAGAGACTTTTGTACATCACCGGGTCCTGTGGTGCCACAATGAATAAAGCATGAGGGAAACACGGGGAAAGTTGTTAGCTTAGGCAAAGAGATGCAGCCACTTCTCCCTGACCTAGATTTACAGCATGGGGAGTCATTTTGTCTGTCCCTTCTGTTGTTGCTTTTGCTTTTCCCCGTCTCTACTTCATTCCTCTGGACTGAGACTGGAAATTGGCTGATTTATGCCATTCAAGATTTTTTTTAAACAAGAAAAAAGATCATTTTCTTCTTTGGGTATTTTCAAGAAACCACTACACAAAACAGAATAAACAACTGGAGCCCCGGTTCAGCATCAGACATTGTGCAAGACATGCAGATTAACTTTTAAAGGAAATTTACGGCTGTTTACATAGTTCACATAGTTTTCCACTGGAAAGGCAACAAGATCCGGGTATCTGGAAGCCAATTCAACTGCACACACATTCATGTTGTGCAGCTCCTGACTGTTCCCTAAGTTACTGCTTCTCCACCTTATTAGCCTGTGACCTTTATATATCCAAACAATAGCCCGCCTCGGCACCTCATCACAGGTTGCATATGTAGTGAGCAGCTCAACCGAGGAGTGACACTTTTTCCAAGAGAGGAAAAAGATGTGCAATTTCTGTTGCAGGAATGTTTCTCTCATGTTTTTTTTATCTTCTTCACCTCGTGATGTCAATACCCTCATGTTGGGAACCACCGTGTCGTGGTCTTGTATGATAATCATCACGTATTTCTGTATGATGAAGACTGGTTGAAAGCACAGGAAAAAGATAGTACCTCGTCAAGCTACCATTTCATAATTCAGATTTACGTATCACAGAATATGTGTCGTCTCCTCGACAGTTGTAAGTAGCTACATTCACTCTAATGATTCAGCTACTGTAGAGTTCCTGTAAGTAAAGTAAGTAGTTTGATTGGTCTAAAGATGTTTAGATGTCTAGAAAAGATGTGTTTGAAATGACATTTTTGGGGGGGCATATTTTCATATAATCATTGTTTCACCAGCATTTTAATGGCTGTACCGCAAAGTGTAACAGCTTCTAAATATATGTTTAAACAGGCATCACAGTAATGGTTGTATGCAACTTTGACATCTAACAAACCAATTTTCCACTAAATGAAACTCAGTTTTAATGACGTCTAGAGACGTCTAGACAGCTTTTCATCTGCAAATTACCAAAACTAGACTTGCCACATCTCTTCGGCTATATGCAAGTGTTTTCTCGTTTGCGGTTGTTGTTTTTGGCACGATGGTGCATTCTTCAGTTGGGTAAGCAGCAGCCCTCCTGTGCAGTGTTTATGTGAGGGAGGGCGGGAAGAACTCCAGGGCGAGGTGGATGTAAACAGTCATAATGATGGCTTATTGAACAGTGGTCAGAAGGGGCTGGTGCCAGAAAGGTCATGGCAATTGTGTGTGTGTGTGTGTGCGTGTGTGTGTGTGTTGGGGGGAATCGGGCAGGTGACCACCTCAGCTCCCAGGACACGTCACACTCCTCTGCAGCTACATGCAGGCCACCGGGTCGATTGTATCAACGATTATTTGCTGGCTGAGTATTTTCATGAACTGATTTCAACCTGGAAACATAATGACATGGAGGGGGAAGGGCGGTTTGAGCAGGTCATTAAAACCCACACAACATGGCAGAGTACTGGCTGCCAAAACACAACCACACACACTTTAACTCCACCGTAGTTTGTGTCCATAAACAGCTGAGGCGTCATTTACGTCTAAACGGCCTTCATCAACGGTAAATTGCACAGAAAACTGTTGCTGCGTCCTTTGCAGCCATGTGTTGAACCTGTGGTCAGCCTAAAATACATGTACGTTTTCATCAATATTCAACGACACATCCATTAATATGGAGGCATCGAGTCGAAATAACCTGATAGGATGTCCCTTTGAGCCACAGTATGGATTTAATCTTCTGAACAGGAAAACCAGGGAATGGATTCAGTGCACGTGACGTACGACTGCTGCCTGAGACGGGACTCACTGCCGTTACCAGAGATACCAAAATACCAAAATACAGACTTAAATTACAATTGAGATAAATTACTTTATTGGTCAAAAGTATGACTAAATTAGTCCCACTTATGCAATACTTAATGATAAGATAATTAAGTCAATATAAAGTTTTGTGTAAAAATTCAGAGATACCAAGTCTAAATACTTTATTAGATAACATTATGAGATGCTAGATCATATGTATAATAAGATCAATACAGTAGTCTTTTTGTCAACATACTAAGTATAAAGTCAAAAGTCAAAATCACAAACTGGCAAAATGAGCATTGTTATTTTGTCTGTTTTCTTTTCCTGGCAGAAATGGGCCAAGGGTTGAAAAATTGTTTTCTTTTATAATTTGGGTGAACTGACCCTTTCAGCTTCAGTAGTCAATTTGCATTAGTGGCTACAAAGGGCAAAATGTCTTATCATTTACTGTCAGAAACCTGCACATTAAACTACCTGAGAGAGAGGTACATGATCAAAATAATGATAAATGATGCAACATTGGTCTCAGTTGTCTTTGTCTTTAAATGTTAGCAAATAGAAATATGTAAATAGTATGTCCTTATGCTGTACTGCATCAATGGTGTGATTGTTGTCGCTCACATGAACAAACAAAGCCAGAGGGGATACTTCCCATCACTCCGCTGCAGTCCCTGGGCGGGCCTTACTGGTTTTGACATTTGAGCCACAGGGTGATGGCAAACTGTGAGAGAGACACACAGCAGTGATCAGCCGTCCAGAGGGGACGACATGCAGCTCACCCCTAAAGTCCTGCCAACAAATAATTCATACCCCTAACATTTACTTTGTTCAAACGCTGTCCGGCCTTTATCCGACCCTCAAAGTACCTGTCTCAGGTGGATTAATTCTCCAAGTGAAGTACATAGAAGCTTTTAAAGTTGTGCTGCAGTGGAGGGGAAAGTTGAAAAATACCCTGAGTGCTCAACCAAAAAAAATAAAAAGATACATGAAAGAATTGATCATCTTTCAATAAATATAAGGATGCCGCTTGAAATACACTTTAATATAAAGTAAGTGTACAAGTAGAAAGAATCAGAGACGTTAGCGAGCTCCAACAGTGAAACCAAAAGCTGCACCAGGAAGCGTCACATTTTGGCAGCCTCGCACAGAAGAAAGAGGACCCTGTAGAGTTCCCAGAAATGATGCAACGTGGCATCAATACAACTCACACTGCTCGGACATGAACTTCTTCCTCTTTGTGGCTGCGGAGCTGGACGTGGGGACTTTTCCACGTCCAGTATTCATTCAGTGGACAGAATGAATACTGTTGATCATAAAAGTAGATACGCCATGAAAACAAACCAACTAAATGAATGGAGTCCAACTAAAGTGTTCAGGAGGGATGAGCCAAATCAAAAGGCGTCGTTTCTCATCTTCTTCAAAGGTCTGGTGGAGGGTCGGAGCTCATCCGGTCCGTGGGCGAAAGCGCAGTGTTCAGCCTGCAGGGGGCAGCGCTGACGGTGATGGTCGTAGAACCAGCAGGAGCGAGTTTTCAGGGCGCCGGGGGCGACAGGCTTCCTCTTGGTATCCGCCCTGGAGGACTTCCTGTCCCGCCAATCTCGTATGTACACCCTCCCTCCTTCTACTGAAAGAGAAGGAACAAAAAGAAGATTCTAGACCTGTGCAGGAATAAAGTGTTTCAAGTTGCAAATAAATCCTACAACTACCTCGAAAGACTTGGTGGTTGTTCTTGAGCAGCGTCTGAAGGCCTCCACACTCCTTCTTCAGGAGCTGCAGGGTTTCCTGCTCCAGCAGCCCGGCGACCTCGCTCACAGAGAGGCTGCCTGAGGAGGAGGAGGAGGAGGAGGAGGGGAGGAGGGGAAGAACGGGATGAAAGGGATGAAAGAGCGAAGAACAGAGAGTGATAGAGGAGCAGGAGGAAGTCTTTTCGCTGCTACATTCATCAATATATTAACGCGCTGCTTCAGGCATGCACAGAAATAAAAAAAAAGGCTATCCAACACTACAGTCAGCTGATGTCACCAGTGGTTTCGTGAGAGGCAGAGCTGAGGCATCGTCTCAGTGGAAATGCTCCAGGAGTGACAGGATGACCAACGCTGGATATCAAACATTTTACAGGACGAGAGGGGAGAAACACCTTTCAGTGTAATTTAGGGCTGTGAAGTGCGCTCAATTAAAGCTGCTCTAACCATTATGCATTTCACCGCTGCAACTCCCACCGACCGATTGTGAGCGTGAGTCACCGTCGAGCCACTGGGACGTTCATTCTAGACACTAAAGAGCGACAAAAGTAGAAAGTGGGATGTAGAAAAGCAGAAAGTCCTGTGCTGTGAGTTTAGCGAGTAGCACAGGAGCAGCACGCCGCCTTTGGGCTCTTTCTATATTTCTGGCGTTGACCTTTTACCCCCAGAGAAGAATTCAATCAGAACTGACCTTTTGTTTCTACAAATGACAGTCTTCCTCCCTTTTTCTCTGACATATTGGAAAAGGGGCACACCGCAGGATTTTTAATACTCCTTTGTGCCGCTTCATAACAATATTTGACCTAAATCTGCCGACATCATCATGAGATCTTCATCATGCTTTTACTCCAAATCTCTGGTGGCACTTCAGTCTTCGAGATTATTGAAGATGAGAGAATTTCACTGGGAAATATTATATACATAAAGTTCAGTTGGCAAAAGAAATCAAGGTACTACTATAAGCATTATGCTTTTACCTTTTCACTTTTTTGTATATTATATTGTCCCTTTACCTATTGAATTGTATGTAATGATTGACTGAATAAAACACATACTACTACTATAATATATATATATATATATATATATATATATATATATATATATATATATATATATATATATATATATATATATATATATATATATATATATATATATATATATATATATATATATATATATATATATATATATATTTTGTTTATATAATGTGGAACCAACTCTCCAACTGAATTTTGAGGGTTTTCAGCTCTCTAAAACATATTGTCCTCCCAAATACATCCTACACTTAGCTGGTATAATTGCTGCGTTAATACCTAAAATATGCATCACACTCCCACATTCACAGACACTCACACGGCCAAAGACAGTCCCAGAGTGTGAAACCGGGCAGACTGCCGTCCTGCGGCCCAGACGCCAGGGAGCTCCAGGCCTTAATATAATATCAATACGGCGTTTAGAGCTGCCCTTTACTGCCTCCAATGTTAATGGGGATTAATGGGAGCAGGGCAGTATTGACAGAGGAGACTCTGCTTGGACTAAGACCAACAGAGATGATTATTAATGGCTCGGCTTGACATACAGTTGGACTTTTTTTAAGGATGTGCAAAATGCTAAGATGGCCGGTGATTGATTGCTTGTTGTGGAGGATTGTTTTTGCTGCTTAAGCCAATTCAGAATCAGGCTGAGTGCAGAAGATTAGCTCCAAGATTGCAGAGTGGTGAATAAAACATTTGGAGGGATCATTACCATGAGCACTGCCGTCATACAGGTTTGCTCCCGATTTGATTTTATCGTCTGTCAAAACCTCAAAATGCTCAAAAATGGTTTAGTATATTAACCTGCGAGTCAGAATTATACAAAGGGGTCAAGATTATTAAAAAGTTGTGAAAGAAGAGGGAAAAAAACTACGACACAAAGTCATCTTTTTGTTTTTGTAGTTCTCTTTCTCAAGTAAAATCTTGTGAAAGGCCAAAAAGCCCTCCCACTAATAATAACCATAATTACAAATCAGCTGCCTTGTAAAAACAGGAACATAACATTTATTTTTAATTCCCAACGTAATATTATGAAAGGCTTCCATTTTCGTTATAGAATAATGTGCCAATCACTTCAAAATTATTGTGGCAAAACCATTTGGTCTTTAAAATGTGGTAGTAGTGAAAATGAAAATGCCAATTGCAATTGCAAGCCTATGTTCACATATTCAAATTGCTCGTGTTTACCATTAATTTGTATTTGTACGTAAAAATATTATATTGTCATGTCCGCCTACTACAGTGGCAGGATTTAATTAGATTATGAAGATGATATCAGTAATGTTTTATTCTCAGAAGAGGAGTAGACACATGTCTATTTCCGAATCTCCATTTAATAAAAGATGACTTTAATTGACTGCTGAGGCTCTAATATTATGAACAAGGTAGTAATCTTAGGTGTGAGGGGAGTTCAGTTCATCAGTGAAGACTGCGGCTGTGGAGGAGGATGATGATAATGATGAAGAGTCTGGCCAAGATTGGCAAAAGGTTTGACGGTAGGCGCCCTTTGCTAATAACATACTGTACCAGCTCACACCCACTCCCTCTTTCATGCAAGCTGTTACTGTTCAGTACAAAATATAATGGGTGCACAAAGACACAATACAAAGAACATTCCTTTTAATAATTTTTTTTGCCTTATTGCACCTGACTTTTTTAATAATTTGAGGTTTAGCGGTGCGGAGTGTAATGTGAGTTACACATTGACTTTCATTCTCTGCATGATTACATAACTACCTGAGCCCAGTCAGCAGAACAGCATGCATGAATTAATAACTTGATTTAAAGCTGCCGTTAGCTATTTGAAAAGCCAGTGAGATATACAGTATTTATTTCAGGCGACAAATATCATGCTATGGAACAGCAGTACGGCTTGTGCATTTGTCAACACTGGCTTCAAATAATGAACTGCCGAAATTAAACAGTCTAAAGTAAGAAAAGCTTCTTGATTTTTGATAAGCCAAAGAATCAGACCAATCGGACTTGATTTGCTATGAAAAGAAAACAGAAGTCCGACGATACTTAGTTTTGATACCCAGCCATTATCACACACACACACACACACACACACACACACACACACACGTCAATCATTGCTGCTTCTATGACTGCTGGTGTCGTGTTAAAGGATCAATCTGCCACTATGGAGAAATGTAGACATCCAACACCAAATATGTGTTTGGGCAAATCAGGAAAATCTACAGACTCATTGCACGTGCGATGACCAGGCACTCTGGAGCAACTGATGAATATGTTCAACAAAATGTGGACTTACACTAACTACGTAACAAAAATGTGACTTATGTATCACCTCAAATATCTAATATGAAGCGATATAAACATCATATCTTAATCTTTGAAGATATATTAAACCTCAAAGGCCTCTTTCCAATATAGGTTGGCTCGACCTAAATTTAGCCTTTGTCCTTACACAGCAGATAACTGGTTGGAATACCTCAATACAAATGCATCTTCATGCATAAATCATAGATGCTGGTGCATTATTCATCCAGTCATCTCTATACAGGGTCACAGACTCCCTTTATTCGCTCTCCTTCATACTTTCTACCTCAAATTTCAGCACTGACATGTTTTAATGATAGCAGCAGTCCTCATCTCCTCATGTCATTCATATTGTGGTGTGTGTGTGTGTGTGTGTGTGTGTGTGTGTGTGTGTGTGTGTGTGTGTGTGTGTGTGTGTGTGTGTGTGTGTGTGTGTGTGTGTGTGTGTCAGCGGGGGGTGGGTGCAGAGGCGTTGACAAACGTGATGCGCGGGCGGTGTGTACATGTGTGTGATGCAGTGTGCGTATGTGGCGCAGGAAGTGGCTGGCAGAGAGTGAGATACAGAGTTCAAAGCGGCGGCGCTGTGTGTCACGAAGGCCCTGGTGACTGATGCAGAGAGGGGGGACAGGGTGTTGACGAGGTGGGAGGAGGGAGGGAGGGGGGGATAACGGAGGAGGGGAATCAGACGAGCGGTTCAGGCTGCAGAGAAATATATTTTAAAAAGGTACTGAGGAGAAATGTGAGAAGTGATTCATCCTGCCCTTCAAAGACAAATACATATTCAGTCTGAATGGAGTTAAATAAATAGTTTTACTTTCTAAAAAGCTATGCTAAGCTATGCTAACCGGCTGAGGACGTAGTAGCCTTATAACTACTGATAAGCTCTCACTATAAAGCAATCTCCCAAAATGCATTGTTTTAGTATTTTGTTTGGTTCTAATGCCATTATCTTCACGGGAAAACATCATATTAATATGTATATGTATATATGTACGATGAGAGCTACGTGAAACCGGAGTCAAATTCATGTATGTGTAGACACACGTGGCCAATAAAGCTGATTCTGATATTACAGCCTTATTACATATTAAAGACTAGTATTGCATCAGTTATGTTTGTCAGCCGGCCTGAACACGTTGACCCTTTTTTCCTCAACTTCACTGCTCCTGTAGATACTAATCTTTTCCTCTGAAGGACACATTAATAGCTGCCTTGGAAAAGATATTACAAAGCAATGAATTAAGAAACCTTCAAAGTGCACGATAGATTGCATCTGTGAGCTTCACAGATAATGAGTCCTACTCTGAACCCGTTCATCACATGAGCAGCAGCTCGTGTCCAGCGAGACTCGTGCGATGCATTTCTTTTTTCATCTCAGGTGTTTCGTGGCTAACGCGTTTTTTTTACCTCCTCGATTCCAGTCCGTGGACGCCGCCCCGCCGTCATCTTCAGTCTTCCCCAGAAGAACATTAGCGACCTGCAGGACGACACCGTCAACAAAGTCCCGCGGGAGAGAGGCGCAGTTTCGAACCGTTTCAACCCGGTCTCTGGGCCGGAACCCCGCTCCCCAGCCGCTGTCGGGGGTCCCGTCAGTGTCTTTGTTCCCATGGCAACTGTCGCCGTCAGTTCTGATGCCTGACCTTTTCACTGTGGCCCCCGAGGTGGACTGGTGGCTCTGGATGTAACGCGTTCTCCGCTGCTCGGCCTCGGCCTCGTCAGACAGCAGGTAGTTTCTCGACTTTCCCACCAGACACACCTGAAGAAAAAAAAAAAAAAAAAAAAAGGAGCTGAATGTCAGGACGACTCCCATGGGTGCTGAGGTCCCGAAAAATGATGAATACAAATCCTTAATACGTGTGTTGCTATGGACAAAACAAACAAACTGATTATGTCTGATCCCTGCACATTAAAAGCCCAGTAAATACTTGCTTGTTCCTATTATGTATCCATGTGTATTGAAGCCATTAATGGCTGCCAGCTGTGAAAGAAACATCCCTTTGGGGACAATAAAGACCTGATTTATTGCTGTCTGTCTGTACTAAATGAGGCTCAGGTGGAGAAAAGGCAAGGACGCACAGCTGGGCCTGTTTGAGGAACAGCAATGCATTTTCTGATAATTTTGCAGAGAATTCTAATGAGTTTTTTTTAAGGATGAGACAAAAAAAATGACACGTAACGCTAGTCAGAGTCACACCTACAACATAAAAAGGTATAAGTGCGTCAGCTGATGGAGAAACCAGCATGCCGTCTTAACTATTTACCACCCACTGATTGACTATGTCGTCTTTTTACACATTGCCAGTGCTGTGAAAAGTAATTTTTTCATAGATTAGACTCATGTTTTATCTAATTGTGATCATTTAAAAAAAGGAAGCCTGCCAGCTAGAACACATGGTATGTGGACAGTTTGTATGGTCACCATTACCTTCTCCAGATTGTGACACAAAATTATAATATGAACTCTAATTCCATGATTGAATGTTTAAAGATTATTTCACTGATGCCCACACTAAAAAGTACTAAAGGGCACAGATTCATCAAGGCTGTAAAATACTCTTGTCATTATAACCCTCCTGTTATGTTCCTTTCTTACAGCAATGATGTCCCCGGGTCAATGTGACCCGGTGCATGTTGAATCATCCAAAAGTTGTCAGAAACCAAAAAATCCTAATAAATAGTTTGTACCTCATCACCAACACAACAATTCAATCAGTTTTTAGTGGAATGGAGTTATTCACCCCTCCGTACATTGGAAAAAACCTTGATATGCATTTTCATTTTGAATTTTCTTTTTTCATGGGGTGATGTAGATAAATAGAGATGAGGCACCTCTACTGTTCAGGGTCATATTGACCCGCCCACTCAAAATCAAGCCAAATGAGTCATAAGGATTTGTATTGAAAGTAAACTTTATTTATAGTGTTAAGAAATCTGAATTGACCTCAAGATGGTCCTCATCGTCAGATACTTACTCCTCTATTTCCCTATCGTGATCGAGGATGTGCTCCAGAGCCTCCAGGGCTGTCATCCTTTTGTTTCTGTTGCTCATGTTGTCCAGGTAGAAGGTACAACTAAAACCTTAATAATTATTAATGTCCAAATTATTTCCAAAGGTTTTACGATCAAAATAGTCTATTTATTTTGTTATTTATGCAGACCACCCCAGTGGTAAAGTGTTAAAGAAGTACACATGAGGTTTTGATTGGTCATGTAAAGTAGTACTCAAATGTTGTATAACGGCTATGGAGAGAGCATTTATCAGGAAGGGTCTAATGACAATATCAAGTTGCATTGTAGGAAGTGTAGGAGATTTTGCTGCGTGACCCAAACTAGGGGGTCAGTATAAAAGGTCAGGATATATAAGCATCTGTTGCATCAATTGTGAAGTTAAATAGAGCTTTGTAACTTGTTTTAGAGTATCGATTAAAAGAACAAACATTTAAAAAAAGGGGTCAAACACACAATATGACAAACGTTTGGCGATAAGACGAGGGAGCTTGTATTTTGGACTACGTAAGCCTACCCGTTTGGTGGAGGGTATTCTCAGGCAGTCCTCCTCAGCGTTGAAGCCACTGACTTGGCTCACCTCCGTGATGAAGTCGATGTATTCTTTATACTGAGACTTCTTACACTGGCGTCTCTGGTATTTGGCATAGAAGTCGAAGAAACAGCAAGGGAGGACGAAGTATCGGCATGAGTAAGATGACCTGCAGTAAGAGCAAAGGAATTCTTACCCAGTGCCAAAGACAACGATGATTATAAATCACTAGTGGCAAGAACTGACTTTTTTCTTCTTTTTATTTAGACTCTGAATCTCTACAAAAGTCAGGAAACAAGAATCCATTCGCAGAGATTATCATCTGCAGTCATATTAGAGTAAAGTAGAAGACTGAGGTTCAACATCGCCACCAGGTGGTCGCCTTAGAAAAAATGCAAACTTGTGAACTGACATGCAGGAACACACACACACACACATTCACACATCCTCCCTCTGCCCATAATGTTATTCCAAATTAGAGAGATCAGCTGGCACTTGAGCTGCTGAGTGAGATTGTGTCTGCTGATGACTCGCCTGGCAGCTATAACGGGGATCCATGGTGTGAGCTCGTCCGAGTGGTTCCCAATCAGCCAGTCCGTACCCGTGAATAAGAAGCTCTCGCTGGGAGTAATTGCCTTTTCCTGAAATAGCAAAGAACAAAAAAAGCACAAGAGCTCCTTAGAGCTCAGAAGATGCATGCAGCCGTGATTTGATTCTCAATCACTTTATGGAAATTGTCCAAAAAGGAAAAATGTTTTCCTCAAACTAAGACAACGATGAATTTCGTCTTTGAGCTTTCTTGACAAAACGCTGACTTTTAAATGATCAAAATAACACAATCCCATCTAATCCAGCAAATAATGTTACATTCAACATTTCATATTCGGCTCATTTCATCCGGCAGGTCCATCACCAACATCACAAACGAAGCGCGTTAGCAGCACTGAGGCCTGTGAGGTTCACAGAGAGCCTCCAAATGAAGATTTAAGAGTACAGCACCCTTGGGGGCTGAGAAAGATCGGTCTGCCACATCCGCTCCCAAAATAATCTGTCAATAATAGATGACCTGAAATGGAAGCAGTCAGCAGCTTGTTGTCAGATGAAGGCCTGAGTCCAGGAGGCAGACAGGAGAGTGCAGTGTTTTGGGGGCTGGTTTCCCTGCCAGTGTGTGATGTTTACACGGGTTTGTCTGGATTCAGTCCCCTGTGCAGTGGTAGTGTTTTCTGTTTGTAACTTGTGGGAGTAGTGAAATCAAGAGTGTAAAATGTCAGGTAATGTCAGCGTGACACTGTTTCATTACTGCCAAATCACAAAAAAATACTTTTTGTAATGGCTTTCAGTAAATAATTAACAGTTCAAAAGGTTCATTCTAGGGCAGCAACTGACTATTATTTTCCTTATCAATTAATCTGCTGAATACTTGGTCCATTAATCAATTCATTATTTGGTCGATAAGCACCAAAAGAAAGTGAAAACCATGAACCCCAACAATTGTTTTCTATCACATAAGACCACCAAATGCAGGAGATCATCACATTTCTCCATAAATATAACGATTGATGGATTATCAAAATTGTTGCCGGTGGATTCTGTCAATCAACTAATTGATTAATAGTTTCAGGACCAACATAAATAAAAAACATGTTTCACTGGCCGTTGTTCTGTACAAAATAAACATTTAGAATATATTTCTAGTGAGTAATTGATGAAAATACAAGTTTAAATGTATCCATACATTTAAAATGTATTTTCTATGTGCGCCTCTAATTCGATCGCTCAGTCTTTGACACGTCAAAAAGACAAAGTTTCAATCTCTGCCTCTGAGACAAAACAATCTCATCGTCTCTCCGTTTGGTGACGAGGATCACGTGTTATGATAAAGCGATATAACATGTATATCTTTGATCTTGACGTCAGATGGGTTTGACAGCGACCTGATTTACGTTTTGTTCTCCAAGAGAAAAGATGTTCTCGTGTTCTAAAAGTTCTCTTAATAGTTCGCCCTGTTACAAAGTTCTAAAACGTCTTCCCTCCGTGAAGCAAAGCACAAAGCGGCAGCAGTGAGGGGGTGATGCAGCTGAAAAGACACCTACAGCGTGCGACATGGATTCTCAGATTCATGTGAAAAGATGATTACACTATAATTAAAAACCTGAGCAGGGTAACAATGTGTCCGCCTTCTTCGTGCTCAGCTCTCTCACCTCGAGTAGAGTCTGGGGGCCGTACATGTCCCAGATCTTCCTCTTCCGAACATCGATGCCCTTTCCAGGATGCTGCAACACAAGACGGCCTGCAGGTCAGCGGCTAATCGCTCTCGCCCTCGTTCACACTCTGAGCGCCAAGCGCGGTGTGTCATTTCAATTACACCCGTTTGCCTCACCAGCATCATGTCACTGATCGTCTGTGCAGATTGGGCTGATTGAAAGATTTCCTCTTTGAGGAGTTTTTACAAGAGGCAGTTGAACTGGATTTTTATAGAGGTTTAAATCTGTTTTTCCTTCCTAATAAAAAGATAATTGGTGACTGCATCTTATTAGAGCAGCAGTGCCAGTCAGCCAGACAGACACCACTTGTGTCCAGACAAGAGCATCAAAAAGTATTCAATTAATTGATTCGTTGATTGAAAGAAATTAATCTGCAACTATTTGAATTATCACTAATTCCTTTTTTTAAAGCAAAATATGTGCTTGTTTCAGCTTTGTAAGTGGAAAGACGTGTTGCTTGTTCTTATCATATATGATCATTAAATATGGTTTGGTTGACATGACAGTTAAAATCTTCGTGATATAATTGATAAGCTTTTGCGTCCCCTTTCTAAACATACGTTATGAAAAGATTGTTTTCCCGTTCATAATGGGACATTAAGGCATAGCTTCTGACTGTCCTCAGATCAGTTTTAAAGTACACCTGCGTCTGTCCAACCAATTAAATTATCTGCATTTGTACAGAACAGAGTTTAAACCAAAGGTTATTTCAAGCCTGAACATTTTATTTGAAGTTGCTATATTTATCATTTATTAGAAAACTATTTACAGAACAGCCTCATACTTGAGCTTCGGATCAAGGTGTGTGATCACATGATTAAACTAATATTTACAGTTTTTTATTTAATTAAAAGGTAATATATTTCTTGTTCATTAAAAAACTACAGGGTGTTGTACAAGTGTTGCATTCAGATTAGTCCAGAAATTGGCCACTGCTTATATAGTTATTAGATCAGAAACAACCAATCTCTGTCACATCCTGTTTTATTCTGTGGCTTTTGTTGATTCTCAGTGAGCTTCTAACCAGGAAGTAACACCTGTTACATCACACACAGCCAACATGTATCCAGCTCACCCCTTCATTGGCCAGTATGTGAACCAGGAGGCCGTTTCCACAGCCCAGGTCCACAAAGGACTGTCTGGCGGTCAGACCTTTCTCTGCTCGCTCCTCAGCCCACAGCACCTGCAGCACAGTGACAGAGACTCGTGTTGATGAGAGCCTTCGATCGGCGGCAGTGTGGCACATGCAGCTGCTGCTGACACCCTCTCACCTGCCTCTGGCATGACATGCAAATCAATTTGCTGGGTCCGAGCCTTTTTTTTTTTTAAACACACAAATTAATTCACCCAGCTTTGGTTGCGTGACCGGACAACATGTGACAGATAGAAACAAGTCTCACCGACACCAACGTGTGCGGTATTGACATGTTTGTAGACGTGGCAGCGGTCACACACACACATTTAAAGTACCGTAAGCAAGACATGAGGGCTATTCCTTAATTCACGTGTCAGGCTTTAGGACTCAATTCACGTAGCATTGATAAAAAACAAACTCACTAGGAGATATGTAGCAATGGCAACGTCCTCATAGACAAATTTCTCGGGATCTGTAACCTCAGGCCAAATCTAGAGAGCGTGGGAAAATAAACATTAGTACTCAGTAATAAAGATCATTAAATATTAACAGCATTAGAACAGTTTACATTGATAATACCACAGCCTTTTACACTGAGTGGACTTTACCTTGACCATGGCCTTGTACTTCTCCTTCAGCTGCTGGTACATGACGCTGTACTTCTCCACCGGCAGCAGGGACAAGGTGCTCTTGAACTCACTGCTCTTGACCTCGGTGGCCCAGCGCACCAGTTTAGGAAGCAGGTCAGAGGACATCCAGGGAAGCTTTGGGTAGGCCACGCCATCAGAGAACCAGGCGTCTGAGGCCAAAGCGTGCAGCTCCAGGGAACTGAAGATAAAGGCAGAGTCATCTCGATTTTATTATTTTTTATTGTTAAAAAGCAGATTTTCCCATGAGGTCCAGGAGCGCTGAAAGCCCCAGGCTTACTGTGTGACAACTGATTTGTGCCAAATAAAATGACAATTTGTTTGTAAACCTGCTCTACTAAAGCACAGCACTGACAAGATACGGGCCTTAATGTGGGTCCTGCTTTATTACCCAACCTGAAGGGTCTGTCTTTAGGAGTCCCTGTGCCCAAATCAAATGTTAAGATCTACAGTCATTAAGTTTCGATGTTGCATAGTTCTAAATGTATGTGCTTAATCAAATTAGCTCCCCATAGTGTTCACAGAAAAGAGAGTTGGAAGAATGGGGAGTTAGTGAACACACAGCAGCTGACTTCTTTTTCTTTTTTTTACTAATCAGCTTGTTCTAAGTGAAATTAACAATGAAGGCTGATTGAAATTATAGTTTTTTTTTGTTCCTATTCAACAGTTTATATCAGACACTGAATGTCTTTCTGCATCTTGTTTAATGTTGGTAGACTGTGAAAACAACGATAAAAATAATGAAATACTGTTGTATTTCTATAATAACACTTCAATCACTTCAACCTGTGCAATATTAATACACTATTCATAATAAGTTATATGTTATTGTCATATATATATACAAAATGTAGTATTGTAGATTTTACTGTTTTCTACCGTTTATTTTATATTACTTGATTTTTTACTAATGTCTCTTGTGTGCACTTTACCCAGTTTGCTGCTGTAATTCTGGAAAAAAACAAAGAAAGGAATATCTCATCTAATTTCATCATGTTGTCAATAAACCAAAGAAAATAATGATGTATACATATTTCAGAAAGGTTACCAAAGCTATTTTCATCAAAAAATAAAGTATTCAGACAAAAATAAAATGAGACATGTTATCTTGTCAGTATTTCTGAGACCTGCAGGCCACCGTAGTTGGACTATCAGTTGGATAGCTTGTGCTCATTCAGCCACTCACCATTCCTCACAGTCCTGATGGAGGAGCTGGAACTGATAAATGTTGCCCTTCTTTAGAGACACCTGTCCTCCTGAATCCTCTTCAAATGGAAGAAAGGTCACCAATTGTCTGCCAAAGTCTGAAACAGACAAATACATGTATTTGTTTAAGTTGTCATAACAGAGCAGAGTCTGGTAGAGCCTTTCACTCCACTGAAGTCTTACCTTTGAGTATAACCTCTTTCTGCAGGTTTGTCCCATAACTGTTCACTTTAGGAATAACTGTTTTGACACTAGAAGACCAGAGCTTTTCCTCTTCGTGTGTCTGTGCCGGTGAAACTCTGCTGGTAATGAAGGACAGCACATCGTGGGTGAGTTCAGGATCATCCAGCAGGAACAGCAGAGCCTCTCTGCCCACGTCTTCACTCTCCGTCACCTTAGCTCCGCAGAGACGCTTGTTCACAACGTGAGGTTTCTTTATCCACACGTCCACAGCCGACCAGAAGCCCTCGGGAAGAGTCTTACATTCTCCTGGAAACTTTATGGCAAAGAGTTTGGGCATAATTGAGCATTAGACGCGACGACAGGCCATGTGTTTACAAACGAAGGGTGGACTTCCGGGTGCTTTTACTTTATATTTGATAGCAAATTATACTGTAAGATAAGGCTTTCTTGTCAAATTAATTATTGTAATTTACTGAGTCATATTCTCACATGTAATAAACAAATGTGGCGCTTTATAGTCAACATTAGACTATGAAAATATTAAAAAATGTATATATGTTGTCGCCATATGATGACGTTTTCACAGGCGACAAATGTCGGATTTTATACAGTAGAGGGCGCTGTTTCTCTTTGTCTGCATTTAATCAGCAGCCACATGGATCCTTTGAGAAAAGGACAGATTCTTTTTAGGACTACTCTTCACTGTTTTTTTCCCATAAATAGTATATACAAATGTTTAAAAGCACTGAATGTATAATTAAAATTAAGTTTGATATTTCTGGTGTCTTTTGAAACTTTGGGATCTCCAACAGAATTTAGAATAAAGTTTTGTGGGTTAAAGTTTTAATGTGAATATTAAACTCACTAGATCGTGTCACATTATCTCCTTTCACATGGGTGATAACTGACTCTTGACCTTTTGGGCAAATAATGCAAACAGATGAATCAACTTGCCTGATAATCGTTCACTCTTTGTTCCTCTGTCATACATTATGTATCTAATTTCATTGACTGCATTGTTTCATACTGTATCTATATCATATATATATATAAACCTATGAGCAAGAAAACTGTGAACACGATCACATTTCACTCAATTCAAACAACTACTACTGAATTTTCCCAGCAGTGCTTCATGGGCCACGTCCCCTCACCTCCAGCATTTCTCTCAGACACATGAAACAAGACATGGAGAGCTTCCAACACTGTAAACCGACTCTGAGGAACTCCAGCCTCAGAGACTTAAGACAGCAGAAGGAGTGTCAACATCCGGCCCACACACTACTTGTAGACTCGTCAAATCCTGGAAATGACAGGTTTTTGTCTAAATACCTGTTTGGGTTATTTACTAATTCATCCCTTAGTCCTTTTTTTGTGTTTGTCAATGTTAGCGTTCTTTGTTAAGCTCCTGGTTGAATCAAAACAAACTTCTATAAACTACTGGTTGAAAACCCCACATTTATTCCCGCCATAACTCTTTCTCAGTCTTTAAGCAAACTGTTCGCTGTGCCTTAATCTAGTTTAGTTGGAAGTTCATGAAAGAGGTGGAAAGCTCTTGTTTGCAGGGTCCTTTGAATGGCGGAAACCTTTTGTGTGTTCTGAGTAATTCAGGAAGGCCGACAGGGAGGAGCTACGAGGGGAGATACTGTACCACGAAGGGCAAAGTGCAGGCAGGTCCTTCACAGTGCTGCCTATGAGTTTTATTTAAATGAACAGCCATGTGGGAGGCTAAAGAATCCTGTCAAACTTGCTTGGCAACTGTAGGTGGAGGAGAAAAAGACATTTGAGTTTCTTTATTTGACTCATGGTAAGTTTCTGTTGAGTAACAACAAAAAGAACCAAGGCCAATAGAGGTAATTCATCATGTTTAACTTATTTATAGAAATAATTTGAACCTCAGCATGACTAATTGGACATTTTAATAACTCATAGTTTGTCATAGCCGTTACAAAGAAGTTGATGACTTCTGATCCATTAATGGAAACAACACATCATAACAAATTAAGCTTGTAAGTCCTCGGATAATGAACTTGTTTTTGTACAATTCTCATTTAATTAGGCATATACTCCAAGCTAAAACTAATACAGTCCGATCCAGCTGCCCTGCAATTAATCCTCATGGAGGTCAATGTTCACTTCATGTTGAAACTGTTTCACCGAAGAGTTGAATCAACTTTATGATCATTTTAGAAGCTGACATTGTGGGTGTAATAAACTTTATTGCATTTTCCTGAGGAGCGTATTCGTTGACGTGCGGCGGTAAACTATATTATTCAACGTCACAAAAAGCCTGCATAATGATCATGAAGTGGAAATAACAATGAAAAAAAGTTTCAAACAAAGACAAAACATCAGGCTATACACTTGAAGGAGTGAAGGGAGGAGTACAGTATGCATTCAATCGTTATGTTAAAGCTAACTTTATTATAGGCTCCACACTATATATATATACACAAAAACTAAATGCTATGTTTTTGTGTATATATACACAAAAACATAGCATTTAGTTTAAGTTGTGTATGTTTTGTGTCCAAAAGAAACAACATAGCATGTGGTTTTAAGTTGGTAAATTTTGTGTACTCAGGCAATTCATTTACTATAACTTAAAAACATTTAATTATTTTCCGTGTGAAATTTTAAAATATGCAAACAATGCGTGTTTAACTTCCCTGTCAGGTTAAACCACATTGCCAGGAGTCGGTGACCGACATTATTGTGCTGATGACTTCTTCTGTCATTAACGTTATTATTATTATAGTGCATGTGCTTTCATATTTGAGCTGGGTTGTAAGCTCAGGTGAGAAAAGTCAGGAAGAGGTGTGGTCAGGAGAGAGACTGGAAAGGGGAGGAGCCAGAAGCTGAACTCACGCAGGTAGCTCACTGACGCGCCCTGGAGAGACTCGTGGAAACATCTAACGTTACAGAAAAAGATAATTCGGCAACATCTTTGCGATAACACGACTGAATCTATCAGATGGTGAATTATTTGAGGGAAGTTTAGGATTCAGAGAAGAGCTGTGATTTTGTGGGAAAGCCCTCCGTCTGCGTCAACGGAGGTTTCAATGCCTACATGGATCACTTGTCTCGGGGCGTGTTTGACTACGAGATATAGCCGTCAACAACCGGATAGCTGAAGTATTTTGATTAACGGTAGGTTCAAGTTGTTGCATCGGGATTCTCTCTCTGTGTGCGCGGGTTTATTGGGACAGACAGTGTGGGGAAAGTCAAAGTGTATGAACATATCGGGTTTAAAAAAAAGATCTGAGTGAAAGAACTAGCAAATGTTATTCTAAACACATCGACATAAAGGCCTTCTTATACGGTACTTTTATTTTGAATGTATTGGGAATGAATTATTAATGGAAGTTATCCCATTATTGTGTGTATTTACAAGTAGTGGGAATACAATAATTAGGCCTACATGTACTTAGTTGTAGGCCACTGTACTTAATTCAAATGTTATGGTACTTTACTTCAATTTCCTACTACTTTATTCTACTTTACTACATATCAGAGGTAAATATTGTACTTTTTACTCCCTACATTTCTGTGTGACCGCTGAATGAAATGTGTTGCATTATTATGGATTAAACTACCAGCTACTACATGGTTACACAGTCATCCATCACTGATAATAATTCAACACAATACCACAGTCAGCAAAGATACACACCGCACAGGTGTCATTTATTAAAGGCACGGTCTTCACCTCTTTGATAACATATCAGAATAAAAGTGTGATCTAATGTTAAAGCTTTTTTTCTTCTAATAAAGCTGCCTGTCATTGATGGATGAGGGGTTGATCTTTTTCTTCTGCTCAGCCAGTGGATGCTCTGCAACAGAAGTGCAGTTGTGGTGGATAAACAATGCTGTTGGCCATTTGAAGTCACAGACAATGTCCTGTCAGATAAAAGTCAGGCCAGTTCAACTTGTTACTGCTTAGCCATATAAAGCTATTAACTGAATAGTTGCACACTTAACACATGCCTTTGGGCTGAGAGGGGTTTTCAGTAGCCGGACAGGTTAAAGATTGATCACTCTGTACATAAAGAGAAGGATCACATGGGTCTCTTTGTTGACCAGTGTGCTTTCCCCCCCCCCCCCCCCCCCCCCCCCCTTTTGGAGTTGATTGTGACTCGCAGACAATTTGCCTCATGCTCATTCAAGTTGGGTTTCAGAATAATTGGGTGTTGTTCCTGTAAATGAATGCAAGCCCAGGCGCGTGCCCTCTTGCATTTGTCTTGTTTTCGAAGCATCAGTTGGGTGCGAGAAAGAGCCAAGTGATTGCGTGCAATGTGGTTCTGCTAGTTGTTTTACGTAGATGTTAATTTTTCGCAAGGTAGCTGACTGGGGAATGTAGGAGGTCTTCCCTGACTCATACCTGCAGGGCAGATAAGCAGAGGCTTTACGACTGTACAAGCCTCTGCTAACAATGAGGGAGAAAACATGCTGTGTTTTACCTTCTCCTTTTTAATCAATGAGGACATGAATCATCCTGCTTATTGCACCTGTCACTCTGGACACTGCAATTGCTTCATTCAGATGTCGACATCGAAGATGTTAAAGAAATGAAAATTAAAAGATTAAGTTCGAAAGAGCAAATTAAGCTCCAGGCAGCCTTACAGGAGTACTGCTGTCAACACACAGCACAACTTCAGCAGTTACATAAATTGAACAGAATCCAGTCCAACTGGTGCCCCTAAACCAGATACAAGCCAATGTTTCCAGCTCTCTGTTTTTACATTCCCTGCAGGAGTGTACAATGCAGTACACTTGTTCACTGTAATTCACTGATAGTGAATCTATTGCTCATGCTTCTGAGAAACTTTTACGTCTGCTGTTTGTTTCCTTTTGTTTCCCCCTCATCCAGCTGTTCCTCTTCTGTGTGATTTTATTCTCTTTCGGGTCGTGAACTGCAGACACATGACACTCCTTTCATGTTCTCTTGGTTATAAAAAGATGCAGTGTAGTAAATGTGATCAGCAGAGAGTAAATAAACTCGTTGCCAGTATGAGATTCCCTCTGATCGCACACAAAACAAACGTTGGCACACAGAAGAATCCACACCAAGGGCTTTTTGTTAGGTCTCCATGGTAACCAAGGCCCAAGTGGGAGCAAAGTTACCATTAAATAGGTCGTTTAATGAGACGAGGTAGAGCAAGACCCAGATAGAGCACTGGTTCGTAATTGGGTCTTTTAAGTGAAGTTTTAACAAGATTTAATGTCAGGAATTTAGATGTACGAGGAAAACTGAACATTAAATACATAAAAGGTCTCACAACTGTCGTATGACCTTTGACCCTCAAGGCAGGTCGGCCAGGTGATGCTGATGGACAAAGACACTCAGTGGCTGTATCATCTCCTGGTCGAGGTCCAGCTGGAGAAGTTCTACCTGCGCGTCAGAGATGGCCTCAACATCACCCGCGCCGAGCACTTCAACTACGTCAAGGAGTCCGACCTGGAGCAAATAGGGATCAGCAAGCCTGGTGAGCCAGATCGCCTCCTTAGATCATCCTCGCCACGTTTGAATTGCTTTTATATAGTTTAGATTTAAAGCTGCCATGAAAATGAGAAATGACCTTTCCGTGCTGCTTCCTTGTATCTTGGTGTGTTGCTTATTTCTTCATTTCAAAATTAACGAATCGGACAATTTTTCGCCCAGATATTAAAAAGAGAGTGAAAACCCCAGAGCAGATCAAGTAGTATTGAGATGTGTGGTATGATTACGAATCAATCGGGTAGATTAGCATTGTGTTCAACAGCAACTTCGCTCTCCTCTTTCCATTCCAGTCCGGCCTCTTTTCAGCTCTAATATGAAGTAGCATGTCATGATGGATATAATTACATTCTTCTTCTTTTTTTCTGCCAGCACAAAGAAGATTATGGGATGCTCTGAAACGCTACAAGACGAGTTCCCGAGCACGGTCATGGGTGCCCAAGGTCTGACACGTGTAGCTCATCAAAAGTTGTTGGAAAGTTCATATATATTGTGTAAGAACTAAGTGTAATCAGTAATAACTTTTTTTATTCATTTATCAATGCATATAGGCAGCCGGTGGTCGAGATCGCGACGGAGGGGAGCAGTGGAGCGGAGGCGGCCCGGCTCAGGGTCCGGAGGTTGGTAGCCGGGCTCTTCCATGCCTGATCCAGGACAGCGAGCTGCTTCTGGGAGAGAAGCTGGGCTCTGGGTCCTTCGGGGTGGTGAAGAGGGGAGAGTGGCACACGCCTACCGGCAAAGTGGTAAGAGACAGATTTGTGGAATTTCTTTTGCATGTTTTTAAGCCTGTTTTGCTTTATAGTCTGTATTCTGTACAGATGCAGTCAAAGAAATAGCTGCAGCACGCAGCTATTTTTTTTAAAGCTCTTCACCACCCACTGTACGCTACCAGCTCAGCACCTAACAGCAAACAGACACAGTTAGCGACCAGCTGGTGAACACAGTGAAGCGTTTAGCAGATAAAAAGCTAGAGATTTCCCTCAGGAGTTGGCAGAGACCAAAAACAAGCTAAAAGGAGAAACATGTATCACTTATTTTAGGTTTAAAGTCCTGTGTAAATTTGCATCACTCATCTAGGATAGGGTTTGGCATTCTCAACATGGCGAAGTCATTAAAAATCCAATGCTTTGGTTTCGAGGCAGGATTGGGGTTGAGCCTTTCTCTTTTCACTCCTCTCAGTTTCCCGTAGCAGTGAAGTCACTGAGGAGCAGCCTGTCCAGGCAGACGGACACACTGACAGACTTCCTCCAAGAGGTGACCACCATGCAGTCACTGGACCACCCCAACATCATCCGACTGTATGGCGTGGTGCTCACACAGCCCCTCAAGATGGTAAGATGTCTGGATGTTTAAACGTGGAGATGCAATATGGATCTAATCAAACTAAGGAGCTTGACTAAACAGTGACGTATTTCCCCGTTCCTCTAGGTAACAGAGCTGGCCCCCTTGGGCTCGCTGTACGACATCCTGCGCTCACGTCAGTACGAGTACCCGCTGATCCGCCTCTGGCTCTTTGCGTCCCAGATCGCGGCGGGTATGGACTACCTGGAGACCAGGAGATTCATTCACAGAGACTTGGCTGCGAGAAACGTCCTGCTGGCATCCAGGGAGATGGTCAAGATCGGGGACTTTGGCCTGATGAGAGGCCTGAGCCTAGAGAAGGATCACTATGTGATGAAAGCACATAGAAGAATCCCGTTTGCATGGTGAGGACTGATGGGGAAAATGGGGCGGAGGAGGAAATGGCATTTATGATTCTCACTAATTACGTCTGTCTTTGTGGGACAGGTGTGCTCCAGAGAGTCTTCGTGTCGGCACCTTCTCCCATTCCTCAGACGTGTGGATGTTTGCCGTCACCATGTGGGAGATGTTCACCTACTGTGAAGAGCCCTGGTTCGGCCTGTCAGGCAGACAGGTACATGCACGCCAGCTCCATGTGAACAGTTATGCTTTTTGTGTCTGTGTCCATGCCAGTCAGCGTGTTTGTCCTAGTGTTTGGAATGTGTGTCCCCGCCCTGATGCCGTTTTCTTTTGTGATGTGCTGTGTGACTCAGAGTTTGTGTCTGTGACGTTCACTGTTTTCAATCCAGATTTTGTGGCGCGTGGAGAGGGAGGGCGAGCGCCTGGAGAAACCGCCGGATTGCCCCAAGGAGCTGTACGCCGTCATGAGGAAGTGCTGGGCCTGCAGTCCTTCGGACAGACCCAGCTTCGTCCAGCTCACCACAATGGTGGCAGAGGTCTGTAACTTAATGTGAAGCTTTTAACCTCCCTGGGGATGAAATCTGAATCTGTTCCTTTTTAAAATGTTGCGGAAATGCATGATTTTACAGTAAATCTTTGTTTGTTTCTCCTGACCTCTGTTTTGCTTTGCAGGCTCGACCGATGGAAGTGAAAGCAACAAGAGACTTTGCAGAACTCCGAAAACTTGCACTTGTGGCCAACGACCTTGTGACCGTCATAGAACATGGGTGGGTGAGAGAAAGGAGGGTGGGAGTAAAAAGAGTAAAGGAAATACTTTGACTAGCACAATGAGCCTTTGTTAAGATGAAACAGGGGTTTAAATCAGACTCTCAAAACCGCATTCCAGCCCTCATCTCCTGGAGTCCTTGAATGCAAATGTGCTTTGTTTGTTTGAATAACTCTATCAGCTATGACACATGAACTGTTTGCAACTTATTCCCATTTCGACACATTTCAAGCAACAAAAGAATACACCGACATCCATTCAAATCTACTTAAAATAAATACTTTCTTAAATAAGTCATGCAGTGCAACATCTCACTGAAATCTAACTCGCTAAGTGTGAAGTGCATTCTCAAACTAATTAGATAGTAGTAAGATTTACAAAATAAATTGGTGTAAGAATACATGAGTTAATTCTGTTGTTATTATTATTATTATTATTATTATTATTATTATTGCAAAAATAAAAAGTAAAATACACACTGAAAGTACTGTGGTACAAATGTAGCAGTTGTGTACTAATGATAAGATGATTTCCTTCCCAATCATTTATATTTTGCATGTTATTAATGAAACTAATCATAACATTGTTTGTTTTTAGCGTGAAGTTAATTCTTAACCTTTAGGAACTGTATGTGTAAACTAAGCTTAAAGGTCCACTTACTAGCTTTTCAGAGCCGCATCTCACGGTCTTCTTCAGCAAACATTTAACTTATTTCCCTTTTCTCTGTTCTTTACACACAATAAAGAAAGTCTGGTAACACTACTTACCTGTAGCCTGCCGGACAGTTTATGTTGGTTAAAGTGAGACTAAATAACATTAGTTTGACCAGGAATTTGTGACGGCTAACTCACTGACTTAAGACTCATCCCTACTTGAGTCAAAAGATACCTCCCAGTAGTCTCCCTTGAAACAAAGAAAGCGCTCTGTTTTCTCATCGGACTTTTCTTTCTCTCTCTCCGTGCAGTCTGGAGCTGAGCGAGTGGAGAGGCCAGAACCAGAAGACGCTGGCAGTCGGCTGGTTTCCCGCGAGCCTCACCGTGCCGTCACACGCTTCTGCTGCCATCGTTGCCTCTGCAGGCAACTCCGGGCCCAACCCGTCTTTTTCCATCGCTTACATCTCAACCCCGCTGAATGGCAGCCTGCAGCACACGGGGCACGGAGACAGCAAACCTGAGCGCAGCTGGGGAGCACCTGATACCTTGGAGGAGTCAGTGACACCATGCATTCATTTCTCTCTATTTCCTTCTTCCTCAAATCTGGAGAGAAGCTCCTTATTTTTGCTTTTGAAGGACAAGAAACCATCTCTGTTTTTTTTAGAGCACAACACTGTGTGCTGTCAGACTCTGTTGTAGCTGAACTGAAAGTACCTTGTATTGTTTTGACCAGTCTGCAGGCATAAAAATAAGCATGTGATAAAAACTTGCATGGCAGTAAAATGACTCAGGAGGTAAAGTTTACTGACTGACGTATTTGAATTTGAAGCAGTAAAACAGTCGGGCACAATGTCTGGTTTTATTTATTATGAAGTTAATTTCTAGTGGCTTTTATAATAATTTGGGGTTTGGGGTTGGTGTCACTTTTATTGCCCTTACATAATACTACAAAACAAAGAAAAAGAGTTGCTTCTTGTGACTTTCCAAATTACAGTTCCCATTTTCTTATTCTGCCTATATCGGGTAGAAAACCATATAAACGTCCATCTCACATCAATGTGCTTCATTGCAGAACAACAGTGCAGTGCTGAACTTTCACCTGCTGTCAGAAACTACAGTTTGTGAGCTGAGGCTGTCAAACTAATGTGTTTACTGTTCTGATCTGTGCAGCACTGGCAGCTGGAAGACGGGCCTCCCCAGGGAGAGGGAGGGCTCCAATCTGCAGAAAATGGCAGGTAGGTAACTAACAATACAAGCAGCCTATAGCGAGCCTATAGCGAGTTAAGCTGTGAGAGGATCATTTTAACATCATGATATCTGGGATTTTGAATGTTAAATTATTGTACTTTAATCTTGTAATTTCCTGGTCAGGCAATAGCCAGTCACGTCCTCATTACTTAATGATTTATTTATTTTATTCTCATCCTTATTAGCTGCCACAAAGTGGTTGCTCCCCCTCCTAGGGTCCACCAATGATTTGACCTTTCTCACAAATCCTGTCATGCATCATTACTATATTCCACAATGCATTAAACCCTCAGAGGTAAAGAAATAGTGACATTTAATTTTAATCCAGTAATGATCTCTATAGCCTGTAGAAAAATGTCTGCCACCCTTTTCATCTTTCCATACTTCTGATACATACATACAGTCAGGGGGGTCATGCACTGCGTCTTTTACAGACCCTAAAATACCTTAAAAGGTTTTACATATAGCTTCATACAAATAATTATAAAATGCTGCTTGCTATGAAGTTATTAAACAACAAGCCTCTTTTCCATCCAGGTAGCTTCATGTATTCATTCATGCTCACCAGTGTGCCCTCTGGTGGCGTCATCAGGCTCCTAGCATGAACCACATACACTCTGAACTCAGATCCCTTGCTACCTTTATGATTCATGTTGAATTATGCATTTAAAAGGGCCTTCCTGTGTCTTCAGGTTTGTCGCAGAGCCTCGAGTCGGTTTTGAATGGACAACGGCCGAGGGCTCACACGGTCGGGGCGCTCCGAGTGGACCAGCAGGGCCGACTCATGCCCCCGGTGATGGCAGCTCACAGTGCGGTGATGTCGGACCCACGGCGGTTCAGCGAGGCCAGTATCATGCCGCCTCCCCGGCCGCCGCCACCCAACCTGAAACGCTTGAACATGAAACCCCAGAGGAGGCCCACGGTCCACCCGGTCCCGGTCAACTCGTGGCCTCCACCGTTGATCCTATCCCCTCCGGCGCAGACGGCGCCGCAGCCTTCCCGTTACCCACCTCATCAGGGCCTCGGAGGCTCCAACCTGGCCAAAATGGCCCACATGGCACGGTCGACCCCGCAGCTGGACGAGCCCACGGACAACAGAGAGAGGGAGCGAGTGAGAGAGCGAGATAAGGCTCATGTGCAGAACACAAGAGAGAGTCTCACCGCACAGGTAACGGGACGGATTTATAATCTTTTAGCCTCTTCTGTGTAAAAGCTTGTTCGTCGGATTAAAGTACAAGCGTTGCTGCTCTGCTTCTCTCAGATCATGGAGGCAGTTCATGGAGTGACCATCGAAGAGGTTCACACGGCACTTCAACGTAATGACTGGAACCCAGTGCGAGCTGAACAACTACTCAAGGTCAGACTGTGAAATGACAACTTTTAAAAGTTTAGTTTGAAAGTGTATTTAATTCAGATGAATAGAGCAAATCTGCAATGTGTCAAGAGGTTTTAATGTAGCCTTACCTTGTGTATACTAATGTGTCTGCTTCTTTTTAAAGTGCAACTTTAATCAATTACAAATACGGAATTTGTTATTATTGTAATATTTTTGACATTTTGCTGAAATTCTTAACATATTATTTTGTACCAACTTGTAATTAAAAACTGAAGCACGTTGCACTCCAGGACATACTCGACAATGATTTCACAGCAGGTGCTTTGCATTTGAATGCTGATGGAAACACCTGCACAGAGGTGCAACTTACCTGAACAATTCAACCCCCAGAAAGAAAACGAGCCTCTCTTTTTGTCTGTCTCGTTCTCCATAAATTGTTGAAGGTGTACATGGTCATGTGTATCTCAAAATTTATGTATTTTGCCATGTCTGATCCTTGTCTTCTTGATTTGTGCCTTTTCAGTTGGAGCAGCTGTACTTGCTGAGCCTCTGCTCCAGAGAAGACTGCCTGAAGATCCTCTCCAAATACCAGTGGAACCTGCAGCTGGCCAGCAGCTACCTGATCCGATGGTCACGGGAAGAGAGGCCATAAGTTAGTACAGAAAGACGAGTCTGATGGGATTTTTTAGCTGATTTTTTTACATTTAATCATTCATAAATGGTTGCCTTTTTCAGCAACAATTGTGGCACTGGAAGCTGCCCAACACAACTTTGGGAACAGATGGGAGGTCCAATGCATGTATGAGTAGAAAAGTGAAGATGAATGAATGTAAAGAGGAAAAAACTTCAAACAGGAATTTAGCAAAAAGACTACTGACTACTGTTTTTGTATTTTTAATGATATACTGTTCAGCACATTTTGTGCATCTTGCAAAGATTTTTTTGTATCTTAATGCATTTGTATATATTGTATGAGAAAGGATTGTGTATTGAATAAAAGTGATTATCTGATCTAAATGCTGAGCTGCAGTGCGGAAGTGCATGATTTCAGGAATTTTGTTTTCTCATATGTATGTATATGTGTGTGTGTGTGTGTGTGTGTGTATATATATATATATATATATTGAATGTTTTGAACCCTCAGAAAGACTTGTGTAAATATATATATTTACACAAGTAAGGCTATGTACACAGTGTGTGGTCGTAAACTACACACACTGTGTACATAAACAACAAGACCCTGAATTTGTGACTCTTGTAGAGTAAGAACCACAGGATTACAAATCATGAGCGCCGAGTCATGGACAGACATGTACAGACACACTCCCATAAATACTATGCCTGCATTTCCCACATTTTTCCAGAGGATGGAGCAGTTTGATAGTCAATGTGTGACTTGGGTGGAGTTTTTTTTTTTTCTCCTTTTGTTGCATCTGAAGTAGGGCAAGGCTGAAGTCTTTACAGCTTTACAAGTGCATGCTGTGTTGGGAAAGTTACCCAGTAACCAAAGAGCAGAGTTTTAGTTGAACTGAACTTTGGCTGATGTTGTTGATTTCCCTCTGAAACACAGATCATTTTTTCCAAGTGAAACCAGATGTTCCAGATTTAGACTTTAGGTTTCCAAGGGCCTTCCCAAAATGTCCTCGACCATCAGCAGAAGAACACAGAAAACATAACATAACTATGGCTTCATATTGCATTTGTTTTATTTTAGTACAGCTTTTGTTTTTTTAATCCTGTAACAATGAAGAAAAAAAATTACAAAATAGTTTTGATACACACAGGAAACAGATCCTGCTTGCTGCAGATATAACGGATTAAAATAAAAAGTAAGTGTCTTGGATGATCATCAAACTGACACAATGAACAAATAATTGCAATAAATGTACTGTATAACGTTAGAGACTGATGGTAGCATATATATATATATATATATATATATATATATATATATATATATATATATATATATATATATATATACACACACACACACACACATACATACACACACACACACACAATGACTGACGTCAGAGAGCTGTGATCTGCATTTGAGAGCATTAGTGGCAAACAAGCCTCACAGGAGGCACACCCATGTTGTCTCACGAGAAAGATTATTAAATGCAGAGCAGAGAGTTGCATTCAAGAGTACATCGGTGCATTTGCAAACCATAAACCTGACGTGTTTCTTTGAATCCATTCTAAAGCACAACAATTAAACACCGACCATATTTCACCAGTTCACATTCAGGTTTCTCTCTTCCTGCGACACAAAAAAAATTACAGAAAGTTGACTAACCTCAACTTCTGCTTTTCATTTTCTTTCTAGCCCTCCTTTACACAGAATACACTATCTCTCTCTCTCTCCCATATCATTACACTGGCACGTGTTGAGGGCAGCGGCATCTGGAGCAACTGGAGGGCCAGAGAGCATGTGCACTGTAGCCTGCATCATACATATGTTAAGTATTGTTAGATTATGTACACGAATGTTTAAGACAGAGGGTCTCGAGGAATAGAGAGGTAGCTGAGCAGTAGAGGAAGAGCACTTTGGGAAATACTGCCACTCGCTATGCAACGCTTTTGTTAATTTATAAGATAGAAGCTCTGTGAGGCCGTTTTTAGTGCTTTGAGCTAAATGCTGATGTTTAGCAGGTTGAATGTTTACCATGCAAACAATCTTAGTTTAGCTTGTATTAACATTAATTATAACAAGAGACAAAGTATCCCCCCACCGCCAGCAATAAATACAGCCACAACAGTGTTTACACCAGACATGGTGTGATTTCTTCATAAAACACGAGTAAGAATGCGATAGTATGAGACAAACCTAAATCATAAATTTGAAATGTTATTGCTTGTGTGAAACACATTCAAACATTTGGTTTAACCACTCTTATTTATATGTGTGGGCCCTAAAAAAAATAAAAAAAAGACATTGAGGGAGTAAAGTTCACATTCTTTGGCAGGAATTAAATCTCATATGACAGTAACGTGAAATAAACTACAGGCTGTACGGAGTGTAAATGTAAGGCAACATTGGCAACGTGGCGTCCCTTCAGTCACCGAGTTTGGATAGATTTAAAAAATCCATGGCAGGCATCTGGAATCAAGAGGTCATGAGGTCAATTTGGTCTGTGTGCGAAAATGAGCCATTTTGGCTGGAATCTGGTGAAGGAAGGATTTAACTTTTTTTTATGTGAATGCATAACTTGGCACTTGCTCTCGTGCTGTTGTTTTCTCCTCGTGTTCTGTTATGAAAACACAGTGCTGCGCTGGTTGGCCTCCCCGACCTTCTCGAAGAACATGAAATCCTGCAAAGTGGAGTCACAGAAGGAAATTAATTAGTCACCTTTCAAGACCGAGGCAGCAAGTACAGTATACAAAAAAATAAAATAGTTGTAATTCAAAGAATATGGTCTTACTATGAGGAAGCAGGCTCCCATGAGCACGGCTTTCATCTTCACGTCCAAGTCCAGCGGGAACTGGATGCCAAAGTTGTCCGTGTCTGTGAAGACTTCCTTCAAAAGGCCGCTCCACTGCTTGCTGATGCGACCAATGGGGTTGTCACTGTCTTTGGCCTTCAACTGCAGAGTAATAAGATGTTTTATTACGTATACTATACTGCGATCTTATCATGTTGAGGTGTTTCCAGAAAATGTAAAACTCGGATTGGAACCGTTAATTGAAATGAGAAGAATGAAACCACTGTCATGTCTGTAGGATAAATACGAAAAAAACGCTTAGCACAGCATAAAGACCCGGTTTACAAAGTCTGGTTGTGGCTTCACATCTATTGGACAGAAATGAGAGCGGTATCCACCTTCTTCTCTACGATCCTCTGACCTCACCTCAAAGTTGACGTCTCCACAGCAGTTGCAGGCAAAGCAGGGCCCCTCCAGTTTCAGTAAGGTCTCCTTGTTGGCTCCCTGGATGGAGAAATTCGGCAGGAAAGGGTGCCAGTCCTGTTTGACGTAGCCTATGGTGGTGCCCGGCGGTGACTGGACCTCCATCTGGAAGGTCACATTCATAATTATACACACATAATATCGTGCCACAAGACTGGACACGGGCAGCTTTAAATAAAACATCACGGTTAGCATGTCACACGGGACAGCAGGGACGATAATTGAACCTCTGACGGCTCCATTGTGGCACCGCATAACAAAAGGTAATGCATCTCACATGGCTCCTGTCTGGCTAGTAAACAGAACTGCAGTATGTGATTAAACGGAGAAAGAGAGCGTTCTCAGAGGTGGAGGGATGGCAGAGCATCGGGGGAGTCTAGGAGATAGTTTGGACGGACAAAGAGCCATTCATAGTCTTGACAAACCCCTGCCTGAGCAGACTGGTGCACAAAGACACGGCAGCGGCTCTCAGCAACTCATCAGTAACACAAGGCGAAGGGAGGAAAGAGACCTGCTAGATATAAGCTGTAAGGCGGCAGATGTTTAAGCTTATAGGACCAAATACATTTCATCTGGGCCATTAGCTGCTTTAACGCTTGGCTGGAGGGAAAACATGCTCACAAATCACCGCTTCAAGGGCAGTTTTGATACTTTTAGTGGTATCCAGACATGCAAATGGTTTTAGGTTTACTTGCCCAGATATTGAGTAACTAGGACATTGTTTTTGGGAAGACACGCTGCTGCTGAATCTTCCTAAATTAAAATGTCAATGCTGTGAGCACCACAAATAAACATTGTATCTAGGTGGCGGAAGAAATCTCAGAGACGGATATCTCAAAACCTGGACACATAAGACCAATAACTGGGGCTTTAAAAGGGTGAGGATGTTTGCCTTGGTTGTTGAGCACCTCAACGATGATTATTGTTGTTATGTCTCAACCATTCATCCATTAATCCATCCATCCATTATCAGCCGCTTATCCAGGGTCGGGTCGCGGTGGCAGCAGGCCGACCCAGGCTTCCCTCTCACCCACAACATTTCCCAGCTCATTCTGGGGGATCCCGAGGCGTTCCCAGGCCAGCCGGGAGATATAATCCCTCCAGCGTGTCCTGGGTCTTCCCCGGGGTCTCCTACCAGTTGGACGTGCCCGGAAAAACCTCTAATGGGAGGCGTCCAGTGAGCTGAAATATGAATCAACTCCTTTAGCAGATAAGAGTTCATTATTCTCCATCACAAACACTTCAGACAATAAATACGGTTAAATATTAACAACCTTAATAATGGAACACGTTATCACAGTGCTTCTCCTCAAGCTTAAGGACTGAATGAACTATTGAATTGGCTCAATATTAATCTTGGTGTGGTAAATCAATGTAATATAAGGATATTAAAACTACATTTGACAAACACACACGCACACACACACACACACCTCTTGCAGGCAGCAGGGACACCAGCAGGAGACGCAGCGTAGAGGCCGTATGAGACGGATGACCTCCCGGTCCATGGTGTCCTTGATCTTCATGTCGAAGCTGCGCAGCGAGCCGCAGCAGTTGCGGGTGCAGCAGTCGTTCTTCTCTTTGGCCTTGTAGATCTTTTGGCCCAGGCTGTTCTTTATCTCGTACTGGTTGTTGGTCTCAAACCCAATGAATGCTGGGCGGGAGAAAGGAAAGCAGGGTGGAAATGGTGAGTGACAAAGTGTAGATAAGCAAAGAATGTATGATTTATGTGGAGAAGTTTAAAGCTCACTGGTGCACCAAAGCCTCAGAAAAAATGCTGTGAACATGTAACAGTTCTTACCCTCGAGGAGTTCCACTTTTTGATGGATCAAGATCTGGTCAATCTAAAAGCACAAGAGGAAGTTTATCACTGGGAAATATATCCAGCCTCAAGTCTGAAAGTCTTATTCCTCCTAAAACCTGTGAAGGGATTATTTCACTTCATTGACATGTAAAGCAACTTAAATCTTCCTTTAAACTCCACTAATGCATTTACAAATTATGTTACTTTTTTTGTCCGAGTACACCACAAGTTATCTGCTGCATCTTTGTCTTAACTCTATTTTAATAAAAGTAATTTATTGATTCACAAATAAAGACCGATTAATTAACTAACTGACATTCCACTCCGCTCCAATTTCTGATGCAACGCAAACACTTTTACTCTGTAATGAACTTGAATTCAGCACTGGAGAAGTCCAGTAAACTAAGTACACTAATTTTAAATCTATTACAGTAACAGAAGTAATTGTCGTGACATGAATCTTTGTCTATATTTTATGTTTTGTATATGTGAACACCGGAGTGGACCAGTACGCATCCAATTACAGTAGCTGTTAGGGTGCCACATGTATCTGTTGTCTGAGCACTTTCTTATCTTACACTTATTTTAATACCAATTGCACTGTTGTTATCGTTGATTGTTGATTGTTGTTTGTCTCGTCTAACGTCCCATGTCCATGTCCAATGTATGCACCTTCCGCCTCAAAAAATTCCTCGTTTGTGTGAAACATTCCTGGCTAATAAACAGTTTCTGATTCCTGATTCTGACACAGTACACCCTCAACTGAAGTGTAGCTGGTTATCATTAATTTCTGAGTCACGGTGTCATTATCAGCAAACTGCTCGCTCAAGACACCGCGAGGGAACAAATTCCAGAAGTGAAGGAGTGGAGCGTGAATAATCCATTTTAGTTCCAGATAAAAATACACATATGAAAACAGGTGGAGCCGCATCACCAGAGTTCATGGGCTATGAAGATCTTTCTGTGATTTCTCTTTCCTACCTGGGCGAGGTACTCGAGCCCCGGTGGGACCCCAACAGGAACCGCGGCCGGAGCCCCGGCCGGAGCCCCGGCCGGAGCGTGCGAGATCCCCCCATGAGGGGCGCCATACTCCGGTGCTGGAACTGGGCCTGGGCCGACGGCCCCGGGCTGATACATGACGGGAGGTGGGCCTTGATTGTAGCCCATGTTGAAGCCCGCTGGAGGGGCTTGACTGGGGTCTCCGTACCCGCCTTGAGGAACTGGATAAGGGGCCACGGGGTGGCCGCCAGGCTGAGCCATGGGGTAGGGGCTGTTGCCGTGAGGGCTTGGGTAACCTGGGTAGCCTGGGGGAAAAACATCATTGTGTACAGCTCTGTTCTTTTATTTGACTGAATTATAAAAGGCTCCACACACAGAGTTTCTTCACTGTAAAAGAAAACAAGCAATCAAGGTTAACTGTAGCCATGAAAACATAAAAAAATAAAGAATATAGTATTTTAAAACATAACTCAAACAAAGAATCATGAATAAACCCATATAATAATTTAAGGGGGGGACATACATAAAAACACAATACAAGCATTAAAAAACATAAAGCTTCTTTTCAACATTTTATCTCAGGAATCGGGATCAAATGTCTCCGCCAAGTTCTAACCTTCCAATAAGAAGATAAAGAAAACAAATAATAATGCAGAGACAAACATTCAGGTCATCATTGCACCACCGTGGCAACATGGAGGAAGTCCTGATCCATTTATGTCCGATAGCAGCTGCTCTGTGCTCCTAAGTGTGCGTTACTGTGGATCATCCTGCTTTTCCCTGCTTGGACCACAGAGCCAATAAGCTACTTATTACCGGAGCCACAGAGGAGATTGGAAGAACTTACAAGGGAGCGAATATATAGTCGATACTGGGCTATGCTTCACAGTGAAAGCCCTGGTGGTCTTCTCTTGTTTTACGTCATGTTTCATGGAAAATACGCTCTTTAAAAAAATAGTACAATTGCCTAAAAACAGTCTTTATTTGGTCTAAAAACAGTAGTTTTATTTGGCCTAAAAACTGTAGTTTTAGTAGTAGTCTAGTAGTAGTGATAGTAGTCTTTATTTGGCCTAAAAACAGTCTTTATGAAGGTCATGAATTACAACTACAGACTTATCTGACCAGATCAAACTAGACTAACCAGTAAGGTTGTAATGGCAGTCTGGATGCTTCATACCGTCTTATAAGAAGAAAGTCTTAATTTAAACATAACAACATGTGTTCCTGATGCTTTGTCGGATGTTTAAGGGGTATGCCCTTCAACACCTGCTAATAACACAAGCGTCTTCTATACACGTTTTTTTAAAGCTAATGGTGACTATGTTTGATTCAAGAGAGTCTGAAGCAATGAGAGAAATACTGAATTACTCACTCAACACAGTCCTTCACACGTCGGTTAAAAGTGCCACAAATGATACGTGCAGCACAAAGAGCAGAGCTGAAATGGCAATCTAAAAGGAAGTGGGTGTGAAAGGGAAGTGCATGACGAAAATAAAGTGGACCCTGACTGGTATGTGCTCACTCAGTCTCACTAGCAGATGTGTTTCTTAGAGTCACCTGATGTCGTCATAGTGTTGCTCAGGGGTTTTTTCACCCCAACTATTAGGCTAAAAATATATATAAGAACTCAAGCTACAGATGTTATAAATGTGAGAATCTTCCGTTTTATATGAATGTAAATTGAATCCGTTTGAGGTATGAGTGTGAGTTTGAACAAAACAAGCCTTCTGGAGATGTGTTTTCTGTCTCCAGATGTGGGCATGTCCTGTGTTTATTTATTGTATTCTTCCTATCCTTCTGCACATGACACTTGTTGGTGTGTGTGCACTTACATGTAAATGTGTTTCATTGCTGACCAAACTGGTTTAGTTGGTGTGGCAGGACAGTCCACTCACCACCAGTTAAACCAGTTTAGATGTCATTAGACCATCTCATACTGAGATGTTTCTTGCTTGCGGTCGTGGGCTTAAAAACAAATATGGATTAAAATGAGAGAGACTTTCTATCAAGCTTCTGGAGTTCAAAAAGAGTACGTGAGTAATGTGGTCTGTGAATTTGTAAGGCTTGTTATTGCTCCACCTCTTTCCACATTCCTTTCCCTGCTTGCAGGAAACAAAAGCCCAATTTAAAAGCAGAGTGTTCGCAGGAAGGCGGCCCTCATTCACACAGACGGACATGTGCCCACAACGCCACCTTTCACTCCCTAAACTCCTCCTTTCCATCCTGAGGGAGGGGTGTGCCGGGTCAACGAGAAAAAAACGGAAGTGTTTTCACCTCAAGTTTCATGTCAACATTCTGTGAATTTCTCTCAAATTTCACCAACCCGGGGGAGTATAAGGTTTCGCAATCGATGGAATCTAGCGGCTGGACAAGGTGTCTGCTCACTTCACAAGGAGGCTCAGCGATCAGGAATGTCTAATGGAAACTTTGAGATTCAAGAGCCAGATCATTTCCATTATGGCAGCTAAATATTACGTAATGGAAGAAGCCAATGAGGAAGTGTTGAAGCCATTCAATTACACCGTTATCAAATATCAGATGAAATACTCACCATCAGAGCTCTTAATTCTCTTCAATGTCCATTTGAAAATCAAATTAAAAGATGGAAATCTGAAAGAAATGCTACTTTCTCCTCTTTCCTAGTTGTTAGGCTTACCAGGAGCAGACATGGCGAGCAGCTGGATGAAGCTTGTTTTGAGGACGGAGTATCAGGAGGTCGCTCTTCCCAGTCCACTTCCAGGATCTCTAAAGGACACTACAGGAAGGAAGGAGCGGGAGAGGGGGGGGGGGGGGGGGGGGGCGATACAAAAGGGAGGGGTTTGGACAGAAACCAAGAGACAATAAAAAAAGAGGAGTCTGACAACTTTTAGTCTCAGATCAGGCACACGATCACATTGAGTGACTTCTATTTTCCTCTCATGTGTATTGCTTGCCGCCACACCGCAGTGGTTTAAAGCGGTGTGTTGGGTTTCCGTTTACACAGCGTGAGCAAACCAAAACGACACTCAGTTCATCATATCCTGGATCACAATTTGTTCAGTCAAAGCCTGCACAACCTCAGTCCCCATTAAGAATCCTATATAAATTGGATCTCAAGATACAGACTCAATCACTTTCTCCTAACCTTAATAACAGGTGGGAAGTGCAGTGGCTTTTCCTTTGAGCTTGCCAACGTCACGAGTTTTGTTTTGTCCCTTTTGTAACCGGCCAAGAGACTGAAACGGTGTAGGAATAGAGTAGGTATCATTTGCATTAAAGTGAACATTTGCATTGGGCACATTTACAACATTGTCCAGTCTGTGATACAGTGGAAACAAAACAAAAAACACCAAATAGCTCCCATAGCAAAAAAGCAGTGGGTGTGCCATGTTCTAGCAGAGACAAGGGTCTGAGGTCATACATTTTTTCCACTGGTTCCTCTGCTGCCCCACTTGCTTTACATGTTTCTACCGTCACTTTTCCGAGATTAAACCGTATATGTGAATACACCAATTTGAAGCCAACCTAATGAAGTATCCAGAATATTTGTGAAATGTCATTTTTTTACCACATGACCTAACATGTACATACACAGCCCTCTCCTCTGACTGGAGCATTATCTCTGCCTCACACACACGCACGCACGCACACACACACACAAGCGCGCACACACACACACACGACATCTGGTAACAACTTGATAAAACATGGATGTGACGCAGGGATCTCACCTCCCTGGCAGTTGGTTTTCTTCTCGGATCCCAACAGTGAAAACAAATGAAGTGAAAGTTGTGTCGGGGGTAAAAGGGTCCACGAGCTGAGCCAAGGAGGCGGTTTTTTCTTCCCAACTTGTTTATCGTCGCTGCTCTGTTACCGTGCTCGTCCCTCCCATCAACACGAATGATCTCCTCCCCTCACAGACTCATATGCGAGCTTTATGAGGGCTTCCGTGTTCTGCACACATGTTAACACGATGATTAACATCGAGTTGGCAGACACTGGAAACGATGACGTATCTATATTTCACAAGGTTTCTGCTTGTTCTTGCATCAGGTTGGCTGTCACACATGGATCTGTAAGTTGTAACTGTAATGCTATCAGTGCAGCAGCGGACTGGAGGGAGCGATACCTGGGCTGGTGTCCTAACAATGGCCGCCAGAGGGCGCCAGTACCTCAGTGATGACGCGCATCCCGTCAGGACGCTCAACTGAAAAACTACATTTTTAATAAGCCCGAGAGGTTACGGAGAAGATTTAGCAAAGCATATAAACTGAATAAATATTCTCTTTATTATTACACCAACATTAGTCAAATAGACCTTGTGGTTGCAGAGATATACTTTTTTTATTATGGGTATTTATTTAATATTGAGCAGAAGCCTAAATAATAGGTGTTTTCTTTTTTAAAGGACAGAAAACCACTCCCAAGTAGTATCCGCAACATGATTAAATACTAGGGTAGTACAAAGGTAGTACTAACGTTAGTCATTATCCAGAAAAGAAAAATATATATATATATAAATAATACACTGGTGGGCGGTTATCATTGACTATCCGAAAGAGTTCATATTTTAGAAGCTAGTGTTGTTATTTAACGTTACTTGAAGCTAATGTTACTTATGTACTCAAATAAAATAAATGACTCTGATCCAACTACACTCATCTAACAAATATATATAAACCCAAATGAGCTAAAGTTAACTAAATTAATTTAACTAGACAAAAGGCTGACTGACACCCCGCCGTGTTTCCTCTCTACATTGTAAATTAAACATCAAACCTGAATCAACTAAGCTCTACTTTAAACTATCTAAACTGCATATGACTAAATTAAGACTAATATAATATTATTAACACAGAGTCAAATGAATATGTGAAATGCGAAAGTGGTTACGTTAGCTTGTGACTTCAGACTAACAGTTAGCACTAGTTATAAACCAACACTCACTGGAGCTTTTTTAGCAACTTTAGCCTGCTTTATTTGATTTTAAAGTCAACCCACAACTCAAAAACATTTAAACCCAATATATACCTACAACCTGCCTGGCTAACTTAGTTAATATGAAGAAAGTAAAAAATGTTTGCTAGCAGCAAACTAGCTTAAAGACCTAACGTTAGCTAGACATTTAAGTTGTTGGAGACTAAAACAAAGCCCAAAGGACACTGAATATTGGATTTACAATTAAATTGACTTAACGTTTGCCTATTTCATGTTATACGTTTATAATGTGTTTTGTTTATTGTAGTATACTTTGGTATTTATTACCTGAGTAAATATATTTAGGTATAGTTTCCGGTTTCGAACACAGGTGAAAATAATAAATAACATGATGACCCAGATTGATCAGCTCGTCGATGGTGCTACTGGCTCACTGAGAGTGACACTGGACTCGATAGCCCCTCTAAAAAAGAGGATCATTAAGCAAAGGAGGCTCGCTCCATGGTACAACCCTCAGACCCGCATATTGAAGCAAGCATCACGGAAGCTTGAGGGCATATGGCGTTCCAACGGTCTGGAGGAGTCCCGGTTGGTTTGGCGGGATAGTCTGAGAACATATAAGAAGGCCCTCCGTAATGCCAGAGGAGCCTACTACTCATCACTAATAGAGAAAAACAAGAGCAACCCTAGGTTTCTCTTTAGCACTGTGGCCAGGCTGGCTGAGAGTCATAGCTCGGTGGATCCGTGTATTCTGAAGAGATATAGAGCTTTGACCAGGTTCCATTACAAAGTTCTAGACGAGGCCAAGTTGAGAAGTTCATGACGGGGCCAAGTTGGGAAATTCAATAGCGGAACCAGGTTGGAAAGTTCAAAACTAGCGAAACTGCTGATGCGCGCAAGTATTAACCGCTGACGATTGCAGGTCATTGGAAAGAATACATGTTTTAAGAACTCAAGCTACAGATGTTTCCTGTTATTGCTAAAACAATGCCTTGCAGTGTGAAGAATTATAATGTACAGGGGTCACAGCTCAATGCTTTGTTTAGTTACCACACATAGAGGCTTCAGTAAGCATACACCACAGATTAAAGGAAGAAGCAACACATAGTTTTAACACACACCCACGTGACCCCCTGTCTAGACTAGAGCGTATGTCTTTGGACCACTCCCACAAGAAATGTATTAGTAAAGTAAGGAATAAGCACGAAAAAGGAAGTAGAAAGGGCATTGGAGTCAGATAAAGAGAAAGTCAGAAGAGAATAAATACGCCCGGCTCACAATCGGGGCTCTCTCTTCCTGAGACATGCTGACTGTGAGGAGACAGACAGACAGGGGAGCTGAGTCCAAGGCCTTGTAGGTATGCATTTCATGTATGTAATTGCTAAATAAATAATCATGATTGTACTATAACCTGTTCTGTCAATTCTTGAACACTTGAGGAAAATCCTTTAGAGGAACCTTTCCCCTTTCAATTGGTGACCACCGATCGTGATTGACGACAAGTTACCGAGGCGGATTTCTCCAACTCTCCGAGAAACCAAACGGGGCCCCGTCCCTTCTAAAAAGGGTAAGAGAAGTCCATTGTACTTCTGTTTCTTTGTCGGAGAGGTTTTGGAATTCGCCATTTTTTATTAATAAAATAAACGAAATATATGAAGTGCATACGAGTTGTTGAAAATTGAAATACGTATTGCTTGGGTCGGTGAAACCCACGGCAGCGGGTGCCGTTGAAACTTCCATTGCTTGGGTCGGTGAAACCCACGGCAGCGGGTGCCGTTGAAACTTCCATTGCTTGGGTCGGTGAAACCCACGGCAGCGGGTGCCGTTGAAACTTCCATTGCTTGGGTCGGTGAAACCCACGACAGCGGGTGTCGTTGAAACTTCCATTGCTTGGGTCGGTGAAACCCACGGCAGCGGGTGCCGTTGAAACTTCCATTGCTTGGGTCGGTGAAACCCACGGCAGCGGGTGGCGTTGAACTTCCCTGTGTAAAACTCCGTGGGAGTGGACGTTGGGTCCGTATACAGTAATATTGTAGGAACGTCGCCGTACGTGTCCTCTTATTGATGGCTGCAATAAGATAAAGCAGTGTGACTATAACGAAGTGTTGATACATATACATATATGTTTCTTTGTGAATGAGTGGTGTGTGATTGAGATTGAAGTTGGTTGAATCAGCGGACAACTGGAAACCTGACGGTGTTAACACAAGGTTGTCGCCTGTTGAAGTAGACCAACTGTCGATCTATTAAGGTCATAGTTTATTAAAACACCTGTTGTAGTTTATTAAACGCCGGAAATTGTACAGTTTTGATCAAATATAACAGTATTTTTGTAAAAGACCAGAAGGAATAATGGAAGGTGAATTTAGAAGGGAAGAAGAATGGTTTGACCTAAACATCATAAGAGGGTCTCCCCAGGATTTTGGCACACAAGTGTCAACTTCTTTGGGTGTACATGTGGAAGGAGAAGGTGATGCAGGAAAAAAGGAGAAGTTGAGAAAGAAATTGCAGAAAGTAGTAAGAAAGCTACAGAGTCAGGGACTTTTTCCCGCAGATGAGGAGAAGAAATGTCTGTTTGATACGTGTGGCCATGTTGAGCGAGCAATAGTGAAGCGATTTAATTGAATTATGGAAGAAAAGACATTACCATTTAGTCCGGCATGACGTCGACAAGATGGTAAAGCTGAAAATTGTAATGAAGTGAGATCAGTGATTCGAAATCTCGCTCCAGAACCTGGCCATGCGAGAAAAGGTCAGAATGGAGGCAGAGAAAATAAAACCCCTTTAAAACCCAACCGAGTCAGGAATTATATCCTTCTCTGCCCACAGCTCCTCCCCCATATGTACAATGTCAGGATGAAAAGTACAGACCCAAATTACAGATGCCCATGTTACAGATTGAGGGAGGCGCTCTGGATTGTCATTGGGAGGATGAGGAGATGGGCCCACAGGAAGCCTCTGTCACCTTTAGCAGCCCCAACAACCCCTTTACACGGCCAGAGAAACCGCCAAAACCTGATCTAGCAGGATTGGCGTCCGGGTGGGAGGCCCTATGTCGTGCGAAAAAGGAGAGAGAGCGGGTAGAGCAGGAGGCTGAGTACAGACACAGAAAGAGAGGAAGGGGACTTTAGAAGCCGCCGACACCCGTCTTATGACTGCGACCTTATTGTCACGCCCACTTCCCCCGCCTACGTCTGCACGGGCTATAGCGGTTCCGCCACCACCCCCTGTAACAAGTTTATTTCATCCGACTCCTCCTGCTCCTAGAGCCAGAGCCCCACCCCCTGTACTAAAAAATGTGACAGAGAGCAAGGGCCCTTCCTTTGTGGAAGACATAGGTTGAGCGCTGGACCGACAGGTCATACATTGCAGATCCATCGACTGCCCCCACAGGGGCAGACGAAGATGAATGGGATGACAATCAAAATGTCAAAGCCACCCCTCGCCTAACGCGAAGTGGAACACAATTCCCCATGATGGCCCCACAGCTCCCAACCTCTACCGGAGCCTGACAATACAGACCATATTCCATGTTTGATCTGTCCTGTGTTACCAGTGCTCTCCCCTCCATAACAGAAGGAGGGAATGGATTTATGATGGAGCTACTGCGCTTAACGTCCGGCACCATCGTCACCACCGGTGATATTTTCAGCATTTTAAGTCATTCAATGTCCACTGCAGACTGGAATACTGTTAACTCCCAGTTATGTCTGGACACATGCCCGGTAGATACGCCAATTAATACAAATATGGCCACCTCTATAGGTCGCGTTATACGAAACACGTTCCCAACTCCAACATCTCATTTACATCAACTGACATATGCAGCCAAGCCCGAGCAGACCCCAATGGCATTTATCTCCAGGTGCAGATCTGAATTTGTCCGCACAGTAGGGGCAGACCCGTCCTCCTCCCCTCGCCATGCTCACGCCTTCCGTAGCGGAGTTCTGCGCGGTTGTCCTGATCCGGTGCGCAAAGCGATGGAACGTAACCCGGACATGCATGGGGCTGACCACCTCCGCTGGACCTCTCATGTCTGCGCTCATATGCGTCAGCATGATGAGGACGAGAAAGAGAGAAAAGCAAAAGACGATTCATCTGACCTAGCATTACGATTGGTAAAATTACAATTAGCCGAGGCGCAGCAAAAGGCATCCGATAATAAGAAGCACCGGTCATGGCACCGGTGACTGCGACTCCCGAGCCGCAGGCCGAACAATCTTCAGGCCCGGCAGTTCAGCAAAACAAGAAGGACAATTACGATGGGGTAGGGGTCGGGGGCGACAGCGCAGAGGGCCAAGCCGTGATAACAAGTGTTATTCCTGTGGTCTCCAACGGTTAAGGCTGGTATCGGAACATTGTCAGAGGCATGCCACTTCTTCAAGAGATTAATGTGATAAAGTTGACAGGGTTTCCTTCTCCCAGGTTGTCTCACCTTATAGTTGACCTCGCTCACCCTCTCAATCACTTCATAGGGCCCGTGCCACTTGGCCAGGAACTTGCATTCGGCCGTTGGAACCAGGACCAAGACGAACTAACCGGGCTGGAACTCCCGCACTTGAGCTTTCCGGTTGTAGATTTGGGCTTGAGCGCGTTGTGCTTGCTGCATATGCTCCGCACTAGAGGTCATATTTTACCCATCCTCGTCTGCATCTGGTCAACATACTCTATTACGGAGCGGTGGGGTGATGGCTGCTGTTCCCAGGCTTCTTTAGCCAGATCCAGCATGCCCCTGGGTCTCCGTCCATACAGCAACTCAAATGGCGAGAACCCTGTGGAAGCCTGGGGAACTTCTGATTGAAAATAAGACAAAGGGGATTAGTTGGTCCCAGTTTTTCCCATCCACATCAATAGTCTTCCTCAGCATTTGTTTTAGGGTCTCATTAAAACGTTCTACCAGGCCATCAGTCTGTGGGTGGTACACAGAGGTTCTTATTTGGCTCACCTTCAACAACTTGCACATCTCCTTCATTACCCGAGACATGAAGCAGCTTCCCTGGTCAGTTAGGAGCTCTTTCACAATGCCTACTCGACTACAGAGGAGGAACAGTTCTCTGGCCACTGCCTTAGCATTTGCAGTGCGTAATGGGACTGCCTCGGGGTAGCGGGTGGCATAGTCCATGATGACCAGGATATAACGATGCCCCCTACTGGACTTCGGCAGGGGCCCTACTATATCCATGGCCACTCTCTGGAAGGGAACATCAATTAAGGGTAATGGGATCAGGGGATTCTGGTAGTGTACCTTTGGAGCTGTCTTCTGGCACTCCTAGCAGCTTTTGCAGTAATCCTGGACCGCCCTCTTCACCCCTGGCCAGTAGAAGCGACCCAGGATTCTGTCGTAGGTCTTCTCTACTCCCCGATGAGCTCCCAACAGGTGTGAATGGGCTAGGTACAACACTTTTGGAACATAGCGTTTAGGGACTAGCAACTGTTCAACAACAGATTCCCCCAGCTTAGCTACCCTATATAGGAGGCCATTTTTCACCGAAAAATGTGGGAAGGTGGTAACACTCACCCCTTCTTCCGGTTTCCCCTCGACCACGGCCAGGTTCTGTCCAGTCTATATTTCCTCTCCTCCTGCTTCCCAGCTCTGAGTTTATATGTTCCCTCTCATCACCTGATGGGCTGCAGGTGTGTCCAATGCCAGGTGCCGATTGGCTGCAGCACCTGCACTGGGAAGTACCTTCCCTTGATCACCTCCCCCAACCTGAGCTTGGGGATCCGCCTCCTGCGCTCTCTCTGCTCCTCCTTTCCTCCTGGTTTGCCACAGTAAATACAGAATGGTTCATGACCTCCGGGCCATCAATCATATTGTGTCTACAGCCACCGTGCCTGTTCCAAACCCACATTCTGCCCTCTCCCAATTGTCCCCTGTGCAAACTCATTTCTCTTGCATCGATCTGGCTAATACCTTTTTCTGCATTCCATTGGATCCCACAATGCAAGACATGTTTGCGTTTTCTTTCAAGGGTCAGAAATACACTTACAATCGACTGCCCCAAGGGTTTGTCCTCTCACCAGGTCTGTTCAACTGTGATGATCTGTGATGATATACTGATCGCGGCCCCATCCGCGGAAGTGGCATTACAGGTCACGCGAGACCTACTACTCCATCTGTCTGCTTGCGGATTTAAAGTCTCCCGCTCCAAAGTGCAGTGTGCACACTCTGAAGTTACATTCCTTGGGCGTCGTATTTTGGCTAATGGGACTGGAGTCTCCTCTACCCATCGGGACTCCATTCTACATCATCCCAAACCCTAGACTGTTAAACAAATGTTGGCGTTTATTGGCCTGGCCAATTATAGCCGCCATTTTGTGCCTGATTTCGCAGAACATACAGCTCCCTTGCGTGAGATACTGAAATCAGCGGGCTTGCGTAATCTACTGGCCCCTCTTGATTGGACGTACGCTGCTGAAAACTCATTTATCATTCTCAAACAACTACTGTCTAGCGCAGTGGACCTTTGCGTCCCTGACTATTCCATTCCCTTTTATCTGGATGTTTCTGAGAAAGCATTTTCCGTTTCCGGTGTGCTTTTTCAGAAAAAGGGGGGGAGAGAGACACATTTTGTTGTATACCTCCATTTTATTGGAACCCATTGAAAAGAGACACCCATCATGCACTCAATACGCCGCAGGGCTGGCAAAGGTTATTTTAAAAACCTCACACATAGTACTGAAACATCCGCTGACCATTCTAACATCACACAGCACGATGGCTTATGTTACCGGTAAATCCTTCACACTCACATCTACAAGACAAAACCGTATTGAACAAATACTCACGCAGGCACACATCACATACACTCATGATGGTGTGAACGCTGCCGAAGGTATGTGGGAGGGCTACGGAAATAAAAGCGTCAGAAAAATTGGCGTCAGAGGTTCTTAAAGATCCCGAGATGACATTATTCACAGATGGACGTTGCTACAAACACCCTCAGGATGGCCTAGTAGCTTCTTACGCAGTAATAAGTTGCGATCCCACCACAAAACAAACAAAAGTCTTGCGAGCAGAGAAATTGCAAAGTAAACCTTCAGCACAAGCAGCCGAGCTAAAGGTATTATAAATGGGTCTTTACTAATGGGTCATGTACCACAGTCTTTTAAAGTAGCTGTAATTAAACCTCTTCTTAAAAAGCCCACCCTGGATCCAGAGGTGTTGGCTAACTACAGACCTATCTCTAACCTTCCCTTCCTCTCTAAGATACTGGAGAAGGTAGTCGCAAATCAGTTGTGTGACTTTTTACATAACAATAGTTTATTTGAGGAGTTTCAGTCAGGATTTAGAAAGCATCATAGCACAGAGACAGCACTAGTGACAATTACTAATGACCTTCTAGTTGCATCAGATAGGGGACTTGTCTCTGTACTTGTCTTGTTAGACCTTAGTGCAGCATTCGACACCATTGACCATGACATCTTATTACAGAGACCAGTCGATTGGTATTAAAGGTACAGCATTAAGCTGGTTTAAGTCGTATTTATCTCGACGACCACCGGTGTTCGTCATGGAGTTCCACAAGGTTCTGTGCTTGGACCAATTTTATTCACCTTATATATGCTTCCTTTCGGCAATGTTATCAGAAAACACTCCATAAACTTTCACTGTTATGCCAATGATACTCAACTATATTTGTCAATCAAGCCAGATGAAATCCACCAGGTCGCTAAGCTTCAAGCGTGTCTTAAAGACATCAAGACCTGGATGACCTGCAACTTCCTGCTGCTGAACTCGGACAAGACTGAAGTTATTCTACTCGGCCCAGAACACCTCAGGAATCAATTATCTGACGATATGGTTTCTCTGGATGGCATCGCTCTGGCATCCACCACCACCGTAAGGAATCTGCGAGTTATTTTTGACCAAGACCTATCCTTTGGCTCCCACGTGAAACAGATCTCAAGGACTGCCTTTTTTCACCTACGGAACATCTCAAAGATCCGGCACATCCTGTCTCAAAGCGATGCAGAAACATTGATCCACGCATTTGTTACTTCAAGACTGGATTACTGTAACTCCGTATTATCAGGCTGCTCCAGAAAGTCCCTTGGGTCTCTCCAGCTGATCCAGAATGCTGCAGCTCGTGTACTAACAAGGACTCGGAAGAGAGATCACATTACTCCTGTACTAGCTGCTCTCCACTGGCTTCCTGTAAGATCGAGAATCATATTTAAAATCCTTCTCCTCACCTATAAAGCCATAACTGGTGATGCACCACCATATCTTAAAGAGCTTATAGTGCCATATTACCCCACTAGAGCGTTACGCTCACTGAATGCAGGGTTACTTGTGGTTCCCAGAGTCTTAAAAAGTAGGTTGGGGGCTAGAGCTTTCAGTTATCGGGCTCCTCTTCTGTGGAATCAGCTTCCACTTTCAGTCCGGGGGCAGACACAGTCACCTCATTTAAGAGTAGACTTAAGACTTTCCTCTTTGATAGCGCTTATAGTTAGGGCTGTTTCAGGCTTATAGTTAGGGCTGGCTCAGGTTTGCCCTGGTCCAGCCCCTAGATATGCTGCTATAGGCCTAGACTGCTGGGGGACATCTTAGGATACACTGAGCTCCTCTTCTCTTCCTCTTTCGCTCCTCTTCTCTTCCTCTTTCACTCCTCCTCTCCTCTTCTTTCTCTCCATCTGGATAAACTATTGTCTCTTCAATGCACATTACTAACTCTACTTTCTTTTTCCATGGATTCATGGCTGCCTGGAACCGGTCCTGCCCCAGGTCCTGCCCCGGGTCCTGCCCCCGGTCCTGCCCCCTGCCATGGATTCATGGCTGCCTGGAACCGGTCCTGCCTGCTTCCATGGCCCTGCTGATGGAACCGGCCTGGAACCGGTCCTGCCTGCTGCCATGGCCCTGCTGATGGAACCGGCCTGGAACCGGTCCTGCCTGCTGCCATGGCCCTGCTGATGGAGCCGGCCTGGAACCGGTCCTGCCTGCTGCCATGGCCCTGCTGATGCCCCCCCCCCTATCTTTTTAGGGGAGTTTTTCCTGATCCGATGTGAGGTCCCGGGACAGGGATGTTATGTGTACAGATTGTAAAGCCCTCCGAGGCAAACTTGTATTTGTGATGTTGGGCTATATAAAATAAACTGAGTTGAATTGAATGACCGCATCTTGTTTTAGGCATTTCAGTAGCACATGCTGGCTGACATCATTAATGCTATTTGTTAAACCTGTGCTTTTCCTGCTATGGCAAGTCAAAACTTCTGCCATTTATTTCCCAGTTTATCACCAGCGACGATGACATTATGAAATGCCTTTTGTTCAGTTCATGTGTCAGTCTGTCTCTCCACAAACACGCCACAAACACAAATATCTGAATTTACATTTCTGGACAAATTCTATCCGACAAATGTTTTGTTTATGATTTACATTTCTGGACAACTTCCATCTGACATGTTTTGTTTATGATTTACATTTTTGTCCCATGTTCGTCATTTCTAAGGTTGCTCACATTTCTGGAGGGAGCAGTCTTTGTTGAGTCTATATTTGGCACCCGTTGCAATGCCTGATACTTATAGGGCACTGGCCCAGGGCGGGGTATGAGATTAAAAACACACACACACACACACACACACACACACACACACACACACACGGGATGAAGTACACATTAATGTTGCTATACTTGTCTTGAGGACCTTTACACCTTCTCACAATTAATGTACTATTTAAAACCATAGAAGATGTGCATACTTGATTTTATAACAAATATATAATAACTTAAGAAAGTGTATACAAGTGCAGTTAGATGAACAGTTTGCCATTGCTTATTCCATTTCTTGCTGACAGATGAGAAAACCAATACCTCTCTCATGTTTGTACACTAAATGTGAAGCTACAGCTACAGCTAGCAGCCAGTTATTTTAGCTTAACAAAAGGAAGTCACTGCTCCGGACCTGGCACATAACGGCCCCATAAAACCACAACTCTTTATTTGTAGACTTAGATTTTTAATGGTCATGAGTAAGCTGATGAGGTGCTGGTGGATTTTGTTACCTTTTGACAGAGCCAGGCTGATTGCCTGCTAGCTTTAGTTTCATATTCACCCTCCAGACATTGTAGAGAGTGGTTTCAATCTTCTCAACTAACGCTCAGCATTAAAGCAAATAAGCATAACTCCCAAAATGTCACACATCCCCTGAACTATTGTCAATAATTTGTATGTTGATGTTCTGCTATTTACATATGTTAAAGGCACAAAGTACAATGTTGAAACTGACACTTAAGATATAGTACACTTTTAAATTAAATCAAATACTGTATATTACTTTGAATGCTTTGACGAGACACCTGCAATTAATTTGAGAAAAATTATGCCAAGTTGACCCGGCATCCAATTAGCTTAACTCTAACATTTACCTTTACCTAACCAGATCCTAATGTCCCCATTTTGAAGGCTTATCCTTCAGTTTACAGCTTCAGTAGGACATTTAGTCCTGTATTGTAATAATACAACCCTCACACACACACAAACACACACACACACAGTCACACACCCAGCCAGAAGCTACTAATGAGGCCTGTCCTTGATAATGGAGGTAATCAGTGCAGCCTATCTGGCCTCTGCCCCTGCTGACATGCTGCCAGCCTTGTCTTGGTTTATTTATACACGCCTGATCTATCAGCACTAGCTCTATGTTTGGTGGGCATCGGTGTCCCAGAATAGAAATAATTAGGACAGGGCGGGAAAAGAGGAAGAGTGAAAACGTGTCTGAATGTGCATAGCTCAGAGCGGACCCCCACCTCGCCCCGCAGCCTGCCAATCTCTCCATCCGTCCCTGCTTTACTGTCTCCTCTCTGTTTTGTTTTCTGGAGACAGGCAGCAGGCAGGCGGGTGGAGAGAGTTGTGTGTGGTCTGGATTGGGTGGCAATCGGCCGGTGAAGTCAGGCGAAGCCGGGTTTTCCATGATTACCACACACACTGGGGTCATGGTAGGCCCGCTATCTCTGATCTCACTGTCTCTGGGCTTCTCTTTCAAACCCAAACACATTGAATCAATGCAGGAGTTTGGGATAAAGTGGTTAGTCAATTCTGACTGTCAATTAACTTTGGACTATTTGGACTGTTTGAGTTATATTGACGTTAATTAGTTGAGAGAAAAAAAATGAATTATGGGCTATAAAGTCACGGAGTAACTATTAGAGTAATAATTTAGTCCAAAGGATGAGCTGACATATTTTTGGTCTTTAGGGGACAAGGTTACAGCTACATTATCAACGATGACCTCATCTCGTTCCCATCTTCCCTCATAACGGCCCTCATAACGAGGGTGTGGTATATGTATCTGTATGTAAGTGTGTTGAGGAATGTTAAATCTCTTCAGAGAGACTTGGACACTAATGATGACAATGCCAGGGGCAAGGCGTAATTGGCATGTCTGAAGTGAACACACACACACACACACACACACACACACACACACACACTTAGCCTAAACAGCCACTGATGCCAGTCCCATCATATAAACCCACCCATAGATGCATGGCTACAAATACCCTCCACACTGGTCAACAGCTCATAAGACACAGGCCTGCACCATTAACTTTGAGGACAGAACTTAACAGAGAAAACAGAAGATTTAAGGTGAGCTTGTTGTTTCTTTTTAAATGCAATTGCTAGTGTGTTCGTTACTGTTTCTGACTCTGGCTGTCTTACTCTGTGCAGATGCTTTGCTCCACATGTGTGCTACCTTTCCTGGCTCTTTACATGATGCCAGAGGAGACGTCTTCTGCTGCATTTCCAAGCAGATTCAGAGACAAACGGGTAATACACTTTTAGCTGCAACATTTTTGTCACCTTTTGGACAACTCAAGTACCTGCAAGCATGCAATCCTATTTGTCTATTTATAATGTGGTCGTTGTCCACAGGAAGTGAACTGGCCGGACCAAGAGCTCTTCTCCCGTCTGCATGATCGCACAGACCAGGGAGACCTCTCTGTGGGGGACGATGGGGAGATGGACAGGGATGTGGACATGCGCCCCCTTCATTCAGAGACATTCCTCGCCCCAACAGAGCACATTTCTCCCCAAAAGACGAGCCAGAACCAGAACCAGTACCACCGTAAACCCCATGAAAGAAGGTGAGGAGAAAATGGGAGAAACCTATACTGAAATGAATGCAGAAAAATAGCTTTACAAAATCTGTCTTGTGTCTAATAAACAAACCAGGGTAGTTGGAATTGTACTTCACTCACAATATAAGTTATTTAAATGACTTGTATTTCAACCATCATCTAAATTCATGATAGAATCAGAACTTCTTTATTTTATGTTTAGTGATTAATGTGATGACATTTCTAAATTCTGCTTCCTGTAATTCTTTTTTTTCCTTCTTTTGTGGATTTTGTATAAGTTAAGTGGAAAGTTTAACATTGTTTTGGGGATGTGTGGTACAGAGTGATTGCATGTTATGAATGAAAAGTATGAATTGTTCATTGTCAGTCACTGCACGTCACATAAATTAAGTGATTTGGACTGCTGTGTCTACAGGAGGAAGGTTGCTCCTCTGGACTCCATCAGCAGCTTTCACATGTCCAGTTTCCGAAACCGAAAAGTGAGTTACAAGAGAAAACTGTTCATTGATCTATATCAGTAGTTAAATGTTACAATTTCAATATAGTCTTGATTGTCCCATTCTATTTCCCTCCGCAATCACTTATATTTCATATTATTTGCATGAACACAATGTTCTACTTGCATGACATGCCTAGGTTTTCCATGGCATTAGCTTGTTTATATATTTTCATATACTATTAGCATTTATAGCAATGTTTTTTGTATTCTTAATTTTTTTCTTAAGTTTATTGTAATTCTGTGGTAAGGAGGACCTAGCAAAATAAGCTTTTCATTGTACGGAGTAACTGTTATCTGTGCATATGACAATAAAAATATCTTGAATCTTGTGTCAAGTAAAACTGATCATTTGTACGTCTGTGTTTCAGGTTGAACCCGACATCTACTCAGAAGAACACAAGGAATGAAACGGAACTTCAACAATTGAGCTCCTCATATTTTCTCAGTGCCAAACCCTGTGTGAACATTCTATATTATATTCCGTATTTATTGCTTAATTAACTCACTGCCACACCAACAAGGGACATGCTTGTCGACCGGCTCCCTCTAGTGGTTGAAGATGCAAACATGACAAACACTGCTGTGTGCACAACATCTAATTAAATGTGGCAAAATGACCATTTCAAATGTCTGTGTTCTTTTAATACAAATTATTAAATATACCACCATTATGTTCCCAAAGACTTTTATTTTTCAAGCTACAATTAAAGAAAACAATATCAGACTGCAGAAAATATAGATTTTGCTTGGGTATTTTCTCTCTTCACTTTCACATATGTACAGTTGTCAAAGAACAGGATATGTACACAGAATTGAAGTTGTAGAGAGAGTGCAACTGCTACTGGAGAACAAGACTCTCCCACCAACAAAAGAAAAAGCACATGGTAAAACCAAACAACATAAACAAACGCCACAACCTACGCGGCATCAACTTATTTTCTGTACACTACAACTTTGTTCTCGATGTGAGACAATCTTATGTCCATTCTCTGATGCGGGCGCATCCCTAATCCCGCTTCTCAGAAAGCTAAGAAATAAACAAATACATGAAACAGAAAAACATTTTTTTTTTTACAACCATTCATAAACGAGCCTCAGAGCTACTGATCGTGTAACGCACTGCCAAACCATTCGTCTTCCAGCAACATTACGCCCTCACGTCAGATGAGTTTTTAAAACATGAAAAACTAAAACCACACATGAAACAGAAACATCAAAATTTAACAGCTTTCAATGTAAATGTTGTTCATGGTAAATGGCTATCATTGATTAACAAGCCAGACAGGAAGAAACATTAAGCGCTCAATCATGAATGTACACAGCTACATGCCAAGTACAGATTTAAATCAGCCGAAGCCCATCATGTCCCAAATACCACCCATATATGCAGAGGGATGGTATTTGGGTTTATATTTAAAAAGTGCACTGCCGCAAGACTTGTCTGTGTGCAATTTGAAACGTAGCAATTTAGATACAATTGCAGATGCAAAAAAATAAATGAATAAATGTTGACAGATTCTATGAATTTAAAGACCACTTTTTCTAGGGGAGTGAAATCTCTACATGTTAAAGTTCAGTGATCATCACTGACAACCAAAACAAAAATGCAAACTCGAAAATAAATCGTCAAAATACGATCAAAAATAAAAATGAGCTCCTTATGACATACTTTGAGGCAAATAACAGGGGTGACTTTTTCCATCTCTTACGCTATAAATTTTGCCAATGTGTAAAATTTGCATTGATTGGAAGTTGAAACGAAATGTCTATCAAACCGAAAATTTTACTTCTTGAGATACTTTTCACTGATTTGTCAATACCCTCAAGAAATAATTGACAACTCAAAATGCAACTACAGTGGATATGATAATTAATGTGAAAGTTTATGTGCACATCACCAGCACAGTATACAACAATAAAGCCAATTAATGAAGCAATGAATTAGTCACAAATAAATGGGTCTCCATTGTTACTGTTGCCTTCTGTCCAGTTCTTCACAGTAGCCAAAAAAATAAAATAAAAAAGGGAAGAAGAAACATAAAAGAAACCGTGAGGGATAAATAAGAATGGTTGTGATTGTCAAAAGAAATCCTACAAACTGACAATACAGTTGCCGTCCACGTGATAATTTAGGCTGTTTTGGCTGTAGGCATCAAAGAAAACAAGTGTCAAGAGGACAGCAAAAACAGGGTGGGTGCTCCTCGTCCCTCCCATCCTCTTCAGGTCTAGGGGTCTTTTTTGTTTCCAGACCGTCGCATGTCCCTGCACTTGTGGCAGTAAAAGATGTCTGGAACGTTGGACTTCTTGATCTTTGCACACGACAAGTGCACCCATATGCCGCACTGGTTGCACTCGATCATCGGCCGTCCTGCGAATGGCTTCCCACAGTAACAGGTGATCAAGTCCCATGAATCGTCCCCTGTGTTGCCAAAAGATAACAGAGTTACGACATGTTATAGCTGGTAAAAAAAACAAGTTTGTTTTGAAATTAAACATTTGACTATAAGATGCAGGCCAAAGATGATATTAATACAGTTGTTATTTCAAAAAGGACAAAAGCATTTGTTATACCTGACTCCACCATAATGTCTTCATCGGCGATCCAGGTCTCACCCTCACTAGAGCTCATCTCCGCTTCCCTCATGGACTCGTCTGGCTGCATCTTCCCCAGCCCCTGCATGCTCGGGGTGGAGCCCCCGTGTTCCGTCAGCTCCTCTCTGGCGGGTCGTACCTCTGTGTGTGTATGCTGAGCCTCAGAGTCTGTCTCACTTTGAGCAGTGGGACTTTTAAGCTTCTTAGGCTTCGGCTGTTTAGAGTTTTTGCTGCGTTTGATGCGGGCCCTTTTCTCGCCTTCACTACTGCCGCTGTCTGCCCCCGTCAAGCCGGAGCCCAGCGACAGCTTTTTCAGCTTTTTGTCCTTCTTGCGCTCGGCCTTCGAGCTGGCCTGGCTCTCGTACAGGGAGTCTTTAAGGCGCATCTTTTCCAGCAGAGTGCTTTCAGAGTGCATGCGGCGAATACTTTTGCCCTTATTTGCTCGAGCTTTACGAACAAACGTGTGGATGGTGTGGATGTCGGAGCTTCCATCTGCCCACGTGTTGCCGGTGGAGCTGCTGCCTCCACCGCCTCCATCCGCTGACAACCCTGAACTGTGTGCAGAGCTGGATGATGTTGGGGACCATGAACTTTCCTGCAAGGTGACAAGGGAAAAAATGCATTTTTAGTATTTCATAACAACCCAAGCAAGGCAGACAATGAGAGTACTTTATAATATCCACAGTGACATTCATAGCAGCTTACCTCTTTTGGATTGGGGATGTAACCAGCATACGCCAGGACAAAGCTGCAGAACTTGTTGAAGTCCTCAACGGTCCTCTTTTTCCGCTCTGGGGGCTACAGAAAGCACATGCCTTAGTTTAAAAAAAAAAAAAAGCTCCATAACTCATGAAAAGCAACATTGCAAAGTACTCACCAACGGTTCCGTTTTGCACGTTAACAATGAATCTAGTGGAGAAGAAAAACAATGCTGTAAGTCACACGTGAACCAGTCTGGATGCACTTGTTATTTTCACAAAAACAGCTTACACACAGAATAACCAAGCGCTCGGTTGCGTTGAGACGCATGTGGACGACCGCTAGCGTAGCTTGCTAACACAGCTCAATAGCTTCATTGTTATTGGTGATGATGAGCGCGTTGAAGGGTCGCGTTTGTTTAGTGACGTTAAACTGACTGACAGATGTCTCTGGTAACAGTTTGAGCAGAAAGTAAGCAGCCAGGTCCTCGGACGGTAACGCTCCTTCACTCGGTCTGCCAACCACCGCAACCGGTGTCACTTGATGAGCAGCATCTTAACTTCACGCAAAGTCTGGATCTCTCAGCATTAACCACAAATAACGGTTCGCCGATTTAACGTCAACGCCTAATCAGAGGGCTGCTTTTGTAAACAAGGTCGCTCTCAAAGCTCAGTTTTAAACTAGTCATGCTGTATTGTCTGGAGATGCTACCGGCTAACGTTAGCCGACTCCTGGAGGAAAAGCTAAACGCAAGTTTAGAGACAAATGCAATCAGGGTCACGACCAGCGAGAGTTTCTTAACGCCAAATATACTTAACGAGTTGCATTTAAACTCTATATTGCCACTGGGTCACTCTGATGAGAGTTAACTTGAGCCAACAAGCAGCCTCTCGAGCAGCTAGCTAGTCACGCTGGCTGTCTGGAAATGGAAGTGGGAGGCTTATTAGCAACGTTAGCTTGGGGCTAGCCAGGTGTCACGTTTAATCGGTTACAACTCGTGCCAAAACAGTGGTTTTCGTGGCTGACAGGCGATGAAATGTATCTAAAAGCTGACGAGGTTGAGAGTGTTTTCTGTGACGGGGTTGTGTGTCCTGCTCCTCACCATGAACGTTAAGCTAGATGGATCGGCGCGTTAACGAGCTAACACAACTGTGCGTGACATACGTTACATTAGCAAGTCAACTGCTTTGATCGTAAAACTACTACTACTACTGCAAAACACTTTACTTTATCACAACTTTCATGGCATTTCGGCGACACAACACAAGTTGGCGTGTTATTAATACAGCGCACACAACCAAACGTAACACCAACGGAGGGACACAACTTACGGGAGGACCGCCTCATCTTAATGTCGGAGAAATACAACACACATTTCAACAGAGGACAGATTCACGTCCCGTGGGGGCAGTTCGTGTAACAGCTAGCGGGATGATAGCGGGGAAACATACCTTGGTGCTCAGACATTATGTCAAGCATTGTCGCCTCACCGACAAGGCCCCGATCCAAGAAACAGAAGCAGCAGGCGAGCTAGCCGGAGAGTAGCGGCCGTCGCGCTGTGCTTCCCCCGGCGTGGCTGCACCTTACCGCCGGGGAACTTCAGCAGCAACAAGCCGAGGGTGCAGAAGACACGAAGACACCCGTCCTCACAAATACTACACCGTGGGTCGAAGTTGTGAGATTCCCTCCCTGGGGATCCGTTACAGCCGCACACGTTAACGTACCACAAGCAAACCGCCTCTGAACTGTCGCTTACTAACGTTATTAGCCGACAAAATACTAATTCCTCTGTCGCTTAACGAGCTCGCTTTCCTTCGGCACTACATTTATATAACCTTCTGTGTTAAAGTGGAGCAGAATCGTAAAATAAATCCTTAGATTTGTGTTGATGTAGGTCCGTAACGCGAACTTCTCCGATGAAGTTTTTTTTTTTCGTATCTTCGCACACAAAACGACTGGAGTTTTGACTTTATTCCGCACGGTCTTCTCCGTGCGCGGCAGAAACCTCTTGAGGCTGCCAGCGCAGTGTATCACGCGGGGAATGCTGGGTAACGTAGTTCATTGTGCAAGTAATTCACCCGACCATAAGGTGTCGATGAACTACATTTCCCACATATGATCAATAACACACCAAGGGGAACGCTGGGATGCGATGTTTTTGAAACGGTAGACTCCTACCAGGCTGTCCAGCGAAACATGTTGGACATTTAGCGTTATTTTCAGGGAAATATGAGCTTCTGCGGCTTTGGCGCTTGACAGTCTGAACTTTGAGAGATGTCGTTCTTCTTCGGTTGAATTCCTGAGCTCTTGGTTATATTTGTATCATGGTATCCACGCTTAAATAGGTGGAGAATCAGAGGCATGCTAACTAGTTGAAGCTAGCTGGACCTTTACGATTCACTTACGCTAGACAGTCTACCGAGTACAATGTTGACTGAACTATTGCAAGGCACTGATGCTGGAGGGTTTCTCATAATTCAAGGTAAGTGCTTTAAATGTGGTATGATTTAAATCTAAATGTACGAACAATAACTGATGTGAACCGCAGCAATAGCATACAGTAAAGCCATGTGATTTATACTTGCATCGTTAGATTCTGCTAGTTATTCTGGTAGACATCTCCTGAAGAGCTTCATCAATGCTGCATTAAACAGGTATTTAAAGAAATGTATGTGTGACTGTTTGGTTGTGGATGTACTATCAAGTATGAATGTTCATTAAAGTTATGTATTGTGTATAACAATAATTTAGAAAACCTATGTTTTTAGGGAGGAGGCTGTCCATGTCCTTTGCTTTGAGGTCAGCGAGGAAGAGCTGAAAGATGGATTGAAAGGATCACCTGTTCAGAGGTAATAACGATTAGTGCTGAAATAATTAGTCCATCTTCTTTGACATTGGTTTGCAAAATTCAAGATTCACTGGTTATACTTTTTGCAGTGTGAGCATTTGTTGCTTATCTTCATTGTGTATCTTTGTCAATTGAAGATTGACTGCTAATCATCTGTTTTTGTCATTTCAGGCTACACTTTCACAATGCCTATACAGACCCCCTTGGCTGGACTGATCAACCATCTTTTACAGTTCACCAGTTCTGTTTTGAGGAACTTACACGTCGGGTCAAGCAAACATCACACCCTAAACCAGCTACCTTAGTGATTGACTCTCTCTCGTGGATATTGAGACACGTCAGTGCTCCTGCTGTCTGCAAGACTCTTCAGCAACTTCGAAAAGGTGATAAAGCATCTCCATAACGTGTTCTTAATGGGTGTGCGTCAGCATGATGTCACAAGTTTGTTTGCATTGTTACTGAATGAAGGAAGGTATGACATCCAGGCTGTGAGAGTACTTTCAAAGTTCTCTTTGCATATCAATTGAGAGCAATTAAGGAAATTCAAATATTTATCAAAAGAAGCTCTCCAGGCTTTTGTGAAATAAACTACTTTCATGGCGGACTTGTATTAGAATAAATTGGAACTCTGGCAACATGCAGTTTTTACTCTATTTAAGGGTCTTTTTCTGTGTTTTCTTTAGGGGGGGCTGTCAGAGCTATTATGGGTCTGCTCCATGTGGATATGCATCAGAGGGGTACTGTGGGAAGTGTATGCAACTTGGCCACTTCGGTCATCACTGTAGCACCTGGGATGAAGGGAGACGAAGCTGTGGCAAAGATAACAAAGCGCTCAAAATCGGGGAAAGTTGTGCAAGACGTAAGCAGGGTTTCCTTTGGGATGACTATTTTTTTGTTCCGTCACTGTTAAAAATTGTTGATAACATGTTTTTTTTGTCCTTAGGAGGAGATTTTCAGCATCAAAACCGATCTAACAGTCATTGTACAGAGCAAGTCCAGCCAACTTGGACCCAAAAAGGCTGACCCTGAGGAACAGGAGGTGTAATATAACACATGCTTCATACCTTCAAATCATAAACGGATCAATAGAATAAAGATAGGACTCAGATATGGCAGGACTAAAAAGTGTCCTTTTTCTATTTCTATAGACGGACCCAACAGCTAACTTGACCTTTAACCTTCGACTATCGAATACAGAGCGTGAGGCCAAACAGAAACTTGCACTGCCCTTTGTCTTCAGCAAAGAGAAGTAAGAAACTTTTCTACAATTGTCAGAATTTTCAACTGGAATGTTTTTCCCAGTGATTGTGTTTTGTAACTTTTTTTTTTTAAACGCGGCCTCCTTTTCTCTTACAGGAAAAAAGCTCTGCTCCACTCAAGCCCAGGTTCAGGACGAATTCTGTATGAGCCGGACGCCAACGATGACTATGACCAGGAGGACCCTGATGATGATCTTGATGTGTAGGCTTCGGCACAACAGAGGATCCTCGTTTCATGTCATGTATTCAAGACACTGGGTCGTTTTCAGTCGTGAAGATTGAAATACTTGCCGCCATCTCTTGGAGTTTTGAAGATATCAAATAATGTAAAAATATTTCTGTAAGAAATCTGTATGATGTTTATAAAAGGGTTTTATCCAAAGGTGTTTTCTAAAGTTATTGATCAACTTGATTTTTTTTAAATATAAATAGTTTGTTGAATAGTCTTTTATCCAACATTTAATACCACACTTTGATTCATCAAAAAATTGAATGTTGTACATTTGATGTAGAATCTTAGGTCCAAGCTATAGAAACATCCAAGTGACTACACTGGGATTTGTTGCAGTGGTTCCCAAAATAAATATGAACAGGGTCACAATATTATTGAAGTGATAAGAAAGTAAAACATACATTCTGTTACGCAACATTTACATTTTTTCTGACTATTTAAAATATAATTACAGGATGCTTTTTCCTTTTCCAGAGTGTCTAAAAATCTCTCAAACATAATTAATCTTAAGTCAATTCAGACCTTTCCATACACGAGTGATAGTAATATTCGTGATATTCATTGATTATGGTTACATAATAATTTTCCTAAATGTTATTTATGTAATTATTGTAAATGACAACTTTGGATTTCTTCATGGATAACTTCAACAGAGATCTCAATGAATGCGTCAGGTCTATTTGTATCAAATTATAATGATCTAGTGGAACCCTTTCCCGTTATACGTAACATCATGAAATCATTAGTGTTATTTGCATGTGATTGTCTAGTCGTTTCCTAAAAGTGGTAATTCATGAGGTGTAAAGTACACTTTTTGCCCACTGCATTAATTGGCAGTGGCCCACGTGTCTACCGACAGCGCAGCTGCAAAAGCGGCCCCTGCTATTAGAATACAATCTGTGCTTACAAAATATATTCATCAACCCAGTGATTTATTTTTTATTTTTTATGTTGTGATTGTTTTACAACTTTGAACCAGTGACATCAGGAGGTGTATGGGCACCAATCACGCTACTGTCTAAATGTAAGCAAAACTTTATACACACACACACACACAAAAGTCCGTAAATCATGTTCGTGTTAAACAGCACATGACAATAAAAACGGGGTATTTTTCCCTCTCTCGCTCGTCCACGTCTGTTTATTTTCTCTCCACGTGGACGTGCTGCGCGCAACCCACAGGATTCCTCCTCGCGGAAGTGACGGAAAGGCGGCGATGGCGGCTCGCAGTTTCATTTCGGATTTCCACCGGACTACAAACTGATTTTAACCGGGACCGGTTAGACTTTGTGGAACTTTTGCGAAGCCGACTGTCTTCCGACGCCGCGCAGAGGGAAGTCGCGGTCAACCGGCGCCTGACAACGAGCGACCCCACTGCTTTTTTGGGGGAACATTTTAGTCCAAGGTTCAAGGTGGTCACCCTGTCGAGCTAGCGGTAGCTCGGCGGCTACGAGCTAACGGTAGTCGGTACACGGCTAGCTCCCGGGCTGCGTGCTAAAGGTCCACACAGCGAGCAGCTCGTCGTGCAGCATCTTCTCTCCTTTCGACCACGTCCTCGTTAGTCTTTCGCACTGGCGATGCGGATGCTCTCCATTTGACGCTAATTGTGCCACAAGTGTGCAGAGCGAGGTACTCACACGTTTGCTTGGCCTCTTGTTAGTTTGAATCGCTAGTTTGGCGGCTGTGGCTAAAGACGGGGTTTGACTCCTCACTAGCAAGCGGGTCCCCCCCCCCCTTCTTCCGACCACTGAGAGGGCAGGAGCGGCCCGTCGACTGAGCATTGGAAGTCGGGGTTGCTGTGGGGTCTTTGCGTGCTCGTCAACATGCTGAAGACCCGGCAGTGTTTACTTGGCATCCGCACGTTTCTCGGCGTAACGTCGCGAATATGGGGCTTCATCATGTACATCCTCAGGAAGCACCTACGGACGGTGAGAAGGGGGGGTTTGGAAGACGTTTGCCAGTTGTGTGTGTCTGTCTGTGTGTGTCTCGTGTGCCTAATCATTATTTGTCATCCACCATGAGGGAGGCTGTTGGCTCTCAGAGAGCCTGACTCCATGTGTCTCTCACTGTCTCATTTATGTGCATCCACCGTGACGATTTGTGCCAAATAATCAGAAAACGTGTGACCAGATCCCACCGACTGTGTAGCACAAGCCTCCCACTCGATAACACCAGTATCAACTGTATTGCTATATCATTCAGCATAAAGATGGCGAGGGGGCATCTACAACTCTGATGAGGAGATGAATAGTGTGAACCCATTTGCAACACAAGAAGTACACAAAGTGCCACACAGGAAGTTGAAGTGCACTAGAATGTACAACTGCAAGATAACTATTTTTTTTAAATAAATATATCTTTGTTATTTCAGGTGATTCCTCATTTAAGCTGGAAGATAAGTGTAAAAAAAAAAAAAAAAAGATGGAAGATAAGTGTAAAAAAAAAAAGTCTGTTCAATTATGCTGACAAGAAAAGGAGCAAATCCTCATTTGTGAACCCATAACCATTCAGTGTTCTTGCATTTCACTCTTGGTAAGTTACTTGAACCCTTATCAGTTGGTCAACTAGACCAATTGTTTCAGCTCTTAAATAGTGTATTTATGCGTCTGTTTGTGTGGGATGCGACCGTGTGAATGCATGGCTCATTCAATTACTGCAAAGTGGAAACCTCCCACATCCAAATGCTACATTTGAAGAGCAGCCAGAACAAGCCTGCAGGTCACCTTGCACACAAAACAGCTCCACAATGGACATGGCATTTAAGGTGTCAGAAGCCGCCTGCCTGTAACTTAGACACGCACATAGGTGTTGTTGAGTCGTTAATAGACATGCATATGTGGTGTAATATGAGCGGACTTCGACTCTCGCTCAGTACCTGCTTCACAAAGCTTGGAGGGAATGCTCTGTGTGCCGTAATCATCTCGCCGGTCGAGGTTTGTCTGCAGTTTATTGTGTGGCAGTAACACTTACTGGTTGTCAACAGGCCCTGAGAGTGAGTAGTTCAGTCCATGTTATGGCTGAAGTGAGAGGGATTACGTTGGCACAGAGACTGTACTGTTCGCTCTCTCTCTCCCTCCCTCCCTCTGTTTCTCTCATTCTCACTCAGTTTAGCACTGTTTACAATGTGTGGTACACTGGAACAATGTCGTGATCCACTGATTGCTAATGTAGCAAGCGGTGTAATGTAGGTAGATGGCAGGTGGTTTGATAAATTGAGGTGAGGGTGTGAAGACCTAAAACCACTCTTAAACCTTTTTTTTTAAACGGGTATAACATGTGTTGAATGCACATTTGTTATAACTAGGACAACCCCTTGTATAGATCTCATAATATCCCTGTTAAATCATTCTGCTGTTGTCTGAGTAAGATGGGGCTCAAGGTGTTTCCGTTCGAGAAGATCACAACCCATTAAGGGACCTGATCCAAACATTTAGATCAATAAAAGCTCTCTTGGATCATGAATATTAGGACCGGGTAATAATCTCATTGTCAGCTGATGCTTATCTCCGGGATGAGACGGTAACAGTGTGTAGCTGGGTGTAGAGTTGGTGCTGAAACTGTTGGCTAAGCAACAGACAACTGATAATCAATTAGACCCTAATCACATATGTACATTTTAATGCAAAAATGCACCAACTTGTATGGTTTTAGCTTCTCAGAAATCTGCAATTTTTCATAGTCTTTTTGGCTACAGTCACACAAATTCAAGGGCTAGCTGCTTTCTACACTTGCATATAGGTACTCGCTGAAGATTTCAAGTTTTTAGTTGCTGTTCATTGGTTTAAGAGAGCAAGATATTTGAAATGTTAGTTTTAATCCTAGTCTGGAGGTAAAGGACTCAGTCTGAGTTTGCAGGCCTCGGCTCCAGACGGACGCTCTTGGAGGTGCAGAGAGCTGAGTCGAGGGTGAGGTCGCCCCGTGGTGCTCAGCAGCTGCTGGCACCCGTAGACTTCCCCAAAGCGAACTCTGCCAGGCAGCAGTGGGAGGGGACTCGGAGGGAGGCCCTGTCCAAGGCTTAGGTACCAAGGCTCAGTCAAAGTCACCCTGCAAGTCTCTCTTTCTGTGTGCGCCCCGTGCTCCACTGACAGCTGGGGGGATAAAAATAGCCCTGTGAAGAAAAGTGCATGGGCCCCTGGGCAAGAGTGGCACTGGAACGGGTCCTCTCCGTAGTCGTCCTGACCAGCGAAAAGTACGGAAGTTACAAAGGAGGAGTCATGGGGTGGACGTTTCAGTCATCCAATATGGTGTCTCTCTCGCTCTCCCCCCCCCCCCCCCCCCCCCCCCCTCATATTTTTCCCAAATCTGTATTGTCTGAAGGCACAAATAGAAGTTCTGGGATTCAAAGACTTAAGATAAGAGTTAGATTATTGGATGGCAGCAATTTAGAGGATGTAAACACGTTTTCTTTCTTCCCAAAAGGAAGAAATCTGTCCATGGTAGAGTTAATTTATGGCTCACTGTATTGTGTATGATGTGTTTTTAACAGTGATCTGTTACGGTTTGACTGACTGTTTCATTTGTCTTGTTCTTTTACAGATAATCCAGTATCAGACGGTGCGATACGACACTTTGCCTCTGTCGCCTATCTCCAGAAACAGACTCAGTGAGTACATGATATGATCATATGACCGCTCGGCCAGTGTAAGACTGCAGCGTTCTTTATACTGCAGTATAACACATGCTGCTTTTACTGAGACACAATTGTTTAATCTTTTTGTGGTAAAAATATAGGGGTGAGACACTACTGCAACATAATTGAAATGTGGTAATTTAAATACAAGTTAAACCAGTCTGTCAAGGAAGTCAAGTGATTGTGCAGAAAAGGAAAGTTATGAGGAACAAAACAACAGACTCATGCTTGACCTCGTTCTCAGGACCTTCTTGTCTTCAGAATCCATGAACATCATCAGATACACTTGACAGGACTCTTATAATATTCCATCTTCACATGAGACTCAGGTGTGTGTGTGTGTGTGTGTGTGTGTGTGTGTGATAATAATGGTCGGTCATAGCGGAGTATATTTATTGAGGTGGATCAGGTGGCTGGATGCAAACCACAGTTGGCCTGTATTTTCCCCCCTCAATTGTTTCAGTAAACCCGTTATGCTACATTGGTCAGTTATTGTGTGTGCTCTTGGCGTTTTAATAGCTTACCATCAAAGGTTTGTTTTGCATTTATACCATTTGCATGAAGTTTCGTTCCACAACAGTATAGAGAGATGACTCTTTACAATTGACAGTCAAACAAGTGTTATGAATAACAAGCGATTTCGCTGACCGCATACGTGACTTTCTCGCAGACAACACACGCACTTTAAAGGAAATGTCAGGCTGTTGTGCAGCTTTAAATGTGCATTGTTAAACAAAGGTAATGCCTATCAATAAAGCTAATGCAGACACTTTCTCAAACCACCACTACTCAATAATATCCCTGCTAGATATTTAATAGGCTAGTGCAAATCTGTAAAAAAAAATCCATCCATGGGTAAGATGAATAGCAACATTTAATCGGAACATTGTAATTATATCTGATAGCACTATACAAGAAGGCCTCTTGAAAACATCCACATCTGTGATTAAAAACCCTACCAACCTAACACCAATCAAACTACCCTAAATAACGAGTCACGCAACTCCAATGACTGTGAAAGAGGTAATTTGGCATGGGGATGAGAGGGCACTCTCTTGCACATGTATTGCTAGTAAGCCGTTGGTTAAGCTACTGGTCCCAATGGTAGCGTCACGCCGAAGGTTGCTTTCAGATTCAACTTTATTGTCATTGTCAAAGTACTAGGACAACAAAATGTAGTTTAGCATCTCACCAGAAGTGCAAAAAGAAGCAGTAAAAGTGCAGTGCAATGTTCTAGATAAATAGCAGTATAAATAATAGATATATAATACAAAATATAAATAACAGTGAGTAGTGTAAGCTTGCGCAAACCTGAACTAGTGCAACATACCAAGGATGTTGAACCAATATTGTCTAATCCAAATAGTGTTTTGACATCATGAATTACACTGCACAGCAAGCCTTTTCTAATGCTTTTCTCAAGACCTGTAACCAGAATGCTAAAATTAAAAGACTGTCTGATTTGTCTACAGACGGCAAGCCACTGTGTGACGTAAACAGCTATTGTCCCAAAAGAGCATTTGAGTAAAACAGTGAATTATGGCAGCAGGTTAATGTCAGGATCCACCCAACATGCGGTGTCATGGCGTCCGAAAAAAGGAAATAAATGTGGCTTCTTTCTCTTACAACAGTGACAAAATGTACTTGTGGTGTTGAAGTGGAGAGGACATACAAATGTTAAAGGCAGCACTTAACCTAGAATGAACTGCTGTGTGCGCTCTGAATGAACTCCCCTTCTGTCTGTGGAGACCTCGTTCAAAAGCACACTCTTGACTTGGGGGAAGGATTGCAATTCAGTTTCACTTTCCTCGCCTCTCACTCACTACAGAGGCCTCAGCTGGAGATCCAGGTCCGGTTTCAAGACCTGAGTGATTCCTTTAGCTGTACTACTTCTGCTGGTACTGCGGAGGAAATGTGCATGGAGAGGGCCCGCCAGCCCACTGATTGAGAAGTGTACAAATATTTTTGTTTTATTATAAAACTATTGCGGCGTTAAATAAGATTATGGCCGGCCGCCAAGAGTCTCAGTAATTCATGTGTCATTGCGCTCGCGTACCGGACAGAATACCGTCAGCAGAAAAGGCTTTTAGGAGGTGGAATCCACACCTGCTGGAAGTCCCGACCGCCTCCCAAAAAAAGATTCCTTTTCTTGCCTGTAATTTTAAGATAGTTGTCACTATCTATCTCGAATCAGCTCGTCGACATGCAAAAGTTACCTGAAATATGGATTGCAGTACATATAAAGTATCACCCTAAAAAATAAAGTGGATTTATTTGTTTAGTTGCATCCGGCCCCAACGGCACAGTGGAGACATCTTCATGTATTTAAAGTGCTCAGCTACTCCCCCAAAAGTAAAGCATGCTTGCAAATGGAGCATGCCATCATGAACCCAATGAGAGATGCACCAGTTGTAAATTGCAGTCGCCTTTTGTATTTAACATAAGTTCAACTAACAGTGAGACTGATGTTAAGCCGTCAAGTCAACAGTTACCTTTCTTTAAAACCCTGACGCATACAAGCTGTATGAGCAGTGCACTCTTTCACTCCAACGCCTTTCCCTTCAACTGTGATTTGAAAGAAATCAACTTGTCGTCTTTTGTCACTTAAACAAAGCAAGTCGTGGTCTCGTAAAAAAGATTATAGGGAGGGGAGAAATCTGATGACTTTACAGTAACCTTCGTTATTACATGTCATTCCTCATTAGACGTCGGACTGAGGTCCCAGATCGACGTACCGATCCAGTTTTTATGAATAATAAATATGTTCTAATGCCATTTTAAGCACATTGACAAAATGTTGTTGCACAAATTAAATAGTTATATTATAAACAGTTCTCCAAAGATCCAGTAGTCCCCATATTTTTTTTGTAATGGTACATGTCTTTAAACCTGACATTAAAACATGTCTCGTATTCAGATTGTATCGTATCTAGATATGATTTTAAACTGATCACATTTACACCTGGTATTAATATGCTCTGTCAAGCTCAAGCAAACTAATGGATCGAGTGAGCGATTGGAAATTTCCGCCAGTTTGTTTCAAGGTTTTTTTTATGTTATGAGAGCCAATTAACATCGGCCAATCCGCAATAATGTGCATTAATCAACCACCTGGACCTGACCCGCAAACCACCGACTTAATGTATTCTAGTGGTGTCATGACGGAGGACTGTGGCGCTCGCTGTTAAGTGAATGTTAGTTACTTAATTTAAACAACTGCATCATACAATTCTAACAACTTAAATAAATGTCTTATTGGCTCAAAACTGATTAAAATTTGAACGTTTATCTGTGATGTAAACGCGTTGTCTGATTTCTTGTGTAACTTAATTTGTCCCAGTGAGCTGGTTTCTTGTGTTTGCATGTAAACGTACTGAGATGGAGCAGCTCAAGTGTCTTCATTGTGTAATCAACTCCAGATGCAGTAAAGAGGAAGATTCTGGTTCTGGACCTGGACGAGACGCTGATCCACTCTCACCATGACGGTGTCCTCAGACCCACAGTGAGACCTGGCACGCCGCCAGACTTCATCCTCAAAGTATGAGCGCACAGCTGCACACGTGCACATTCGAACACGTGTGCATTCAAGCCTCAACGTTGTCTCTTTCTTTTCTCGATGCAGGTCGTCATTGACAAGCATCCAGTCAGATTCTTCGTACATAAAAGGCCGCACGTCGACTTCTTTTTAGAAGTGGTGAGTGTCAACCTGTGATCAATGTCACTGTTTGTGTGTTTTTGAATCCAGAATAAGACGGAAGGGAACAATGAAGCATACTGTGAACTTGAAACGCGACTCATGTCACCTGACTGTCATCTTTGCCGTCACTCTCCATCGGACTGCGCTGTCTGATGTCGTACAACTATATTTTTTTCCGGATAATGATCCTGTGTGACTTACGAAGCACTTACTGTGACGTTTGATTTCACACTGTCTGCTTTGTACCGTGTGTGTGTGTGTGTGTGTGTGTGTGTGTGTGTGTACACAGGTGAGCCAGTGGTATGAGCTGGTGGTTTTCACAGCCAGTATGGAGATCTATGGCTCCGCAGTGGCGGATAAGCTGGACAACAATAGGAACATCCTGAAGCGCAGATACTACAGACAGGTGCTGCTCTGAACCGTATTCAAACGGCACGCATTAAAGCTGACACTGCTTGAGCTTTTTGATCCCGTCGGCTTTATGAAGTCTCTTCATTCCCTCATTGTTGATGGTGTGTTTTTTTTTCTGTTTTTTTCCCAGCATTGTACATTGGATCTAGGTAGTTATATTAAAGACCTGTCTGTAGTACATGACGACCTGTCCAGTATTGTCATCCTGGACAACTCGCCTGGTGCTTATCGTAGCCACCCAGGTAAGACTTAATGTTATATCATAAACCTATTTAGATGCGTGTACATTTAACTGCTTGAATTCTTTGTACATTTATCCAGTCATACAAAGTCAAATGACTCTTCATCTTATACACGTCAACCTTGTGACGCCGCAGGAAGTGACCAAATAACTGAGCAGTTTATTTCTCAGTACAATGCTCGTATTGTAAATGTTTTAACGGCACATTAAGTCTGTAGTTCCTCTTAACACTCGGTGTCCTCTTTAACAGCAGCATAAAATCACAAGCATGTCCTTTTCACTGACACGACTGACTGGCTTTTTTTCTGCCCTCCAGACAATGCAATACCCATCAAGTCCTGGTTCAGCGACCCTAGTGACACAGCACTTCTTAACTTGCTGCCTATGCTGGATGCACTAAGGTAAAAGGCATAATAAAGTTGGCATGAAAGCAAATGGACAACGCAAACACTTTTAACTCTTGTGATACTGTCTGTATTCAAATGATCTCTGGTGTAATTCAAGAGGTAAGCTAATGGCTGCAAATTCTCGTTTGGTAACTATGACTGCAGGGAACAACTTATTGACATTATTATGAATGAGATGATATTAAATGCTTATTTATTTGCTTTCTTTCTGAGTTTCCAAATGTGGAGCTATCCCTTTAATGGCTCAGATGGTGACACCTTCAATGTCAAGAGGTTTAACAGCAGCTCTCTTCCTCTCTTCTAGGTTTACTGCTGATGTTCGCTCCGTCCTCAGTCGAAATCTCCACCAGCATCGACTCTGGTGATTGGCTGAATCAAGAGGGGTGGGGCTTGTTGACCAGCCTCTTCCTCTCTGCTGCTTCCATCCTGCCCTCCGTTCCCACACAGGCGACCCGCCAGCCCTCTCTGAGCCTCTCAGACGTGTCCTGAGGAGATGAGGGTTGGGGTGACCGCCTAACACGGGATGAAAAGTATGGGATCACCAGAGCCCAGAAACTACTGAGGGTGGGAGGGGCAGCTTGTTTATTTTCTTTTTGATTCTTTCTTTTTTTTTTTTTTTCAAAACAAAACGGAGCCTCTCTGCCTTATTGCTCCTGATACTGACTGTGTTCATATGGAGGTGAGCTTGTGTACGAGAGTCGGAGTATGCTTGCTGAGTACGTTAGTCCTTTTTAAACTTTTTTGAGAATCGGGAGGGGGGGAAGGGGAGGATCAGCAAAGCAACAGACAATTCTACATTATTATTTCTCCATCATCATCAGACGTTGCACTTAAGCAGACAATTTATCAATTAACTGTCTTAACCTCTCAGTGCAAATGAGCAGGGGAAAATAGAAAAACGCCCCTTTTTTAGATCAACCTCACACCCTCAACGATAAATAAATGATTCCTGAGGTACATGTATCTTCCCTAAACAAGAATGGATCAACCTAAATGGCTTAATGGATGGACTTTTGCTTGCAACATACCATCTACAGGCATTTTTCTGGACAAATAGCCGAGCAGCCTGAGATTTTTTTGTTTTTTGTTTTTCAGCCATAACCATCACTGTTTCCACAAAGCTCCACGTGGAACTCGGTGAAAAAGACTTGACTGAAAAGTTGGGAGAAAAAAAGACTGGCTCGTAACGATATGTGGACTGCCGTGCCGCCTTTCCATATCTGATTGTTTCTCTATTATGATATGTGGTAATATGACTTCTGCAAACCACGACATTTCGCCCTCCCCTTTTGCCACCGGATGCCATCCTGATTTCATTGAATAGGAATTGCACTTAATTTTTTAATTTTTTTCCCCTTCTATTTTTGTTGCAGTTGGTTTTGTATTTGATTCAAATTTGCAGCCTTCCTCTTTCAGTTTCCCGCTCGGCTTACTGTATGGATTCAACTATTAGACCGTCTGTCTCTAAATGCCTTCTGAACAATGTCTTGTTGTCAAGGCTTACACCGGCTTCTTATTGGCTCTGTCTCCAGGTCTGTGTTACTAATAAAACACTTGTCAGTATGGCCCCGTTATTATCCAGCTTGTTTTTATTATTTTGTAATCCAATTCATTCTGCAGCTGGTCGACTGACCACCTTTACCGGGGTGAAAAAGGAGCTTGAGTGGATTCCCACAGTTTCTGCTCGAGGCAATTTTTTATTTGATTTCTTTCTAATAATCTGCTGCCATCATGTGGTGTGACAGCAAACTGCATTCGTCCACTCAGTATTCCTACCTGTATTTGATATTGGTTCAGTTTTTACCCCAAAAATACTCCTTGGCATCAAATCAGATATGAAGGGGTTTTTGTCTCTCTTCCAGAAGGTAGCAACATGGATACTCTCTCTTAGCCTTCAAATAAAGGTGACAACTAAGAGCTATTGTGTCATGTATGACACTTAACGTGTATTTTGAGTTGCACTCAGCTGTCGGTGTATTGGGTACAACTAGCTAAGACAAAATACAACATGTAATGATGTAATAGTACCTTCACGGTTAACTGTTGAAGCCTTTTGGCGCTCTTGGGTTGTTTTGCATTACACTGTCAAGTGTTTCTGAGGGTTTGTCCACCCCGCTTACATCAATGAGGGTAGGCCAGATCATTATTTACAATAAGTCTATATAGTGCAATAAAATTCAACGGCACCACAAGCTACATACCGCTGTGAAGGTAGGCAACTGTACTCCGGGTGGGCCAAATGTATATTGGTACATAATAGCTGTTTTCTACTCTACCTCCTCCTGATGATGGTATTAAAGTAAAACCGAAGGTTTGAAACGATAAATGTGCATTCCTTCTTGTTGAGTAACTTTCCTCCTGTAAGAATACCAACCAGTGTTAAACTTCACCTCCTCTGTTGTCAACCATTACTGGAAAAGCAAAGACTACTTTCTCCCCCCCCCCCCCTCCCTCTCCTTTCACCTTCCCCAAAGCTGGAGACAGAAGGCTGGATGCACAGTGCAGTCCCCTAATGGTTGCAGCAAAGAGTTACAATACACAGAGTTGGAGCTGTGTAGATGTCTATAACTTGGACCTGACCAGGCTGAGCTGTAGCTGCTGAGTGATATGGGAGAGTTGGTTGTTCAGGGATCACATAATGGTTTGCAGTGGAAGGCTTTACTTGGGATTTGTCACCAACGATGGAGAGCTTTTGTGGGGGAATGTTTTTATTTTATAGGTTACTCATCAAAATTTGACATCTACCAATCATGATGTAGCTCTGTCGCACCTCAAATCCCACAATAAGCCCCTAGTATGACTCAAAGTTGTGCTCTACAGTTGACACAACAACCTGAAGCTGCTGTCAGTATTCTAAAATCTGTGTTTTCAACCACACTTTAACTGGAACTAACACTTTACCACGATCAGCTGTAATTACCAGTTAACATTCTGGTCTGAAAGGAATTTGGGTTTTCCTGTTGGAACTGTTGCCCACATGAGGGACCTTTTAGATGTATGCAGTCTGCATATCAAAGCGCAGAGGGGAGTTGAGGTGGAGAGATGCTGTGAGTCATAGAGCTGTGAGTCACTTGCACAATATAATGGTTACTTTTCCAATGAGTGTTTCAGGAGATGGACAATGAATGGCAAGCTGTGACTTTGACATATTGTAGCCTATACTGTATGTTAGCTAAAAAATAGTCTCTTCTAATCTGAATAGACTTGTGCTTCACTGTTAAAGGAAGTAACAGTTTTGGTCACTGAGCAGATCCTCGTAAATTCCCCAAACTAGTAGCCTTTAGTTACCTTAAAGCCAGTTTCACCATCATTACACACCAATAAACCCATATAAAAGAACTAGGAAATGAACCCATTTGATTTCTCCCTTAATTCCTCCACAAATCGGGTTAACCGCTCGAATAATGCCGTCTCACTTGTTATGTTGCGGAAATTGCGAAACTTCAATCCAATTTAGTAATTTATGAGCTCAAATAATGAGTGACAATCATTCTCAATTTTCGCCTCTTTGCCGAGGACCCACTGAATGTCTTTAGACCCAAATATTTGTTGAGCATCGTTTCATTTTCAGTCCAAATGAGTTTATAATCGCATGTTTTTCAGTTTCTTGTGTCTAGCTGCTAACTGCTGGGCCGCGGTCATATGACAAGGACAGCTGCCTCTTCACTGCCCTGCCCAACGTCGTTACGCGCCGCGGTAGTTTATCATACTAAAAAATAGTTCCACTGAAAGAAAATCGCATCATAGATTTAAAACCAATTATACATTATTTATTTCAAGGGATACATTTCACTTGAACAAACGCCAATTATTGGTACGTGCCGTTAAACGTGACATGCGATAAAGCGAAGTCTACCCCCGCGAACTAGACTCTCTGCAACGTCATGTTGTTATTGTATCCCTCCGCCGCAGTCGCACTAGGAAAACAGCTGTGGCGTGCTAAAGAGCTAGTTTGCCCCGTTTGTTTTTGTCGTGTGTGACAGCGATTTGAGCAGTTCCTCGAGCAGATTGCTATCCTACGACCTAAGAGGGACCGACTTGTCGTCCGTCATCTCTTTTCTAAAGATGAAGTTCCAGTACAAAGAAGAGCACCCTTTTGAGAAAAGGCGGTCCGAAGGCGAGAAAATCAGGAAGAAGTATCCGGACAGGGTTCCTGTAAGTAGCTAACGTTAGCTCGGTGGCGCGAGCTATGTGGCAATAACGCTCGTGCCGTCAATGACACTTATTGTACCCACAATACATCCACTTATAATCACGGGGCTCGCTTGTAGACACACCTGACTGCTCTTATACTTGTTATAGTTGACTGCCACGTTAGTTAGCAGTGAGCTAACGGAGCTCACGTTAGAGGTTAACCGGGAGGATGTCGGCCGCTCCGCGAGGCCGTCAGGTGTTGGCTTCATGGGTGTATTGTAAGATATATCAGGTGATATCAGGTATAAGGCCACACGGGTTATGAAGACCGTGGTGGTTTATTACAATGAACGGTGTACATACAGAGTGATTATGGTCTGGGTGTAGGTTTAGGCTGCGCCTTAAAATAGTACGCGTCAACAAACGGGACACTTGTTTACCTCTTTGAGGCGCATTAGGTTAAATAGTCCGCGGCTGTTTTCTATTCAGACTTCTCTAATAAGACTGACCGAGAACAAACCCGCCACCGGGTTAATGCGCAGTGGACTTTCTGTCATGTAACGAGTAATCTATTTTCATAGCCTCTCCTTTTTTCAGCTGTTATGAGATTGTGACACACGTGATGTATTTGCTCCAACTATTTAAGTCATCGCGTAATCGTCCAATTGTTTCCTATTGGTCTTAATGATATCTGGAAATAGTCAAAGCAGCCCATCACAAGTTCACTGAGTCTTGATTTGTCTGATCAATAGTTTAAAACCAATAGTCCAAAACCGAAGTGTATATATGTGTGTGTGTGTATGTGTATTTTAGGATACGAAGGTGATAGCCACAGTTAAGATGCTGGAAGAAATTAAGTTTGCTCAAAAAACATGTTTGTAAATTTTTCTTGGTGTGGGGGCAGGTAGTAGTCCTATTTTTAGACTGAAGAGAAGAAAGTGGAAGCGCTCATGTCAGTCCTCTGTTGCTATTTCCTCAGTCTGCATTACTTTTAAACATTCCAAAGTATTTCTAACTGATTAATTACAAAATACCAGCCACCAGATACTTCTCATGAAACATCTGGTTTAGAATATTTCAGTCCTCGCTTGACTGAGAAGGTTGTTTCACCTTTCTAAGAAAAGGGATCTGAGAATACACAATATAATTAAGTACTTCTCACTTCATACACACATCCTTTTTGTTTAGTGGAAAATGTACTATATTCTATTGTTAAGGACATGTGTTTTTGTTCTTGTTTTTGTTTTCTCTTCAGGTAATTGTGGAGAAAGCCCCCAAAGCCAGAATAGGAGATCTGGACAAGAAGAAATATCTTGTCCCCTCTGACCTGACAGGTAAATATTAGATCACGTGCCAAGTTCCTGGACACAATTAAAAATACAACAAGAGTGCCATAACATCTAAAATTTTGTCTATTGTCATTCATCAGTGGGCCAGTTTTACTTCCTCATCCGGAAAAGAATCCACTTGCGAGCTGAGGACGCTCTCTTCTTCTTTGTAAACAACGTCATTCCACCCACCTCAGCAACCATGGGACTGTTGTACCAGGCAAGAGTCATTTTCTCTTCAGTGTTTTGGGTTGTTTTTCCCTCACTTGTATCAAAGTGAGTGTCCCGCTACATTTTTAGTCTCATGCTAATGTTCTTTCTCCTTACTTTCTCACTCAGGAGCATCATGAAGAGGACTTTTTCCTCTACATTGCCTACAGTGATGAGAGTGTGTACGGGAGCAGCCAAAGGGAAATCTGATCCCGCTACCATCCCCCCTCCAACCACTACCCACCTTTCTGAGACCTCCACCATCATTTAAATATTAAATCCAGCTAAGCAGCCTAGAGTTCTCGGAGTGAATATGTCAAATGCACTTTCACCACCCATACATGACTCCTCTCCCAACCAATTATGTCTTTATTATTCTGCAGTCTGAATTGTATTTGCCTCCACTTGACTTGGGTTAATTGGTCTCGTGGCCAGTTTATTTTCTAGTGTTGTATTTGTACACCATACTTTGCTGAAAAAACTGAGAAACAATAACAAAATAATGTTAGAACTAGGGTTAAGGGAAGAAAGGTATGCCAGTTAAATCAGCTCTTATTGAAAATGAAGATGGATTATTGTTTGTTCACCCTATTGGCTTAGCGGGGTATACCGTGTGCTTTGAGTTTAGTTTAAGAAAACAAGAGCATCTACCAGTGGAAGGCGGGTTATTTTGTCTCTGGCGGAGTAAAAGATAACTGTTTTGCAGCAGTTCTTTTCCTATGAAAAACTGAAATGGCGGGTGATTCTTTTTGGTTTTGGTCAAATTCACCTGCCACTGATGTATGTGAATGAGAATAGTGTGGACTGCATCGCATCTGACCTAAAGCAAAGGGGTATAATAGAATTCAGACTAACAATCATCCTCTGCTTTCAGTGGTAAGACTATATTATTTTGACTGCTACTATGATTGTTGTTGTTGTTATTTTAGATGGCTTAATTTCTAAATGGTATTGTAAAGCTGAGTGAAATTATCTCTTTTTTTAAGTTTGTCTCCTTTTTAAGAAAAAATAAGGGTTTGAACTCTGTATACAGCTGCATTACTGGCTATTTCTCTCCACTCATGACATACATGATAAAATGTGATTAAAGTGATTAAGTTTCTTGTGGTTATTGAATGTTTTTAGTCATATTTGAGAAGGTTATTAAAAAACAAAAAGTTTCCCCTTGTGAGAGGCTCATACTTGCAAACTGCAGAACGATCGAACTTTCAGTCATTACAGAAGTTAAAGTCGTCTATATTTGTACTGACCAAAATAGTGTGTGCCTTTCCAAGTTGTTTAAAGCTGCTCATTGTTAACTTTATGTGAATATGTGAGCTAAGGGTGAAGGTTACAGAAACCAGGAGTAAAAGTATAAATGTGGCAGGATGAACAGGATACGTCATCAGTAACAGTATGTCTTTCTTTCCAAACTAATTCAAATAAAAAAATGAAATTAAAACTTTAATAAAATGCACACCTTTCGATTCTACAAGTATAAAAAATAAATACACATGGCGCTCTGAGTCATAACGCATGTCACGCATTGATTTAGATATATTTTCTTCTCATGGGCAGTTCTCTCTCTCTGCATAGGCAAGCAACATTGTTGCTCTTTGGCACAACTTGGATGACTACGATAAAAAGAAGATCGTCTTTTCTGCCAGTCATCAAAGTCGGCTGGACACGGGGAGATTCAGGTGCCCCAAAAAGAAGGAAGAGATCACTCCAGGGATGGACAGTGTGAAGAGGCATAGCCTCACCACCACAGGCCCACCCACTAGCTCAGTGGCCCGGTTGTTGCCGCCTGATGGAGGCAATTTTCATCAGGCTATGTCCCAGAAAGAAGGGGACTGGGACGCTGTCGAGATGGAACTTGATTGTTCAAGATTATAGAAACATCAGGCAGCGTTATGCTGCAGACCACCCTGCAGCTGGTGGATGTGAGCCACACCACCGTGGTGCAGTGGCACGGTGGTGTGAAGAAATGTAAAAGAAACAGGACAATGCTGTGGTGAAGCAAGGGATAACCCTGCCGAGCCCCTTGTCTCTGGCTACTCACCCTCTTGTTTGTGCCACCGGCACAAACCCACACCTTACTGGGCCCAGCCCACTTTTACAAGCTGCCCAGCAGCACTGTCAGCAAAGGCCAAATTGAAGCGAAAATCAGAGCGGCAACTCATTCCTGCCATCCCTGGCCCTTCCGCCCACAGCAGTTGTTCCTTTTCTTCCTCCATCCATGGCCCCTCAACGTCTTGTTCCACGCCGTGTTGGCCCTGCTTCACCCTCGGGCCCTTAGAGGCTTGCTCCTGCTCTTGCTCCTTTTCTTGTTCCTGCTCCTCTTCTTGCTCCTTTTCTTTTTCCTGTTTTTGCTCCTGCTCCTGTTCTTGCTCCTGCCCTGAGAAAGCTTACCAGAAAGGTGGCGCACAACACATGCAAAAAAACATGCAAAAAAACTATTTAATAATTGTATTGTAATGTTGTTTATTGTTCTATTATAATGTAAAGATTGTTCTGAGTGGGGTTTTGTATATTTTGTCCTCCCCCTTACGAGGATAGACAATTTTAAATAAAAGTCTGCTTTAGTGATACGTTGTGTGTGCAAACTCTTGTAAAAGGTACAATATTGTCAGAAGATTGTGACTCATTTTCATTGCACAAGTCAATATCTTGAATAAATTCAAACAGACACGGGCAAACAATGGAAGTTTTATTTAACAGGTAATTGCATTGGATAAGTCAATATCTTGAATACATTTAAACGGACACGGGCAACACAAATACTTTTATTTATGGCCGGGGTCGGGATTTGAACCGGCGCCATGATGTATGTTTCTGAGGCTTTTATTGTGAAGGGAAAAACGGAAGAAGACGAGACGAAATGTTCTAGGTGAAGGTGTGTGACGAGAATACACGTGGTGGCCGTTTTGTGCAAACTAACGGAGCATCGTGTTGTTGTTTTCTTAATACTGTGAAGTATAGCAAAATAGACCCTCGGCTACATTGAGAACCACCGGGAGATAACAGCTAGCTACGTGTAGAAGGCAGTTCGCCGAAGTGAGCTAACGCTAAGGTAGTTATCGCTAGCTAACGTTAGCCACTGCTAACACGCGCTTAGCTCAACTTTGGACAGTGCGCAGGTGGTACGAGTCGGAGATTCCGTGCTGTGTCTGCGGGGAGACATCTCGTATGTCATCACCGTAGTTTTTACGGAAAGAGAAGAAGACACAATAATAAACGACAGAATGGGGAAGCACGATGAAGAACCACTGGTTTTTAATGTGCGGCGTGGAGAGCGACCGTTTGCCAGCAAGGAGCCGTGAAGGCGCTGGCAGGCGGCCTTGGAGGTGACTATGATAATGACAAGAGACTTACTCACTTATCGTGAACTGATTTGTGAGTGTTGAATGTGTGACTGTGCCTGTTAACATGTTTTCCTTATTGTAGCAGCACATGCTTTATGTGTATGGTGTCCAAACGCTATGGTGCATCAGCTATATGTCTGGTGTACATTGGGATTAGCGGGGCACACTTACTAGAGGCTTTGCAGTTGGGTGAGGGAGACATGTATGCTGTTTACTGGTACATTTAGTGTTAAGACATGTTGTTACTACGTTTTGGGGACGCCAAACAGTCCAGCACCACGGGGAGGAGTCTCCTTGAAATAAAGATACAAGTCTGATTTCTAAATTAAAGGCGTGTGTGTAATGCTTTGACGACTGTAAGAGCCACAAGTGGATATATTAGTTAATTGGAATTTAGGGGAATAATGGTAAATTAATCTCTGAATTATGCTCATTGTGCAGGAAATAAAATATGTGAATGCATGAGAGCATATAGTTTTTCTACCGTGTGACAGAGAATATTATTTGTGTGTATTCAGTGAACGCTTTGCTGCGTAAAATACAGATACAATAAAAATAATTAAACAATCTCCTGTCATTTGCGTACAAAGAATAAGTCACTGTCTGCAGCAGCTGCGGCTTAATAACGGAACAACGCAGGAGGGAACACCGCTACAACGACAACTGATGGTGTTTGTGTGTCTTTCTGCTCTTTTTCATAGGTGAGCTTATTGGTGTTGACTATTTGTTGAGTCAGACTGGACAACCCCTGCAAATATTCCCACACTCAGAGGAGACGGACAATATGCTGGAGGATGTGGGAGAGGAGGAGGAGGAAGAAGAAGAAGAAGCCGCCTCCTCCCTGGCTGCTGCTGCCTCCTCATCCTCCCAGCCTGCTGCCGCCTCCTCGCTGGCTGCTGCCATCATGCCGCAGCCAGGTGTCTCCTCAGAGTCCGGGGTATATAAATACATAATTTTGTGTAAATAAATACAATCACTGTCATTATTTTTTTTTGTCCCATTGATTCTTACTTTCCTCAAATGCTCATCTTTGTTTTTTTTGTTCAGGCTGTGGATAAAGTGTGCATGCCAGGGCTGGACAAGGTCGACACTTTAGCTGAGTGTCTGGAGTTGAGGAACCAACCCTCCATGACGTTGAGCAACCAGACGATGAGGAACATTTATTGTCTTGTTATTTTCTCTCTGTGCCATGTGTTGTGTCCGGTCTAGGGGAAACCGGAGCACAGCATAATTATGGGTCTCCCCTTCTTCCCACCTTCCAAATAAGAACCAATGTGTATTGTTTTAGTGGTAGCAAAATAATCATCAGGGTGAGGCCTGGCCAAAAACAACAAACAAAACAATCTTCAAGTAGCCTCACTTCCCTAGCCCACTCTAAGTAACCAAAGAAAATACAGGTATCTTACCTCCCTACCAGTAAAGGAGAGAAAACAATTGTCAACAAAAAGGGCTGCTCACCCTTACTGTCGAGAGAAAGAGCACCGGCCTCCACAGGTTCCCTCTTAAATGCCTCCGTCCAATCACCTGCAACGAAAACAGAGCAAAACCCGGGCGCCCCAGGCAGGGAGGTGAACGGCGTTCATGTTCATTGTCTTCACATGACGCTCTGAGTCATAACACGTCATACGTATTCACACGCATTGATTTAGATTTATTTTCTCATGGGCTGTTGTGTTCTCTCTCTCTCTCTCTCTCTCTCTCTCTCTCTCTCTCTCTCTCTCTCTCTCTCTGCATAGGCAAGCAACATTGTTGCTCTTTGGCACATCTTGGATGACTACGATAAAAAGATCGTCTTTTCTGCCAGGCATCAAAGTAGGCTGGACACGGGGAGATTCGGGTCTTCCAAAAAGAAGGAAGAGTTCACTGCAGGGGTGGACAGTGTGAAGAGCCTCACCACCACAGGCCCACTACAATAACACAGGCAGGACATAACCACGTTTAGGCAGCATCGGTTATCGAACAATCTGTTCATTAATATACAATAGTCAACAGCTAATCACAATGTTGACTGTCCATCTTTAAATCGGATTTAGGCCAATCATGCTGAGTTTAATTTTTTTCGTATTGGCTTACATCCAATTCAACGTTGGTCAGTCACTCTCCTGATTGGACCACATTTGCTGTTGACTGTCAGATAAGCGGTGTTAGCTGAGCCTTTGGATGCAGACAACTATCATTATTATTACACCACAATGTAGTTGTAAGTGTAGTAGGTTGTAAATGCTACTAGCCCCACCTTATTCTTTGTTAATAATTGAACTATTCTAAGACTCTTCCCAGACTTTATATCAAGGTAACACACTATCACGTTGGTAGATAGTGCTTTGGTGCTGTGTATCGCAGAGGGGGAATCTAGCTATTTTAGGTTATTTAAAGTTCTTTATTTTTATTTGTATGTCATAGCTGTTAAATAGTTAAGATAAGAAAATAAGTTAAAGTTAAGAAGAAAATATGTACGTCCCTGGGTGGGCTTGAACCACCAACCTTTCGGTTAACAGCCGAACGCGCTAACCAATTGCGCCACAGAGACAGCTGAACCTCGCTGTTGCGTGTTCTCAATTTGATGTTCCGGGGAGGAAGTATAAATCGTGGCATCTTTGATTTAGTGTTCAAGCGCAGTCAACTATTAATAAACATATTATTACACACTACTATGACGTCAGCAAACATTAAGCCCCGATGATGTCATACCTTGTTTTCCTACCCCTGATCACGGAAATAAAGTTTCCTGGTGCATGTGTAACGGATTGTGTTCAGGTCATTTCTAACTCTGTTACACATGTAAGTAAATGTGTGTTTTTTGGTCAACGGCTCCTGTGAAAATAGAGACATTTACAGCTTTCCATAAGTAACTAGTGAATTAACAATTCATTATATTCCCATTTTGGTGCTGCACGGTGGTGTAATGGCCTCGCGGCAAGAGAGACCCGGTTTCGAATCCCGGGCCGCGCGGCTCTTCTGTGTGGAGTATGTATGATGTCCCTGTATCAGCGTGGGCTTGTCTTTAAGAAATATACTACCATATAAAGACTATGAAAAAGCCCATGTCACGATATGTAAATAAAGGACATTTTCTAAATATATATTTTCATGTCTGAAAATGATCTTACAATGTGTCTATAAACTGATATATAATATGCGTTACGAGAAGTTTACGTTTACTTATTTAGACCGGGCGATCGGAGATTTCTGCCAAAAAAACAGTATATACGCCAATTCCCAGAATGCAATTCAGTAAAGAAACCGGAAACGCGACATTACATCCGGGATGTGAACCTCTCCGTCTGTTTATATTTTGAGGACCGCCTCAAATTGTAAACCGCGAGACGGTTAGGTTCTTAATTAACGGCCCACAAAACAACAAAAGTAAGTGTTATGTACTTAATCTCTCCACCACAATAGTCACGTTAACCGTTAGAGAGAACTACAACGCATCACCGCACCAGAAAATGGATAACGTGAGAGCTAAGCAGCTAACATAAGCTAGCTAGCTAACTCCAGTTTGCTTTTGGGCATTTCTAAATAATACAACTGTTGCCGCTGATTTGCATGTTTACAGTCTGCAGATCTTCGTTTTGAATTTCACCGTTGATGTATTATACTTGCATACACTATTGGATCAGCAGCTAAAGCTGACAGTGCTAACTGTTAGCAGCTAGCTAACTCACCGTTAGGCCTAAATTGCACCTGTGATACTTCTAATGTTACTGGTTCCACTAGAAGGCAGCATAAACATATTTTAACCGGCGTTTTTCTTGTTACCTGCTGACTGCCACCTACGCCAGCTGGCCCCGCCGCTGCCTGTCACCATGCCAGCCCTGCTGGAGAGACCCAAGCTGTCCAACGCGATGGCCAGAGCCCTCCACAAGCACATCATGAGGGAGAGGGAGCGCAAGAGACAAGGTGTGCACTCACTGTGTGGTTTAAAACGAGCCAGAACTGACACATACTACGTTTCTCTATTTAAAATGTTATGTAGCCTGTTTTCCTTCTTCAATAAGGACTCTGAATTATGATTCCCAGCTTTGGAACAAACCCCAGAACCTTCTTATTCTCCTAAATATGCAGCTACCTCTACCCACCTTGAAGCATTATGGTTATGAAGTACTTTGTTTTATTGATGTAACAGCTATGTCTATCTGCAATATAGCAGACAACTTCACAATTACTCACTTTGTATATAAAAGCAAGCAGATTACTTTACATTTTATGTCCAAATCGATTTTCATACCGTATTCAATTTCCTCTACATGTTCTCCACTAACATACATGGTAATTGGGTATAGTGTCATACCTTGGTGTATTCATAAGTCCATTTTACATCTTATAATACTTCCTCAAATTGTTTATTACGGAAGATATTTGAATGTGTTTTCCACCACCACTAAAACAACATGAAAATAATATTTCAGAGGAGGAAGAGGTGGACAAAATGATGGAGCAGAAGATGAAAGAGGAGGAAGAGAGGAAGCGGACAAAAGAAATAGAGGAGCGGATGTCTTTGGAGGAAACCAAAGAACAGGTTGGAAACATTTCAACTGCAATCTGTGTATCCAATGCCATATGGCTTTGCCCTCTTACTTTGGGTTGGACCAAATAATATACGCCAAGTTGTACAGCAATTTATTTTCTTATGCTATGATTCCCGACCCCAAACTAAACTTCAGGTAATGAAAATGGGGGAAAAACTTCAAGGGCTCCAAGAAGAGAAACACCAGCTTTTCCTACAACTCAAGAAGGTACTTCATGAAGAGGAGAAGAGGCGCAGAAAGGAGCAGAGGTAGTAAGGATGACGCAGCTTTCAAGTACTTTTCATAACATAACATAACATAACAGCAACATTTTCTTATTAA